>JAFMSR010000019.1:30571892-30622950 GCA_022818135.1 Saxidomus purpurata | reverse complement strand
ATCACCCATTAAAATCAATTTGTTATTTTTCCCCACTGGGCCAAAATTGATGTAAGCGATGCTATTTGTGGTGTTATTGTTTAAAAGATGTTTTGATAATTAATATACAGTTTGAAAATAATCACAATGTCTGCAACTTTACATAATTGTCATAAATCACCAATAAGCTTTTACATGCATTTACAATTTTTGCCAATTGACTGATTCGCTTTGTTTTAGATGTGCCATAAAATATTTGGAAGCGAAACAAAATACGATTTCGAGCGTTCACAACAGAAAGTTCGATCAAATCAAAAGCAGTATTTTGCTATGACAAATAAATTCAAATCTGCAAAAATAAAACTTTCCGGATTCTACTTTTAAAACTTCTTGTATACTTCACATACAGTGTTTAAACATCTTAGACAAAAAAACAAAAATAATATCAAACAGGGAATGCCACGTACCAAAAACGCAGCCTCCCCAAAACGAGCCCCACAGCACCCAGAAGTGCACACCACCAACACACGCACGCACGCACGCACGCACGCACACACACACAACACACACACCCACACACAAAATCATGTACACACACAAACATACACTACCAACACACACTAGCATACAAAGCAAACACACGAGGACAAAACGAACAATTAAAGGAACACAGTGGGGCACCGCCTTGGAACGGTCAGTGGCAAAAACACCACTGGGGAGCTTAAACCGGTTCAATAATTCTGACAAGTTCAATAATTCTGTTTGTACACAAAAAACCGTCATGAAACGATGCTCCTACAAAAAAATAATTGTAAATTTGAGTTTTGTGTTTTAAATCGGGAGACAAAATTAAAGCTATTTGTAAAATGAATTGTGAATCACTGATGGCTGATAATTGAATGGCATTAGAACAAAATAGTACTTGTTTTCGGAAAATGATATCAAAGTGAAAATTTTCTAACACTCAAAATGGGCTGTAATTTATAAAAGAAATAAGGAAAAAATGGCTATGGTGATCATACATCTGCATGGGGTAAATTAAATGTCAGTTCATAATGAGCCTATTGGAAAACAGTGATAATTTCCATTGAGAAGGTGTATATCAGTATATCATGATGTAATTACAAGTCTTGATCTAAAGTGTCACAGCAAGAGAAGACGAGTCTTATTTATGGACTGAACATTTATAAACTTGTCATTTTATTTCTAAAATTTGATAGAAGAGATCATTCAATCCTTTTAAGCTTGTTTTCTCTTCCGATGACACTCAATCTGAGTATTTTAAGTGAACGAAAAACTGAAGTACTTTTTACATAAATTATTAACTAAGTTAATTATAACATGGACTAGATCTTCGTTTATTACAGTGGTGTTGTAAGATAACTGCTTTTTGTTTGTTTAAAACACAACTCTTTAATTCAAATTTTCGGCAAAACTGACGTTTTTCAAATTACACGTTGACCATCTTTATGAAAACCTTAGGAGTATTTTTAAAGAAGTTATTAAAATAAATAATCAAAATTAAATTATTTTCGTTACATTATAATGTTAATTATAAAAATATACATATTTGACATATAATAGCATTTGGGTTAATTATTTTCATTAAAGTAACAAGTTAATATATGATGTAATACCTTGGTTCCTAGTTATGTTTGTGATTTCATCTCGAAACTGCTTCATTTCATTCCTTCGATGTTCTAAGACAGACAAAACGTTCTCTTGAAATATTTCCCTCTCCGTCTCCCATTTCTCAATTTTGCTTTCAATTTTTGAAACTATTTGTAGCACGTTGTATAATCTAAAGCTAAAAGGTTCGTCCCCTTCTGCGTATGAAAAACATAACATGTAACAAAGAATTACAATCAAGTAGGCAGAAACAACCATGGTTCGATTATACGAGAAGTCTCAAAGCAATAACAACTGTATATTCTGCATCCAAGATATATACTTCAAACCAGGACGTACACAATTAGTGGTCGGCTGTTAACCAATGATATAGCTTAAAAACAATTACGTAGAAGCAATTGGTTTAAACCAATAACATTGTTTTGAAATGTATTCAAATTTAAAAGAATTTATAACAAAAGAGAATTGTAAAAACAACTTTGAAAAAAGGTAATTTCATTACTAACGACGACATTGTATGCTTTTAAAATATCATGTTAAAGTCGAGTAAGCATTAGCACTGTCCCAAAAGTCATTAAATTATATAATATTTCATTGTATGCCAAAATATGTTGCTTGTTTTGCAAAACCTAAAAACTGATTTTAAAATGTGGGTATTTGAGATGTTAGTATAAAACGCTGATCAGGACATGCATTTAGGTTTTACAAATAAACAACGTTTAGATAATCCTTTTTTAAACATGCATGCAACACTAGTTAAGATAAAGAATGAGATTGTTTCATCGTCATGTTTCATAATTTGCAGCTTTTCACAAATGATAAACATCTGTCGGCTATATTTTTAAACAACGAAAACCTTTTAGATATGTTTTTTTTTCTACTAGCATCTGATGTTTCACCTACAATTCAAAGAATTAATTTTACCCGTAATAAAAATGTATTATTTAGTAATACATGTACGTTAATACGGAAAATGCATTATAACTACTATCAACTTACATATGGCTAATTTAACAACATACACTATGACTACTACATGTGTAGCAACATGCATAACTACTAGCAACTTTCAAACGGCTAACTTAACGACTTACTTAACAGCATACAAAACAACTTTTAGAAACGTACATACGGCTTACTTAATAACATATGCATGTACTACAACTAAAATATAAAAATGATAAAAATTGATATACAGTAAACTCCATTTAAAACGGTTTTGATTAGAGTCAAAGTCTGGGTAAAGGAATGAATTTCCTGGGCCTGATTTAAGTGGTATCAAGGTGCTCTTTATATACGTAGGTTACTGTATCACACATTGTGTTTCCGTCTTTTCTAAAAGGAAGATAAAACACAGACGCATTCACCCTAGTGTACGAGCTGCTTTAATTTTTCTTCCCGATACATGGATAGGAGGACCAAAAAGCTTTTAACAACCTGTCATACAAAAAAGAGATGATAGTCATATTATGTTAAAGTCATGTAGAGTAAACAAAACTTACGACCTTTTGTAGGTTAATATCAAGCTCAACAAATTGTAAGCAAATTGAGATACAAAAGAAAAATTCAATAAGTGTGTTTGGCTTTCCGGTCTTGTTCGGTAAGATCTTACGATATTATGAGTTGAAAACTGGAAGTTATAACAAAGAAAGTAAAGGTTGGATTATTTGGGTCTGATGCTTTGTGGCTTGGTCCCAAACTCTTTCGGCACACAGCTGGTTTTCAATATTGGTCTTTTTATGTATGTTGCGTATATTTTCCAAATGAAAGATAAAGTTAAATACATGAGGGATGCGTTTTAAGACTCAGACAAATCTATATGATGTTAAAGAGGCACTCCCTACATCTAGCCAATTATATTCTCGAAACATAGATTATGTGTTCAATGAACGTAAACTGATAAATAGATAACATTTGAAAGAAGAACCTATGGCGAAAAATTCCTCATTTAACCACAATTAGTCAATATAAGGGCTTTCAGTAATAAATCACATCCACCCATTAATTGTACATCAACAACTCTACATAGAGTATTGAATGGTTTACTGTTTGATATTATTTCTGTTTTTACGGTACTGCAGAATATTCTACACGGCTTATTTTATCGATACACTGTAAAAACTGGTAACATGTGACGCGTTTCAAGGGCGTTCATTTTTTAAACGGTGGTGTTCTCATGGTGTGCAATTTTGAAACACAATGTGTTCGTTTGGTATACCGAAACGGGGGTGTGCGGTATTGAAACGGCTTGCGTTTAAATATGAAACGCTAGTGTTTGCCTGGCGTTTATACATTTGTATTATGTTTCCAGTATGTTAGCGTTAAATGACTTTTAAACGTGATAATCCAGCTGTAAGATTTAGTTAAAGATTTCTCCATCGGAGATTCGAACCCGGACCCTCGAAGTAATCGGAGCTGTTTCATTTTGTAACACGGGTGTTTTCAAGGCGAACGATTTGGAACACTAAAAGCGTGTCAATCGAAAACACCTATTAATCTCTAAATCCTGAATTATTAATTGTTTTCATGAAATTGTTACAATGCACTAAATCAACAATGTCTTCATGTTGTATTGTTGTCCTATTTAACTAATTAAAGAAAATGGTTGGTTTGCTTTAAAGAAAACAAAAAAAGACCAAACATATTATTGGTGAAATAATCTCTTTCACACGAGATTTGTGGCGGTAAAACCGAACGTGTAAACAAAACAATTTTTATTATTTTGTCCCAAATATTGAAGAAAACAGTTGCAAGAGATTGAATAAATCATAATTCAAAGTTCGAATCCACTGATATAGGGAAAACATATTGTACAGAGGAACTCTGCATGTTTAGTTGAAAATAGAATTTCCCCACCCACCGTTTTGCCAGATTGCGAGCTTTGGTCGAGTTTAAAAAATGTGGAAATTGAGAAGGAAGAGCCAAACATCACACACACATGAAAGCCACATCCCCCCCACAAGAGACCGTGGATACAACAACTGCCTGCAACTGTGCAAAGTGACCAGCCAATCTTGGAAAAGTTCCCATGCTTAGACAAGTGTGCAATGTAAGTAGGATAATGAATAATAATTTGACTTTTATCCCAAACGTTATTTATTTATTTGAATCTTATTTTTCTGCGGTTCATTAATGAACTGTTGGAATGTAATCGCCTAATTTGCATAAACAGGTGAATATATTCGGGAAATTTCATCGCTCGCTGGTCTCTATATACATTTTTAGTTTTAAATGTAAAACATCCATGAAAGAAATTAGCTTATAATCATAGCATTGAACTTCGAAAACATTTATGAAGTTAAGCGTTCTGTTTTGTAAGGGTGTAACGATATGCTCACCTTGCGATTCGATACGTAATGTGGTACAAAGTGTATGATACAATATGTATCTCAATACATAGTTTAAGATGAAAAAATAGTATACATGTAAACCATTTAAACTTTATTACAACTCTACTCTTGAAGGCACATCGTATTTTGGCTCAAGAACTATCATATTCTTAAATCCTGGGGTTTCAACTACACTAAATGGCTGCATGTCAGCTGCTAAGAAATGACCTACGGCCTTCGTTATTGCAAGTGCCCGTGAAGACGAAAAGGGCAACGTCCTTTGTGTTACATCCTGGAGTCGTAATTGTCCTGTTGCACAAGTTGTTGAGGAGCTTGCCGTATCTTTTTTGCTCGGACGAGTAAAGTCAGATTTCTCAAAAATGTTAGGATAATGCCGTTTTATGTGCTTTGCCATATTGGAAGTGTTGCCAGATTTATATGATACATCAACAAAACAATGTCGGCAGGTTGTTAAATCTTTAATTGTTGTTGTAACGCCGTTCTTATTGACGGTCTTGAATCCAAAATGATTGCATAGTTTTTATTTGTACGACGCCGGTAGCGATTTCAATTCAGCTGATTTGTTGATTTTTACTTCTCTTGAATTAGAAAATGGGAATACGCCGTGCTGTACCGTACAAGCAATGCGTTGTATTGTAATCCGTACCGGGTCCCAATTAATTCAATGTACAGTTCAATGGTATATCGTTACACCCTTAGGCCTTACTGTTTTGTTTTAAATAAATTCAAACTTACGTTAAAGAGTGAGTTATCACCTTTTAATCTTTTACCGAATGAAGGAATGAATGCCATCTAATAATTAGATTGGTGAACTGGTCAGTATGACGTCACTGCGAAGCCGAGAATGTGTTCACTTTCTGACAGTTTATACACCAGTAAACTTCTAGAATAAATTAATTTTGACAATCAGTGTGTAAAATAAATCAATAACACGCTCGCATACAATAGCAGTATAGTACATACTGTAACAACATTGTGACGTTGTGTCTAGTTGAGATTGATTTTGTTTACAGACCGAGACCATAGATTCGATGGACAGGCCTAACTTGCATTTTGTCGGTCTAAAGCTATACATAGCTTGTGTTGTGTTGCATGTTTAATCCTTTTCTGACATTAAATTAATATTGTATTGCATTGCATGGCCATCTTTCTTTTGGGCCTGGCTTTGACAGGCTGTAGAAATGTGGAGCAGCAGTGGTAGCGCATTCACCTCAGGATCGAAGGGTTTGATCCCTACCATTGCCATTTCGGTAATGTCCTTAGGCAAAACACAAATAATTCCACATTGCCTCTCTCTTTGAGGTTGATTCCATCTGGAATGAGTCTCGAGAGCGATTAATATAAGTTGTAAGAACTTGTTTCGCAATTGATAATAAATGAATCAGTATATTATTATTAAAACTAAATGAAAGAAATTCCACTCATTATAAAATTATATGAATTATTCTTCGCCTTCCAGGATTAAACAGATTTGGCAGTGCTGAAAGCCTTGAAATCAGAAACAATCTATAGACAAGGACAGGTCTGAAGACAAAGTCTATTGTTCAGATAGTTAAGGTACGTTATACTTGGACATGTTGGATAAGCAGCATATTTGCTAACTAGAGGGTGCCCAATAGCCCAAAATATTAATTTTGTCCTATTAAGTATTCAGTATGCCCACAAAGCAACCTTACCTAGAACAGCCACAATGCTAAATAATCAATTTCGACCAGTGTAGATGAAGATCAGACTGCCTACATAAGGGTCTATCTTAAATAATTTCTTAATTATCTTCCCTTTAATTATTAAAAAATACCAGGAAAATATCTTGGAAATTATTGAATATTTTCATTTCAACATTGGCACAGTTATAGCAATGTTGGGAATCCTTGTTCATTTACTGACATAGTTTTTTCTTGTCAAGCATTCTTATAGTCGAGAAGGTTACTGAAGGATACCTCTTGTTATTTATTGACATATCTTTCAGTTTGAAGGTGAGAAGGTGGAATGACTTCTTTCTTCAGCCTACAAGTCTGCACCAAAGTTGATTGCCATCACCAAGGAGGAGGAGATAGTTAACATGGCTATTGTGTGCGACAGTGTGTACATTCTCCCGGATACTGCAGAAACAGTAGAGGCCATGCTGGTTCTGCTGGGGATGTATTACCTCAGAGACTCGGACTATCTCTATTTGCAGCAGACAGTTTTTCAACAACAATATGAGGGACACAAGACATGTATGATTTCATACAGTTTCTGAAACTGATGACTGCAGAGATTAAAAAATGAGGTTTATCAATATTGACTCACAAATGATCATGGGATAGACGGAATGTAAAATTTAAGTCTACAGATTTTAAACTGAAGGAAATTTATAACTGTTGAATATATGAGAAATGTGATTTCTCTGTCCATTTGATGCCATTTTCATCCACAAACTTGATAGGTATAAATAATAGCTGAAAGAAATCTTGCTGACATATTTCGAACTGTTAACGGTGAGATTAGAAAATAGGCATGGAGATGTGCAAATCCTATACTGCAAGCTTGATTAGATTTCTTCCTTATTACAGATAATTTGTAATTAACTCTTAAACTTGTAATTTCAAAGAAATTACATAAATGTATAAATAAATGGGTTTTGTATCACTCAGGTAACTGGGGGGGGGTATAAACTCACTGAATTTGCTTGTCTCCCGTTTTTAGCTCGACTTTTCGAGGAAAGGGGAGCTATCCTACTTGCTGTTGGCGTTGGTGTTACACCTCGGTTAAGTTTTTCATAACACCCCACTTTATTTCAAAACCATTAGAGGTAATGCTTTGCAAATTACAATACTTGTTAACCATCATAACCTCCATCAACAGAAAAGAGAAGATAACTGTCAGGGTTTTTGTCAGAATTATGGCCCTTTTTTACTTAGAAAGTGCATTGAACTCGGTTAAGTTTTTCGTACCATCCCACTTTATTTCAAAACCATTACAGATATTGCTTTGAAACTTCTCATACTTGTTTACCATCATTACTTCCATCCACAGACAAGAGTACATAACTCTGAAGGTTTTTGTCAGAATTATGGCCTTTTTGTGACTTAGAAAATACAATGAATATTGGTAAAATCCACTTATTGAATTAATAACCCTTTGAGATATTTGCTGCGAAACTTGGAATACTTGTTTGCATCATTACCCCCATCTGTATGCAAGAGAAGGTAACTCTGTCAATAAACTTTTGAAAATTAAGGCTCTTTATTGACTTAGAATCTCGGTTAAGTTTTTCGTACCAGTCCACTTTTCGACTGAACTGTTTGAGATTTTACTGTGAAAGTTGGAATACTTGTTTACCATCATGATCCCCAAACGAAGACAGGAGAATGTAACTCTGTCAAGGATTCCATTTTAATTATAGCCCATTAACCGACTTAGAAACTCGGTTAATTTTCATTCTTGTCCACTAGTTGACTTAACCATTTGAGATATTGCTTTGAATGTTGGAAAACTAATGTACCTTCATGACACCTATCTGTAAGCAAGAGAAGATAGCTCTGTGGAAATGTTTTATGAGTTGTACATAGAAATTCCTAGTTAAAGTCTTGTGTGCAACTGGCACTATATATCATTAATCACTTTTAAGAATTAATTAAAAACTTTGCTGCAGTATTCAGGGATATCAAACAATTAAGTTTGATGAATCTTGCTACTTATGGCCCTTGTTTGTACAGAACCTTGTTTTGCCTTTTACTGCCAGTTTTGTTTTATTGGCAAGCACTGAAAAAGTTGAGCGCGCTGTCCTACTGACAGCTCTTGTTATTATGCCTGTCTGTCTGGAACATACATTGAGTACTATTCAAGGGATGTAGTTGATATTTCACACAATGATAGAGGGCATAAAGAGGAGGTGCAGTGTGCAAGAACCATGACTACTTTCTTAATTAGTTGAATTGTCTCCCTTTATGAGAATTTCTTGTCTGCGGCATAACTTGAAAACTCTTGAGGGGAACTTTTGTTCTACTTGAAATATAATTCCCTTTGCCCCGGGGGGGGGGGTTGCAGTATCTCAGGGTGCATCCATCGTTTGCAATGATTTCCTTTTTTGTTTGTTTTTATAGTAAAGCATATTTAAATGTAATTGTTCTTTGTTTTGTTCAATTTGTATTAATAAGATGCTAGTATGTCTGTGATAACTGATCTAGTAATTTATATCATTAATAAATAAATGTTTTGTTTTAGGAGTAGTTGTCATTTCTTTGGTATCAATCCAAATTGGCAATGCTGGAATAAAATTGAAACATGTGACATGTTTAGCTATATAGATTTTTAGGTGTTGTAAAACAGCACACTTCAGTTTTGAAACATGTCACGTGTTGCAGTTTGAAACACCTACTGTGTTTACTTTACGTGTTCACGTGTTTTAAAAGTGTAACAGATGAAGTGTTCTGCTTTGAAACGTGTCACATGTTTCATTTGGAACACGTGAACACGTTCCAAGATGGAACACTAGTGTTTCATCGAAAACAGTGTGTGTTTCAAAAGTGAACATGTGACGCGTTTCGTTTTGAACGTGTTATAAAAGTGTAACAGGAGAAGTGTTTCAAAAAGTGTTTAAAAACGAAACGTCCGTTTTTACAGTGTAATGAGTGGGAATGCGTAGCTGAAACTTTTAGGTTAAGTTATGATACGTCCAAAGATTATATTATTTATGTTTTGGAAGTATTTAGTTTGACATCAGTTATAGGGTATGTCCCTTTAATACTGTCTGAAAATTACAAAATATCACTGTACTTAAGAGGCTGACATGGATCACTATTGTTACAAAAGAAACGTACCTTTAATTTATTTTTTCACTGACTAACGTGACAAAAAGGAAGACATTGCAAAATACTTTGCAACTTCTCTCACTCATCATGCAAATATCTTATTTTGCAACAACTAAGATGAACGTGAACGATAGCATCATAGTGACCCTAGTGTAATTACGTTTGTAAGTTTTTTTTTGCAAAGGCTTCGACGGTATCGTTAGGTACATCTGCTAAAGTAAAGTAAATCACTTTGTTTGAACGATCAAATGATTATATATGGAGCAGTGTTTTAAACTATATCTTTTCATCAGTTTTTGTTATACAGCATACCTGGGTGGGACAACAAATGGTGTATATTATCACCTTAATTTTTCAAAAGAAGCTAATATAGAAAGAAATTTGATCACAATAACAAAGTTTGTAATGTTACTAAAACTGTTTGAAAAAAGCCGTACAAATGATATCAATTATGCATTTTAACAAAAATGAGCATACGCGTGTTTCCATTGTTTTGACTAGGATAGTCAAAAAATGCTTTAAAATGTTCTTTCTATATTTAGTAGAAATAAAACTCTAAGACAAATTCACAAAAATGGTTAAATTCGTTATTCTAAGAGCACACCTCAATGATGAATGTCCTTCCTAAAAAGATCACTATGGGCCGTTATATCACCTTCATATATTGTATTGATATGTTTCATTACAGTAAATGTTTTTGGCATTTAATGGTTTTACAGAAAGATGCCTATATCCGTCATCGCGGGTCACACAAAAGAAAAATAGAATAAGTATATATTTTTATTCACTAACCAAGCAAAATTGGAATACAAAGGTATTTCATGTAACATAAATGTATATGCTCAGTTGGTTCACAGAATGCAAAAATGCTATCAGCATTTTTGTCATTTAATGGAAGTTTAAACAATTTTACATTTAAAATTATAAAATTAGTTGTTTACAAGCTTTACACATTTCAAGTTTCAAATATCATGTGAGGAAACTGATAAGATATTATTTTTTTATGTAATTATCTTTTTTTTCTCTTTAAAATTTTGCGAGGTTTTAACACATGGGTCTGTAACATTGTCTTCCCGTCTGTGATAAAACTGTACCTAAATTTACATATATGATAAGAACAAGGGAACGAACTGCCACGCGCATACGGATTAATATTACATCGTTTCATATAATTATTGTTACTTGCAAAACAACCGATATATAGCGCGTGACGGTTCTTTCCCTTGTACTTTTTAAGTGTGTACAGTTAAGTACAGTTTCACGTGTTTCACAGACTGGTGGGAAATGTTACAGAGCCCTTTGGGCTTTAAATATTTAGTTCATTTTCTCGGGAACAGAATGCTGGGATTACAAAAAATGATACATTGTAGGTATGTAAAACAAACCAAACATATGGCCTCGGAGTTACAATACAATAGTGCATTGCATTCTATTCAAACAACAAAGCAGTTAGACACGATTCTGATTGCATTTACATTGGTAAACCGGTACAAAATGTAGTACATGTACTAAATGTTCACCTTGAGTCATAAACTGGGTGTCAGCACAGTTGACAATATATCAGCGACATTTTTCAGGTATTGTGTTAAAATGATCCTCAATGATTACAATTTCTAAAGGATGTACATTTCTTTTTATTCTTAAAGTATATATTCTTTATGATTTTAAAGATATAGTCAGTTAGTTGAAGAGATAAACATTTGTTGTGAAGCAGATCATTTGGAGATTGCTTTGTAACACCTTTTTGTTTTTGACAACAAACACTGATAAAATTGAAAACTTTCCTACTCAAGCATGTTTATTTACTGCGTAAAACTTTGAAACAATTATTTTAGGTACATTCACCCTTTTTTTAGGTTAATCTGTCTTTTCCGATCAGAACAACGTAAACCATGTTAATTGCGATAAAAAATATGAGTGACTGGTATCTATTTAGAACTTTTTCGATCGATGAATGATCTCTTTTAGGCGCTAAAGTGTCTGTTTCCATGATTCTCAATTGTTTTGTGTCCGTTACAAGGTGAAATGTTGGCAAGTTTGGGAAATCTTTCAAAACTTATGACTATTCCAACGATCAATGTGTTTGCACATTTGTGGAGCCGCATTAGTAGCGCGTTCGCTTACGGATCGCAGGGCCTAGGGTTCGATCTCCACCAGTGTCACGGCGAGACACAAATATTTTACAATTGTCTCTCATTGAATTCATCTGAAATGAGTCGTGGGAGCGATAGTTCTAAGTTGTAAGTATGCATTAATGTGTTTACAATACATTTAATAGATTTCTTAACAATAGATTACCTCCTGTTACAGTTAATATAATACAGTATGTCCCTAATTTTAGAATATGCATGGGTATTCAATAAGATTACATCAGCTTCACTGGAAAACTAATATTTACAGATATCTTTCTCAATGTTTTGATTAACTTGATACATGAGTAATTTTAATATGAGTATTTTTTTGCGAATCCTACGTAATGTTACTAGCTTGACGTCACAGAATCAAAGATAATAACGCCGATTACGTCGCAATCGGGGATGGGCGACGTCAGTTTTTTACCTAACGATATTGCGTTCGTCAACAAACTGCAATATCTATATAATGCAATTTTCGGGTTGCTCAAATCGGGGTATTTATTACATTACTCGGTATAAGAAAAGCTGTCATATTCCAGTATTTAAAATTTTTATGACGTACAAACGTTATTTTTCTGCTTACCTACGAAGGGAATGTCAATAGCGTTTGACTATGACCACACTAAATTAATGAACTCGTCATCGGACATGCTCCCATCAAATTCCATTAAACCCATGAAAATTAATTAAGCATTGATTAAGCTCACCTGATTCTAGTTTATATTTGTTTTAGACGCTAAAGGAACGTTCTATACAGTTAAATTATTCCACACAGTATTAACACCTTAATTTCCTGTAATTATCGTTCGCTATAAAAAAATTAATGGACCAAAAATTCCGAAGACCAACAAATCAACTTGGTGTGGCCTAAGCAGCCAAATAGACATGTGTTGGCGGATATCTGATGTGTGATTGGACATAGGAGGACGGACAAAACGAAAGGGTGTTCTCAAAATATGATCCATTTATATTATGTAAGGCCAATAAACAAAACTAAATGTTTCTGTAAAACTGTTTTTTTTTGGTAATTGTATATAAACAGCACGATAGATTCATGTATGACGTTAAGATTGTCTAATTGTCTCACTGAGTAACAAAACTTTTCATTGCGATTCGGAATCTGCACTGCTGAGTCCTTGTTCGCGTAAGAGTTTTGGCATTTTTCCGCAGAAAGCGACTGCGTATGTCAAGGTTTGCTTTAATAATTCTACGATTGGTCTCTTTCTTCTTTGCCAATTTCACCTACATGTTCATCCTGCTCTTCGTCTGATGACTCAGAAATCTGGGCCGCATCCTAGTCTGTGGTGTTAACCTGACCATCAACCCTGGCACTTGCTTGATTTTCCTGTCGAACAGGAACCAATACAGGCCATGCAACTGTTGCCACGCCACCAAGACGTTCTTGGTTGTGCTAACGTACCGGAGCCACTGCAAGCCTTGCAACTGTTGTCACGTCAAATCGTATATCACCTATTACGAAAGGTTGTATTACTTTTTTAAAATGGTTGATATATAGTACGTCATGTTAAAAAATATAATACCACTTTTGTTTAGATCAAGGATCAACTAGTAATCAGTGGTTACATACACAAATATAAATGTGAAAGGACTTAATCGTCATAATAAAGAAGACAAACACAGTATATATAAGTTAAAAACATACCAACCACTATAAAGCCTCACCGTGTTTAATAAATTAGTGAGTTCACCCGTCCCTATGATATCGCAATAGAACAGGCAATCGAACTGAAACATGAACTTGGTGGGTTGGCGGGATTCACAGAAAGGGATTGAATCAATTCACCTTAGTTACCTATAATTTGCTAAAAGTACATAAAAATAGAACATTATAACACCTACGTGTTAATAATGAAGCGGGTTTGGTCCTATGCAGATACTTTTATATTGTTATTTGTTGACACATTAGATTCCATTATCTCCCTTTATTGTGAAACTCTTGTGTAGATATTTATCTGAGGCAATTCGTTGTAAGAAGATAATTTCTTTGTCGTATTTATGCAATTACTTTATGTTAAATTTAAGTGTGAACAGGATTTAATGTATTGGTGTTGTTTTTAAAGTAATTATTTGGTAATACAAATAATTATATAATTTAACATTTAATTCTGGTCGTGGTCAGCAAACTGACCCTGCGTCCAGTACGTACGTATCTATTGGTACAAACGGCACTTTTCCGTCCTTGCCCATTTTAACAGTTTATCTCAGCTTTATTCTGAGAATACACAGGGGAGGTTCCCATAGCTGATCCTCGTATTTAAATAGGATTGTTTTCTTCATAAATTCTGGGTTGTATTTATGCTATTGTGTCATATTAATTAAACATTAAAGTGGTATCTGCAATAAATATCAGAAAACTGTGATTCAGCTTGGTAGTTATTTATCCCGGGAAAGTACGTAAGTTAGACACAACCAGAGCACGAACCTTGGTGTTGTAGCCACCCCGATAAGTGACCTTGTCCCAATAATTCGAGTAAAATATCCTGGTAACTCCCGGTACAGCTTTGGCTGCACTTGCATTATTCCGAGCCGAACTTGAGGGTTATAGGTTTTATACCCACGGGGTCGACTTGGGACGGAGCTATTCTCCCATTTAAGGGATCACGAACCAGAACGGCTACAATAACATTTAGTTTTATTTCATTCGTCCTGTGACAAGCCTTTAGATGTTTTGAAAGATATTTGCAACGCTATATTAAAACCGCAATGTATATGTATCTGGGTAAATGCGTGTAATGTTGAGGATTTATTATCTATGCATAGGTGTTCGTGTCTACTTAGCGCTAATTACTGATATAGTATATGCCATTCTTTGGAACCAGTTGACCGACGATGGTTTAAAGCAATTACTTTGTTTTACTATCATGGGAAAGAAGAATTTTGGACACAAAATTAATAGTTTTGTTTTATAGTATGTGTGACGTCCGCCAAAAGTGGGGATGCGATCCCGAACACCACCCCAGCCTAAGAAGGTGGCCAATAAAAATGCGTTTACTTACATTTGTACATGCGTTCTGTTCAGTAGATCTATTAAGTATATTCGATCAGACGTTTTCATAAAATCAAAGTCAGTGTAGATATATGGTCGTATGATGTGAAAGACTATGCAAATTTGAATTTCTGTTAAGTCTCATCGGGACGTCAAGGTTAAAGTGTATTGATAAATTAACTAAAGATAAGTCATCAGCTCTACAGGCACTGCAAATGTTTGGTTACTCTTAATTTAATGATGTCAGTAGTAATGTAAAATATTACGGTCACCACTTTGATGAAAAGATTTATGTTACTAAGGAAAGCATCCTTTTAAATGTTGTAATTGAAAAGGACGTGACAGGTTTCAAACTTAACAGGAAGGTTTTCATCAAGTTTAGATACTAGACGAGAACCAACACTAATCTCACTTCTGTTGTATTTTCTTTTAACCAAATGGAACCTCATACATCATACATATTTGCTCGTTCTTGTAGTAGATAATCAGGACGTCCGCTTTAAAAGATATATGTCAGTTTATATTCTTATTCTGGTATATGTATTTAATTGTTTACAATTAATTTTGCAAGTAATATTTCCCATGTGCGTATCAGAACTATATTATGGTTGGTATGTTCACTCGATTTAGTATCAGTCGAAATTTGTTCCATGATGTAAAATGCATTATTACTTCAAACATACGTGTAAGTCTTTCAAATCTATTACAATTTCCGTTTTTTGTCAGTCACGATGTAAGGACTTTCACAACCTCCTAGGGGATGTAATTTGCACTTGCATTCGTGACTTTTTATCATGTAGTTACGTACCTTCAATTATTAAACTTTCAGTTGTACAAGGGACTGAAATATTTATATTAATATTGATATTTCGTGCTATTAAATTTACAGGTAACAGTTTGTATAAATGCGTTCACTTAAAGACTCACCTTAAATATAAATTTATGCCCGAAAATTTTGGAAAATCGCGGGATAAAGTCTCTGTAACAATTTTGTCTAACTTTTTCAATCTTTACAATTTTCAGTTCAGATCTTTTCTAAATCGTGTTTAATTATTATAGCTAGGGTGTTGGGTAACCATTATCTAGTTCTAAAGTATTCTACTATAAACTTTTCTGTTTTCCGGAGGTATATGAAATCAGTAACTAGATATGTGTTTGCTGAAAAGATTCACCTGAGGTGGGGGTTTAGTGTCCTTGACCTTTCTGTACTGGAAGCTCTTTCATTTTAACGTATATACATGTATAATAAAGTATACTAAGATACTTAAAGGCATATTACAGGACACCCCTGGTTTATTGGGTGTGTATTAGGGGTTTCTTAGTGTGAAAAATATTTGTTTTAGGTCACTAAGAGACGATACTAGCTTGTCACTACGAAATAACATATTTACAACCTATATTAGTCGTGCTATATCTACCCCTATGTAATCTTATATATTTTCTCCTACATTTTACCCTTATAAGAGACGCCTGTACATGACTGTTGGTGCGGATGCTGTGAGGCGGGGGCTCATACCGGTCACTTAGCTACTAGCATGACCGCATGCGATCACAGATTAGTTATCACCTTTCTTTCGATCGGAGCCGCCATAACATTGGCAGGAGACTATTCTGATCTCGTATGTGTCAAGCTAGTATATTATTTTGCTATTTTTCTACCCTCCAGACATGCAAGTCGTCTCCATTTTGCTTGCCACTTTCTATAAGTCAACCTGGGATGCTTGTCGTTTGTGAAGTGGGTGTGTGGGTTTGAGTGTTTTTCGAGCAGTCCAGTGTGTAAACAGTCCTTATCTATATTTTTTCATTGTATCCTATATTTTTTATAAATTCGAATACGGCCAGGCGAATATCTTGTGCTACTTCTTTTGGTGGATCTAACAGAGTTTTTTCCGTAATGGTAACTAATTCTAATTTTAAAAGTTTTGTTTCAAATATTTTCCTTTCTTCAGAATATAGTGGGCAGAGAAACATTAGATGGCTCAAGTTTTCTATTTCGTTACAGTGTTGACAGTTTTTTGTCGTCTTTATATCGGTCCCCTTTCAAATAGCTACTTTTAAGTTTGAGTCTTGTGTACATTGTGTCTATTTTTCTATCATGATGGTACGTTTGTAATTTATTAGGAGGTTTAATGTTAATTTCTAAGTTACGTGTTGAGCAATATGTTTCCCATTGCTTTAAGTATTTTTGTTTAACTTTATCTTTTATGATGCTGTAGACTTCCGGTACGCTGAGCTTAATTGGAATTTCTGTACCAGAAGTGCAGCCGTATTTTGCTTTGTCGTCTGCTAATTCATTTCCGTTTATGCCCACATGACTCGGTACCCACATTAACTGAATTTCGTCCCCTCTATGCTTTATGGCTGTAACGGACTTTAAAATACTGTAAATCATTTCTTGCCTATGAGACTGACCTGATTTTATTGCTAATAAAGAACTCAGACTATCGCTAATAATGACTGCTTTTGAAATATAGTTTTCTTTGCAATAAGTTATTGCATAATCTATTGCTGCTAATTCACATGTAAATATTGAAGTTTGATGGTTAAGCTTCAGACTCTTGTTATGTAGAATTGTGCCGTCTTCTGCTATAACTACTATACCCGCCCCTGCTATTTGTTTGGACGGGTCTTTACTACCATCTGTATAAATTTGAGTAAAGTCTCTAAAGTGTCTAATAATGTTTAAATTTGCAATTATTTTGTTTCTTTCAATATCTTCTGCTTTGTTAATTTTCCCTACTAAATCTAGGTTAGTCTCAAACATTTCAATATTGATAAGTTGTTCGTAGCACGGTTCTTGAATTTGGGTTTCGCTTCGGCCGTGTTCTGTGATTGATGTCCTAATGCTTTGTGAATAAGGTTTCTTTGAATTTTTATTACTCTTTGTCTTATAAAAATATGCTGGTTGGTCACAAATTTCATCGTTGATTGGTAAGTTCGGGCCCAGTCTGGAGCTTCTGGCCCAGTATTTTAGAGCTTGAAGTTCTCTCTGTAGAGGCAGTTGAATCATGGCAGTCTCGGTATGTAGAGGGAGGGTGGGGGTGTGCCTCGGACATCCTATAATGGTTTTTAGTGCCCTGTTTTGTAGTCTTTGAACTTGTTTTAGTTGTGAATCTTTAGCGGAGGCATAAACTATGCTGCCATAGTTGATTTTGCTTAAGATGAGGGCCTTATAGATATTGAGAAGGCATTTTTGTCTGTGCCCCACGATTTCCCTTTTACTGCTCTTATGATATTCAAGTCTCTAAGACATCTTTTCGACATGTATTCTATGTGCATTTTCCATGATAAGGTTTTGTCAAAATACATCCCTAGAAATTTTGCATGCTCATTATATGTGAGGTTCGTTCCACATAATGTTAATTTCGGAAAGTTGGTGGCTCTTTTCGGAGGTTTTACGGCCTGCCTGTGTATTAATAAAACTTGAGTTTTAGTCGGGTTAATGATGAATCCCCATGAAATGCTCCATTTTTCTATTTCGTTCAAAACAGTTTGGGCTTTTTGACTGCCTGCACCGGACTGTTTGAGGTTAGCCATGTTGCTGAATCATCCACAAATTGGGATATTGAGCATTTATAGTTGGGTGTTGCGTATTAAGGTTTTTAATTTGTTCTTCGAAAGTATTCATCATTAAACTGAAAATTATGGGAGACAATACCGCTCCCTGGGGGCATCCATTCACTGTTTCCACTACCTCTGAGAGAGCTCCATTATATTTTACCTTAATCTGTCTGTTTTGTAAAAAGCACCGTAACCATTTTATCATGCGCCCTTGTATTCCAGAATTTAGGAGTTGCATGAGTGCTCCTCCGTTCCACATTTTATCAAATGCATTACTCAGATCTAAAAATATAGCTATAAGATATTTGTGTTCTGCCTGTGCTTTCTTGCAATCGGACTCTAATCTAGTGATGTTATCGTCGCATGAGTGATGCGACCTGCATCCGGACTGGTATTTGGACATAAGATTGTTCTTTTCTAAATATGTGCACAGTCTCGGTTTAATCATTTTTTGCATTAGTTTTGTAAATGTTGAAGTTAAAGAAATTGGTCTATAAGAAGCAGGTTAATTTTTGTCTTTATTAGGTTTTAGTAATGGTATGATAACTGCATGATTCCAGCTTTCTGGCGTGGTGCCCTCTACCCATGATTGGTTAAAGATTTGAAGAAGCGTATTCCTGCTTTCCTGTGGTAAATTTTTGAGTATTTTGTAATTAATCAGGTCTTCTCCCGGTGCACCGTCCTTGCAGTTCGACAAAGCTTTATTAAGTTCAAATATAGTAAATTCTTGGTTATATTCTTGTGAGTTATCATTGTTCCTATCGTTGATATGTTCATTTACTGCTCTGTTTATACTCCTTTTGTGTAATAAAATTATCTAGTGTACCCTTTATTACTGCTAGCTTCGGCATATTGTTTGACTAATGCGTTAGCTTTTTCTTTTGGTTCCGTAATAATTTGTTGGCCTATCTTAAAGACTGGATTGCTCTTTGGTACACTGCCTTTAACTTTATTTACAAAATTCCAAACTTCCTTAGATGATGTATTACATGTGATAGTTGAGCAGAAATTGCGCCAACTGTCCTGCTTTGCCTTTTTAACTACTCTTACTGCTCTCTTGCTCGGGCCATTTTGAATAAAATGAGAGTTATGGGAGTTTTTTCCCTTTTATGAATTTTACGTCTAATTTCTCTGCTTCTTATGGCTTCGTGGCATTCCTGTGTCCACCATACTTTCTTGATTCTGGTTTTGATAATTTTGGGTTTAGATTTTGGAATTGTTTTTTCTAAAATACCATTAAGTTTATCTAGAAATTCTTTGAAATTTTCCTCTACTGTTTGATTCTTAATCTTGTAATTTAATTCTACCACGCATAAATGATGAAATTCCATCCACTGGGCAGTGGATGCCTTGTCTATCAGCCATTTTTCAGTTATCATTACATTTTCAAATCTTATTGGACTTTCTATTATTGTGATTATAGGAAGATGATCACTATAGAAGCTGTTGTCGACTACAAGGAACGTTGCCTTAGGGTGCAGACCTGCGGAGACTATAGACAGATCCAGGGCTGAATCTGTCTGGTTTGCTTGCTCGGCGAGACGGGTGCATTGACCATCGTTTATGCAATTTAGATCTGACTCGTTCATAACTTATAAAATGTTTGCATGCATGTAAGCTTTATATAAACAGAAATATCGGAATGTACATGTATATTTCATCGGAAACTGTATGTTTACATTGTTTAATTAACAATAAATATGGACTATTGTTTTCCGTATCTGGGTGTTCAACACTTTGACAAATTTCAAATATTTAAGCGATCAGCAAATTAGTTTGTAGATAGATTTGTTTTATCATAAAGATGTTTATAAAGAAAATAATAATTTGAAAATCATAATTAAATGTCCCATTGATTGAAAATTACACCTGTTAATATTTTGTAAGCCATTTGTTAATCAAGTGCACTAAACCAAGTTGGGCGGAAATTTTCGACAAGAAACGTGTTTATTGGGACATAAATCACCAATACAAATTGGCCGGTATTTCACACCGAAACGCAAATATTACGATCCTTGGCGACTTCCGTAAAATATCGGAAAGGTTCTTGCAGTAATCGAGAAAGATCCGTTACATTGATTATAGTAAACGAGCACACAAAACTTACAATTTATATTATTTTTATAAATGGGAGGCGCTTGGTGTGTTCTGGGTGGATGCAGCAACAAATGGAGTGAGAGAATAAGCCTACACCAGTAACCTTGGGACTTTAATATAAAAAGTCTGTGACTAAGACAATAGGGACGAACCGCAGTCGCATGAAGTTTGGGCCCTGGAAAGTATTCTTATGAAAAACACCCCGGCCCGACTATCAAGCATATATAATACGAAATATATATGTTTTATGGTCAGCCCGGGGTGTTTAATATATAACGTTTCGGGTCCGAACTTCATGTGACTGTATGACGAAGGTTTCAAAATTCTAGATTAGCAACTGCGTGAAACTTTCTAAGCGTTAAATGTCCGCTCAGTCGCTCATGCACGACAAGAAAAGACAGAAAATGTATTTTAAATTCGGCCTTTGTAGAATGATCTCGATCTATTCAATTTAATTATTTTCTTTAGGAATAAGTTAAGGACTTTGTTTGTTACAAACTTTTCCAATCTAGATTTCCCCAAGTGCAACTTTACTTGTATAACTTAAATCATGCCAAATTACATCATATACGAGGATATAAGGTTTAAACTTTTGTTACAAAATGTATTTTATAGCAGAATATTATGATATTATTTAAGACACATGTCTTTAAGATCTAGTCTTTATAAAAAAGCTGGCATTTATATTCAAAATCATTTAAATAACATAATGTAGAACAAGGCCCTATATAGAATAAAACAGTTACTCTACTAAAAGTTTAACTTACTTGGTGCGGAACACTCCAGTAATCCATAAAAGTTTCAAATCCTTAACAATACCTCATTTTAACAACGTCACCATGGTAAATAATTAGCGTAGATCTAACTATTGAAGGAATTACAGTTAATCTAGCCCAAAGGCACAAGTCACAACAAAGAATGCGATATGATTTGTTGTTAATTGGCGCCCCATGTCAGCAATCTAACTGGTCACACATTATTGCATATTGCAAACTGGTCAATTGCATTTGATAATTACACAACAATATACAACAACAAAAACAACAACAATATAGTTTATTAACACGCAAAGTGCCAAATTAAAATTATGAAACCAGTATTTATGTTTTCAAGTTTCAATCTTGATAAACATAAATATATACAACTTGGTAAAAAGCAATTCAGCAAAAGAAAGTTTCCAGCAACCCTATAAATGTTCAGAAAGTATATCTTTTTGGTTGCCGATGACACAATTTATGTACTGGAATGAAATATGTTTCTTAAAGTGAAATTTGACACGTATTTAGGTACACATGTAGATATCGTGATTGTAATTATAATGAGTTTTCAAAAAGATTTGCGTCAGAATTGTTTTTGAACCAACAAAATCGTGTAAACTATTTTGATTTACATTCTTAATTCAAATGTAAATCTAATTCTTTAAACTACCCACAAGAAAACGTGTCATGAAACATCAAGCTCATCATTTTAGATATTTATTAAATCGGGCATTTGTGTTCTCACTTTCATCATCAATGGAAATAATATCGTCCATATTAGTATAGTTTGTAAGTCACGTGCATGCGTACATTTAGATCGTTTCGATGCATTTACATGGTGCTTATCTTAAGAATGAAACATAGATTTCATTTTGATAGAAACAAACAGAAACAGAAGTTGGTGTCATTTGCATATAAAAAAACTCGACATAACTGCTGTATTTTTATACTTTAATCAAATAATTTCATAATATTACACGGACTTCGTTCTATACGTTACGGGCTAAAAATATCCTCATCTCTACACTCTGAAGATGCCTAATAAGATGAAATTATCGCTTTCGTTGTTGTTAGAGTACCTGTTATCGGGGACGATTGTACTGCGTATGACGTCACTCCAGGTTAGCGATTCCGAAACTGCCGCCCGTAGGTTTCCGGAAATATTATCGTCACTATCCGTACAGGTGTGTTTTTGGAGAAATTTATGGGCTTACGGACAGGTAACCTCTCGGTAATTTTCGTTAAACATTTTCAACCAATGGGACCTTTAAAATCGGCAGTTGAGGGTTAGATTTCAAAAAAGAAAAAAAATAAGAAAAAAAGGTTGTAATACTAAACCCTGTGGGAAACAAAATAACACCTTCACATGGGTTTTGTATGGGAATATTTTTATTTGATACCTGAAATCATTATTACGAAAGAAGTGCAATATTTTCTCAATGAAACAACCGACAAATTTATCAAATAAATTTATCTCTTTCAATATGAACTATGCGTAGATATCTGGTCTCCCGATTGTTTTCTTTTCTAAAAAAGAAATAACATAGCATAGTGCGACATAAGATCGACGCGACATTTCGATGAATTGTCTTTCCATAATTTGTTGTGTCGATACATTGCCTTGTGGGTGATTTGTCTTTTCGAGAAGTTGTCTGTCGATTCATATACTATTGAGGTGTTGTTGTCTCTAGCGTGCAATGGAAAAGCTAATTTCAATTCTTGTTAAACACTTTAACTAAAACATATAGATCTGTTTATACTCTTCTGAACATCATTTTAGATGTCTTTAAGGATTCAAATCTGCTTTGTGTAAAATCATAATAGCTCATTGAAATGGCATTGATTGTCCCGGGAGTAAAATAATTTCCGTTCAGATTTGAGCCAATGCATGCGTAATACCACCAGGCCCCATGCAAATCATTAGCGCAATTGCCTTTGTATTTGTCCATATCACGATCCATGGTGGAAAAGTGCATATTGTTATGAGGAGAAAGTCCGTTTGCCCGATCTCCTAAAAAAAAAACACAGATTGTAGAACATAATTAGAAGTCTAAAATATAATAATCATTCAGTTACTATGTGGGGTTGAAAACTGGACTATCCCTCGAGTGGGATTATGCACTATTCAGGTGTCAACCGACAGTTACAGTATTCTTTTTATTGTAAACCTTAAACAATATTGCAATTAGTTTTCAGTATATTAGGTCTCCATCTATACAAAGGACTTTGTCTGACGTGACAGGCACCCTGATAGACGTTTTGCTGTACAAATGCAGTCAGTAATTTTGCGCTGTGTACAAATGTAGTTTATTACTATATAAATATATTACTAGTAAAAAGAAACGCAAAGTTATTCAAACATACCGAGTGTGCCTTTACCTCGCAAGATATGAAGCGTGAAGTTTGGACCAGATGATATGCTGAAATTTTGAAATGTTTCGTAGCCTTTATTCCCGTTCGCACGCGTTAGGTCGATGCGAAGTTCCGACAACCCATGAGAAACAAGTTCATGTATGTACTTTAAACCTGAAAATATATGTATACATTTTTCATAAGCTTGACAATTCAAATCTCAGATCAACAGCATATACGATGCTGCAAAATGTGTTTTTATACTGGCTGAATTAAAGGTCCCATTGATTCAAAATTTCACCTGTTAATATTTTTTAAGCCATTTGTTAATAAAGTGCACTGAACCCAGTTGGGCGGAAATTTTCGACAAGAAACGTGTTTATTGGGACATAAATCACTAATACAAATTGGCCGGTATTTCACCGAAACGCAAATATTACGATCCTCGGCGACTTCCGTAAAATATCGGAAATGTTTCCGTGTGACGTCACTTGCAGTACTCGAGATAGATCCGTTACATTGATTATAGTAAACGAGCATACAAAACTCCGTGTAAACACGATTAACTTACTATTTATACTAGTTTGTAAATGGGAGGCGCTTGGTGTGTTCTGGGTGGATGCAGCAACAAATGGAGTGAGAGAATAAGCCTACACCAGTAACCTTGGGACTCTAATATAAAAAGTCAGTGACTAAGACAATAGGGACGAACCGCAGTCGCAAGAAGTTTGGGCCCTGGAAAGTCATTCTTATAAAACACCCCGGCCCGACTATCAAGCATATATAATACGAATTATATATGTTTTATGGTCGGCCCGGGGTGTTTCATATATATCTTTTAGGGTCCGAACTTCATGTGACTGTATGACGAAGGTTTCAAAAATCTAGAGTAGCAACTGCGTGAAACGGTCCAAGCGTTGAAAGTCCGCTCAGTCGCTCATGCACGACAAGAAAAGACAGAAAATGTATTTTAAATTCGGCCTTTGTAGAATGATCTCGATCTATTCAATTTGATTATTTTCTTTAGGAATAAGTTTAAGACTTTGTTTGTTACAAACTTTTCCAATCTAGATTTTCCCAAGTGCAACTTTACTTGTATAACTTAAATCATGTCGAATTACATCATATACGAGGATATTAGGTTGAAACTTTTGTTACAAAATGTATATTATTACAGAATATTATGATATTATTAAGACACATGTTTTTAAGATCTAGTCTTTATGAAAAAGCTGGCATTTATATTCAAGATCATTTAAAAATAAATAATGTAGAACAAAGGCCGCATATAGATATAACAGTTACTCTACTAGAAAAAAAAATAAAAAAAATAATAATATTAAACAGGGAATGCCACGTACCAAAAACGCAACCTCCCCAAAACGAGCCCCACAGCACCCAGAAGTGCACACCACCAACACACACACACACACACACACACAACACACACACACACAATCATGTACACACACAAACATACACTACCAACACACACTAGCATACAAAGCAAACACACGAGGACAAAACGAACAATTAAAGGAACACAGTGAACACAGTGAAGTTTTACTTACATGGTGCCGAACTCACCAGTAATCCATAAAAGTTTCAAAACCTTAACAATATCTCGTTTTAACAACGTTGCCATGGTAAATAATTAGCGTAAATCTAACCATTGAAGGAATTACAGTTAATCTAGCCCAAGGGCATAAGTCACAATAAAGGATGCGATATGATTTGTTGTTAATTGGCGCCCCCCTGCCAGCAATCTAACTGGTCACACATTTTTGCATATTGCACACTGGTCAATTGCAATTGATAATTACACAACAATATAAAACAACAACAATATAGTTTATTAACATGCAAAGTGCCCAAATAAAATTATGAAACCATTATTTATGTTTTAAAGTTTCAATCTTGAAAAACATAAATATATACAACTTGGTAAAAAGCAATTCAGCAAAAGAAAGTTTCCAGCAACCCTATAAATGTTCAGAAAGTATATCTTTTGGGTTGCCGATGCCAGATTTTATGTACTCGAATGAAATATGTTTCTTAAAGTGAAATTTGACACGTATTTAGGTAGGTATCGTGATTTTAACTATAATGAGTTTTCAAATAAATTTGCGTCAGAATTGTTTTTGAACCAACAAAATCGTGTAAACTATTTTGATTTACATTCTTAATTCAAATGTAAATCTAATTCTTTAAACTACCCACAAGAAAACGTGTCATGAAAAATCAAGCTCATCATTTTAGATATTGTAATTAGATCGAGCATTTGTGTTCTCATTTTCATCATCAATGGAAATAATATCGTCCATATTAGTATAGTTTGTAAGTCACGTGCATGCGTACATTTAGATCGTTTCGATACATTTACATGGTACTTTTCTTACTCATTTAAGAATGAAACATAGATTTCATTTTGATAGAAACAAACAGAAACAGAAGTTGGTGTCATTTGCATATAAAAAAACTCGACATAACTGCTGTATTTTTATACTTTAATCAAATAATTTTATAACATTACACGGACTTCGTTCTATACGTTACGGGCTCAAAAATTCCTCATCTCCACTCTCTGAAGATAAGATGAAATTATCGCTTTCGTTATTGTTAGAGTACCTGTTATCGGGGACGATTGTACTGCGTATGACGTCACTCCAGGCTAGCGATTCCGAAACTGCCGCTCGTAGGTTTCCGGAAATATTATCGTCACTATCCGTACAGGTGTGTTTTTTGAGAACTTTATCGGCTTACGGACAGGTAACCACTCGGTATTTTTCGTTAAAAATTATCAAATTTGCATTTGCTGACGAATAATATTCAAATGTTAAAAAGAAAATTTTTCAATCAATGGGACCTTTAAGATAAGTATTAAAACAAGTTCAGCTTCCTGTCAGCCTTGGAAGGAACTGGAAGACTTATCGACGATCTCTTTAGATCCGCTCTAGTAGAAGTGAAGTTGTATATTGCAAAAATCAAGTACTGGTAAATATGTTCGAAGATCTTAGGTAACTCTCCGTTAACAAAGAATGTTTCCGATTAGAAATATATATATATAGATATTACCAAGCCAGTACTCTCCATATACACTTCCAAAGCCATTTGTGTAATTTCCAAAATTTCTATAAAAGTCCACAGATCCATTGAACCTATTCTGGAACACCTAAAAAATACAAAAAAAAACACTTTTTTTCCGTGTGCCGTCGTAGTCGTTGACTGAAAAAGAAAGCTAAAGCATAATGTGAAGAGTAAGCATCATTAAGTTGTAGAATATATAAAGTATATTTTTATCTATCCAATGTGTTTTCTGAGTTCTGAATGTCTGAGTTCTTTAACATACATGTAGCGTTCCGGACAAGAATAAGATGATAGTCCAAAATTTCAAGCTAATTAATAATACTTAAATCTTCTCACAGCCGGATTTGCCAGTAACATTTTTACTGTACATTGTTTTGTGTTATCACATTATTATGGTGAATTAAATAAAATAATTATGTTTTCATTTAATTATACTGAACAAAATTAGTAACTTCTGCCGTGTTTAAGTGCAGATGTACGTAAGTATGAAAAGAAGGGTTAAATTATTTTTACATGTTTTGCAAGAATATTTCAATGTGAATTTGTGTGTAAAATTGTATTGCTCTACGTTCACGGAAAACTGATGGAATGGTTGATTAAATGTGTTAGGGGTCGTAGACCAAAATCACATATTAATACCGGGTATGGCCACCTTGAGTATCGAGTATTGCATGGCACCGTTGGTGCATAGAACCGACAAGTGTGTTGATTTTGGCCTGTGGAATGTTGTTCCGCTCCTGGATTAGGGCTAATGTAAGTTCATTAATGTTCGGCGGTGGAATAGGGCGACCTCTACCACGCTGGTCCAAATTATCCAACAGGTGTTCGAACCGTGTCGTCACTTCAATGAATGGAAAAACTCGACGCGTCGGAGAAGACAACGCTATTCGATTGTTGCCTTATCCTTCGATGGTGTGTACGTGCCCAAGTAACACGATTTACGTGTTGACGTCGCGTCAATACACAGCCAACGTAAGGACGACGTCCACGAAGACCACCTTAGCGCAGACGATTGCGAACAGTTTGGGCAGATATTCGGTTGTTATGTGTATCAGGGATGTTAGAAGCAGTGGCAGTGACAGTTTGAAAACGATTGCATAGGTGTGTGTTCATGTAATAGAGGTCTTGACAAGGCGTTGTGACCCGCGGACGTCTGCACCGTGGTAAGTCTTCCGTACGCCCTCTTCCTTAAAAAACGTTGCCAAAGGTTTTGAATAACATGGCTAGAACTGCCAACAACCCTAGCAACCTCATTTGTTGCCATACCAGCATTAAGCATGCCTCTGGCACGTTCATGTTAATTCGATGGAATTTTAGACAAACCAAAACGAAAGAAAACTTAATAAAAAATTTCAGCGTCTTTTTCTTATTAACATCAAAGTCTATAAAATCAGGCTGAAAGGTTTGATTTTGTAAACACGGATTACTGGTCCGTGCATGCATGAGAAAATCGAATTTAACATTTCATTTTTTGTGTAATGCATACAGTCCAATTATAATTGGTTTTATTTGACACATAATCGTTCGTCCGAACATATGTAGGACATTGGACATGTTGATTCTTTTTTCACAACATTAAAAAATACATAGAAGTTTCTTCTTTTTGTTCGGTATAGTTCATTTTTTATTTAGGCTCTCGAGTTAAAACAACTTAGGTGTGTCACGGTTGTTCTCAAAGTTAACCTAAGACGATTATATATGTTTTACAAGCAGTTAATCTTTTTAGTTCGATTGCATATATTTCACTCACTGTCCAGCCTCCACCGTCGGTAGCCATATCACATAAAACTGTTATGTTCTCGTGGGATTTCCAGAGTCTTATACTGTAAACGCCAGTTGTGTTGCCGATATTCATATGTTTAATATCGTAACAGTCAGTTGCGAAGAGAACTACGTAAAACATAAATGTAAACATTATTTATTAAGCATGCACAATTATGTCTAACTAATTAATAAACACTTAACTCATAGGTTAAATACTTGTCACAATTTTTTTATTGTACACGTACATGTAGTTAATAAAAATGACCATAGCTTCCCCTCTGTCCCACTGTTGGGAAAGATGTATCGTTTTGCATAGCACTTTGGCATCTCTAGTCAGTCGGTCTGTAACAAATCCTGTCCATTCACTATTTAGAGAACAGATAGGAAAACTTCAATCTTTTAAGCATTTTGCATAAGTGTGCTACATATCAGAATGAAAAGCAAAGCGCATTGTGGGTCAACTACGGTCATGATTAAGATTAAACTTAGGGTCAATGCCATGTGACTTTATACTCAACTAGTAATTTAAAATTGAAAAGCAAGTTTACCTGATAAAATTTAAAAACTCAAATCGTGTGTTGGTAATTGATGATTTTACGTTTATCTTAGTAAGCAATAGTTTTATCTATATGATCAGGTGAAGTTGTCATGTGCACAAATTGTTTTGTAGAATTTAAAGTACACTGCTATGTTAATTTTGCTCTTTGAAAATAACCCTTGAAATTTTATTATCAAATGTACACTATCATACGCTCGACGATACAGGAAAAGGGACCTTCTGGTAAAATACTTTGATATTAATTTAAAAGTCTTTATATTTGCGGGTTGTTTCTTTCGCATGTTTACATTTTTTTAATTATTCACGAATGTTTAATTTGCGAGATAAAACTATTTTATATAAAATCATTGTTTGTTCTTTAAGTGCTTTATTCGCGAAAATTAGCTGAAAAAACACCTCGACTTTTTCACTGTAGTATTGCACACATTATGAATGGTTTTATGCGAAATATTCCGCGTCACATAACAACGATATGCGGAATACGTACATCTACGGCGTCATTTCTTACTCTACATTGGCGTCACAAACATTGTACCATCATTTGACGTCAAAACTCAAATACATAAACATTGGCAGTAAGTTCATAACGCAAGCATTTTTAAATAGATAATATACATCTTATGCACTAATTGTACATGTATGTCAAACTTGTTATATATTTTCATCTGATCCTTTTACGATATTTTTTTCTATGAGTACCTCCAAAATAAGAGAAAAGACTTAAATCAATGGTCCTATGTTTATAGTCATTTGACCTTCTGTATCTGTAAAGGGATATGTTTATAATTTTGGTTTCGTATTGAAGATGGTGCAGAAATGCCCTTGTTATATCTCATAAGTCAAGTCTATGTTAAATCATTTACCTGATTCACAAAGACCTCCAGAAAAACCTACAGGACAATCGCACGTGTAATTCAAAGCGCCATTCACACATGTTCCTCTTACACATAAGTCAGGTTGACAATAATCGACTGTAAAAACATTTTATTTGTATATTTCGTTAAATAAAGGTACTATAAAACCGTCGTGTTATTTTTTTATTTCGTTGAGCCCCCACCCTGATAAAACTGATAATTTTAAGTAAAATGTGCTTTAAAATAAATTCAGATTTTATACATGTATTTACATGTTACCCGGCGTTCATTTTGTAAAAGTATCACCATTTCGATGTGCCTACATAGCACCATAGCAATAGCTGCCTTAAAACTTGTCTTTGTCATTGAGGACATAATGAATAGGAAGTTTTGTTCGTAAGTATTTACGTGACACTATGACCGCCAATTGGTTTTCTGTTTACAAACATATATAATAACGATGTTACGGTACTTCAATTCAAAATTGCGAAATCTACAGTATATCTTAGTTAATTTTTGTACATAAAAAATTGCAAAAAGATGACACAAAATAAAGCCTATTGGTAAGAGTTACTAGCGCGATGCATTTATACTTCTTAAACCGGAATGTACAAAAAAAAACAACAAACACTTAACATCTTTTTCGCAATGGTCATACACCTCGAACCTAAATCACCCCACTTGGAAAATATACCCGGGCATTGAATCAAAATTTAAAACAACATAATTATTCAAGTGATGGTAGTAAGACAAAAGGCAAACTATCGCACGAACCGGAGGACGATGGAAATGAGCAAGTTATATGTGAAACTTCTAAATCATAGACAAAAAAGCTTCCAGCGCTATTCTTAAGAAAAGAGACATTAACATACATAAATCTGCCAAGGTGCAAACATTTGAAATAAAATCTCGTAAGTAATACTATAAAATCAAACACTCCCTTCTTGGCTTTTAGAGTACCAATATTTCAGCTCTGAAAGAGAGATATGGTTGGATCAATTAAATTCGCAAAACACATATTTTTTCAAATACATACAATTTAAGTCACATGTTGAAAATAAACTTAAAGTATTATTAAGTGTTACAGTAGTGTTCATCTAAGGTTTTCTTTACACTTACATTTATCACACCGTTTACCGCTATATCCATGATCGCAAACACAAATGTAGTCGTCACTCTGATCAAAGCATTTACCATGAGCACAGGGTTGGGAGTCGCAAGGCGAAGCTGCTAGACAAATAAGAAAGTTATCAATTGATCATTATGAGTGTATGTGAAATGAAGGAGGTAGGTGTGTATCAACTAGAAAGGTAAACCATCTTTGACATCTGTGTGAACATCGAATTAAAAAATACCGTATTTCGCCTGTGAAAAAGTGTGCAACCTCAAAATTGGGTATCCGTTAAAATTTCACTAGCAGTATTATTTGCATTTACTAACATAAATAGTGAGAAAATGAAATATACTCACGTGCAATATCTGCACCATTACAACCCTTGTTACAAAGATCGTTGTCACAACATCCTTCACAAACAACGTCTTTAATCGTTCGTCGATCAATAGATTGACGTGCTTTGTCATTCGAATCACCCGGTTCATGTAAGTAACGACCAACTATAGCAATATCGCCACCACCAACACCACCAGTGGTAGAAATACACGTCTAAAATGATTAAATAATACCCAATCAATTATTTTTGACTTAAACCTTTACCCGTTCATATTATCAACATTTAATTTCTTTTACCTATAGCTTGTCCCCAAAAGCCGTATCAAAACGTCATTTTATTTTTTTGGCGGACTGTTGATAAAGTGAACCGACACTATATTTTTGACATTTCAGCTGCTTAAACCACATGTGGTTCCTGTATGCATACTTTTCTTCTGCCTTGGGAATACGAATTTATTTGTTTTAGTTTTGTGACTCAAAATAAGCCATTATGGCGTATATAGGTTTGATTCTTACGAAGACCGCTTTTCCTTGTGTGACACTATAACTTTGCTTATTACACACACACAAATGTTTGCATTTACATTGTAATAAAACATCCAATAGTAAAGAAAAAAATGGCTCATAATCAATAAATGTATCTCATTTGATTCTTAATAATAAATGCCGGGCTATTTTCCATCTAAATCTGAATAACAAATCATCTGTGTAACATTACATAATGGACCGTTCCAGGTTTTAAGACAAATCTTACCTACAAAGCCTATTGCTTAGGGATTATATTTTGATGGCTACATTTGTATGCCAACTGCTCACAAAAAGTATCACAAGGAAACCGACGTGTTGATTTTTTCAAACCAGGTCAACCATTGGACACATGATGTCCCAGTGTGGCCATTGGATCAACCAGCGAATTAACCTTATATTATCGTAAACACTGGAACCATCAATACGATATTTCAGTTTATAACGTTCGATTGAAAACACCTCGAACTAAAAATTATCCCTTACATGTCTATTGGAGCATTTACTGGAGTAGACAATGTCACCAAATTCCTTCCTGACTGAGTAAGAGCATACCTAGATATGGAATCAAGAATTTGATCATAATACATACATGTTAGCCTGGTCACCAGGCCATGACATATCTGTTTTACTATTAGATATCTGGCTGGTTTGTTTTAGAGCCAGTCTACTATATAGCGCCGATTTCAAAATTGCCCCAGTATACAAAGCAAAATCATATAAAATAGACTGGAAATAGTGCATGAAAAATAGTATATAGAAAAAACATAAATTTTATCAGACAAGTGATTACTCTACATACATGTCTGTTCATAAAATGTACTGTTTCGATTAACCAACATACATTCTATCATTTCAGACAAATCTAAGCAAAAACACACAACAAAAGCAACAACAAAAGCACAACTTATATATGTGGATGTAATAATAGCAATATGAGATCTTCTTACTGAATGTGTTTACACGTATTCCTTTAAATTTGCAAAATAGGTATATCTCAAATGTTAGATGTTATTTGCATGTCAACTTTGCTTTCTAATGTGAGTAAAAAATTAAGGCATTGTCTTATTAAATTACCAGCATGTATTACAATGGAAATATTACAACAGAACATGTCTTACTTCTCCCTGTTCACAGAATTCTATTGTGCTACAAGCGTTGATATCAACCTGAATCTGACAGTTGTAGCATATTGGACCTCGCATTAATGGATATCCTAAAGGAAACAGATACTCATGGCATTGACAGTTATTGAGTATAGTCTCATTTAACAATGATCAAAGTTGTATTGAAACAATTCATAATCGTTTCTGAAGGTGATAATAAACAAACAATTTCATACTGGTTCTTGTAAATGATATCGTTTGTGTCTGATGAATCTATATGATCATTATGACTAATGCAAATAGGTAAATATAACAGCTCGCGGGGGATAGTACAAGGCAAAACATATTTTCGTTATTTTTTTCTTTTTTAGTAATTAAATTGAATAACATGAAAAATTATGCAATTTTTTAAGATTTTGAAAACTGTATCTTAATTTTCCTTAATTTTGTCATGCTGTACAGTTACTTGAAAAGATAAAAATTGACCGTGCTCATTTTCAAAAGTTCAATATGTCAATAAGTAGATAGTAAAACATTTTTATTTTTTCTTATATAGTTCATATACTACAAAATGTACTAATAAAAGTTTTATAATCAAAAGTAATGCCCCTAATCCGAATAGTCTTTTATATTTACATGTGTGATATGTCTCTGGGCAGAATTAGGTAAATTGTATACCCTAGTTTTTGGCATTACTGCATTTTCTTGCTACATTTTCTTGTTAAGCTTGTAGAATTATAATACATGTTTTGTAATTCTACTTTGTCTGTTATACTTTTTGGAACCTAGAACAAACATAAATGTCAATACATACTTGCAAAACATACCTATTTTAACTTTTAGGGAACTTTTAAAAATGGCCAGTATTTCTGAAGTTGGGGAAGGGCAACAAATATCGAAATAAATGTTTTTCATTAAACAGTGAAATGCCTTCAAATTTTGCACACTATTCAGGTAACAGATGTAGATTATAAAAAAAATTATTAAGTCTAATATTTTTTGGAATAGAGTCCATTAGACCCCAACTACCTTAAGTTTCATAGTTCTTGTTGATATCCGAGTAAAAATTGAAAGTGGTCTGTAGAAAGGGACTGCTTAACTCGATAATTGTACAATAACATAATACACCTGTGTAGCTGTGATCATAAAAATTGAAAACAACAGTTCTACGTCATAAATAAATCTGATGACGTCATCAGCTACCCTTTCCTAAATTACCGTATAAAAGTACTACACAGGAGTAATACGTTAAATAGTAATTATCATTATTATCAATTACCCATTTAATATTTATATTGAATAATTCAATTTGGCTTTAATGTATTAGTTTTAGTTCAGAAGACCATGTTAAAGTATAAAACAATACAGCTCTGAAGTTAAGGCAAAAGTGAAGTCTTACAGTTTAAAAATATATCTAATATATTCACCATAATGTAGTAATTACCTTGCTTCTTGTATACATGAACCTGTATGTACTAAGTGACAATGTAAGGCATGTGTTTATGTTAATTAATATCTCATATACCAGTTTCTCCACATCCTCCTGCATTACATAAACTGGACCGGCAACATTCATGGCAACCATCAAAACCGGAAAGTGTTTCTGAAGTTGTGTTTGAGGTACATTTCTAAAATGAAAACGAGTATTTTGTTAGCACAGTTATATTGTAGTAGATCATAGGACTGGGTATTATTAATTGATTAATCGCCCAAAAACGTTATTCATGTCACCGTGCTTCAGCATAACTGTACGAGAAAGACTTGAATTTGTTGTGTAGTCACGGTATGTAGTTCGCGTGTAAAATGTCACATAATATTTTATCAACTTACAATGTACAGAAAACTTGATAAAATGAACATAATTATCGATACTGTAAAAACTAATACGAAAAGATATGTATCGTTGATGTTTCCCTTTTGTTATGGTTTAATACTCGTTGCAGACATTGTGAACTTTTGAAACACTTTTACGTGAGCGTTTCTTTATATTCATTAACCTTACAAACGTTGCTTGTAGTAAGGCTGGCGTCTTTCGGTGACCACATAAGGTGAAATCGCACCAAATTTCAGTTCAGTCTGATATATTTTTTATTTCGGCTGAGGAGCAGCGCGAACTACCGTAAAATAGTTTACACTTTATGAATATCGCTTTCTGAACATCAAACGAATGTTTTAAATCTAGCATAATCTTATCTGCACATTGCATTACAACATATAAAGAACTCAGATTTAAGTAATGACTTCGATAAGATAAGCCTAGAATACAAAGTCGTACACTTGTATGCACGCAGCCAACATTGTACAAGGTCTGACCCAGCGTATTTGTTACTCTTTCAACCCCACAAACCTACAAAGGGAAGAAAACATTTAGTATGTGCATGCTACTGTTTTCGCTGAAAGAATAATTTACGATGTATTATGTGTCTCCTCACCCCTTGATTTATGTTCTCCTGTTTGTATGTCTGTCTTGATGGATAGATGGATGCCACAAAGTAAGTTTGTTTCACGATGTCAGTGCTATTGCTCTTATACCAGACTTTTTACTTCAACCACAGCACACGTTAGTGATCATTACAATGGCCTACATTTGGATATCATCAGCATGTTGAAGGGAAATGCTACAAAATGTATTCCCTTTAAATCATGCTTTATTTTGCCAAAAAATCATAATAAATAATAACTTTGATTTAGAATGTAAAATATAGTTATGTTCTGTCTCTGCTTAAAGCGCAATCAATAATTCATACAAACACTTCAAAATCGTTGGGGGTTTTTTTCGCTATTTTTTTCAAAATGAGACTGATCGCGGATTCCTGACTAAACGCATTTAGCAAAACGTGAATTGTAATTTTCGCGGAAGGACGTACTTTATAAGGTGTGCACTTTTTAACTATGGGATTTCTCTCAGGTTCTGCAATTTAAACCAGAAGTGTCGACCAAATCTGAACAGCAGTTACTGATTTTCTAACGCAAATTATTTACATTTTATATCAGTAAACTTTTGAAATCACCAAAGGGTTATTGTATACATGTATATAATATAATATATTGTCAATGCACACTGTCCCTGCACTTTTTCGGCTTTAATCACGCGCATTTTAGTTGAGAGACGAACACTTCAAGAGGCGATGATTTTGTTCCTGATCTAGCCACTAAAACACTCTCCTGCCAACCTAAATAGTTATATCTTACCTCGCCATCGAAGCATTGTGCCACGTATCTGCAGTGCCTGGGGTGGGACACACCGTCACATTGCAGACATGTCAACGCAGCAAGCCCTGTGTAACATATAATAGTAACAACATGTATACTGATATATTGACGAAGCACAGTGGCATCTAATGTTTTCTTTGCTTCAAAGAACATTCAGTTTAAAATAGATTGCATCTTTGAAACTTACAGACCATGTATACTTATATCCTTCCTTGTGCAGACCGTTCATCTAAGAAACCGCCAACTTTCTCATATAAAGAGACATGGTCGGTAGAAGGGATCGAATCCGTGGTCCTCAACCTATGAGAGGTTACAGTGATTTCAAGTCAGCGACTCTAACCACTCGACTACGGAGGCGGACATGAGCGTCTTACATAGCAACAATTAAACTTGTAATGCATGACATGGATTTCATTATGTCTTGCATTAAGAATAAATATACTTATTAAAGGTAAAATGTCGCTGAAACATGTATTTTTAAATTAAATATAAGTGAAATAAATAACTATCAAAAGTAGCTTACCCGGTAGCAGCTGTAGAACCAAGACCAAGAACAACAGAAACATTTCTAAAATAAATTATTTATAAATTTACTTGTTATTTACGTATATTGAGCCAATTTTATACATTTCGAGAAAATGAAGCAGCTAGTGGATGTTAAGGTGTCTGCCACACATCTCGGAGGTTGTGGGTTCGAGACCCACTGGGGTCACGACCGTACTTCCTCACATGACACCAGTACAATTTTTTCCAGGAAGCGGAATCGGGAGTGACTCGAGAAGATTCACGCTTGCCTCACAATCGATCTAACATTAATTAATATGAAAAAGGCAGTTGTAGGTTATGCCCCTTTAAATTTAAAGACGGTAGTAGGTGTTATTTGTTTTCTTATGTTTTGAAATCATGTAAGGCTGGCTGGACACCACAGTTTCATCAAATTAAATTATATAAAATTGGAATCACTTACTGTGCCTGCAGATATCAAACTGACAGAGCGTTAAGTAATTTAAAGATAAGGAGTTATAACACATGTAGATGTTTTCCTAAACGGTGTGTAAAACGTGTGTTATCTTTGTGAACAAATTAGACATTTTGACATCCAAATGTCAGATAACTGACAGCTTTGACTTCAGCCTAAGTGCGTTCTCTTTCAATGTTTGTAAAATGCCCTTAACTTTCAGAATATAGGTAATAATGCCTGATTAAAGAGGCACTACCTTTAACGGATGTCAAATTAAATTACTCCAAAAGCACATTATTATTAACCTAATCGTTTAAGCTATACATTCCGGTCATTATCGGTAAAATCAGCATTCTAAAATATGTTGCACTTCAGTTAAACTTTCAATGATATATGTAAAGTTTTTGTTGTACATTTAATGAGTGGATGATGCTATCTATGTTGATTGTTTGAGCTAAAATTATACATTTTGCGATATAAGTTGTTCTTTAAAAACTGTATTTATATATTTTACGTTAATTGAACACATTATTTATGTTTGGTGAATATTATCTGATAGATGTAGGAAGTGCCACTTTAAAGGAATGCATCATGAAACTCTAACAGGTACAACATACTTATATATATGAATTTATAATAAGTTCCAGAACAAACGACAGCGCACAGAAAATCTAGTCACAGCAAATATATAACAGCGTTTCAGTTGCATGTGTATTGAAACAAGTATGATTTTTGCGCCTGATTTCTTCAAAGCTAAAATTTTAATATGATAATGCGGAGGTCACACAGTGCCGATTATGGCTCCCGTTTGAGATCAGACAGCGCTACGACACGAAAAGTGAAAAAGTCTGATTACTATCCTCAATGATCTGGAATGTCCTATCATTATCTGAACGCAGTCGTATACGTTCGAAACAGAGTCGTACGGATCGGGAATGGTCTGGAGGCGCTCCGTTACATTCGGAAACTCAGCCTATTTTGTCTAGTCGGATTACATATGACTATGTGTTGACAGATTCTGCTGTATCCTATCAAAATCGTAACAATTTCCTGTGTTGTATTGACGGTGTCTGGACGGTGTCCTGTAGAACGGGCATGACCAGGAGAAATGTTTCATTGCCGTTTCTTGCTGATTGAGTCCAGATCTTGCCAAATGCCTTCCGTCAGCGTCGGTTCTCTGTCTGGTAACTGTCTGAACACTGGCGGGTAGCATTCGGGAGAATCGAGACGCCATCTGGACAAATTCGGTCGTTTTGTTACCATGCGAAAGATACAAATCGGATCAGAATCGGTTTGAGAACGGGATAATCATGTTTTTGCAAATTTTGATATTGTTTAAATTTCCAGTCACGAACTAGAGGATCTTGATCAGACTTTCGACGACCTCTTGTGCTGTTATAATGCTTACGTTTTAATCGGACCATTTCAAAGCCTGTCTAAAATGTCCAGTTGTACAGCATTTCAGCAGTCAATACTAGTATTCAGCCTGATATACCAGACTGTTAGGAGTTGTGACTCTGAATTTGTCGCAATTTGATTTTTTTACTACTGTTTACTCTCTTACTTGAACATAGTTTACTTGAGTAAGTAATACAAAACCTAAGCACCTGGAGATATTGTCCTTGAACTCCCAAAATGTCTTAAATAAACACATTTTAACTTATCATCTTTGATCCTAAAGTGAAGTAATCACAACACCATGTCACTATATTTATGGACATATCTCAACAATGTAATGTAACAAAGAAGTAAGCGCATTTAACTGGGAAGTAACTGTGTTTGAGTTTACGAAATTTTACAAATGACATTAGATCCCTTTCTATGATGTCGAATATACAAAACGTACTTAACTTGTTTTTAAAATGTTAAATATAATAACTTTTCTGTTATTTATCAGCCACATTGCCCATGTTGTTGTTAATTTCTAGATAGCTATTGTCTGTGCTGAATCGGTTCAAAGAGTGTTTCGATTTCGATTACCAATGCAAATACAATACTGGCTTATTTTGCGACAGGCTAACAGTCTTGCTACTCTGTGATACGGACATAATGCATGCACTGAACGTCCGCCTCCGTGACCGAATGGTTGGAGCCGCTGACTTGAAGTCACTGTAACCCTGCATAAATAAAGGATCATGGGTTCGAGCCATGCTTCTGGTGTGTCTCTTTATGTGAGAATGTTGACTGTTTCTTATGGAGGATACGGGTCTAGCAATGGTTGTTCACATGAACGAAGTGTAGGTTAACTGCCCGCGTGTAGAAATGACCAAAGTACGGTTGAACGAGTGTTAAACTCGCGAACATACATTCAACATTGAAACCGTGTGTTTGCCATGATAATTCTTTCCTAAGTACTTTAAAGGCACATAGGATCATTGCTCATCTGACACATTTGTTTTCGTTTTCTCATCATTCATCACCATAGGTCATAAAACAAAGATTGCAACACATTAGGATATTTTCGTTTATTAACTCACTCCATGTAAATTAGATAAAGATAATTTTACGTGAAACAACGATATTACCAAAAGTACAATTTGTTTTAACATGTGAGTCGCTTAATAATATGTTAGTCTAGGGAAACTCTACCTAGTGTTGGTCAGAAAAATAAAAAAACGAGTGTAAGAATGACGGTAAAAATATAGTAAAGTAAACCATTACCAAGGATGCAAAAACAATTCATATGTTAACAAGTGATATATTTTGTTATAATAAAATAAAATCTACAAATAGGTGCAGTCGATATCAAATAAGTGAAATACAAAAATTGAAAAATTATTTTTTTCTGATTTTAAAATGTTCAATAGTAAAAGTTTTCAATTCAACTTTTCACAACTGTATAGTGCATAAACAATCTGCAAACTAGTTTGACTGGTGCATGTTTTCTTATTAATATTAACAGGAAAAAGATCCAAGGTATAGTCTTGGAACAGCAAGAGATAAGAAAGTGAAACGGAATTTAGCATTTTAATATTTGCATTGTATTTGACTATGAATAAAATTATACAAACGTGGTTCTGTGAAATATCACGTTATAATTGCACCGCGTAGGCACCAAAAGTGATATTTTCACGAGTGGCGCAGCGGGTGGTGTTCAAGAGTGAAAATAACATTTATTACATTCGGTATACATTTTGACGTTAATCCGGGATGAAACTTTTGATAATTTTATCTGGGTGGACAGTGAGTTTATCATGTTATAATTCACCTTTATATTTCGATAAACAACCGAAAGCATAAAAAACTGCGTTAATATATAATACAGTGTTATAGGTGCTTTTTGTTATCTATACTTTAGAACTTTACAACGCAACGACTTTAAAAATTCATAGATTTTGATAATTAGTTAAATTCATATTGACTGTCTGAAGCCGCCCAATGACAAATGCCTATAATATGATCTAAAATTTGTGATAAAGTGTTTGATCATCGAATTTCTGTCCTAGCTTGGCTACTTTTTTCCTATTATTTAACTATAATGATAAGGAACCTTGATGAGTTTCATTAACTTTTTCTGCTTCTGAGTTCTGCACAACCGAAGACGAAACATGACGAAATGAAAATCTTCCATTAATGAAATAGCTATGGAATATTTCTTAACTCTAAGGCGAGGTCCTGGTGTTATTGGAGAATCCTTTCACTAACCAAACACAACTTTTACGAGCTTTATACGTGCAAAAGTTATATTTTCATGGCCTGCAGTCGATAAATTTCTCTTATATTGCGGGATTTTTTGTGTATTTTTTTCACTTCATGACATATGATACAGTAGTTTAAAATCCATGTATTTTAAGTTAGGAATTATACAAGAAAACATATGAAATATGACATATATCTACGACATTCGTCCTTGAACTTAATATTATTTTGTGAAAAGCTTGAAACCAAAACAATATTTCTACATTTTCTATAATTTGTAACATAAAAATTGCATAATAACAGTCGATAAGTGAAAGAAAAATCTAGATAACTTGTACAAGAACGCCAGTGAAGGATGGCCACCTGTGAGCTTTATCTGCAAACATTTTGCTGCTATGGAAAGGAGATCTTATGAACACGCATTCACCTGCCTTTAACACTGCAGGGGCGCTAACTGAACTGCAACTTCCAGTACTGACACTCTCGCGTTCTGTTGTGGCTGCAATGTCTTTATCTCCTTGGACGATGGATATGATCATATAACTTGCCTTTAAGTGACAGATATGCGCACTGAAGTAATATAAACCGGCAACTGGTGCGGTAAATATGCCGGTGTCCTTGTTGTACCCCTCTCCTTTATTGAGCAAGACTTTTGGAAATATTACTTTTTGGTCATCACCATAATTCCCACCGCTAGTAGTGTATGCATTAAATGCAACTATCTTGGTGTATTTTGTCCCTGCAAGATATTTATTCATGTATATATATGAAAAATGTTAAACGATATGCCGGTAGAGGTAAATGATAACAAAATGAAAACAAAATGACAAAAATGACACTTAAATAGATAAATATATCAGATATTAAAGGTTGAATCCGGTGATCAATGAGTTCATGTAAACTTCGAAACAAATCATAACATAGTAAAATTCCCACGGAAGGCTATCATAGATACTACCAAAACCTTTATTTTTATGAAAATCACCCATTAAAATCAATTTGTTATTTTGCCCCACTGGGCCAAAATGGATGTAAGCGATGCTATTTGTGGTGTTATTGTTTAAAAGATGTTTTGGTAATTATACAGTTTGAAAATAATATAATGTCTGCAACTCTACATAATTGTCATAAATCACCAATAAGCTTTTACATGCATTTACAATTTTTGCCAATCGACTGATTAGCTTTGTTTTAGATGTGCCATAAAATATTTGGAAGCGAAACAAAATACGATTTCCAGCGTTCACAACAGAAAGTTCGATCAAATCAAAAGCAGTATTTTGCTATGACAAATAAATTCAAATCTGCAAAAATAAAACTTTCCGGATTCTACTTTTAAAACTTCTTGTATACTTCACATACAGTGTTTAAACATCTTAGACAAAAAAACAAAAATAATATCAAACAGGGAATGCCACGTACCAAAAACGCAGCCTCCCCAAAACGAGCCCCACAGCACCCAGAAGTGCACACCACCAACACACACACGCACGCACGCACGCACGCACGCACGCACGCACGCACGCACGCACGCACGCACACACACACAACACACACACCCACACACAAAATCATGTACACACACAAACATACACTACCAACACACACTAGCATACAAAGCAAACACACGAGGACAAAACGAACAATTAAAGGAACACAGTGGGGTACCGCCTTGGAACGGTCAGTGGCAAAAACACCACTGGGGAGCTTAAACCGGTTCAATAATTCTGTTCAAGTTCAATAATTCTGACAAGTTCAATAATTCTGTTTGTACACAAAAAAACGTCATGAAACGATGATCCTACAAAAAAATAATTGTAAATTTGAGTTTTGTGTTTTAAATCGGGAAACAAAATTAAAGCTATTTGTAAAATGAATTGTGAATCACTGATGGCTGATAATTGAATGGCATTAGAACAAAATAGTACTTGTTTTCGGAAAATGATATCAAAGTGAAAATTTTCTAACATTCAAAATGGACTGTAAGTTATAAAAGAAATAAGGAAAAAATGGCTTTGGTGATCATACATCTGCATGGGGTAAATTAAATGTCAGTTCATAATGAGCCTATTGGAAAACAGTGATAATTTCCATTGAGAAGGTGTATATCAGTATATCATGATGTAATTACAAGTCTTGATCTATAGTGTCACAGCAAGAGAAGACGAGTCTTATATATGGACTGAACATTTATAAACTTGTCATTTTATTTCTAAAATTTGATAGAAGAGATCATTCAATCCTTTTAAGCTTGTTTTCTCTTCCGATTAACTCTCAATCTGAGTATTTTAAGTGAACGAAAAAATGAAGTACTTTTTACATAACTAAGTTAATTATAACATGGACTAGATCTTCGTTTATTACAGTGATGTTGTTAGGTAACTGTTTTTTGTTTGTTTAAAACACAACTCTTTAATTCAAATTTTCGGCAATACTGACGTTTTTCAATTTACACGTTGACCATCTTTATGAAAATCTTAGGAGTATTTTTAAAAAAGTTATTAAAATAAATAATCAAAATTAAATTATTTTCGTTAAATAATAATGTTTATTATAAAAGTATACATAATTGACATATAATAGCATTTGGGTTAATTATTTTCATTAAAGTAACAAGTTAATATATGATATAATACCCTGGTTCCCAGTTATGTTTGTGATTTCATCTCGAAACTGCTTCATTTCATTCCTTCGATGTTCTAAGACAGACAAAACGTTCTCTTGAAATATTTCCCTCTCCGTCTCCCATTTCTCAATTTTGCTTTCAATTTTTGAAACTATTTGTAGCACGTTGTATAATCTAAAGCTAAAAGGTTCGTCCCCTTCTGCGTATGAAAAACATAACATGTAACAAAGAATTACAATCAAGTAGGCAGAAACAACCATGGTTCGATTATACGAGAAGTCTCAAAGCAATGACAACTGTATATTCTGCATCCAAGATATATACTTCAAACCAGGACGTACACAATTAGTGGACGGCTGTTAACCAATGATATAGCTTAAAAACAGTAACGTAGAAGCAATTGGTTTAAACCAATAACATTGTTTTGAAATGTATTCAAATTTAAAAGAATTTATAACAAAAGAGAATTATAAAAACAACTTTGAAAAAAGGTAATTTCATTACTAACGACGACAGTGTATGCTTTTAAAATATCATGTTAAAGACGAGTAAGCATTGGCACTGTCCCAAAAGTCATTAAATTATATAATATTTCATTGTATGCCAAAATCTGTTGCTTGTTTTGCAAAACCTAAAAACTGTTAAAAAGGCAAACATTTTGTTCGATTTTAAAATGTGGGTATTTGAGATGTTAGTATAAAACGCTGATCAAGACATGCATTTAGGTTTTACAAATAAACAACGTTTAGATAATCCCTTTTTAAACATGAATGCAACACTAGTTAAGATAAAGAATGAGATTGTTTCATCGTCATGTTTCATAATTTGCAGCTTTTCACAAATGATACATGTAAACATCTGTCGGCTATATTTTTAAACAACGAAAACCTTTTAGATATGTTTTTTTTCTACTAGCATCTGATGTTTCACCTACAATTCAAAGAATTAATTTTACCCGTAATAAAAATGTATTATTTAGTAATACATGTACGTTAATACGGAAAATGCATTATAATGGCTAATTTTGCAATGATTTAAAACAACCATTAAAGGTTGGGAGAACGAGAAAAGTTTCAACAAATATCTAGAGATATTATAGTTGGCAATTTTGGATTATGAGGCTCTTGTAACACTTGTTAGCGCACGCTCTATTACTAACATACGGCTTACTTAACAGCACATCCTATAACTTCTAGTATTTAACATTACGGCTAACTTAACAACATACCCCATAACTACTAGCAACTTACATATGGCTAATTTAACAACATACACTATGACTACTACATGTGTAGCAACATGCATAACTAATAGCAACTTACAAACGGCTAACTTAACGACTTACTTAACATCATACAAAACATCTTTTAGAAACGTACATACGGCTTACTTAATAACATATGCATGTACTACAACTAAAATATAAAAAAGATAAAGATTGATATACAGTAAACTCCATTTAAAACGGTTTTGGTTAGAGTGAAAGTCTGGGTAAAGGAATAAATTTCCTGGGTCTGATTTAAGTGATCTCAGGGAGTTCTTTATATACGGAGGTTACTGTATCACACAGTGTGTTCCCATTTTTCCAAAAGGAAGATAAAACACAGAGGCATTCACCCTAGTGTACGAACTGCTTTAAATTTGTCTTCCTGATACATGGATAGGAGGACCAAAAAGATTTTAGCAACCTGTCATGCAAAAAAGAGATGAGAGTCATACTATGTTAAAGTCATGTAGAGTAAACAAACCGTACGAACTTTTGTAGGTTAATATCAAGCTCAACAAATTTTAAGCAAATTGAGATACAAAAAAATTAAATTAGCGTTTTTGGCTTTCCGATCTTGTTCGGTAAGATCTTATCATATTATGAGTTGAAAACTGGAAGGTATAACAAAGAAAGTACAGGTTGGAATTTTTGGGTCTGATGCTGGCTTTTTGGCTTGGACTCAAACTCTTTCGACAAACGGCTGGTTTTCAATATTAGTATTTTTATGTATGTGACGTATATTTTCCAAATGAAAGGTAAACTTAAATACATGAAGGATGCGCTTTAAGACTCAGGCAAATGTACATGTATATGTTAAGACATTCTGAAAATTAGAAAAATGTCATTGTTCTTCAGTTGTTGACGTCGATTATTATATTACTTAAGAATACACATTTATCTTTAAGTTTAGATTCTTTAGTTGATTTCACTGACAAGCATGACAAAGACGAAGACATTTAAAATATCTTGTAGGTTATCTTATTCACCATGCAAATATCTTTTTTTGAAACTTGTAAGTTGAACATGTACGATAGCATCATAGTGACCCTAGTTGTCATTACGTTTGTAAGCTTATTTTGCAAATGTTTCGATGGTATCGTTAGGTACATCTGCTAAAGTAAAGTAAATCATTTTGTTTGAACGATCAAATGATTATATATGAAGCAGTGTTTTCAACTATATCTTTTCATCAGTGTTTATTTTACAGCATACCTGGATGAGACAACAAATGGTGTATATTATCACCTTAATTTTTCAAAAGAAGCTAATATAAAAAACAATTGATCACAGTAAAAAAGTTTGTAATGTTACTAAAACTGTTTGAAAAGAGCCGTACAAATGATATCAATTATGCCTTTTAACAAAAAAAGAGCGTACTCGTATTTCCCTTGTTTTGACTAGGATAGTCAAAAAAGGTTTTAAAATGTTTTCTTTATATTCAGTGGAAACAAATCTCTTATACAGATTCACAAATATTGGTTAAAGTTATTGCAATATTCGTTATTCATAGAGCACACTTCAGTGATGAATGTCTTTCTTAAACAAATCACTATGAGTCGTTACATCACTTTAATATATTGAATTGATATGTTTAATTACTATAATGTGTATTTAATCGGTATCGCGAGTCACAAAAATGAGTACATAATTTTATTCACCAACCAAGCATAATTGGAATACAAAGGTATTGCATATAACATAGCCTCGCCACCAGGCTAGATGATACATGTAGTGTATTTTCATTTTCTGGCCCATGTCTACTGACAGGGCTTGATCACCTTACATTTGTGGCAGCAAAAGGAGATACTTGAGTAAGAAATAGTAAATGTAAGGACTGAATGCCAGTCTACATGTAACAAAAATGTATATGCTCAGTCGATTCAGATAATGCAAAAATACTGCATTTGTATCATTTTAGTCATTTAATGGAAGCTTAAACATTTTTATATATTAAAAAATTATAAAATTAATTGTTTGCAAGCTTTACCCTTTAATTCAGCATACACTTTAAGTTTCAAATACCACCTGAGGAAACTGATAAGATTTTTTTTAAGTAAACGTAACGGTTTTGCTTCTACTTTGCTATGCCTTTAACTCTACCAAACTGTAATAATCCTTCTCTTCTCTTTCTGTCTGTAACATTGTCTACCTGTCTATGATAAAACTGTACCTAATATCAAATATATGATAAGAACAAGGGAACGAACTGCCACGCGCATACGGACGGATTACCATTACATCGTTTCATATACTGTTACTTGCAAAGGAACCGATATAAAGCGCGTGACAGTTCTTTCCCTGGTACTTTTTATATATGCAAAGTTAGGTACAGTTTTACATGTATCACAGACTTGTAGGAAATGTTACAGAGCCCTTTGGGTTTTAAATCCTTAGTTCATTTTCTCGGGAACGGAATGCAGGGATTACGAAAAATGATACATTGTAAGTACAAGTATGTAAAACAAACCAAACATACGGCCGCGGAGATACTACAAGTATTCAAATAATACAATATTGCATAGCATTGTATTCAAACAAGCAGAAAGTTAGACACGATTCTGATTGCATTTACATTTGTTAACAGATACAAAATGTAGTACATGTCAATGTTACCTGGTGTCAGCGCAGTTAACAATTTGTCAGCGACATTTTTCAGGTATTGTGTTAAAATGATCCCCAGTGATGACAGGTTCTGAAGGATAAGAGCTTGTTTGCGTTCTTAAAGTATGTGTAAATTGTGATGTTAAAGATATGTTTAGTAAGTTGAAGAGATAAACATTCTGTTGTGAAGCAGATCTTTTGGAGATTACTTTGTAACACTTTTTTTTTGTTTTTTAACTACAAACAATGATAAAAGTGTAGCCGTTCCTCATCACGCACGTTTATTTACTGCGTAAAACTTTGAAACAAAAAGTTTAGGTACATTCACATTTATTTTTAGTTATACCTTTTTTCGATCAGGACAACGTAAACCATCTTTATCTATTTTATTGCGGTTCATCTAGAATATTTTAAGTTGATATATCATATTACTTTTTTAGGCACTAAAGTGATTGTCTCACAAAATTGAAAGCTATAATTCTAGATTGCTGTATGTCCGTAAGCAGGTGATTTGTTTGCAAGTTTGGGAAAATTTTCAAGACTTATGATCACGCAGACGATCAATGTGTTTATAAATTTATAGAGCCTCAGTGGTAACGCGTTCGCCTCAGGATCGGAGGGTCCCGTGTTCTATCCCCATCAGTGACACGGGAGTTATCTCCTTAGGCAAGACAAAGATATTTCCACATTGTCTCTCATTGATTTTATGTGGAATGAGTCGCAAGAGTTGTAAGAATGTGTTTTGCAATCGAGAATGAATAAATTTATTAACATTAGTGTGTTTACAATATCAAGATTTAAGATGATTTCTTAAAGACAGATTCGGTCCTGATACAGTTATCATAATAATCTACAGTATGCTCCTACATTTCGATTATAAATGGGTCATCAATAAAAAATGTTCAGCATCACTGGAAAAATAATATCTACATGACGGTATGTTCATCAACAGACAGCAATGTCTATATATGCGTTTTTCGGGCTGCTCAAATCGGCGTGTTGATTACTGAGTATAAAAAGGATCATATTGCAGTATATAACAATTTTATGACAAATACAAACGCATTTTTAACGTTGCATAGCGTTACGATGAATTTAAGCATTTGCTATGCAATTTTGACATTTGAAATGTTACTTATAACAAAATTAATTGATAAGTCATCGGACTCGCTCACTTTAATTCCTCTAAAACCCATGAAACAATTAACAAGCTGATTAAAAAAAAGATTAAACTCACCTGATACTAGTTTGTTTTTGTTTTAAATAAAGGAACCTTTTATACAGTTAAATTGTACAACACAACATATACACCTACTTTATCACAGTTATTAATGTTCGCTGTATGAAAATTGAATGGACTAAATCACATCCATTTCATATAATATCAAAATACTGAAAAGATAAATAACTACTTTATTGAGCATGTAAAGTGGCCTTAAGGGATCGAACTCACACTTAAACAAATCAAGGATGAACTTATTAGCAATGGTTACCAAGTAAATAAATATAAATGTGAAAGTACTTAGTTGTCAAAATACAGTTAAACTCATATCAGCCACTATAAAGCCTCACTATGCGGGATTCTCAGAAAGGGATTGAATAATTACCTACAATTTACTAAAATTACATCGAAATAATACATAATAAGTGTGAAAGCCTACGTATTAATAATAAAGAATATCATTTTATTCGTCCTGCGACAAGCCTTTAGATGTTTTCAAAGATATTTGCAATATTATACTAAAACAGCAATGTACATGTATCTGGATAAACGCGAGTAATGATAAGCATTTATCATGTATGCATATGTGTTCGCGTCTACTTAGTGCACTGTCGGAACATTTGCATTTAGGGCTAATTACTGAAATAATGTATGCAATCTTTAAAAACCAGTTTACCGACGATGATTTAAAGCAATTACTCTGTTTTACTATGGTCATCATGGAAAAGAAGAGTTTATGACACAAAATTAATATTTTTGTTTCACAATATGTGTGACTTCCGCCAAACGAGGGGATGCGATCCCAACCCCACTCTTCCTCAGCCTAAGAAGGTGGCCAATGAAAATGCCTTTACTTACATAAATGCATATATTTTGATCAGTAGATCTGTTCAGTATATTCAATCAATCGTTTTCTTAAAAACATAGTCAGTGTAGATGTAGGGCCGTATGATGTGAAATACTATTCAAATTTGAATGTATGTCTAGTCTCATCGGGACCTCGAGGTTAGGGTGCATTTATACATTATATAAACATAGATCATGTGCCTTCATCAGCTCTACAGGCACTGCAAATATTTGGTTACTCGTCGTGAAGTTTATTAATTTAGTGACGTAAGCAGTTAGGATGTGAAATACTATGCAAATTTGAATTTCTGTCTAGTCTCATCGGGTAGTCGAGGTTAAAGTGCATTGATAAATTAACTAAAAATAGGTCATGTGCGTTCATCAGCTCTAAAGGCTACCATTTAATTTTTGTACAATTTGCAGACGCCCACAAATACCTTAGGAATAGAGCACGTGCAATCCGTGTTCATCATTCATAACAAAGATGGCGAAATACACAACGGGTAAATCCGTTACTTGCTTTCATACTGTCAATTATGTGTTCACGTTCAATATTGCAGGAACACATACCCAAAAATCGAATATAACTGTCTTTTTCTGTCAGGGTTTAAGGTTTTTAGCATAAAGATGAATCCATGTGATATGAAGAGTACAATGGAGTTCTACTGTTCTGCGCAGAAAGGATGTTTGTCTATATTTTCACACTGACCCAACTGACAATTTTATTTAGTCAGTTAAAGAGTTGATATAATTTATATAAAACAGTACTACTCATACCTAATAAATTATTGTCACTAATAGCGCTGTTTTGTGATTCAATGAAGTTAAGAGCACTTCCTAAAGGGAAACAACATACATATCTTCAGTTTGATGTTAGGTTTTTCTTTCAATTTTGATATTGTTACCATGTTCAGTATAAATCTTGATTTGTAATATCACTTGTATAAGTTGGAAAATTTTGTTTTCCATAAATAAAAAGAAAGAAATCATACAAAATGCCATGGGCGGGGGGGTGCGGGGCGGGGCGGTGTAACAAATTCATTATTGAGACAACAGAAATTTATAATATTCCGTCGAAGAACATTTTGATGAAATTTGAAATGAATACATAATTATGTAGGTGGAGGGAATGTGAAATTAATGTTCCTTAAAAACAAAAATAATATCAAACAGGGAATGCCACGTACTTTCTTTCTCTAAATATTCAAAGTACACCTTTCTTAAATGCAAAATGAGGAACATTTATAATGTATGTGCGAATGAAACATGCACAGTATTGTTCTACGAGGGTACATGACATTGTACGTAAACAACAACACTTTCACCATGAACGCATGTATGAATGTACTTCATAAAGTCAACGTATGTCACAGCTCTTTGATGCTAATGGTTTGTTGTACTATGTCTTTTCTGCATACACATTTCTGCATATCTTTTGGTAACATTTGAAACGTAAACAAAGACTAAGACCCCCGAGAAGAACAGACAAGAGTTTACGTACAGCCTGTCTTAAAAACACTCTTATATACACTGTCTACTTGGTTTTTAAGTTCAGATCAAAGTTACTGATAGATGGTTTTCTCTTTCACTATACAATAATGTAAGTATCTACACAAATAAGACAGAAACTGAAACGACCAAACTTCATTGGACAAACACCAGAGAGAGAGAAAC
>JAFMSR010000019.1:30561390-30571392 GCA_022818135.1 Saxidomus purpurata | reverse complement strand
TATTTTCCTGGTTAATGCATGTTTAACTTCTTGTCCTGTCTTAACACTCGATTTATCGATTAAATCTACATACCCGCTTTTCTAATTTAATCAATTTTGGTTTCGATCAGGAATATAGTGTTTCAACATGAAAAAGTCGAAAAAACATAAACTGGAAAGATTGGATTCCATTCAATGACATGAGAATTTGTTCTGACCAAAAGTAATAGTGGTCTTGTATATTCTGACTTAAAAGTTCATAATACTACATTCGTGATTATCAACATGTAATACAATGTGTACAGTTGTACATGTATATGACAGCAAAAAGTCCTTGGACTTATAAATAATTTGATATTGTAATACATGTATGAGTAACTAACTTACATCTTCAAGTTTCATTTTCTCAACTGATCTATACAGGATGGAGTATTTTAATATACTGTCTACACATACATTCTACTCTTAAACTTAAATTGAAAACATGTTACACCTTGATAGGGCATAATGGAACAATAAAATATTTCATTTAAACTATCAGCCCATTCCTAATTTTCAAAGGCAGACATTTAGCCCTTCACTCTTTATAGTTTACAAATCTGATGTAATCGTTTAAAGGAAAGTTAATTTGAGTTTTTGTTTGTGAAACACAAATTATGTTAATTTCGCCGAAGTATATATTAGCGATTGTTATTATGCGTCTGCAATCAGAAAGATAATTCGTGAATTTACAAAATAATGAAACGGCTAAAGTACACCAATGTGAAATTGAGCTTATATAGGTGCTAATGTATGTTTACCTACACAAAGTTGATTTTAGTACTGTGTTTAGGCTCTAAACTTCTTGTTGAAAATATGTTAGATATATTCAGTGAGGTACAGGAGAATCATTGGCAAACACTAAAGTCAGTAGGAAAATTGCTGGATGAGCTGAATCGAATGATTGGATCACTTAGTCCTTGTAGAGACTTAATCAAGTATGAGAGATTGAACATAGTATTGACCCGCTTCATCTTGACAATGCACGGATTCGTCCTCGCTAAAGTAATTATGATAAAACAATATACCTTTTCGACATCATCGACCTGCTATAAATAACCGAGCAAATTAACAAAATGTACTTTTCATCATACAGTCACAATTTCAAGCAAGTATTTTGAACGTATTGTAGAAGTGAATGCGACATATTCACATTATTTATTATCATAAAACTCGGATGATGAATAGAACATTTACATCTCAACAATGAAACTAAATTTATTCACTTTCAGTACAATCCTATCTGATTCAAAGTTATGCAATATGATGTCGCTTTTATACTATGGACTAAAATTATGTTTATCCTCATATTAAAATAAAATAACATTTTATCCTAACTTAACACCCTTGTCTTGTGAAGAAGGCAAGTGTTTGTCCTAGTCACATTTATATTTAAATTTATATACCTGTAACCAGATCATTAAGGAAGTTTGAAAAGAACTGCGTAAAATCTTATCAACGAATAAACATTCGGGGAAAGTAAAGGGGAATATTGCATAAAATCCCCTTTTACCAGTCTATTTGGGAGTACATTGCAGCATTGTTGAACAAGCCTTTAGTTTATGCACGTTTGTAAATCTTGAGTGGTATTTTGACAAACACTTTAATATACATAAACTCGTTCGTTGCAATGTGACAATCAAATTGGGCGGACTCTGTTGAATTTAGTCTGCTCTCTTACTCAATTATTTAATCCGGTTGTCACCAGAATATTTTATCCGGTTGTCACCAGATTAGATAAGAATGTGTACTTGCTAATATCTCGGTCAAGTTCGAAAACAAATAGATCGCTCGGATTTGTTGCTGCCGAGTGTACGAAATTTTGCCAAATTAACATTAGCTGTATTTTACCTTGGAGTTTATTGAGTAGCAAAACGAAAAAAAAAGTTTACTAATCATACTATTTCGGCAAGTGTGACGACCAGCCAGTGCACTAAGGTAAATATTGTCATTCAATTGCTTAGTTCTCACCAAATCTTTGACTAAAACAGTTTTTTTTCGACATTCACGTATACACACACAACACCTTACTTCTGTTGATCCTGCATTTTTTATTTCAAAAGCTTTATTCACTCTGTTTCCTTGTTGTATTAGCCAGTGTATAAAAGTAGTTTTGTGTCTCTTGAATTTATGAATTTTAACAATTTGAATATTCTTTGAAAATAATAACAACCATTTTCGGTCAAACAGGTTTTCTGTGGAGGAAATTGGCACACATTCTGTACTATCAGTAATTCCTAGCTAATTTACACATCAGTTTAAGTGAAACGTATAAAAGTTTCATATTGACATATTCGTACTTTATGGAATTATTATAAAATCGGTGCACTCTGTATTGGATACAATTTTCATTAGATATAGAATCTCATATTCTTGTGATGGAGCACACCCCTCCCCCCACAGACACTCTGTGCCTACAAACTGTATTTGCCAAGCTTCGCCTTTGACATGTGAAGCAAAAATCCTTTAAAAATATAGCTTACGCTATTATGTTAGCTACAAAAAGTATTTAAAAATATTAATGCCGTCTTAACAAATTTTGTAAATGTTTTGCCAGTTTAAATAAACAAATAGTATGCAAGCTTAACACATTTTCAGTTGATACCTAAACCAGGGTATTAATGATAATTGCAAGTATTTATCAAATTAATATTTTTTAAATACATGTACAAAAACATGTTATTCTAGTTAAAAAGAGCTGTAAGTAGGAAGCAACTCTCTAAACACTCTGCATTGCAGTAAAAAGAAAAAGAACCTATTTACATGTAGTATAAACGTAATCTAAATGAAAATCAATGTTTAGCTGCTCAACAATTTTAACAAATCTTGTACAAATTAATATGGATATAAATCGTACATGTGAAATTTTCCCTAATGGAAATATCAAAATCATATCGGCCTCAAAACTTTATACATGTATGTACAAAAAAGTAAAATGTTAAATGAAAACTAAATAAAATTGTCAGCGATGATTCTGTGATTATTGTTGAATGGAAATATAAAATGCATATAATTTGTCAAGACTATTTAACATTTTCTACCATATATCACAGATGCCAAACACCATAGTTTCTGGTTGTCAAAAAAAAAAAAAAACTTATACTTTCTAATCTCAAACCTATAATTTACAATACTGAGGTTTTAGTGTTACAAATGGATTTTAAAATTACTATGATACAGTACTATGAGAGAGAAATATGAAAAGCTTGCAAGTAATACTTTATATTTCATACTTTCTATCAAGTAGGTCTGATTACAAATATTTCATTAAATCAATACAAGGGTGACTGTAATACAGAATGTTTATAAACAGTATAAAACATGATTTTGATACTTTTGCCGTGGAATTGTCCGTATTGTATATGACTTTACTCATCTTTCATGAAATAGATAAACAATAAATGATATGCAATATACATTGTAAACAACTTTGGAGAGAAATGCTTATATGACATTGTAATAAAGTTACTGTTGTAAAAGCAAGATCTTCAATGATTGAAGGTCAAATGAATGGCTATCTTTGACCACTACATGTATGTTTGGTGTTGATCTTGAAGCAATCTTGGTGAACTATGTAGTTTGCACGTTCACTTTAGCAACGTAAAATTTAGCAACATTATGCTATGCAATTTCAAAATCCCTCCAGAGGTTCCACACATCCAACCCTGGCTCTCTGTAAGTAAATATGAATATATATAACCTCATCAATTAGGTTTGTTTCTACTTCAATTCAGTAACTTGGTTTAGATGTTGTAACTTGTTATATCTTCGTTTGAGATATGGGAAAAATGTTTTCATACCGTCAGCATAAACAGTTATAAAATCACAGTGGCAGTCAACCAATGTTCTTCCCCAGTGTCGGAACGCCAGAACGCTTCAACTTCATCTCTTACCTTGAACTTCTAATCCTTCAATAGATAAAAACAATAAATCATCTATAGAGTGAACATAGCACACACACACATATATATATATATATATGTTTATTTTTGTGATTTGACCCTTCATTTAGTTATTCAACTACTTTCATGTAGCCAGCAAATGCCATTTAATGTGTTTCTATAGTTCTATAGCCAAAGTTGATATCATGTTATTTTGAAAAAGACATCTGACAGTTGCAAAACAAGAGGGTCAAGATTGCTTTATATCGTTCACCTGAGACCTATATATGGCCATGTATGACCAAACTTCAACTTTAACCTATACAACTGTACATCATAAACACAAACATTTTGTTTGACCTTGACAAAAAACATTCTGACCAATTTACATGATTAGCTTTCAATTCAATTCAAATCAATTCAATATACTTTATTTAACGACGGTTACACAATAAACAATTTCAGCATCATTTATCTCACTTGCGGCCGTCGACAATATGATTAAAGAAAACATTTACACACAATCAAGCATTCTAAACACATTTTAAAATTTAAAATGTGACTTGTAGAGTACTAACAATGTTTCCTCAGAATGTACCTGATGACCGAGTTTTTCATCCCAGGTTATCCAATTAAACAGTCGGACCAATTTTCATGATAATTGGGTTGTAAATGTCACTTTTATGGCATACACAAGATTTTTATGATATGACTCTGAGACCTAGTTTTTGACCCCAGCTGATTGATATTCAAAGTCGATCTATATTCAAAATGATCATTCTGATTATTGGCTTTAAAATGTGACATCTAGAGTACCATTAAGGTTTTTCTCAGATTTTACATGATGACCTAGTTTGTAATCCCCGGTGATCCACTCAAACATTCTGACCAATTTTTATGATTTTATTTAAGTGCTTTTATACATCATCTAAGGTGCCCTACACATAAGTATTATATTTATGCTTTAAATGATTTATACACCTCAAAACTAATGTCAGCTTTTGCGCTCGACGACCTCTTTTGCTGTTAGAAGTCTGGCTTGAGCAGTGTTTGATCAGCTTTGGTAATGCTCACGGTTTAAACGAAAAAGCCTGTGTAACAATTTTAGTTGTATAGCATCTCAGGAGTCAATTGATATAATCAGCCAGGTACCACGACTGTTAGGAGTTGTGACAATGAATTTGTTGAAATTTGATTATTTTTCTACTGTTTACTCTTTACTTGACTACATTTTAATTGACCATTACCAAACCTGTTCAAAATATTTAAATATATGTCACATTCAATAACTGATCTTATCAAGGTAGATATCCCGAAAATTGGAAATCCCTAAATGTCTTAAATAAACACTTTTCACTTACCATCTTTGATCCTTAAGGTGAGTCAGTACCTTTCATTGCCGAAATTAAAAGTTGTCATATTTGTTTAAAATTTGGTACATGGGTACATAATATCAACATACGTTGCATGGTAACGTTTTTGTTACTGTGACGTCACATGACGTCATTTGACAACGCCCTCTAGCGGCACAGTACCAGAAACAACCCGTCGTATGATAATGGCTATATTTTGTTGTCATTTTTGGACCGTTAATCATATTCTAAATTGTGTTATAATGCTTAAAAGTTTTTCTTTCAATCCATGTGTATATGATTTTAATTTTGTAAAAAACTGATATCGCAATCCCGCCGAAAACGTCAAAAAGACGTCATAAACGTCAACATTTTACTCCACAAATTTTCGCTTTTAGAAAAATTACATTAAAACTAGACGGTGAAAGGTTTTTAAATTTTAACAGTGTATTATTTTAGAAATCTTCAACTGAATAATTGAATAAAAAGAAGGTGTGTTCGACTTAGATTTTTCAGTACACGCTCTTGAATAATGTCTCTGTAACGTGAAAAAGTGATAACGTTGCTAGGAACCGCCCGCCCAACTGACTAAACAACCACCGGGTGACTCCTATGTATACCCCTAAACTTCATTTGGGGGGTACATTTGTATACAAATTGCAAAATTCAGCCTATATGTAATTAAACTACATGTAACATCATGTTTTTTTTATTTTTTTTTATTTTACTGCTGTCTAACTCGTATACCTTAAAAGAAAACACAAGACATTTTGTAATGGTTAATGTATTATTTGCATATTTACAAAATACTCTACAAGCTTACTATTTCTTCGACTATTGTCTCCTAATAGTTTTAAACCCTTTTCACCATTTCTCGAATATATGAGTTTAAGATGTTGTAGATTAAAACCTTTTCCTGACAGAACGCCTGCCTGTCTTTTGCTGAGCCACTTTTGTCTGATGAGGACATCATATGTAGAATAAACATTTTTTTTCATTTTTTAAACGTTGTAAATTGTAAATTACTGTTTGAACTATAAAAGTGTTTCCCTCTATGTTGGCAGTGTCTGGTAGCAGTCGTACAAGTTTTGACAGTGCCTCCATATCCTCCGTTGCGTTATGTATAGAGTAAGAAACGCCAAGAAGATCTTTCACTAGTACCGACTGACTATAACCATTAGGCCCACGACCAGCAAACACCTTTTTCAGTAGGTCCTGTGTATCAACAAATGCTGATATCATGCTACATTTATGTATGTATCCATGATTGATACACGCATTTACAAACATACGTGCGTCAAACCTAGCATTATGGGCAGTAAAAGTACGTTACCAAATTTCTCCAGCCAATAAAAGAACATCCCTAATGCACAACCAATATTAACTGATGGTACATGCTCAAAATTCATGTACATGTTTGAGTCATGTACTTCCATTCCAGTCAGACTTGTTATTTTACTGGGAATTATCCCACCGACTGGATAAACAAACACATTGAAAATATCCTCTGAGTCTTGATTTTTTGCTGCTATTTGGATAATGTCGAAATCAGTAGCTGAAATGTAGAAATATAGTAACACGTACATATAATTTGTTTCCGATAAATATTGGCAAATGGAATAGCCTACGGTGCCCTTAGATTGACATATGATACATTTTTCTTATTTCGAAATACTGAAATATGTTATTTCGTCTTCACAAAATATTATTTCGTTTTTACGAAATGTTAGTCCTTTTTACATGTATTTCGTAATTTCGAAATAAAAAAAGTGTATCGCATGTCAGTTTACGGGCTCTGTAACAGTAAATAATTGTCCCGGGAAATAAGTAGGCGCTGTACGAAATACGCATGCGCTAACGTAATGAGTCAGTACTATGTAAATAACTTATTTCCCGGGACAATCATTTACCATTACAGCGCCGTAAAAACTGTTGATATTTGCTCTTCAAAATGATCATAGAAGATTACATGAGTATTTTCATTATTGAATATGTTAAAACATTCAGACGCTTTATATCATGAAAACGGATTCAACTCTAAGACATATCCGTGTCAGAAGTATTTACAGAACATTCTCGATATCCTAATGGTACTTTGCTTAAGGAAATTAGGAAATTATATATACTTTGGGTCGCATTATGAGGATAAATAAAGAATTTAATAAATTGTGTATTTATTTAAGAAGTAATAAATGTGTCCCTGATAAAATACAGTCAGATACGGAATTCAGATGTGTGGTAATAAATCGTATGTAAGACGTAGTAATGAATCACAAGACTTTAGTATGTTTTACGCATAGCAACATTCCATTGTTACTTACAAGCACGTAATGCGATTTTGCGCGTGCGTCAATTACCGCACGTGTTGCCCGTGGATAACGTGATGTATTTTATCTTACAATAATGTAAAGCTTCTTTATACGAAAAGATCGTGTTAAAATTATTTATATACTTTTAAACATGCAGTTATTAATAAATCAGTCAGTTCATTTTTTCTTTCATTAGTCCATTCACTCACTCACAAATTTCATTCGTTCGTTCGTTCATTCGTTCGTTCGTTCGCTTTTTTTTTCATTCATTCATCCATTCATTCATTCATTCATTCATTCATTCATGCATTCATTCATTCATTCATTCATTCATTCACTCACTCACTTACTCACTCATTCATTCACTCATATTGATAAACGATTAGATAAATTGTGTATTCGTTTGTTAATATACTTAAATACATGCAAATATTGCCGAACCTGTAACTTGTATGAATGACCTTCATTCTTTTGGGCAACTACTGCAGCTACACGAAAGTCAAGACTGTCGGACCCAGAAAAATGTTGACTTTTAGGTGCCTTTCTCACTATCATTGAGTTTACGTTTTCATTTGAGTTAGATGACTTTAGATTTGTCAGTTTTGACAACATGTCTTCCGTTGTATATTTTTCAATCACGGCAGCAATATCTTGTCTGCGTTGTTCATCGGTTAGATCTTTTTCTCCAGGCAGGGACGAATGTTTGTACATTTCGTCTTTTTCATGAAATTTGCACCACGTGTCAGGACAGTGCTCATGTTCGCTGTAGGCATGTGGTAATATGACGGAAAGGTTATTCTTCAACTCTTCAGGGCTCCCTTCATTTTGACTGACAGCAAAAGTGAAACAACGCGTTAGGTAGTTGATCACGCTGATTGGCATTTTATTTTTGTCTCTCAGCCGGTAAAGTTCATTAGTAAAACCCTTGGTTACATGGTTTTTATCACTAGACTTTTCCAGATCATTAGATATTACTTTCTTTGCTCGCATAAAGGTAGTTGTATCATCATCCATAATCAGTCTCTTAACGAACAAACCTTTGTTCTTTAATGTTTTTAAACCTTTGATTGTCAGATACGGCTCCATTCCTTTAGCTGATCCAGTGTAAGATTTATTACATACATGTATGTGTTTTCTGACCACTTTCCCTGCCTTGTGAGCTGCTGAACATATTTTACATCGTTTTTAGCGACACCGTATGTACGGCACTTTCGTGTTTTCATTCCAATTATTGTCACGTGTCCTAGAACATAAGATCATAGAATGAGTAATTACTATTTGTCGCTTTCGTAGTTTATGTTACAACGATAAGCATTTCATTTATGGAAGAACTACGGTCCGGTAAAATGCCCATGACATTATACGAACCAGCGACATTCGGATTAGAAGGTAGAAAACATAAGCATTTCATCTATGGAAGAACTACGGTCCGGTAAAATGCCCATGACATTATATGAACCCGCGACATTCGGATTAGAAGGTAGAAAGCATAAGCGTTTCATGTATGGAAGAACTACGGTCCGGTAAAATGCCCATGACATTATACGAATTAAGGTAAAATCTATGAAATACTAGCAACATATTAGCCAAGTATTTGAACAAAACATCTGTTTTTAATCACATTACCTGATAAGCTATTGTAATTTTTTCCGTTGCCACGCTTTTGCCAGCCACCGTCAATAGAAACCTGAGGCCCAGGTGTTCGAAAGCTGCATGTTTATAAAAAATATACATAATATAGAGAAATGCAAGAAAAAACAGTATATTTATATACAGTATATTTAATATATTTATCAATGTTAACCAGGAAAAGCTTGGGGCAAATAGTTCCTGTAACATTTCAGTATATTCTGGCCAGTGGTAACTGAAAAAAAGCGCGGACAAACAAACATGTGAACAAACCCCACTCTCGGGAGATAGCCAAAGCAGACTTTGTTGACAGCTGGTCTTTATCGCAGTGTGGTCTTTATTCGGAGGTGGTCTTTAACACGGGTTTGACTGTATACTAGTATGCAAAAAGCAAATTGCAATAACTCAGTAAAAATCACCCGAGCGGAATTACCGAGGATATGCACAACAAAGCATGGTAATAAACACTTCTGTTAGGTTTTTTTGAACTCCAAGTTTGTTGCCTATACATAGCCCCGACAAATTTGCCAACAGACGGCCGGACGAACGCGAGGTGGGAGAGACTTACGAACAAGAGGACGGACAGACAAGCATGGTACATAAAGGTATAATTTAACTGTACTGCCAGATCGTCTCTGGGAATTATAATTATTGATATCGCTGATAGAGAGATATAAGGATAACCTGTACAGATATTGAGACACATCGCAAATGCTCAAGCAAAAATCTATTACTTTTAGATATATAATGTATATGTACAATAAATGCGTGTACCTTTCTGAATTTAGTTCATCTTTAACAGCTCTTTCGCAA
>JAFMSR010000019.1:30101115-30560890 GCA_022818135.1 Saxidomus purpurata | reverse complement strand
GTAGCCATTACGGAAAAAACTCTGTTAGATCCACCAAAAGAAGTAGCACAAGATATTCGTCTGGCCGTATTCGAATTTATCAAAAATATAGGATACAATGAAAAAATATAGATAAGGACTGTTTACACAATGGACTGCTCGGCAAACACTCAAACCCACACACCCACTTCACAAACCACAAGCATCCCAGGTTGACTTATAGTAAGTGGCAAGCAAATTGGAGACGACTTGCATGTCTGGAGGGTAGAAAAATAGCAAAATAATATACTAGCTTGACATATACGAGATCAGAATAGTCTCCTGCCAATGTTATGGCGGCTCCGATCGAAAGAAAGGTGATAACTAATCTGTGATCGCATGCGGTCATGCTAGTAGCTAAATGACCGGTATGAGCCCCCGCCTCACAGCATCCGCACCAACAGTCATGTACAGGCGTCTCTTATAAGAGTTAAATGTAGGAGAAAATATGTAAGATTACATAGGGGAAGATATAGCACGACTAATATAGGTTGTAAATATGTTATTTCGTAGTGACAAGCTAGTAACGTCTCTTAGTGACCTAAAACAAATATTTTTCACACTAAGAAACCCCTAATACCCACCCAATAAACCAGGGGTAGTCCTGTAATATGCCTTTAAGTAGCTTAGTATACTTTATTATACATGTATATACGTTAAAATGAAGGAGCTTCCGGTACAGAAAGGTCAAGGACACTAACCCCCCACCTCAGGTGAATCTTTTCGGCAAAACACATATCTAATTATTGATTTCATATACCTCCGGAAAACAGGAAAAGTTTATAGTAAAATACTTTAGAACTAGATAAGGGTTACCCAACACCCTAGCTATAATTATTAAACACGATTTAGAAAAGATCTGAACTGAAAATTGTAAAGATTGAAAAAATTAGACAAATTTGTTACAGAGACTTTATCCCGCGATTTTCGGGCATAAAAAACAATTTATAAATGATACAAGACAATGACAGAATATATTTTGACCAAATTATATTTATAATAACAAGCGCCAAAGATATAACACCAAAAACCGTAGGAAAAAAGCTTTATTTAAACAAAATCGGCAGTAGTAAGGGTTGGTGATATGGGGAATTTATCGGGCAGTATGGAGAATCCTATGAGGACCCTATTGGGGTCTGGTTTTGGCAGTATGGCACCCTATGGCACCCTATGCACCGATATGTCTCAGTATGGCATGTAAATTTGCATGTGGTATGGTACCGAGAAGGGCTTCTATGGTACCGTATATGTCTATATCTATGTCTCTATGGACAGTCTGGTACCCTATAGGGGATTTGCATGTGGTATGGTACCGAGAAGGGCCTCTATGCAGTCTGGTACCTTATATGGGATTTGCATGTGTGATATGGTACCGATTGGGAAACTATGGTATCCTATGGAATTTGATATTATTGAATAATTTTATTGAATAATTAATTATCTACAAGAACATGTAAACAAATGATTTATTTTCCGAAAACAGATTTTGGCTTGTTTTCGGAAAATGTGATGTGCTGACGTCACTCGTTTAGTTCTAAATGGCGTTTACAACCCTTGATGCAATTAAGCCCCTAATATCAGTCTTTCTCTATGTTTATAGAATGAGACCAAGATCAGGCATTTCTGTCGAGAATCAAATAAACTACGACACTGTAAATCGGCCATTTTCAAACAGTTTTCACGCATTTTGCACCAATTTTTGACAAAGCTCCACGGCTATTTCGGAGAAGATTAAATTTTGTTTCTGCATGCTTTCAACACGCGTACGTTTATACTTTCTTGTCCTATAAGCAATATTTATTAAATCAACCAATGCCAGAGACATTCAGCCTCAAAGTTGCAAAAAAATTACGGCAACTGTTGCGGCTAAAGGAAGAGACCCCTCCCTGCCCAACTCGAGTCAAAAGATTTCATCCTTCGCGTTGAACGTAAATTATGGTAAATTTATTGCAAAACAAGGAAGGTTTGCCCTTTCGAATTAGACCAGTTTCAAAGTTTTCCATCGCGGAATGAATAAATAATTTCAGATTGAAAAATGAGTCAAAATATCCGCCATTTTCCGATTTGAACTTGATCCAGGAGAATTCTAGACAAGCCAAAATTCAAATCCTAGATGCATTCAATGCGCATCTGTACAGTAGATCTTTTCCTCAAACAGATATTGTTTTATCTACAAGTGTTTTTGAAATACAGTCGCTGGAAGTTGGTCAGTCTTAATGGCATGCAAGATTTCTGCCCCGTGCCATTTCTTTGTAAATACAACAGGTCTTTCAGAGTATATTTTAAAGTTTAAAAAAGCCAAATGCCCTTCACGGACAGAAACAGAACTAACCTTTCATTGTGTACTCCAAGATTAATCCTGTAATGTCTTGACAACGTTTTAATTTCACATTTCTGTTGCTCAGCTGAACAAAACATAAATAACTGATGACGTCATGTGTTACGACATGTGTTATGCTTGAAATCGTTTTTATGTACCGATATAAAAGGTTAAAAATCTGGCATATTATCGCCCCGGTGTCCGTGGTGTAAAGGTTTATGTGCTCGCTTAACACGCGAGAGGTTCCGGGTTCAATCCCGGGAGAAGGTGGAACTCAAAAATGAAAAAAAGTTAAATCTGCCTCTTTCTGACTTACAATGGTAGAAGATAACTTAAAATACTAAAATTTCAGAATAAAAATGTACATTAGCATGAGGAAAAACAACGTCTGATCAGAACGACAGACTGATTAATACTAAACTGTAAAAACTGCTATAAAAGCATAATACCTACATGTCACATGGGATGTCCGAACAGTATAAAAGAGGGTGAATCAGTGCAACTCGATGCATATCAGAAAAAATATTCGGAGAGAGAGCGCGTCAGTCGTCATAAAGAAATAAAAAGCAAAAATTAGCAAAAATTAGTACTGGAAAGAAAGATCCAGTGGCGTCGCTGCCAGCCGGCCGGCCGTCAAGAGCGCCCAGCTAAGCAGCCATGCCGGCAGTCGCTGCAGCCACAGCCCAGCCAGCCAAGCCAGCCCGGGCCAGCCAGACAGCACAGCCCAGCTAACGAAGGAAGCCAACCATGCCAGGTAGAAAGAAAGATCTATGTGCACTTACTTAGCGAGCCAGACAGCCAGCCATCCCTGGCAGTCAGCTAGCCCAGCCAACAAGCAGACAAGCTAGCCCAGCCAAGACAGCACAGGGGGGGGGGGGGGGGGGGGGGGGGGGGGGGGGGGGGGGGTGGGGGGGGGGAGCCAGCCCAGGCTAGACAAGCCAGCCCGGGGGACGACAGCCCAGCTAACGAAGTAAGCCAACCATGCCAGGTAGGAAAAATAAAGATCACTTACTAGCGGCCAGACAGCCAGCCCGGCTAGCCAGCAGCCAGCCAAGCCAAGCCAGGGGGGGGGGGAGGCGAGGCGGGGGGAGGGGGGGGGGGGGGGTTTGGGGGGGGGAAAGAAAGGGCTACTTAGCGGCAGCCAGACAGCCAGCCATCCAGCAGACAGCTAAGCCAACCAATAGACATGCAGCCCGCAGCAGCAGCAGAAAAGCTGTCCAAGACAGGAGGCAAACAAAGAGTCTGAGCACTGAGACCTCAGCAGCAGGCGGTAGGCCCAGGGGGGGGGGGGGGGAGGCCCGCCTGAGGCACAGTCCAAGAAGACACCACACCCTTTTTTTAAAATGGAGTCACGAACAAGCCGCAAAACCCAGAGCCAAGTGTATGATGTTATGTTCAAGAAATACAGTCGTCCATTTGAGACCACACACGTCCTATTTCATGATCTGGTGGAGGCACTGAAAGAGCAGTGTCAGGTACAGTCAAGGGATCAAGTGCGAGTCTCAATTTACAATCCAGGGCTAAATTTTAAGTACCAGCAGTTTAAACAGCAGGGCCATGAACAACAACAACGGTAGCACCATCATCAGCAGGGCAAGACCACAAAATACTGCTTAGTATTTTCAAAGAGATGCAAGCCTTTAATGCCAACATGGTCCACTTCAATATCAACATGGTCAACATGGATGTATCGGTACAATAAGAACTGCTGAGTCTCCAGACAAGTGTCGTCCCAATTGATGTCGAGTAGAGGCACTCGTGCCTTTTTATAAACAGAGAAGGGTATTTCCCCTGAGGAGTGTATAAAAGAGAGCGTATCTTGTGCTTGTCGTCAGTTGTCATCAGACAGCCGTCAGAAGTACAATATTTTACTTACCCAGTCATCAGACGTACCCAGTCATGAGACATTCATCAGATAGACCTATGGAACTGGTACCTTACTCAGACACCAGCAGTAGTAGCGATGAAGAAAAAGAAGAAAAACTTAAGGAAGATAAAAGGTACAGACTCTCCCTGTCAAAAAAGGAAACAACAACAACAAAAACAACAACAGCAGCAGCAGCAGTACCACTACCACCAGTCCAAGACAGAGCCTAAGTCAGAGCCAGAGCCAGAGCCTGAAGCACCGTCCAGGAAGGCACCACACCCTTTGTTTGAGATAGAACCACGTACAATCCGCCAGTCTCGAAAGTTCAAAACACAGAGCCAGGTGTATGATGTCATATTCAAGAAATACAGTCGTCCTTTTGAGACCACACAGATCTTATTTCATAAGCTGGTGGAAGCGCTGAAAGAACAATGCCAGATACAGTCGATGGATCAAATGCGAGTCTCTCTTTACCATCCAGGGTTAAATTTTGGCATTCACATCCCGTTTGATCATGCCGGGAACGTCACAGGGGACCGATTGCTGGACGAGTGTGAACGTGTGGTGCAGAGTAATCAAGACTTTAAGATCCATGATGGAGGCATGTCAGCTGAAATAACACACATCTCTATGCCAGAGGGGTCTGGAAAGGCCAGACGATCCATGCATCATGGGTCACACGTGCGTATTCAGCAGATGACCCGCCTCAAACGAAGTATCGTTACCATTGAGAACACCGAAGACAGTATGTGTTTGGCTCGAGCGATTGTGGTGGGGATATGTCATGCGAACAAACAAGGCACGGCCGAATGGCGAAAACGATGGAGTCATATACGTGATTCAAAGTCAGTTTTACAGAGGAGAGAAGCTCAAAAAAACAAAAATAATATCAAACAGGGAATGCCACGTACCAAACACGCAGCCTCCCCATAAAACGAGCCCCACAGCACCCAGAAGTGCACACCACCAACACACACACACACACACACACACACACACACACACACACACACACACACACACACAATCATGTACACACACACACATACACTACCAACACACACTATCATACAAAGCAAACACACGAGGACAAAACGAACAATTAACGGAACACAGTGGGGCACCGCCTTGGAACGGTCAGTGGCAAAAACACCACTGGGGAGCTTAAACCGGTTTATGGTGCGCACCCAACCTCACTCTTACCCCCACCATGTTCCAAAGTCACAGGACAGTGTAAATAAAAGTAATCCCTGCTAGGTGAATCTCTAACACACGCAATGGAAACAAAAGGCATGGTATGTAAAACACAAAAATATGCTCGTGTATAAATATATAAAAAGCAAACCTTGAGAACCAAAAAACATATGTACTCAATGCCTTTGCAGAAGGCAGAGCACCAAGAGAAACACCCTTAAGGGCCCGACGAAACAGGCCAGAGGACAGAAATCAAAACAGTTTCGTCCCAGTGGGATTTAAAAACTGCCCATCACAGAGTCCTCCCCCTCTTCCGTCAGACACAATCAAAGAGGGAAGCATAGCGTCCAACTGTAAACGGGTTGAACACCAAACATGCGGTGTGTCTCAAAACAGTAGGGTCGTAACCTCTTTTAACAAAACGTTTTATAATTTTAGCAAATACAGTTGGAAAATTGCCATGACCCAAAATCTTACGAAGTTTGTAAACCACATCCCCATAAAAATCGGGTTTTGAAATACCTTCTCGCAGAAGAGTCTTTAGATTACTATTACTAGCCTTACTGGATCGAGTGGGGATCGGATATGACCAGTCCTGTGGTGTGAATTAATACAAGACCATTAAAGACAGTTTGTATCCTGCCTATGTGATCAAGATCCATCCACAACATGCGAAAAGTGAATTACTATTAAAACCTCCGAGTATGACCCGAGGCAGCAAGGTGATTCACGTGTACCACCATCACGGTCATTTTGACTGTATCGTGTCCATGACAGGCTTTGCCGGAGTGAGCTATTATTGCGAATACTGCAATGTGGGTTATAACAACAAGGAAATCCACCGTTGTTCAAACATATGCATGTGCTATGCATCACAGATCTGCGAACAGGTCGGAAGAGGGATTTTTTACCTGTAGACGATGTTTCCGATGCCCTACCTGCTATCAAAACCATAGGACACTTCAAGGAAAAGCCAAGAAGACCATCTGTCAATCCGTGTACAAATGCCCCCATTGTTCCCAGAAGGTCGTGAGTAACAAGCCTCATCTGTGTGCCGGCACGAAGAAATGTAAATTTTGTCAAAAGATTGTAATGCCTGACCACGATTGCTACATCTCTACCTACCAGTCGCCAGAGAGAGGAACAATTCATCACCCATGGTGCCGTTTATTTTCTACGATTTTGAATGCCGGTTTGATACGGGTGAACACATTCCGAATTTTTGTGTAGCCCAACGAGCCTGTGAAGCCTGCATACGAAAGCCAGTGAGTGAACCTTGCCTCTGGTGTGATCAAATGCCAGGGAAACGTGAAGCTGTGTTCAGAGGGGATCAGACCTTAGTTCAATTCTGCACTTGGTTGTTTGACCCCATCCACCGTGGTGCAACCGCCATAGCGCACAACGCTCAAGGCTATGATGCTCAGTTCATTTTAAGACATGTGGCGAACAATGGCACAGAGAAACCAGAGACCATTATGAATGGGAGTAAGATCTTACTGATGAAAGTGTATGGAATTCGATTCATTGATTCACTCAGCTACTTGAGCATGCCGTTATCCGCCTTCCCTAAGACGTTTGGGCTCACAGAAATGGCAAACGGCTGGTTTCCCTTCTGGGCCAACACGGCAGAGTTCAAGAACTACGTGGAGTCCATGTTACCACTGCAGTACTATAAGCCCGGCAGAATGAAACCTGAACAGCGGGAGGTCTTCCTGGCATGGTACCAAGAACATAGCCAAGATGTTTTTGATTTTCAAAAAGAAATGGAATCCTACTGCCGATCAGATGTGGATATTTTAAGACGCGGATGCGGGGAGTTTCGCCAATTGTTTTATGACAGTGATAAGATAGATCCGTTCACCGAAGCGACCACACTGGCTCAAGCCTGTAATAAAGCTTGGCGAAAGAACTCTATGCCTTCCAACAGTCTCGGACGATGGATCCAGCTATTGGCTATCCAATGGGGTCGTTCTATTCGCCATGCTCTCAATGGTGGAGAAGTGAAAATAGGACCCTACTTTGTGGATGGGTTCGATCCCGAACGCAACATGGTGTTTGAATTCTTGGGATGCCTCTTTCACGGATGTCCTAGCTGTTACCCAGACAGAGACAAGGTGAACCCCCTCACACTCAAAACGATGGCAGTGCTTTACAAGGAAACGGAGCAAAGGACCACGAATCTCATAAGACAAGGGTACGCCGTGTGTTCACTTTGGGAATGTCAGTTTGACAAGTACTAGAGAAACGATCCTGTTAACCAACCTGTGCTGGACCAGCTTTATCCTCACATGGACGAGATTCAACACAGAGAAGCCTTGTATGGAGGACGAACCAATGCCGCCCGGTTGTACTATGAGGTCACATCGAATCAAGAGATTAAGTATGCGGACATTTGTTCATTGTACCCGTATGTGAACAAGTACAGAGAGTACCCGCTAGGCCACGCTTGATCAGTCAAGAAACCATTCAAGTGGACGCTATTCGAGACTACCGTGGTTTGATTAAGTGTCAAGTGTTACCACCCCAAGATCTATGGATGCCTGTACTCCCGGTACATTGCAACCACAAGATGGTGTTTACGTTATGTCGCACCTGTGTTGAACAAGAATGCTGTGTGTGTACCCATGCCGTATCAGACAGAACTCTGGTAGGCACATGGACTTCTGTGGAGTTACAGAAGGCGCTTGACAAAGGCTACCAGGTCTTGGCTGTGTATCATGTGTGGCATTGGGACAAATGGAGCAGTGACGTTTACCAGCGGTACATTGACAAATACTTAAAAATGAAACAGGAAGCCAGCGGCTACCCGAACGGGGTTCAAACACCAGAAGAGGAAGCCACTTTCAAGCAAGAGTATTGGAAAGCGGAAGGGATACAACTGGAACAGGTCCACAAAAATCCCGGCAAAAGGGCTTTTGCGAAAACCATGCTCAACTGTCTGTGGGGAAAGAATGCCCAGAATAACATACTGCCCAAGACCGAGTATGTCGCAAGCCTTGAACGATACCAAGAATTATTGTCGGATCCTTAGATCAAGGTTCACCATGTGGAGATGTTTGATCATGACGAGTTCATTTTGGTGAATTTCACGGACCAGAGTGACAGATTTTAACCTCATAACTCTTCCAATGTGGTCGTCGCCTCCTTTGTAACAGCCTATGCTCGTTTAGAACTCTACGCCATGCTAGAACGCCTGGACGATCCTGTTTTGTATTTTGATACAGACAGCTGTATGTACATTCACGATCCTGAACAGTACAGCATTCCTATTGTGGACAGCCGACTAGGTCAGTGGACCGATGAGGTTCCAAACGGACACATTGTCAAGTTTGTCGGACTGGGGCCTAAAAACTATGGCTATGAATACATAGAAAATGGAGAAAGACACACCAACTGTAAAGTCAAAGGTATTACTCTGGATTACGATACCACAAACCTCGTCAATTTTGATGCCATGGTGAACTGTGTACAGGACCGTGAACACTATTCGTTGGTCGTGGAGTATCCATCTCGCATCAAACGGCACCGGGACCGTAAAGTCAGTGAAAATCAGACCAGAACCTTTCGATCAGTGTATACCAAACGTGTGGTGGTGGAGGACTATAAGACGGTGCCTTACGGTTACGCTCACAATTCCTAGGGAGGAGGATAACCATTGCAGACGTATTACCTCCAGCTCTAGCACAGCGAGTGTTTCGTAATTTTGTAGAAGAACCATGGAGCTCTTTTTGAACACATCATAGACTTTGAACTGTATAGAGCCGCATTGAGTTTTGTGTCGTTACGGGAATGCACCTTATCAGAGATGTTTGAACCCTTTAAAGGGCCGTGAGCAAGGCAGTGGCAGTTCAACTTAATCTGGAGGTCATTAATCTGATGGCATGGAAGTTATATGTCGTCCATAACCCTCTCGTACAAGCGTGTCTCAAGGACTGGAACAAAGGAGGACAATGCTATTCACGCCTCTGGTCATTTGATGTTTTTGAGAGCCATTCAACGTCATGGCTGGGACAGGTATGTGGAGCAGCGTGATCACATGACTCAACAGAGATAAAATTGGATGTCATGGAGTAGAGAAGCAGACGCTTTTTCGACATGAAGCAGCGCAGAAGCAGACGCGTTTTCGAGGTGCCTTTCTACAGAAGAGTGTATATTATGCTTTTAAAATGATAACACTCGCACAACACCGCGTGGATTATATTTCGTAGCTGTTGAAAGATGAAAAATTGTGGGACGAATTTCAGGACGCCCTTCGTTATATTCAAATCTGTGAAAGCGAAGTGCATCGACATATTCTACCTTGAACAGAGAAAGAGTGGCTCAGTGAAGTCATGGATAACTCAAAAAGTGATTGCTTTTTTGACGAAGATTATAGACATAAAGATGTTTTTTTTAAATGTACAAAACTATGATGGTAATCTTATTACACTGTTACACATGTTACTTAGATGTTACAAAGATGTTTCAAAGATGTAACCTAGGTTTAAGTTTTCTTTTCATGTCACACATGAAAATAAAAAATGCGATTCAAAGCCATTGGGGTGTCATTATTCTTTTGCCCCTCATGGAGAACACATTACTGTTTAAGCACCCTTGTAATCTTTTTATTTCAGGCCCTAGTGGGTCGGGAAAAACCCAATTTATTAAACAGTTACTGGACTATAAGGAAGATCTATTTGATATCATTCCTGAGCAAGTGGTCTGGTGTTACAAAGAATGGCAATCCGCGTACGCTCTGCTGCAAGAAAGTTCACTTCAATCAAATTCATCGAAGGCATTCCTGATGACGAAGAAGACCTGGTGAGTGATGTTTCGGTGCCTCATTTGGTTGTCTTTGACGATATGCTAGGCGATAAGGACGAAGAAAAAATCAAGCTATGGTTTGCACGAAAAGGACGTCATCGGAATGCAAGTGTGATTTATATCACACAAAACATGTTTCAACAATAGAAAGCCAGTCGTACTCTGAGTTTGAATGCCAATTATATGATTTTGTTTCAAAACACCAGAGACAAAGATCAGATCAAAACGCTAGAGCGTCAGATTCAGTTACCCCATTTACTGGCGGCCTACCAAGATGCCATCTCGAGACCTCATGGGTATTTACTGATTGATTTTCATCCTAAAACACCAGACTCGTATCGACTTCGCACCGACCTGTTTCATCATTGGAGGACAGGAGAGGAACATGGGCCTGTTGTGTACACAGGATAAAAAGGGATGGACTGACATTCCATGGGTCATTCGTATCTGATTCGCCATGATGTACACACCAAGAGCTGTGATTGAAAACTTGGAAGCGCTCAGTCTGCAGCATGATCCTGCAGCCCGACAACAATTACTGCAAGCTGGCTTAGAAGAAATGATCCGATGGTTTACCCTGGTAGCCAGAGTGATTATGCAAAAGAAGATTCACTTGCCAAAACAAACAATGAACTTTATGGAAAAACATCGGGAGGCTATCACACAGTTAGCCGATAATCAGGTGGATACCAATACAAAACGCCAACTCATTTTGAAACCAGGGGGTAGTGGATTTCTAGGTGGGGTCATGATTCGAAGTTTATTGCGCTGGGATGGACAAAAAACCGTGAGAAACTTTGGGAAGAAAATTCAGAAGAAAATTTCAAAGAAAAAAGCCACTCGGAAGAAAAGACCATCTCTGAAAAAACAGAAAAAGTCGAAAAAGATAGATGATCGATTTGTGACCCGACGTCGAAAGAAAAAGGTACAGAGACTCTCGCCGACCCCTTCATCCTCTCCAACGATGAGAACCCCTTTGAGAACACCCTTAGGAACATCCATTAGGACACATATGAGAAACCCCTTGGATATGGCTCGATTTTCACCTCTCATCCATGGTTTTTAGGAGAATCTGAATGCCAAATCAATCAGTGCGATCTCCAAAAGCTGTATTTTTTTAAAACAGTGGTACACATCGTCATGGGCTTCATTTGGACGTTAGCTTCGGAGCAAGATGGTCAGCAGCAGAAAAACAAAGATCACCAAACGCAAAGAACCGTTGATTAAAAAACACGGTACCATGGTATTGGCTCTCGGACAAGCCTCTGCTCCTTTACGAAAGAAGATTCTGAAAGAAGCACCCAAGGAACTAATCCATTGCATCGCAGAGTGCTGTCACAATATTTTAAAAGGCAATGTACCCCTGTCAGAGGCTCAGAAACGCCAGTTACACCCCAAGCGTCAACAAAAAAACAAAAATAATATCAAACAGGAACAACTCCGCCTGATAGCGGACAAAAAAGTATCGATTCAAAAGAAAAAGAGGGTATTGAATCAACAAGGAGGAGTTCTACCCTTACTAAGCCTTTTAGCTTCTGCTTTGGCTCCTGCTTTGGCTCCTGCTTTAGCACCTGTCGTAGGGAAGGTCATACAAGGACTCCTACCTTTTTAAAAAAAATATGAAGAAGATGGTCATTGTTCCCTACAAAATGTTAGAAGAGATACAGCAAAGAAAAGCAGAGCCACCACGGCCACGACTCCCACCTAGCCCCCAGGTCGTGCACACCGTGGATTTACAGAAAGAGATGCAGTCTGTTCTACAGAGGGATGACCTGTCAGAGTCAGAGAAAGCTCAGTTGTATGGGGAAACGTTACAGAAATTTCAGAGAGCCCATAAGAAAGCCATACAGCCTCAGAGTTCGACTCTTACAACAGCAGCAGCAGCAGCAGCAGCAGCAGCAGCAGCTGCAGCACCACCACCACCACCACCACCGACTACAGAAGAAGAAGAAGACCCCACCGCGATTCAAAATCGTATCATGGCTAGCGTACCCGTCACGATGCAACGAAAAGCTAAATTACTTTTACACCTGCTTAAGATTAAAAGAAAGTGGGGTTCGTTTTGGGGAGGCTGCGTTTTTGGTACGTGGCATTCCCTGTTTGATATTATTTTTGTTTTTAAGAGTCATCCCAACATGGGCTGGGATCGTCAGGGTGTGTTACAATACCAAGATACACCCGTGGTAGGATCTAATGTCATTGATTTGGTCAATGATGTGCTACGCCATCGTAAAGGTTCGAAACCCAGAGGATGGGAAAAGTTTGCTCAGGGCCTTAAAGAGATCAATGTACCCCAGGAAGTTGTGGGTAACAAAGAGCGATGGGGTTGGATACAGAGATCAGGCGTCGCCAATGAGGACAATTGGGGGGCGGAGGCCAATGAACCAGATTTCTCACTGATGACACCGCCTCAAACGGTCAAGAGACGACAATATAAAACCATGACCCCCAGGCCTTTGATCTCAGACTGGGAAGCTTGGTGATGAAAATGAAACGGGAGGATCGACTCCGTCGTATTTACTATGATGTTCAACACCCAGCTGCTTTTTCAGGGATAGGTGCCTTGTACAAAGCAGCTCGAAAACAGGACAAATCTATCACCCTGAAACAAGTCCAGTCCTGGTTACAGCGAAAGAAAACTTACACGTTGCACAAACCGATTCGTCGTAAATTTGCAAGAAGAAAAACAGTGGTGGGAGGCATTGATCATCAGTGGCAAGCGGATTTAGCCGATTTACAGTCACTCAAGAAAGACAATGATCAGTATCGGTATTTACTCTGTGTCATTGATGTGTTTTCAAAATATGTCTGGGTAGTCCCTCTGTACAACAAAGCAGGACAGAGTTTAATTCAAGCTTTCAAATTCATCTTGAAAGAGCGAATACCACAGAAGAATTTACTATCTTATGCGCCTCACGTGAAAACAACACCCTTAAAGTCGACGGAACTTTGGATCAAGGATACGACAGGACATATGCAAGACAATGGTCACGACGAAGACAATGCTGGATTTAAAAATCGACGATTGAACATTCATCGAAGCCGAAGTCTGGAACTGCTTGGACGATTGCATCTAGATCTGTTCTTACAAGATAAATACCTACCTAACGGTATAGAGATACGACTCCGACTCAATAAGACCAGTCCAGAGTTCTGCGCAATTGCTCAAGAAGCTGTCAAAATCCAGTTTATACAAGCTGGATTCAACGTTCGCACTGTCGACCTGCTTCCTGCGGTGGCTAATAATCTAAATAAGATGATTGCTGACCAAAACATGAGATTCCCCTTCCGATGAGTAGAGGTTAAAACCTTCACCATCTCTGGAGGTCAAAGATCCAAAATTGAAGACCATCTTTTCCAAGGACAGCTGCCAAAACGGTTATTCATTGGCATGGTCAGAAATGCCTTCATGAATGGAACCTTCGCCAGTAACCCTCTTGATTTTCAACCTTTTGGACTGTCAAAAATAGAGGTCAGCGTTGATAGTAAAACCAACCGAGCTTACTATCCGAACTTTGCAGAAGGAGAATGCTTAAGGTCCTACGTGGGGCTGCATCAAGCCATTGGAGCTTTCGGTGTCAATCGGACCATGGGCCTCACAATGGTCGAGTATAAGGACGGCTACACACTGTGGGGATTTGATCTGACGGCTGATCAAGGGAGTGAAGAAGGACAGCTCCATCCTATAAAAACGGGAACCTACGCATAGAGCTTCAGTTTGCTGCACCACTCGATCACCCGATCAACGTGCGCGTGTATGCTGAATAAAACAATCAGATTGAAATCAACGGTATCAGAGAAGTGATCACGGACTATTAATCATAAGATTTACCATCATGGAAGAGGACTATGAGAAGAAGCTAGAGAAAGCCTATATGGAAGTCGTGTCTTAACCTCGTCCTGAGAAAAAAAGACAAAGTATGAACAGGATCATTTTGACTACAATTTAGACCAACTTCAAAGGGATCTAGAGACAGCCGTGGTAGACATCTTGCAGCCATTGATCAGAAAAAAAGTTACAGCAAAAAGTTTTGAATGGCTCGTCTTACATAGTGACATTTATTGGTCATAATGTGTTCATAATGATTGTTTCAATGCTTGTTCATAATGCGTGTTCTTTTTTATAACGACTTGTTTCAATACTTGTTTCAATGTTTGTTCATAATGCTTGTTTCAATGCTTGTTCACAATGCTTTGATTACTTTGTTCTTGTTAATAATAAATTATTCAATAAAAGACATCAAAACTAAAAAAAAAATAGGGGGAAAAAGGGGGGGGGGGGGGGGGCCAAAAAAGGGGCCCCCCCCAAAACGAGCCCCACAGCAAAACTAAAACGTGTTTCTCCTCCTTTTTTGTTAGACACAAAAACAAAATTTCACCCATTGAGGGCTTATATTCTAATATAGGAACCTACCAGGATTTGTTTAGTAATCCTAGTACCCCTGTGTATGGAGAAATTCCCATGGTCACACCATAGGGTGTCATGCTATCCCCGTAGAGTTCCTATACACGGTTTCATACTGCCCATACACGGTACCATATCACGACGGTTCCAATACACGGTACCATACTGCCCATACACGGTACCATATCACCCAAGGGCAAGAAAGATAACTCTTGCATAACCCTGGTTTAACATGCAAATTCCCATAGGGTACCATACTGCCATTTTTGGTACCACACTGCCAAAACCAGACCCCAATAGGGTCCTCATAGGATTCTCCATACTGCCCCATAAATTCCCCATATCACCAACCCTTACTACTATCGGCAAAAAATCCTTCTTTTCTGTATAAATATATAAAAAAACATATAAAAGTACTATATATTAACAACAACTACATCTGTACAACTTGACATGCGACGGAAGCTCAGTAGATTAGATAGTTATTAGTCAATTCAAAGAAATATATGAAATTAACAAATTTTTACTTTTCAGCGGTTCTAGTGTCTGAGCAAGAAATTTGATACCTGCGTAGGAAAAAGTAGTGTCTGTGGCAACATACCACTATAACCCACGCATAAACAAACCCCTGGTGATTACAAAAAAAAACATACAACTAATAAATGTCCAAAATAATCACCAGGACAATGACTGGAAAAACGTAGAAAATAGAAATAATCACAATTAATGACTGCTTAAACAAGAAAACGCATACTTAATGCCCATATAAAGAGTCATAACTAAACAAAAACAGTGATTGATCCTATAACTAGATTCCCCAGACATTGCAGAAAATGCATAAAACAATAATTATTTCCAAAATGGAACCAGTAATCAACTGTCAAATAACAGCCGGACGCGCACCTGTTATAACTCCATCCGGTTCGTGCGCACTAAAAGTCGCAGTAGGTCACCCAAAACCAACAAGTAGGTCTGGTCAAGTAGTACGAACAGCAATGTTTATCTTTAAAAGCACATCTAACTTTCGCAATTATATTTTCGGAACATTAAAGATGTGTAATATAAGAATAAAACTACATTAAGAACAATCCTACTCAAGCACTAAAAACCCAATCACACACAACAACGACGATGTGAAAAGTACTGGTTAGTCACCAGGATCAGGAATAGTAGTTCATCAGCATCTGTTCGAGAACCGAATCGCCGATCATGCAGACCATGATCTACACTTACTTCTTTTATTATTTATAAGTAAAAATAAAACAGATTAACAGGTTAAAATTAAAATTTCCTTCTGAAACAATTAAAAAGAATTTCTCACCAAAATTCCACAAAATTTTAATAAAATTTCTATTTTTACGAAATCATGATCTACAGCAACATTCATATATTTAAAGACTAATTTTGGCATTCTATCGATTTAAAATACAAATGATTCAAATAATTACATTAATGACTGTGCCTTTTCAACAGTAGTAGACCGAACTGGCGGCCGTTAGCACCCTGCTGAATGGCTAATCATTTTTGTCTCTCCTAGCTCCATTGGTTAATTTATTTTTTTTTTTTATCCGATTTTTGCTTCAAGCTCCGGTAGTAAACAACCAACTAGTACAAGTCTCTTTATAATTTTCTATTGTACATCATTATAATTAAAGAAGTTAAGTTAACAAGTAGCCTCTGTGGTTGCTGGCTTATTTGGCTTTTAAGGAGTTTTTATATTTTCAAAATTTCAGAGTAGGAACATAAGTCAAACTTTCATGCATACTTTTAACTTGTTAAAATAAGTAAAACCATCTATCGGACAACATTTTATTCTCTCATTCAGGACAATTAAAATTTTTATCATCACAAAAAGCTAAGCAAAATAAAAATAGGACAACACTTTATTAAAGGGGATTTTTACTTTACAAAACAAACACATATAACATCTAGTATCAAAATTTTCTAAAAACTGTTAGGCTACCACGATCCAGACATACAAACTAGGTCAATCACACTTAGATCTCATTGGTCGCCGTGATTGGCCAACTCTTTGGTACATGTAACCAATCAAATTCAACCTTTGGCTATACTAGCTGCAAATTGCAGTCAGGTAAATTTCTCCTATTTCTGGCTTCAGAATTTTGTTTTTTAGGCATGACGGAAGACATGCCGGGTCTCATCCAGATATTAAGCTAACATAAGTGCTCTTTTGGACAGACCTTGATAAAGTTCTCATCAAATCAAATCAAATCAAATCTGCGCCTTGCGGATTCTAACAGGAACATTTGCAAGCATTTCTTGTATACATGTCTATGTCAGAAAAAAAATGATTCTGTTGAGGACCGCATATATTTAAAAAAAATGTAGAGAATCATCATAGCAACTTTTCTGTGACACTTTATTGAAATGATTCTTGTCGTTTGAAGCAACATGTAAACGACAGACTTTCATGCAAAACAGTGTCTGTATAAAATATAAAATATAGTTTACTTCGAAGAGGCATCTGAAATAGGCATGTCATCACGCCAAAATGTCTGTGCATTAATCAATACTCATTCGTACAGACGGTTTACAAATTTACAACAAAAATGTATACTTTTTAAAGAAGCTACACTCCGGAGCAAACGTTAAAATGTTGTCTGATAAGGATTTCAGTTAGTCAAAATTGAGGAAAACGCCCCTATTTAAAGAAATAGACTTCCCCAAATTGGAAGTCAGAATAATTCATTGCAAAACTCTAGATATAAATGGATAAATAATCTAATCTATCTGGTTGCTGTCATGAAATGTTTTTGACATATTATGTAGAGAACAGCTGCAAGTTACAGTACATCTCACTGAAACCTAAGGCAATAATTATTTCTACGTAACAGAAACATGCTTGCAGACAAGAGTCCAATTAAACAAATAAACACAAACAATTATTACAGTCATTCTGCAGTTCGTGCAGTACCTGATATACAAGAAACGTAAATACTACGCATATCATCATTAATTTTTAGCGAATGACACTCAAGAAAAATTATTTCATCACTTAAAATAACTCGATTTTTCATTACGTTTGCTGTATAACAAAATTGTTATTACTAGGTGACACTTTATATTGAAAATCAGTTGCTATTTCGACGAAACATCATTTTGGAACGCTTCAATGACAGGGTTCCTTGAAAATCATAGTATATCATCCCGCCTTCAGAATAAGATTTTCGTACGGATCCGGGTATAACATAGTCCCCATTTAGGTTAACAACGGCGCAATTATTGTACCACCAGCCACCGTGGTCCTTCATCGATGATGCACAAGAAAAACGGTTATCATGATCGTAGGTGTAGAAGTTGTAACCATTGTGATATGACAACCCATTTCCTGTTTCGGTTGATTAAAAAAATATGCTGTATATAATGTGGATGCGTTGATTTTCAATAACACGTGCTTAGAAAAGGTATCGGGACGTACGAAAACAAAAGTGTTATTAGACGGATTTCATCCATTGGATTACGTTAGAAATGATAAGTCTTAAAGCACAACATTGGCGTATTATCACATACATGTACGGTTCATATTGAACCAAGGTAATAAACAAATGGATTCATTTGTCAAGTTCATCGTATTTATCAAATGTAGAACAAATGAGAGAAGTAACCAACGTGAAATAGATTGGTGACGCTAGAAGAATATCATAGTTTGATATTTTCATAGAAATAAATATACACATATCTTAGTCTTACTTTATTTTTATATACCCCTAGTCAATGATTATGATGCGTCCAGGGTCCAGCAGAGTCGTGCATCGGATCAATATAGTGCGAAGCGTTTCCCGGTCAGGTGACTTGAACACGGGATGATAGGAGCATATATATGCTAACAGGCACGTAAGGATACCCCCACTAACTTTTGTTTTAGCTGAACATCAAACAAAAGATAATCGTGCTTGAAAACACGGAAGATAATGGCACTATTATATTAAAAAGAACTACATTTGAGTGGACCGCGGAGGAACACCGCCGATTTGCAGCATCCATACATTGTAACGCTTGACCTTGTATGCGCTTTTGCGAAGGTTCTAGTTATTGTTTTACCTCAATGTATTAGGGCATTATTTTATCGAGACATCTCTTTTAAAAATGAAATCGGTTCTAAAGAACCGAAGAAACTGCTTGGAAAAGAACGTTTTGAATTATGGGTAGATTTAAATATGTTTACCTGCAGTCCCTGTTCCCGTACCAATGTGAAGAGTATATGCCGAGCCAGGGGACAAATTAAAGCTCGGATATATCTCATATGCCTTTGTCCCATTTGAGGCCATTACGTCTATTCTCAATTCCGACTGTCCCTGAGAAGTCATTTCGTAAATATTATGTAGACCTGTTATATGAAGTAAAAATCTCCTCAAAGTTAGCATTTATTAAAATTTACACATATATCTTTCCCTTGTTCTAAATGTTTAAATAATTAGAAAGAAACTAGGTGGAATAAGAGTGACATATTTTGCACAGGAACCAGATATATTATTTTGTTTATATACGAACAGTCTGTACATTGTGCTACAAAATATTCAATTATAAATGTTGACATTGTAGTAGTACCTCTATACGTCGTTTTTGGACGCTATTGTAAGTTCTTTTTATAAAATTACTTTTCGATTCCTTTACAGCTGTTTTGTGTGAGAAAACTGACAATAGGGTTTACGAGACAGTTCGGGTAGTAAGCTTAACTATTTGATAAACTTAGATCACAGATGGTTTATTACCCAACCAAAACTCCCCACTAAAGTTTCCGAATCCGACTGTGTAGTTGGCAAAGTTTCTATAAAAGTCCACAGAGCCATTAAACCTCAGCTGGAATACCTAAAGAGCAATTGAAAGGTTAACATTTAGGAATTGGTGTTGTACACAATGAAGCAAAGTGAAGTTGATTGACAAGGTATGTTCATTGTGTTAATTACGTTTTCAGAGATCAGAAGCAATTTATTATGTGGATATAAAATTTTGATGCTACTTAGTTTCATGGAAGTTAAAGCTGCTCGCTCTCAGTTACCATTGAAAAAAATATTTAAAAAAAACTCGACATTCTTATTCATTAATATAAAACTAAAGCCTAGAATAAATAAATAAGCATAAGTCTAGGTGGGAATTTTCAGAAATCGATTGAAAAGGTCGGTTACATGGCACCGCTACACTATATGTTTCTATTGAAATTTCAAAAGCGTTTGCAACGCTTTTGAATTTGGTAGCGTATTTTTCGAAATTTAGAGATGTACGTGACATGAATTTATACTGGATCATTTTTATATCACCATATGTTCTAAAATACGTTACTTACATATAGTTTAAAGATATTATTTTTTTACCAAAATCTGGGAGCGAGCAGCTTTAAATAAAATATTGAATCTGGTACAGCAAATGCGAATAATTAGGAATTGCAAATACAAATATTCTGTATAATATGTAAAGTTGGCTTGCTAACTTCAGATTAAGATAAATAATTGTAACATTTAATGCTCCTTATGCCAGTGTTTTTATCAGTGACATTTCTTCGTCTCACGTTTTATTGCGAACTAGTTTTAAGACCTTGATCGTTTACAAATACATATATTTATATTTTTTTTCTATCATTTCAAACCACATGTCGTTTAATGAAGTGATTCTATATTATTTTCATTAATATTTTTATTATAAAAACAAATTGGACCGAAATATGCTAGTACCGTCCATCCGCCATCAGCCGTTTCAAAATCACACAGTACTTGAATATATTCTCCTGACTTCCAAAGTTTGACCCAATAAATGCCGCTTCTGCTTCCAAGGTTCATTTTTAAAATATCGTAACAATCGGAGGCAGGAACTGTAAAATACAACAAAAATGGTTTGTTTGATAATATACAAATTTTCATCTTTAAAAAAATTCTAGCAGGCTTATAACTTACAGTGTTAAGCTTTATATAATAGATTTTACATACTATTCTACTACGTTAAAGTAACATTCGTGCAGTATTTTTTAATACTGACTAATTAAATACTGTTATATATAGGTGACATATTTTCGAGATAATATAGATCTCATTTCAGTCACAGTGTGGTGATATAAGTCTGTCATAACTACTTTTTCAGTTTAGTTTAGCTTAGTTCGGTTTAGTATAGTTTAGCATAAAACAAAATGTGTTTGTTTTGAGTGGATATGGAATATATCTCGGCAAACAGTGAAACAATTTTAATATTTTCACTAGGACTAATATTCTCTACATAACTGCATTATTCAATGGTAGCCTTAGTCTTTATTTCTTTTTAGTCTTCTTTTTAAAACTGTCCATTTCACCATGCTAATAATGCTCCTTTATTCTTCAAAAAGATACAGAAACGTTTATTTAAATGAGTTGAATTATTTTTTGATTTGCTTGAAATATAAAAGCTCACTTGTTTCACACTTCCGGCCTGTTGTTCCAGGTGGACATAAGCATGTAAAATTAGCATCACTATTCACACAGGTGCCTCTTACACACGGAGAAGATAGACATCTATTTACGGCTAGATAAAAACAAAAATTCAAATTCAAAGTACTGGTAAAAATGGGTATTTTGTTATTCTCCGAAATATTTATTCCTTTCCAAATTAATAACAGTTAGCAATTCAAATGTAATATTCACCAATAAACTCATCAGTATATAATTCAGTCACTAAATATAGTATGGAACAGGAGTAAAATTAATATAAATGATGTTTAATGCCGAACTCAGAAAGGTTACATTGTTTCCCTTTGTATCCATCATGGCAAGCGCATATAATTATGATCTCCGTCACCATCGCAATATGGAATCGACTTGCATGCTGAATGAGCTATTGATAATAATCATGTAAATCGTTTTTTAGGCTTCAGAGTAATTATTTATAATTACACGAATTTTCTATACAAACGAATGTGGACAAGGACGCCTTTTAATGTGTTTATTTCTTATTATTGATAAATTAATACATCTTATTTAATAAGAGGCATATTTTTAAATATCAAATCGGTCATCAGACTATGTGCCTTTGGGGAGGCTGCGTTTTTTGGTATGTGGCATTCCCTGTTTGATATTATTTTTGTTTTTACAAATGCTCCGAAACTTTACGAACAATCTAGGATCAAATCCTACCTAAGGTATTCTTATATTTTGCTACACAAGACATCAGTTAAAATTCTGCATTATTAAAAAAAGCATCTGGACAGAAAAAACACCTGAAAAACCGCAAATTCAAAGAAAATATTGGTAAGGGGCAGCTTGGTAAGAAATGTCAAAACTGGTACGTTGATAAGGTTATTTCAGTAGTTCATTTTAATTTTACTGTTACATGTACCACGGAACACTGTAATGACTAGTAAGCCGGGAAATAGACATCATCAGCAGTTTGCTAAATATAAGGTACACATTACGTAATGTTTTTGTAAACATTGTTTAAGGGCATATCTTGCGAACTAAATGCACTGGAAAATTCATATGATGTATAAAAATATTTAATGTGAATTAAGTGTATCAGAAAAAATATGGGATTCTCTATAATTCGCAAATAAGTTAGATTCCTGGTGTTAATGGGTAGCCAACTGCATGAATATCGGGCAGCCGATTCTTTTAATAAGAATATATAGACTTTATAATGCCCCTATATATATGTGTTTTCAGTTGGAAAAGCTAGAGCTTGTTCTTTGTGTAAATAGATAACATAAGTGTAGATTAATCTTTAATGTGTCATGTTTGTGGAAATAATATAATATATCGTATTGGTTTAATTCTAATTCAAATCCCAAGTTTAACAAATACGAGCAAACTGCCACAATAGGACAGCCTGCCAAAGCCAACCATGTCGAGACGTCACGGGAAACGGCCACGATATTAGTAAGTGTGGTTAATGTTGATACAATCTGCTATGTATTATTCTCACCATTAATTTTCTTCAGCGCTGCTGTCAATCAACCCTGTCATATTCATGTCATTAATGAGTTTTCATTTTAGCTGTATTGGACAAGGTCTAGCTGAACTTCTGTGATGTTTGTTTATCTGTCGTCCGTTTGTCCGTCTGTCCGTATACTTTTTCTTGATAACACTCTACAGGTCAAAATTTTCATTTCACTTTTATTAAACGTACACAATTATGAGGTTGCTTGCAACCTATAGAAGATCTTTATTGTTTTTTGGGTCAATGGGTCAGAGGTCAACGTCACAGTGACTTCCGATAGCGTTTCCTTTGTAACACTCTACACGGCACAATTTCGATTCAACTTTCATCGAACTTGCTCAGAAGATGCGTCCAAGATGTATATGATCCATATTGTATTTGGAGTCAGTGTGTCAAAGGTAAAGGTCACAGTGACCGCCGTTAGATTTTCCATGATCACGCTCTACAGGTCTTAATTTTCATTCAACTTTCATCGAACTTGCTCAGAAGGTTGCCTGCAATATGTAGACGATCCCTATTGTTCTTTAAGTCAGTGTGTCAAAGGTCAAGGTCACAGTGATCCGAACTTTTAAAAAAAAATCCACTCAATTTGTTGAAATCTGTATGACCCACAGTCTTCAACCTTCATAGGATGATTGGTCAGCTGAGTAGACGATCTCACTGTTTAGGCGTTCAGTGGGTCAAAGGTCAAGGTCACAGTGATCCGAACTTAGAAAATATTTTCCACTTAGTATCTTTGGATCTACATTATCAAGCTTCATAGGACGATTAGTATTACTCAGAAGACGATCACTACTGTTTTTGAGTCAGTGGGTCAAAGGTCAAGGTAACAGTGACATCCGTTAGCTTTTTCTTTATAACACTTTACAGGTCACAATTTTCATTTGACTTTCGTGAAATATGCACAGAAAGTTGCATAAAACCTGTAGATGATCGCTATTGTTTTGGGGTCAGAGGGTCATAGGTCAAGGTCATAGTGACCCGAACTTTAAAAATCATTTCCGCTCAATATTTTCAGATCATATTATCTACAACAGTCTTGAATTTATTTATTAGAATGATTGGTCTTACTGAGTAAATTTTTACAGAACAGTCCAATCAGTCCAGTAGATCGATACTGGCCCTTCTGGGCCTCTTGTTTTTAAATGTTTCAGTGTCTACAAATGGAAAAATGTCGGACGATGAGATGATGACAAAGTATTTTCGAGTCAGCTTCCTATAAACACTTAGTCATATTCGAAAAACAAGAATAAAAGGCTTGGCTGGTTCACATTCAGGTAATGAAAATAAGTATGTTTATCTTGTGTAAATAAAAAGTCTGAGACATAATTCTTAGTTTCTGTTGTACGTTTTTCCTAATGATAGTCAAAATAATACTCTGGGGAAGTATGTTCGCAACCAACAGTTCGTATCCATGAATGCTGATTTTGGATATAGCATTGGACTTGTAACGCGCTGTGTCAGGTAAATACATGTACTCTCGCACATTCTTTTTTAATCGTTTTGGAGGTTATGAGACTAAAATACATTATATGAGTCATTGCCTGCCAAAACCCGCCTTAACACAGAAATATTAAGTACAGAACATGTATAGGTGAAATAAATATGGTGAACAATATTTTTCTTTTGCTTTTCTGAAACTGTATTTCTTAAGATATAGTTTAGGGTTTGCAGATCTTCTTCTTTTATTAGTCTTTTATGGTGCTTTCCTTCCTGAGTGATAATTTCTTCATTCAAAATTTTAATAGGTCAATTACTGTGTGACATGTTGGTTTTTAATACTGTTGATGGACAGAAGAAGGTGACTATGATGGTGGTAGTAAAAGCCACAAATACGTATACTGTAACATTAACATTTTACACTTACTAAAGAGAGAAAAACAAGGAATGAAATCTAAGTGTTAAGCTACTTCTAAAAATGTGGCGTTAATTTTTTATCTACTTTGTAATAATTATAGCTGTTTTTTTTGTTAAAATGTGGATCATTTTGAAGATGCATCATTTCACACAAGCGTGAAAGCTTTCCGTTGCTTACTTTTACATCGGTCAGAGGCTACCTGTTACCTCTCATAATTGTAAACAGGTTTTTGATGTCCATTTAACAAATCTGAATATGTGCATACTACCAATTAAATGATGCATACACATTTTTATAAGTCTTATATTATCCATGGACTATGAGAAACCTTAATGAAATCAAAATAGGAGAAACCTGATTTTAACATGTCTACAAACGATAACCTCGCGACGGACGATTTGTTTGCTGTAAAACATGAGCTTTGTAAGAAATATTATGATAATGAAACTCGTTATAAATTCTGTGGTCTTTGCAAAGTTCCGTTCACACAGACACAGTACATTATCAAATTTACGACCAAGTTCTATTCCAGTTTTGCGACGTGGTGGCGTCTGATCTGCCATGCATTTGATCAGGCTGCCCGTGAGAATTATCCACGCTGTCCGTTTTTTATTATGTACTGTGATGTCAGTCTTATAAAAAAGGGACAAAGGGGCCTGATATGGACATTCTTTGTAGAAGTGCTTTGATAGAGGACCACTCAAGGAAGATTCTTGTGAAGTTTGGTTGAATTTGGTTCAGGAAGGGATGTCGTTTGAAGTAATTGTTGACGGACGCAAAGACGGACGATGACGGACATTAGGAGATCACAATAGCTTTGACAAAAATTATAATCATAAAGTATTTTCCGCTTACTTATATTCCAATTCCGACCTTTGCAACCATGGGAACATAAACATACATGTAAGTAGTCATGTGAAACATCGTAACAACGGCCATATACACAAGGATTTGGTTTGCAAAATGTTAGCTTTGTAAGAAAGTATAACCGGGTTTTACATGAAATTGCCAAAACAAAAGCTACTGTTATGTGAAAAACACCACAAGTGCCGCATGCAGGAGTTTATCTTTTACTTTATTTCAAAATATTAAACAGTCGGATTCCTTTAAAACTTTTAATAATAAAACAGTAAACTCACATGACAAAATACTTGGCGTGATTAAATACGGAGAAAGTATGTATAACCACCACAACAGCTTACCACATTCTGATGTTACACAAGATTGTAACTGGAAGTGTTCACCAACGCAATATTTTCCATACGGCGATGGGCTAGGGTTTGTGCAAGATCTCGCTTGGGAACGAACTCCTACGCCACATGTTACAGTACATTGGCTCCAATTACCCCAGTCACTCCAGCCTCCATCTAAATTAGCAAGTACATTGTGTGTAGGTTATTGACGGTCATGCAAATAGTTTTATCATGTTAGTGAGCAAGATGAAAATCAGTTGAACTGAAATAGATGTATAGTACAATGTATAGGTGTTTCTTGTTGATTTTTTTGTATAACGGGCATAATCACCGTATTGCTTTTGAAACTGGGTACCATACTCGTATAGTACATGTACTCTAAATGTGTGCCTTTAAAGCAACTTTTTACACACAGGTTGGCTTAATGGGTTATACCGCACGGGTAAAACGTATGAACATAATAAGAGAGTCAGGGTGGCTCTAAAAGCCCACATGAGAACCAAACAAGCCACTTTTGAGCTTGTATGCCGATTCATGTCTTTTTAATAAGTGCTGACTGGAATGGATGCTGTGAGAATTACATAAAATGGAAATCAATCTAAACATACTATAACAAGGTCATTGACCTTCAGCCAAACGTACAGACAAACGGAAGAACGAACGGACATAAATATGTATATAGGTCCGTAACGTAGATCATAAAATGTAAATTTACGAACAAAAAGCCATTTCTTATTACGTTTAGTTGCCGCAAAATAGCAACGCGAGTTATTCAAATCGAAGTCGCTTATACTTTATGGCAAAGTTCTAAAAGAATATGTTCTATATAATCTTTGATAGATATATATTCCAAAAATGTCTTAACGCGGCATCCTTGACATTTAAGTGACTTCTATCATTAATTCATAAAATTAAATAGCCCCCAAAATTTAATTGCTTATACTACTGTACAAAATTAACCTACGCGGTTCAAATAAATATGCACATATTGTTTGAAATAATTGAATTAAACCTGGATTCTTCTAAAAAGAGAATTTAAATCCGAGTTTGACAGAAATGAAGATTACTTGCACAAGGTCCAGGAACACATTGTCTCACGTCATGATTATGACCGAAACAGTGTTGTCCGTTTCGGGCAGGGACTGGGTTTGTACAATTTCTAGTTCTGCTCTGCAGGCCTATGTCGCAAGAGGTGGAGCAAGACCCCCACGCCTCCCAGGTACTCCATCCGCCATGGACTGAAAACACAGAGCATTCTAACTTTAAGTTCATACGAACTTAATTCGATAACGAAACTTTTATAGCGCATTGAATCGCCCTCCAACATTCTGTTCAGAGAGACAACGGCAGTGGCTATCCCATTGCTGTTATCAATTTTCAGCCGGGTGGACTGAGGCACACACGACATCAGTGTCTCTGCTCAAATTTACGCCTGGTGCATCGAACGCTTTACAATACCGTTCCGATTGCACTTACTACTGCGCTAACGTGCCAAAATTTAATGTTAAACATCACCTACATTACAAAACGGAAGAGATGAACCTCTGAAACAATACCGCTACTCAAAAATGTTACAACTGAAAGAAATGTCCATAAAGTGTCCGGACTGTTACTTGTATAGTTTCGTTCAAAAAGTAAAAGGAAATATATTTTTACTCGGACAAAGCTCTCGTTGACAGGGTTTTGTTGTGATACTGTTTCCTTGACAGTCATGGCCGCCGTTTTTAGGGGCTGGATTGGTACAACTTCTAGTGCGAGTCATGGTCCCATTTTCACAAGTTGTGTCGCACTGCGACCATGACGACCATGGTGACCAATTACCGTCAACTGAAGCAGCAGGTATTATTCATTAAAGATTTACATGATCCTTTTATATTCATTTGCATCATAGATATACACTTAAAATTTACGTGGATCTCCTGCTAAACTTTTCAATTATGTCGGTTTCCTGAAGAAAGTATAGGCTGTCTCATGAAATTATAATATACCATTAATTCTGTATTGATCAAATAATTCAAGACAGTGTTGGAAAAACTGAAAATATAAATGAAAAGATATACACTATCCTAAATATGGAAAGAGATAAACTACCCTATAAATTGGAAGATCTAAACTATCCTAAAAATAGAAAGAGGTAAACTATCTTATAAGTCGAAGGATGTAAACTTTTAAATAAATGGAAGGATGTTAACTATCCTATAAATGGAAATATGTAAACTTTCTTTTAAATGGAAAAGGGCAAATTATCCTATAAATAGAAATATGTAAACTATCCTATGAATGAAAGGATGTAAACAAGTTAGTTTATGCTTTTAATGTAAACATCTGAAAAGAATAATAAATAAATAATAAAGTTAACGTACATGGTCCGTTTAAGTGATACAATTTATAAGTCTATATCAACTACTGTTACAAAGACTGTAAAACTACGTTGACAGTGTCTTAGCACGGTCCGTGAATCGACGTTAAAACGTTATTGCATTTGACAGTTAAAATTTTAGGTGTTGTTTCAGTGTAAAATATATATATTTACCAACGTTACAAAGACCACAGAATTTGGGGCACACTGACTTTGCATGGTCTATATCCGAGCAGATACTGAACAATGTGTTCATCTTTGCACAGTCAATGGATTCGTCGTCTATGCAAACGGAAGCTGTAAAACATTTTGTCTTGCCATTCAACTTGAAGGATATACATGTAACTTTAATACTGACACTACTGTGTTTAACTTGTCTTCTTTCCTCGAGGCTTAAGGGTATTTCGTTCAGGTTGATGATGGACGCTATATTAAACTGTCTGGGGAAAACGTTGCCATACTGTTTATTTATATTCCGTTTACACACAGCAAAATAAATGATTTAAATGTATAAAACACACCGTATAGATTCCTATGTAAAGCTAGTGTACAATATGATCATCTACAGATTCATAAGTATTTTAACAATTGTACACATTTACTAGATATGGACGGAAAGAGCAAATAGTGTAAATTTTAACATGTGACGGATAATAATATACAGTTTCGCATGAAAAATCCATATATCCTATTAATAAGTAACAGATGTTACAGCGGAAATATAACACTATTATTACAGTGATCTACGGTTCTTAAACACCATGTTTATCACGTGTTTATGATTTAAAACAGATACACGTCTACCTATCAGGTAAACAAACATTTTTCAATCAGAAAAATGGGACCTTATGCCTTAACACGATACAAAAATATAAAGAACTCTTGTATTTAGCAATACACGTATGTGCAGACTTAAATGTCACAGGATAAATTTCTTCTTGAGTTAATGTCCTACCTATCAAATTTAAGTTATGTGTATATATTCATATGCACCGAGACCTCTTACTTACGTTGCAGATGTTCACATAAATGTTTGTTACATTCGTCAGTTGTACAACACTCAAAGCAACCAGATGTCTGTCTTTCAACTATTTCTCTTCCAACTATAGAACTTTGAATATGTCCATGGACGCCACATTGCTTAATAAAAAACAGTGCACCAAGAAGTTCAGTTTAAAATATATAATGTAGTGTTAAATATGCAGATGAATATTACGTTAACTAAAATGCAAACCGAAATTATCAATGTTCCGAGTACACCCGTTCAGGGAGAGCAAGGAAAGCATGTATAGTTGCCAGTGTGTGTTTAAATAGGCAACAATGTGTCTTTAATGAAATTCAGATAAATAAAAATTAGTTCATGTATCTTCAGTTAATAGTTCTCTGAATACATGTATGTTTTATGAGATCATAATGCATATTACTACTAATTACTCAAATGATATTTTGTGATCTTTTACTAGGCGATGTTTAGTTGCTAACTCTCGTATGCTTGTGTTCTTTCGCCTTCTGCAGACTGAATGCCAAATGATTGTAAATATAAAGTTTAACGTTGTTTTTGGGACTTACTTGATAGTCGATACAGCCAAGGCTGCTCACTTGAACGTTGCCAGATGTTGTTGCATTGTGAAAACATGCCTAAACATTCGAAGATAACGAAAATGACTTAATGTATTATGTCACAAGGTATATACATTGTACCAGATGAACGTATAACATGTCTTTATTAGTAGAATTGTATCATACATTTACGATTTCACAGATAGTGTAAAAAACTCATAAACGTTAGATCGATACATCGAAAGGGACTTTTAAAACAAAAACGGCATGTATTAACAAAGTAGGGTATAAAAATATATATTTAAGCCTATTGTGCAAAAATTGACATCTAGGTTAACATGTTTTTGTCTGCTAGGGATACGTTCACCTTAATTTAGCATGTCTCAAAGTACAACAGTGACATTACTGGAGTAAATAGACAAACCCCTCTTGCAATTGTATATATGACACTTACATATTATTATTTAACTAACTTTGAATATAAAAATCCCTGATTCTCGCTATTCGGGACTATTATGTATCTATATCATATATTATGTATTTACCTGTTAAACATGAAATCTGTTAAAAATCTCGGTTTTCGCTATGCGGAATTCATATGTATCTATTTCTTATATTATATATCTACCTGTCCGTCATGACATCTTTGTGTAGTGTTGCAAGTTAAAAGATCATGTGTATCCCTGCAGCTATAACAGTCTAGACAGTCTGTTAATGAAATATGTTGGAGGCCGTCTTTGAGGTAATGACGTTACGTCACAATCACGCTATAAAGGCGCGGGTATTTGCGGGACGTTGTATTCATCTATCGGATAATATCACTCAAAAAATGATTTTTTCGTATAAAATAATCGAAATTATATTTTTACGGGTCATAAGCTAATACAGCATCCGGAGGAAAGAATAGAAAAAAGGTTTTATTCTTTAAAATCATTCACAAAAAATACAATTTTCAATAAAACAGATACCATAAACACACCATACACATCAATCATCAATAGATAGTAGCTCTGTATCAGATACAAACATATACATGTGTGACTATTCGAAGTGGTTGCCACACAAGGGAAGGGTGGGGTTAGAAGATAAATTGTAATTGTATATATGCTAAGGTCACTAAGATTTGAACTGAAGTTGCAAACATAATTATAACAAGAAAACAAAATCCCTTTGTCGAGATGAAAACAAGAAAGATTAGCATTCAATCTTACTTGTACTTTTGTACTGGACAAGTGAACATATTAAAGAATAAAAACACATTATGAGTACCAATTTCAGTTAGTATAGATGTGCCATTAGATTGGACCCAACCTAAATTCAAACACTTAAAAAAGTTTCTGAGAGTTTTTCATCTGATCCACTTGATATCTGGGATTTAAATACAAATGAAAAAATACAGCAAATTACTAGTAATATCTTGCTAGTCACAGTGAAACATACTTTTGCTTGGTAAATAACATTAGACCATTAAATTTTAAGCGTACATTAATGTATTTCTTGTATGTATTTAAACTATTGAACAAAACCGAAACAGGAAGAAAAATGTTCAATGATGTTATTGCGGAAACGACAAACTCTATTGTGTTAGACAAGTAGTTTCAAATGTATTTGTTGTATGTATTTAAACTATGGAACAAAACCGAAACAGGAAGAAAAATGTTCAATGATGTTATTGCGGAAACGGCAAACTCTATTGTGTTAGACAAGTAGTTTCAAATGTATTTGTTGTATGTATTTAAACTATTGAACAAAACCGAAACAGGAAGAAAAATGTTCAATGATGTTATTGCGGAAACGGCAAACTCTATTGTGTTAGACAAGTAGTTTCAAGGTTTCTGAAAATCGGGGAAGAGAGTTAAGCATTTTCACTCCAAACTTAAGTTAGTTCAGGAAATCACTCTTAAAATTAATTGTAAAATTAATTAGACATTCATGTAACATCGTATATAAAGACATATTAAGAGGTTCAAGATGACCACCTCGCCTCATTTGTGTCAACCTTGAACTCTATCAACAGGAGACTGTTTATGTTAACCATACAAAAGTCATATTGTTCTTGGAGCACTTGGGATACAAAAAATTTGTAGCTCTTAATATATATTACCAAGACAAATGTCTTACCGCCGAAAAGACCGTTGTTTGTACGAAATACATTCCTAACGTAACTTAATCGAAAGTACATGCTACACATGTGCGGTAGTTTTTTCATGATATTGCAAAAAATAAGAATCTCTTTCTGGCAACGCTGTCTAGTTAAGAAGCGACAAAAATATGAAAGAAAGGTAAATAAAAGTGAATTAATTATTCTATATTGGAGTATTTAAAGCGAAACTGGGACGTTAACTATACATATATACATTGTATATATAATAGGGCCACGTTTTTATTCTACGTTTCACAAACCCGCCGGTCAGAGGACAATCGCATTTTGGTGTAATTGTTGTAAAATCTGATCTATGATTGTTGACAAAAATATTTTGCTTAACGAATACTACAATTTTACTCAAACTCATCAAAAGTCAATTTCGGCTTATTACTATTTTCTAAAACATATTTTGAAAAGAATGCCTATTGTATCATGTTCTTTATTTTGAATGAATTCATCAAAAACAGTTGAAATTAAGTGAAATTCAGGTTTTACTTGAGTAACTACTTTTGTTAAGATATGGATCTTAAATCATAGATAATTTTTGTTTGGCATATTAAGAACATGAAGGATTGTTATCAAGGATTCAGTTATACTTTGTTAGCTATTACTGCCATAAAAAGTTACAGTCAGAAGCTTTTTTTTGGAAAACGAACAAATTTTTAGTTTTTCATTTTTTTGTCACCATGGCAACCATTTATGTGTATCAATTTCTAAAGGAATTGATAGAAAATATTAGTGGGTCATTTCATTGCATGAATGTTGATAAAAGTAGTTGCTATATTTTGAAAGTATGGCTGTTGTATCATGTGTTTTATTGTGAGTGAAATTGAAAAAAATAGTTGAAATTTAGTGAAATTCTAACTTTGGTGGCTGCTTTTAATTATGATTGTAAGGTTTTGCTTATACAATAAACACAGATAAGAATTTAAGAAAATGACACTTAAAATCATAACATTCATTTTTTAAATTTTTATGGTCAGACAAGCATAACTTATCATTAAAAACAACAGAAATGCCACCAAATAGTAAATTTTTATTCATTTTCTGTTGCCATGGTAACCATTTTTCCTTGACAAATGTTTGTTTCTTTTACGTAAAACAGCATGTTTTTGTTGAACTATTTTGTGTGTTTCATGAAATAAAACATGAAATACACGTACTTTCATTGTGTTGTTTTATTGATATGTTCATCTCCTTCCAATTATGGGTCTTGACAGCAAAATTAAGGCATTTGCAACAAACAGTGGGTGTTTTAAAATTCTTGAAATACCCAAAAAGAAAGGGCGAATGAAACTGAAACTTATGTGGTAATACTTCTAAGATATTGTTCTGTTAGAAAATGTAAAAAAGTGAAAATGTGATTTTTCCTCAATAAGCAGTATTTTCGCTTTCCATGACACATATAGATTGTGTACTCTGATTAAACAAAACTCTCAAAGCATTTAATGATTTATGCTAATAAGTAATTCAAAATCCCAAGATCTCTTTGAATTTGCTGATATAGTTACATAAACTTATTGATAGGATAATGGTAGAACCATGTTCTATTCACTCTAAAACAATGTTGACTTTTTGTCGTATTCAAGTTATTTCTTCAAGACAAAAAGTTGCCAGAAAGTCTTTCTTATTTTTTGCAATATCAAACCTAGGTAGCAATTGACAAAAATCCATTGAATATGTTGATTAGTTAGGTTTAACGGCAACGTTACGTCTTATGTTTTTATTAGGATTTTTAAAAGCGTTTGTAACGCTTTATAATTTGGTAGCGTATAATTTCAAATAAAAACATTATACAGATACACTTTACAGGAATTTATACTGGAACGTTTTTATTTGACTTTTCATTCTAAAATATGTTATTTTCAGAGAGTTTGAATAACCTTATTTGTTCACCAAAATCTGAGAGCGAGCTGCTTTAACTTATGGTCTTACGAGCAAAATAACTATAAGGTCTTACCTGCACAAGCAAACTATAGAGCATCAACCTTTTGTAAATGTACTGATATAAAATACCAGGTAAAAAGCTTTACCACAGAACAATATAAAACATACCTGCACTGTAAACAACAGCCAAAACAATTAGTATGGTGTCCAAAACTGAAATACGCAATCAATACTAAACATGTAATGCAAACGTTCGGGAAGTAATGAAGATTACTTTGGCATAAACGTCTGTAGTTTAAATATTTTGATTGATATGTTACAATTTCCACGCAATGAAATATATACATGTTGCCTAAACAGACCGCTTTTGCTGACATCGCAAGTTGCGAATTTAAAAACACAGATCTGATGACCAACAATATATTAGATAAATACGTTGTCCTAGGCAACCAACCATGTCTGACATAATAGTTTTAAGTTTATTGCACGGTATGTTTCTTAGCAGCCTTGCCTTATGAATAAAAAATCATTGTACTAAAAAAAAATCAAACTATCTAAAAGACTGGGGCTAATCTGGTGCAGTGGTAGCGCGTTCACTTCATGAAAGAGGGTCCCGGTTTCTATCCCCAACAGTGCTCAAGTAGTGGTTCTGTCTTAAGGAAGGACACATATACTCTCTCTTTGAGGTTGATTACATCTGGAAAGAGTCTCGGGGGCGATAAACATACTTTGTAAGTACTTGTTTTACAATCGAGATTAAATAAATTACCGTATATCGTTTTTTTTTTTTCGCGTACATCAAATTTTGCGATTTTGGTCCTGTTTTAATTTTAGCGAATCTAATTTTCGCAATTTAAAAAAGTTGATTTTGATTTTCGCTTTTTTAAATAAGGGCGAAATTTACCATGACATCATTTTATAAATAAAGAGAAGACACTGTGTGATAGTGCTATAAACCGATATCCCGAACTGCACCGGTTGTTTTACTTGTTTGCTAAAATTTATGTTCATTGAATGAATGGTATTTATGGCGCATCGATAATGACTTTCGCACTTTCGCGGAGATAGTTTTTTTATAGGTTTCAACTGTTTTAATGCTCAATTATCTTTAGAGGTTAGTATTTAACACCTGTCCTGATATTGCTTTCGGGTAAATTACAGACACCTTATTTAATATGATAATTATATATTATGTTAGATAATGTGCTAAACGTGTAAAGAAAAAGTGATTAGGTCAAGTATCATACCCACATATAGATGTAATTATTGCAGCTCTCGATATTGATTATGATATCAAACATTACGGCTTATTAATTTTAGGGTTTAGGGCGGAACTTAAAATTTTGCGAAATGTTGTACTACATTTTTGCTGATTCTAAAGTTCGCGCGAATATAGCAAAAATTAGACACACGCGAAAAAAACCCGATTTACGGTAGTATATATATATATATATAAAGATTAACTTCACACAGCGGACCTCAAAGGTTCTTTTTATAAGTAATGAATATAAATAAAATCTTTTTAGCTTACAATCTAACAAATTTACATATTAACTTACCCAACATATCGTCCGCCGCTTTTCTTTCAGAACAATTAAGTTAACTTCGTGCAAACGCCTATACAAATGAGACTTTATCAAATAACTGTTTAAGATAAAACGTGATTACCTACTTTCCGCATTTAGACCTAGAAGATAGCCTCGATGACACGACGTTTTTGGTACGTGGCATTCCCTGTTTGATATTATTTTTGTTTTTTTACTTGTAACTAAAAGACGTAAATTATGCAGTAACATTTCGTTTAGTCTGATTTCATTCTCTTTAATTCACTCTTTATTGACACAATCAGAAGTACTTTTTGCAGAAATAATATAACATATATAATAACTATATTCTTAACGAAGATATAGAGGATAATTGTTGGTTTCGGTGTAAGATCACGTTATAATTTCACCGAGTGGGCACCAAAAGTGATATTTTCACGAGTGGCGCAGCCACGAGTGAAAATAACAACTTTTGGTGTTCACGAGTGAAATTAACGTGATATAACACCGACACCAACAATTTTTCGTTTATTTTATGGTTAAAACTCTACTTTTATTGAGTTCATTTCTACAAAATATCGAAAATCGCGGGAAACTAAAAAAGCGCAAATGACGTCATTTAAACGACGTCATCGTCGCATGGTTTCCAGCATTAATTACGCTCGTTTGACGTAAATCCGGGTTAAAGATTGCAAAACAGTGAAAAATAAAAATGGTAATCCACTGTTTCAAAACTGTGGATTATCACTTTTATTTCACTGAGAAAACTCTATAATTCACTGGAAAACATAAAATAAATAGCAATTACATCGTGGAAGGTAAATGCGACAGAAAAGGTGTGAAAATAATGTATTTGTAATTAAGAAAGATTCATAACATTTGGTCTTCAAAAGTTTAAATGTTGTATCTATCGATTGATCACAAGAACCATGTTTCCAATAACTCTATGTCAAAATTTGACGACACTATTCTAAAGGGACACTCCTACATCTAGCAGATGATATCTACAAACATCAATAAAGTGTTCAATGACGTAAAAATGATCACTAAATACACTTTTAAAGCTGCTCGCTCTCAATAGCCGTTCAAAAAAATTAATTTAAAAAATAGCATACTAGTACATAAATGTAAAACTTAAGGCTAGAATCAGCAATAGAAGTAAACATCTAGGTAGGATTTTGCAAAAATCGATTGTAAATGTTGGGTTTACGGCACCGCTACACAATATGATTATATTGGAATTGCAAAAGCGTTTGCAACGCTTTATTATTTGGTAGCGTATTATATCAAATCTACAGATATACTTTACAGGAATTTATACTGGAACCTTTTTATATCACTGTGACCTTGACCTTTGATCCACTGACCCTAAAAACAATAAGGACCATCTAGCTGTTGCAGGAAACCTTTTGAGCAAGTTTGATGAAAGATGAATTAAAACTGTGGAGCAATATCAAGGGGAACATAACGGAGGTCACTTCCAACTTGACCTTTGAACAATTGACCCCAAAAACAAGACGTATCATATGCATGCTACAGACAGCCTTCTAAGAAAGTTTGACGAAAGTTAAATGAAAACTGTAATATGTAGAGTGTTATCAAGGTATATCTAATGGAGGTCACTGCGACCTTGACATTTGACCATCTGACCCCAATAACAATAGGGATCATAAACATGTTACAAGAAACCTTCTGGGCAAGTTTGATGAAATTTGAAAGAAAACTGCGGCCTGTAGAGCGTAATCGAACCGAGATCACAGCTGTATATAGGTACCCTCTATAATAAACAGTAATATCTTATGTAAGATTTAGACTTAAAACATATGATTAGGTGTGCTTGCATTAGACCATTTTAAATGCATCAACATTATTTCTTTGTGTGTCATTCGACAGACTTAACGTAATGTATCTTACAAAACATTATAAAAGTTGAATGGTAATTAAAAGTGAAGACTTAGATCAAATAGGTAAATCGGTAATTGGGGACGGTTATAACAGGACCATGTATTTGAAACATTTTCAAAACATACCACTTCAACAAACATCATTTGACCATAGTTATAGAAGTATAATCTTTGATGGCATTGATTTGACCTTAATTTGATCATAGTCAAAACAGGTCTACATCGTAGATTTGGAAATTGTAAAACCATTGTTGAAACATGCAACATGGACATTTCATTGTCGTAAATTTCTATGACAAAGCATGAACAGTTCATTGTCGGCAATGGTCAAGTGTTAAATTGTAATGTAATTATTAGGGATGTCAATAACTGGTTATTTTAATAACCGATTAACCGTTTATCTTTCCGACCGGTTAATCGGTTAACCGATAGTGTCCGTTGTTTTCCGTTAAAATGGTAAATTCGTCTGTTATCGAGGAAAGAACATTTTCCCCGTGGGCATTATTACCGTGACACCGTTTCTAAGGTACAGTATGATGCGCGAACGGTTATATCGTTTCGTATAGAATAAGATATATTTATTTTTATTGGCTTCTTCTACTTTGAATTATTCATAATGATATCACGTTCTATGAACTAAACCATAAAAAGGGTGGGGTGAGGCAGACAGTCATTCCGGTCGTATTTGTAAACTCTAACACCACGGTAAGATGATGCAATCAAGTAAACGGGGGATTTATAGCATCATGAGCTTTATTTACAAACGTCATAGTACGGACATTTGGCTCTTAATGTGAGTAACTTTTTTCAGGAGACATTGAATTAAAACAAAAATAATATCAAACAGGGAATGCCACATACCAAAAACGCAGCCTCCCCAAAACGAGCCCCATAGCACCCAGAAGTGCACACCACCAACACACACACACGCACGCACGCACGCACGCACGCACGCACACACACACACACACACACACACACACACACACACACACACACACACACACACACACATGTACACATACACACATACACTACCAACACACACTAGCATACAAAGCAAACACACGAGGACAAAACGAACAATTAAAGGAACACAGTGGGGCACCGCCTTGGAACGGTCAGTGGCAAAAACACCACTGGGGAGCTTAAACCGGTTTATGGTGCGCACCCAACCTCACTCTTACCCCCACCATGTTCCAAAGTCACAGGACAGTGTAAATAAAAGTAATCCCTGCTAGGTGAATCTCTAAAAACAAAAATAATATCAAACAGGGAATGCCACGTACCAAAAACGCAGCCTCCCCAAAACGAGCCCCACAGCACCCAGAAGTGCACACCACCAACACACACACACACACGCCACACACACACAATCATGTACACACACACATATACACTACCAACACACACTAGCATACACACGCAATGGAAACAAAAGGTATGGTATGTAAAACACAAAAATGCTCGTGTATGAATATATAAAAAGCAAACCTTGAGAACCAAAAAACGTATGTACTCAGTGCCTTTGCATAAGGCAGAGCACCAAGAGAAACACCCTTAAGGGTCCGACGAAACAGGCCAGAGGACAGAAATCAAAACAGTTTCGTCCCAGTGGGATTTAAAAACTGCCCATCACAGAGTCCTCCCCCTCTTCCGTCAGACACAATCAAAGAGGGAAGCATAGCGTCCAACTGTAAACGGGTTGAACACCAAACATGCGGTGTGTCTCAAAACAGTTGGGTCGTAACCTCTTTTAACAAAACGTTTTATAATTTTAGCAAATACAGTTGGAAAATTGCCATGACCCAAAATCTTACGAAGTTTGTAAACCACATCCCCATAAAAATCGGGTTTTGAAATACCTTCTCGCAGAAGAGTCTTTAGATTACTATTGAATTTCAAAACCAAATCAGAATTACGATAGTAAAATTTAGCAAAATATGTACGCAATTTGTAATAACGGTAGCCCTGTTGAAGAAGTTTATTTGTAATATATTGATTACGTTCATTGAAATCCTCAACATGACTACACGCTCTGGCAAACCGAATTAACTGAGAAATGTATACCCCATAAGATGTAGCATGAGGTACATCCCCATCCAAATGGGGGAAATTTACAATACTAAAATTAAAATCATCCCTCTTGTCAAAAATTTTGGTATGTATAATATTGTTATAAATATAGAGATGTAAAAAAAAACAAAAATAATATCAAACAGGGAATGCCACGTACCAAAAACGCAGCCTCCCCAAAACGAGCCCCACAGCACCCAGAAAATCTAAAACTGAAGCACCAGTATCCAAATTGTTAGTTTTAAAAGACTGAACAGACTGAACCGGCATTTTGAAATAAAGAAGGAGAATCTATCTAGCGTAAGCAAGTAGATCTATTGACATTAATAATATGATCAGTGATAAGAATCAAGCTAGTTTCATATACCTACCGGTAAACTAAGTTACTCTGATTACTAACAAGAGGGCCAAGATGGCCCTATATCGCTCACCTTGGTACAATTCCACTTGCCTGGTGGAAGATCACTAGGTAATGTTATATACAACAGGTTTGCCTATATACGTCTTTGTAAAACTCCCACCCCGGGCAAGGTCAATTTTGACATCAGGGGCATAATTTGAACAAACTTGGAAGAGATCTACTAGGCAATGCTACATGCCAAATAAATAAGCTCTAGGCATACACAAGGTTTTTTCCTATGATTTGACCGGTCGACCTTATTTTAGACCATAGATGACCCATGTTCAAACACGATCTAGATTTTGTCAAGGTAATCATACTGACCATGTTTCCTGAAAATCTAATGAAAAATGCAACCTCTATTTCATACACAAGGCTATTCTATCATTTGACCCCGTGACCTAGTTTTGACCAAAGAAAACCCATATACAAATTCGACCTTGATTTGATTAAGGCAATTATACTGACCAAGTTCCATAAAGATCCAATAAAAAATGCAACATCTACTGCGTACGAAAGGTTTTTTCTAGGATTTGACCCCGTGACCTAGTTTTTGACCCCAGATTACCTATATTCAAACTCGACCTAGGTTTTAGCAAGCAAGTCATACTGACTAAGTTTAATCAAAATTTAGTGAAAAAATGGAGCACTTATTGCATACACACAATTGCGTGTGAACGCACAGACGACAGACAGACCACGGACCAAAGGCGATCACAATATATCACGTTTGAGCACTTCGTGCTCAGGTGAGCTAAAACAAGATTAAACCAGGTTTTTACTGATACATGTTAAAGTGCCGGTGGCTTTAAGCAATACACAAAATAGTTATCGGATGTTGTCGTTGCTAGGCAACCGATTTCACTCTACAGGGACGCGAATCTAGTTGAATATTGTCTTATATATTCATGTTCACCATTGTTGTGTTTTTGTTTCTATAAATAGTTAATATTTATGATTTACAAAAGCATTGATTCTAATAACGGAGGCAACGTAAACATAAATACGACGTCAAAAAATAATATACGTTTCTCATTAGTACCTGGCTCATAGAAATCGTCATTTATTTCCATGTTTGTATTTAAATAGGATCTATGTTTATAAAAATGCAAGATTAAAACATGTTTTATCAATACAGGTAAAAGTGTCAGTGTCTATAAGCAAAACACCAGATAGTTCTGGAATGTTTCCATATTTAGGCAACCAAGCTTAACCACCACAGACTCGAATCCTGTAGAAAATTTTCCTCTATATCCATGTTCAGCATTGCTGTGATTTTGTATTAAAAATACCCAATATAATTAATTTGCAAAATCATTTTTATTGCGTCGACGGATGCGACTTCAATATTACTACGACATCAAAATAACGTTAGTTTTTCATTATATCTAAGTTCCTATGTCAAACAAAACTTCATATCTCTTAAAAATCTAATAAAAATAAATTAAAACATGTTTTCATTGATACATGTTTTCGTGTCAGGGTCTATTAGCATTAGATAAGATAATTATGAAATGCTTCTATTGCTAGGCAACCACGTTAACCCATCATGGACGCAAAACGTGTTGAATATCTTTTTTTATATCAATTTTAACATTGATTGGCTTTTGCATTTGAAAATAGTCAATATGTGACAGTGAACATTCTTCCTGATTAATTTCAACAGGTCATTTATAAATTATATCTACAGTAGATTCGTATTTATGTCATCAACATAACTTGGTTGCTATCAACAAACCGTTGCTACATGATTCTTCGGGGTCAGTCTAACTTCCGGGTCTAATTAAATAAAAAACATGACCTTGTTCTCTGATAACAAGTGAGAAATAAATGCTTACGTAATAAGAAGGTCGTACAAACACATCCAGCGTCAACATCAACTATATAAATGCGTATATAACCTTTCTATCCTCAAAAAATAAAAGTGTTTAGGTTTTTGACCTTCGCGAAAATACACCGTTTATGACGTATTCGGTACTCCGCAGATAAATCAATAGCTAGTGGTATTTGAAAAGTTTTGAAAATACTTCAGAATAAGGAATTGCTTTATTTAGCTTTTATTTTATTATATAGAAATCTGCTACAATACCATTACGTTAATTAAGGACTGTATTTGAAAACTTTAATTATTTTTGCATCCAAAGCTTATTCTTAGGAATGTTATTTGAACTTCTAAATTTTGTTTAAAAAAATAATATATTTGTTTTTAAAGCTGCTCGCTCTCAGTTACCGTTGAACTTTTTTTTTTTTAAATTGACAAATATGTTCATTGATATAAAACTAAATGCTAGAATCAAAATATGAGTAATAATCTAGGTCGGAATTTGCAGAAATCGATTGGAAATGTCGGTTTCACGGCATCGCTACACTATATGTTTATATTGAAATGTCATGCAACGCTTTTGAATTTCGTAGCGTATTACTTGAAAATTTAGAGATATACGTGACATGAATTTATATTGAACCCTTTTTATCTGACTATATGTTCAAAGAAGATACGTTATTTACATTCAGTTTCAAGAACTTTATTTTTTTTACCAAAATCTGAGAGCGAGCAGCTTTAAAATGGTTTATTTATATTATACTTTCAAATGATGTTTCCAGTTTAGATTTTTAAAAAATGGCTTTTAGCCTTAATGTTTCTTTTGCCTTTGTTTTCTTTTCAATATTTTTATTGTATAATAATAATCAATAGGTCCTTTTAGTTTCATTAATTTATCAAAGAGGTTGTGGTCTCTTGCATTTTGTCCTACGGACCTACAAGTTTGGTCCTTCAAATGTTGTGGAATACTAGCTATTGATGGTACAGTCACACCTTGACGGATAGCATAACGTGATGTCTGACGGGTAGAAACTTTGCGAAAAAAAAATCACAAACGAAAGAGTCCTGGATATGAAATTGATAAAACGCACAATAACCGGACACATTCTGGACAATTAACAGTCACCTTAACGGACAAAAACGTACGAGTAACGGACAAGATCCGGACAAAACAAAAATTGAACGCATGAGAAATTTACAAAACGGTTATAAATAGTTCGGTGTATTAGTGTAATCATATTTTAATGTAAATTGTTTTACATATACATAAACATAAAGACAATTTATACATGCAGGTGTAACATTTACTAATGGATTGGGCCACGAGTTATGCCAACTCAGTGAACGGCCCGTATTCGAGCGATATGCATATATCTTAAGGCTCCACTTGGGTTAACTCCTGTATTCGAATATCTGCAAATTATCAAAGATGCCCAAAGGCCAGACAGAGGCATTCCGCTTCCACCCCCCCCCCCCCTCACCCCCTCTGCTTGTGGCGACAGTAGGGCAGAACAGGCCGCCGCCTTAGAGAAGTCAGTTTTAGTATCAAAGGTTGTACCAGAATTCCATGAAACGCATGTTGAGCTACAGAAAGAATCCATTTCTTATCCTAAGAGAGGCATGCAAGGACAGCCTCTCCCTGTCCAAGTCAGCTCACAAATCTTATAAATTCAGGTCAATGAAGAAGGCTAAGAAAAGTTGCCCCCTCCGAGATAAACAGGAAGAAGGCGAAGTCCTGTAATGGGTTGAGGAGCCTCCTTGCCTTTGGAATTGAAGCACAAGGACTTCAAAAGCATGGCGCAGACGAATCACCTGTGAGAGGACAAGGCTAAAGAGTTTAGATGTTATGATAAGTTTACATTAAAGATTTTGCTAGATTTTATAATTTTCTTCACGCTTGTAAATATGTTCTAACGTTTTTGCAGATACGTTTGCATTAATTTGTAGCATGTTTAACTTCCCATTTTCTCTCGCTTTTCATTATCAGCAGGAGTTTATTGACGCCTATGCAGAGCTGACGTCTGTTAAGGATGCCATTGCTGCTACTTGAAACTCTCACTGAGCGCACTGCCTTACCTAATTGGGTGCGTAAAGTCTGTAAAAATGTAGATGGTGACCTATTCAGCAGCGCTTGACACTGATGTCTCTGCGCCCATTTTTATCTTCAAGCACCAGTCAATTATGACTTCCAGATTGTGGAGGTATCCAGCCCATACCCAACCAATGGAAATGCCGCTTTCCCATCTTCAAGATGCATCTCCGTGGCAAAGCCAGTCATCACAATACATGCAGGCATATATGCAGCAACCCTTCAAAAACCAGCCTGCTTACCAGCATAATCAGCAGCCTCAGCAGCGGTATAAGCAGCAATACCATCAACAATGGGTTGCCCAATCTGTATTCCGTTCTTTAGTTTCAGTTTCTGCTGTGGTGTCAGTCTCCAGGCCAGCTCTAACTCCTTCACCAACAACAGCTGTCACGACTCTCGAACTTTACAGGCTATTTCTACAGCATTGATGACATCCAGTCCCCTTGAATTACCACATTACTTAACCTGTCTGCTGGGTCTCTGTCTTCTTGGTTGATCATCACAGGATACCACAATAAATGATGACAGAAACACACCGCCGTCTGCGAAACTTTTGAGAGATGACAATAATAACGAAATGTGATCATTTCGTGATTAGAGGCAGTGATATGTGTGATAAGAGACAGTAACTTGTGTTATCAGAGACATTAGTATTTGTGATCAGAGACAGTTATATTTGTGATTAGAGACAGTAATATTTGTGATTAGAGACATAATTATTTGAGACAGTGATTCTGATTAGAGATTGTTTTATTACAGACGGTAATATTTGAGAAAATAGACAGTGTTATTTGTGATCAGTTTTATTGTCTTTCATCATATTTATTATGCAAATCATAGCACACTTTATTTGTTTATACTATATTTGACAATTACATCTATATATACCTTTATTATTAGGATAAAATTACATAAAGCTAATTTGGTACATAATTATTCAGGTTGTCATGGTGTTATTCAGACAACGTGGCAGTCGCGCATGTGACGGTGTCGTCTCCACTCGCCGGGTTTCATGTTATGGTTCATGTCCTCATGATTCAGAAGGCGATTATTTATCCGGGGGGGGTGGTATTCAGTCTAATCAGGTTGTATAGAACAAAGCATGTTTTGACGATGAGGCGGATGGTCGATGGATGATGTGGCATGGTACTCATCAGGACTTGGAACCGGTTGGCGAGGTTGCCGAATGCATTTTCAACGACTCTGTTTGTCCTTGAAAGCCTGTAGTTGAAGGTCCTTTCTTCATGGGTCAACCCTCTATGGCTGTATGGCTTTTGATTATAGTTTTACAGGCGAATACATCGTCACCTGAAAAATCAGAAATTACACAAGAGCTGTCCCTCACAAGTGACGAAAGAGGTGTCTCACAGTCTATGTCCTCTCCATGCGCTCAATAATTATGGTATGTAATTTTAAAATCCTTCAATGCATGACAGAGTTACCATACATACAGTATTCCAATACTTTCAAACACTAAGTGTTACCTTGACCTTTTTGGTAGGGACGTGGGTCTTGCACGCTACACGCCGTCTTGGTGTGCTTGACATTTGTGCCAAGTTATTTTAAAATCCTTCAATGCAGACAAAGTTACAGTCTGAACACGAATGTGTGCATCTATACAGGATTCCATAACCTATAAACTCCAAGTGTGACCTTGACCTTTGAGGAAGGGACAGGGCACGCCACACATCGGCTTGATGACATTTGTTCCAAGTTATGTTAAAATCCTTCGATGCATGACAAAGTTACAGTCCGGACACGAATGTGGACTCTTAGGGTTCTCATGAAGCATATGAAAGAAAATGGGAATTCAGCCACGTGTACATGGTAACCACTGCAGAAAAACACCTAACTTCTTTTCACATGATTCTATAAAAGATGCAGTTCAATTTCTTTTAAATTATGCCAGTGAGGAAGGACTTCCACAGCCAGCAGCACCTCGTGGTCGGGGAGAAACAGCACCTGTTTTCCTTCGTCAAAAAATACAAAGCTGTCCATTCATCAGGAATATATAACAGCATGCAGCCAAATTAAAAAGCAGTATGTTGGTCTCACCACTTTCAAAGATTTGTGGAAAAGATGCGTCCCGCACATTTAAATAGCTGCACTTAAAGATGATGTTTGCCAGGCATGCGAGGACTTCCGGCAAGGCATACAATTAGCAAGACGAACGACGGACAAACAACCATGGCATAAGCTATGCTGGACTTTGTTCAGTAGAGCTAAAAACACAAAAACTGTTCTCCGATGTATTTGATAATTTTGAAGGCAGGAAGCTAAGGACCTAATTTCGAAGGGTACGACTAGCAAAGGACAAAAAATCAACCCTTCTTCAGCACATGTAATTCAAACAGGATTTTAAAGAAGAACTTGATTGAGTGCTTAACTTTAAATGATCACCGTGTCATTAAACAGGAAAATGTAATGACTGACACTAAGGGCGTCAATCTCTTTACATTCATTTAGTTTGGGGAATGCTTTTATTATAAATGCTTGTCCTAAACTGTTATTGTTTTATTAAACAGCCGATGGAAATCCGCTTAGTCAGTTATTTAGCGGAGTTGCATATCCCTAGTAATCAGGATGTGTAATACCTGGCATAAGAAATGTTTTTTATTTTAATTTGTTGGTATGGTCATTATCTAAAGGAACTGGGGATCTGTTGTAAATGTTAACGGTTATTTACAATATCAAATACCTTGGTGTAGTAACATTTCAGTCATATTAAGATTTCTTGTATTGAAATTTCAAATGCAAACAAGTAAGTTGAGATATGTATACTCCGTATGATGAAGCACGAGGAACATTGCCATCTCAATGTGTATAACTGACTACAGGTAGTTCGAAATTACAATAATCGCTTTGATATGTCACTTTTATCAGTTAAGGGACTGTTGTTGTGATTTTTACATTCTTCAAGGTGGCAAGTGGCCCATTTGGCGCAATTACTTCTCTAATTGTTGAGACAGGCAGTCGATGAACATACTGACAGCATTCATTCTGGTCTATGCATATCTGTAAAAGATAAACAATTAAGATACTGAATGGGAACTGAAGCAGAAAATCATGTATTCAGTCAATAAAATTATGTGTTTCATATATGGTAAGAAGTCGGATGCAAAGTTTCCAGACCTCATGTGATTAATACTCGATTTACAGGTTCTTACATCTTCTATTAATCGCCCTTGAAAGCTCTTACTAAATAATATGAAATGAACCTCGAAGACTGAGAGATGTTAATGGGAGAATATTGTTCCTTGCCTAAGGACACAACCGCTTATGGCACTTGAAGGGAATTTATTATTTAAAGAACTTACTTAACAAATTTACTGAAAATAAAATGAGAAACGCTTTAAAAATGTCAACCCCACTGACGAACCTTCATATACAAATGAGCAGTTCCTCCTTAGGATAATTATTTTTGAAAAAAAAACTACCACGGGAAGCCAATTTTAAACTCATCGCTATAATGAATCAAAATTTTGTAGAGAACAACCCAAGGATCAGCTACACCTGTAATAATTGATTTCCACCAATTTTAAAGGAGATGTCATTTGAAGTAAAATGTTAACAGACACATGAATTAAGGACGCCAGACGCCGAACAGAAGGCAAGCCTTAAGGCTCATTCTTTATGCTCGGCTGAGCTTAAAACAACTCTCTCATATACTACAAATACAGAAACAAGAAGAACGCGGCACTGTAGTCCAATGAAAACGTCAGCTGAGCTATGTTAACGTTTCGTCTTTGTACTGGATTAGCTTCCGCAAAGACAGTTGTACATGTGACATCCATATGGATGCATCAGATAATAGGCTACAACTTATAAATGTTAATTTTTGAAACAATGCAAACCTTTTACTTTGGAACGATCTTTTAAAAAAAAACATGTGCACATAGCAACACAAATATATAATTTTGTCACTAAATTTCTCTATCCTTTCAAAAATCAGGTGAATTTGGTATGAGGTCAGATGTAAAAGAATGTGGTCATTTTCAACTAGCAAAGACGATGGACATAAGCGAAAATAACGCATTAATAAAGCAAAACCAGTAATGTTTACTTCAATAAGACTGTTAGTTTTATTACCTTCCAATAAGCGTCAAATATCTCCAAGCAAATTCTGTACTCTTTATAAAAGTCAAACTGACCAAGGATCAAGCATATCTGTTCTCCTCCCCAGAAAGTGGTCATTGTGTTAATCCTAACGTCACTACTTGTAAAGAGCAGATGTAAGGCAATAGATCCATCGTTTGATACAAAGTTTATTGGAAACCTGAAAATGACATGCTTTTCTTACTCATGATACATAATGGTTACATATATATAGCACATACTTAAAACAGATGTCAAAAAACGAGTTTTCTCCAAATGTTATGAAATGTTGCATAATAGTTATCTAACATGTTGTTCGTATTTCATTTGTTTTAACTTTTTTTAACTTTTCTCTTCGTTTCCTAGCAACTCGACGTCTTATGTCAATGGTGTTAAATCGACGTAAGATATTCATAACTGGTTGAAATGTGCAACTGTAGTATTTTCAAAAATACCATTTACTAGCTATCTATCTGCAGACTACGCACATACAAAAATCGAGATGATTTCAAATGCGAAACGTTTAATACTGAAAATCTAGCCATTTGTTTCATACATAACTGTGACACCGAATCATTGCAAGGTTATTTTTTGTCAACGAAACTTGATTCAATCAACTCACACGGGGTTTCAGCGAAGATCTTAACAAATAGATTTAGAAAGGGGATATTCGCGCATTATTTTCACAAAACTGCAATGAAATGAAGTTTGGACAACAAGAAAGAATGATTACGTCGCCTAACGCCAAAAAGTGCATTTTAGCGCCATACGTGAATCTTAAATTCCGCTTAGACAAATATAAACGTTGAAACAGCACGCAAATGTAGATTAATCATTCTGTAATCATATGCACGCATGTATCAATTATGCACGCACGAGCGTCTTGAACAAAAAGATAAATGACTTCATCAAGAATGTTCGTACTTCTCCTCCTATAGGTCCTAACCCATACCCCAACCCCATCCCTTCAAAGTGAAAAAACTGGTGATGTTGAATACAAGAGCTATCGTTTCAATGAGCAACCGCTGAAAAGTATCAAGTAAAAGTATTTTTTATGAAATTCTGAAACTAAAATGTAACATCATAGCAAAATTTCTTCATATTTTCGCCTTCTTACTCTTGGTTTTCGTTTCAATAATATTTTAGAAAAACACGTAATTTGATACTGAACCTCACACAAAAAGAACCGTGTAATTTCTAAAACAACAACTTTGATACTGATCATGATACAATTAGAACCATGTTAATTTCTAAAACTCCTAATTGAATACTGATCATTATACAATTAGAATCAAGTTATTTTCTTTGAACTACATACAGACAATTGATTAAGATTTCCTATCAAACACACGACCGATATAATTCTGTATTACAGAATTATCACAAATTAGTGTCATAGCGCATTGCCCGAATAAGAATTACAGTGTCATAGCGCATGGCCTGAATAAGATAAACAGTGACCTAACGCATAGCCTGAATTAGAATTACAGTCTCATAACGCATAGCCTGAATCAGATTAACAGTGTCATATCACATAGCCTGAATTAGAATTACAGTGTCATAACGCATAGCCTGAATATGATTTACAGTGTCATAACGCATAGCCTGAATAAGATTTACAGTGTCATAATACTTCTTTTTCTTCCTTTTTTTTAAGTGTCCTTCATACACGTAGTTTTTTTATATCTTCAAAAAATAAACGAATAGATTTTCTTGTTAAAGTTATATTACCCTTCAAAATTGTCAGCTTGGTTTATAGTTTAGAATGATGCACAAAACACAGTGGATGCTTTAAAACATCATTTATTATAAAATATACGTTTTACCAAGTTATGTTTGTTATTGACAGCTACAAATTTAGATATACATGACAGAAAGGGTGGATACTTTTTATTTATTTTTCACATATTTTTACAGATTTTCTCTATATTCAATGTAACTGTTGTACAGAACGTTATTTGTTGGATATAACAAAGGCAATATTCATTATTCTAGGAGTATAAATCATTGATTTATGTTTTATTTAAAATTGTGATGGTCACTTTGAACGGTAATATCACTTTGAGAAAATATTTGAGATTAAAGAAGTGACCTTATTCAGTCAAGCAAAATTGAACTGATAGTTAACAAAATACATCTACATGTACTAATCTGAATCACGGCAAAACGTCTAGAGGTTATCCGATTATTACAACCTTCTCATTTGATAATGCGAGCTCCGCAACGGGTCACTGCGTACAAAAGATATCACGCGATGATAGAACTGTCACCCGACTGCATGTCAATGATTTTGAATTTTTGGCAGTTAAAAATTTCAAAAGATCATGTTGATCACCATCTGTGTTAGCAATGGGTACTGTTTATTGACCGGCAGGAAGTGTGCCGCAAGCAAGGCAGAACATCGTAAAAGTATGCTAAACATGTTGAGTATGAAATAAATATAATTCAAACTGGTCAGTTCTATAGTATGAATGGTAAACTATTTTTTTACGTAATTTCAACTGTTCATTTAACTCGTACATACCGATCTGTGCCGCATCTCTGAAGCACGAATTCGAAAATGTCGCCAACCTTCAATTCGGTGTATGGGTAGATTGTTATACTTCCTCCTATTCCCATGCATGCAGTTAGCTGTAAGGAATACTCTCAAAGATGTAATAATTATGAAAAACCTCAAAACAACATTTTAGTAAAGGTGAATCAAATAATGACTTTGAAAATTTTTTTCATGCCTGCGCAATATGCAAGGCGCTTATGTACAGGTATGTGTGCTGTTAATTTGAAGTCGTCCGTCAACAGTTTTTTCCTGCTAATTGAAGCCGCCTGCCTGTAAGTTTCTTGCAGTCATTGGAGGCATGGTTCAATGATTCTTATTTCTAAACCTGTATTATACACTAAAACCTATGTACAAAATGTATTCTTCCCACAGCTTTCTACTTCTTTGGCGTCAAACCAAAACTTTTCTCAAGTTTGTCTGTTAGTTTTCATTTTAGCAAAGCACTTCAAACATTTTGTACCCTTAAAGGCCTCAGTTCTGTACAACTGATTATTTGTGAGAAACAAAACCAATTCTGATAAGCCTTGACAGAAAAAAAACATTTGTAAAATCCCACCCAATTGAAGCCTCATCTATGTGGGGTAATTCTATTTTCTGCATTTGACAGTGACACAAAACTGTGTTGTTGTAAATTAAACTCAATCAGTACTACAAGTTTCAAAAAAAAATTCTAAGCTTCTATATGGAATATTTCAGAAAAGTGCTACATCCCCTTCAGGGGCCTAAAAAACCAGAAAGTGTAGGAAGTGGATATAGGAAGAGTGATCATTAAATTATTTTGGTCAATTACAATTTACCTTTCAAAACTGGTTTAACAGAAATAAAATTTTAATGTTATATATGGAATATAGAAGAAAAAAAAACAAAAAGGGGGGGGGGGGGGGGGGGGGGGGGGGGGGGGGGGGGGGGGGGGGGGGGGGGGGGGGTGGGTTTTTTTTTTTTTTTTTTTTTTTTTTTTTTTTTTTTTTTTTTTTTTTTTTTTTTTTTTTTTTTTATTTGGGGGGGAAGGGAGGGGGAAAAATATAAAAAAAAAACCTTTGGTTTTTGGGGGGGTATAACAAATGACTGAACAAAAATACCAGTTATAATTGACTAGTTAAAGGGGACTCTAGTAGATATCATATAACATAAATACATTGTTCAATGAACGTAACATAGAGGGCCAAGATGGCCCTATATCGCTCGACTTTAACTTACATAATGTATGACAATATGCGACCAAACATCAACTCTAAACAAATTATCATAAACACAGACATTTTGTTTGACCTTGACAACGTAAACCGTTTGACATATTTACATGTGCATTTGATCGTAAATGTCTAAATGACTAAGTTTTATGGATGCAACCTCTTTTGCATACACAATGTTTTTCTATGATTTTACCCTGTGACTTAGTTTTCGACCCTATATGACCCATATTCTCGACCTAAATTTTATGAAGGAAATCTTACTGACCGACGTTTTAATAAAAATCATATGAAAAATGCAACCTCTATTGCATACACAAGGTGTTTCTATGATTTAACACCATGACCTAATGTTTGACCCCAAATGAGTCATATTCGAACTTGACCTAGGTTTATCAAGGTAGTCATACTTACTACAGTACAGCACAGGCGGATTTCGTTTTTGCCGCGCTAAAGCGCGGGAGGTTTTTCAACGCGGGAGCAATAAATCCATTCCGCATCAAGCGGCATATAATTGAAGATGCGGAATCTACACTTAACAGGTTTAGAAACGCAAAGACTCCCCTGTTGAACATTTTTATTTGAATGACGCTATTGTTTTTATTTCTATTTAAAAACAAAAATAATATCAAACAGGGAATGCCACGTACCAAAAACGCAGCCTCCCCAAAACGAGCCCCACAGCACCCAGAAGTGCACACCACCAACACACACACACGCACGCACGCACGCACGCACGCACGCACGCACGCACGCACGCACGCACGCACGCACGCACAACACAACACACACAATCATGTACACACACAAACATACAATACCAACACACACAAGCATACAAAGCAAACACACGAGGACAAAACGAACAATTAACGGAACACAGTGGGGCACCGCCTTGGAACGGTCAGTGGCAAAAACACCACTGGGGAGCTTAAAATCATTTTTAAGTCATTTTTTGCGACGAATTATTGAAACTTTTACAAGAATTCAATTTTATATTGTTTTTGTTGTGAATGAAATTTGAATAAATCTGAAACACGATAACATTGTTAAAATAAATATTTTGCCACTTTTGCGTTTCTAAACCTGTTGAGTGTATATGCCGCGTTTCATTTGCGATATGCGACAAATACCATGCCGCGTGACGAAGCGAAAAGGATTAGTATTTCCTTTAAAAATTAATGCCTTTTGTACAAAGTACAAAATGTACAAGTAAATTTATAAAAGGTTTTATAAAATATAATTTTATAGGATTTTTGCATGAGTTACTGCAGTTTAGTATTCTCAGAGTATGTTTTATAATTTAAATATTGTATATAATTAAAAGTTGTAACATTTTCATGACTTTGTTCTTTAATTAAATACTTATTATTTCAGATATAGTTGTTTGTCGAAATAATTATAATATTATTGCTTGTCAAAGTTTGTCTTCCTTTTGATGTATTTATTCAAATAAAATTGATTCCGACGCTTGTCTTGAAGTTGACGATAATTAGTGACACATCTTAATTTAGTAGACACTTATTGTTAGTGTGAACAAAGGGTGATGATTGCTATTGTAAACAGTACAGTCGTATATTTCATTCTTATGAACCATAAAGTAACATAATCCACTAAAACACATATAATTGGTAATATACTCTTGAAGTCGTTTAGACAAGATTATTTTAGTGTCAAGTCAGGAGCGGTCTCCCTAGGTTGGACAGTAGAAAATATCTATATATATATTTTGTGAAGCAGTGATGTTACTCGTAATGCATTTGTACGTCACATACTTCTGGAAATCATTCCGCCTCACTATAAATTCAGAAAATGGAAAATGATTATGTCCATGTGTTATCAATCTATTTCAGTGATAAACATGTACATAACAACGTTTCATCATAACACAAATCTGCTGTTCGGATTTCCGTCGCTTGATCAATCGCTGATGGAAACAATGCTAAGTATTTGTAATTTGTAACCGAGGTTTTAATGAAAATCATATGAAAAATGCAACCTCTATTGCATACACAAGATGTTTCTATGATTTAACACCATGACCTAATGTTTGACCCCAAATGACTCATATTCGAACTTGACCTAGGTTTATCAAGGCAGTCATACTTACTACAGTACAGCACAGGCGGATTTCGTTTTTAGCATTTTTAAATCTGTACCTAGATTTTTACTTATATTTTGATTCTAGCTTTTAGTGTTATATTATTGTATAAGTATGTCAATTGTTTAAAAAAAATCATTTTTTCAACGGTAACTGAGAGCGAGCAGCTTTAAATGTAAAGATACACATTTCACAAAGTTGGACGAATTCAAACAGTTAGAAAAACATTGATATGGAAAATAATTAAATTGGAGTAATAATTTATTCCAAATAGTCGTATTGGGTGAGGTATTACTTTTTCATCTCACATTTCTAAAACACGTTTCTTCATACATGTTTTTATTGTTACAGTAGTCAGAACGTAACAGTTGGACGCACGATATGTCACATGGAACGCACGATACACGCGCGATGTACGCATGATACACGCACGTTACACGTACGGTAAATACACGGTACACGATTTAGAACGATACACGATATGAACGACATAGGAGGCGCACTCTGCACGCTACACGTTTCACGGAGTACACGTTTTAGGATTACTTTTGACAGTTTACTTAAAGTTTGATTGTTTTTTTTTCCACCAAATCTGTTTGTTTTGGTTCTCTGTTACAATCTGTTGTCCTTATGCCATTTAATGAGACCAAAAGAATAAGACCGATTAATTACAGGCTTCGCACCATTACAATAGCAAAAATACTTCGGAAAGTTACATATGCCCATAGTTTAACTAGGTGCGAAATAAATTACAGTAAGTGTCAAATTTGTATTTTGATATTAATCCTGAGGTGCGAGAAATTGGGCGGAAGTTAATTGCTGTCAACACCTTTCTTGAAAGCACCACTACACGAAAGAGTGGCACTGTCCATTTGTCTTTTTGAAAGTCAACATAATCATTTTTTCCGTTAATTATTTATAGTTTTTGTGTTATTCAAATAGCGATTATTTGTATAACCATTTCTTAGACAAGATGTAATTTTAGTAAGGTACTGTACAATTATTTTATTAATTTTTGCTCGGACGCTAACTGATTTTGTAAAACAATCGTTGATTCTTGATATTATTTTTATTTACCAAATAAATATTCAATAGCTTACCTTTTAAAGTAGTTGATGTTCCCTGTCCTGTTATAATTCCGACTGAATTTCATTATATTTTGTCTGCTGCACTTAAATTAATGATGTGACAACAACAGTTTGAAGAAAATTTATGTCCTTTCCGTCGATAAAATATTATTTAATTTCAGATTACCGGTGTAAACTGAGTTCCACCTGTCCCGGAAGTCATAATTGCCCGTATTGCACTGGCAAATGAAAAATAAAACAATGTGAAGACATCACTTTATTTCTTTTTGCGGACATGTACACGCTTAGTATAACAATTCACGACTGAATAAAGCATCGAATCGTATACCGTTTAGGCCAATCGTGCAACGTGCACCGGCAATTTTATATCGTGTATCTTATATCGTGTATAGTATATAGTGCACGTTACATGAAAAATGATACGATATGATACACGATACACGTTTAACAAAATAACGATGAGCGCACGCACGTTATACGCACGTTACACGCACGATATACGCAAATTTTGACAACTGTTACGTTCCGACTACTGTACTAAAACTTACTGGTATAATTACTAAATACATTTAAGACTGAAAATTTATTGGTTACAATATGGAATACATTGTACATCATTATTGCAAAACACAGTTTTATACATGTGTACATTACAATGTAGTACATTTTTTATTTCATCGCTCTTACCTGTTTAGAAAATTACATGCCGCATAACGCCGCAACACTCGGCATCAGGCGGCGGGACTCGTTGTCGCGCTTGATTGCGCTTGATTGCTATTTTGCTTTCAGATGCGGCAATTGAATGCCGCAAACAATTTGCGATGCCGCGTCACGCTTTTGATTTCCCGCCGCATCTCCATGCTCTTAGACTCTTATTTACATGCCGCATGGACGCATATGCGCGGGGTTTCGCCTGTGCTGTACTGTATGTTTCATGAAGATCTAGTGAACGACAGACAGACGACAAACAGGCGACGGACACCACGATCATAAAAGCACACCTATGAGCACTTCGTACTCAACTCAGCTAAAAAAAACATAAACCGAAAAATGCCTCATGTAAGCACAAGTAATCAACGTAAAGCAATAAACCGCTATTCTCCCTTAATTGTACAACAACAACTTTACATAAATTATTAAAGGTTTACAGTACTGCAACATATCTAAAAGCGCTGATTTTACCAACGATGACTAGAATGTTTAGCTGAAACTATTAGGTTAAGTAATAATACTTGCACATGTTCTATTATTTATGTTTTTGAAGTTGTTGAATGTGTCCAGTTTTTAGGGTGTGCCTCTTGTACATGACTGTTGAAAAATGCTTGTATCGTTCCTTACAACGAAGCTTTTTGAATGCATGATTGCTAAAACAGTCATAATATAGCTAATAATTACTTTACATGCTAAAGCTCATTTAAATTAGATAAAAATAGATCTTTCGAGATCTTTATTTGAAAAAAAACATACGTTAAGTTGAAACTGTTGGGCTGCAGAATATTTTCGAAAATATTCGAAATCTGTTTCCTTGGCAAGAGCCATTTCTGCGTCTGTCAGTCTCTCACACACGCCATCTCCTTCTGCAATTCTGATTCCTGCATACGAGTGATGCGTTGCACTATTAGCACATCGTATTCTATCCCCATGCTGCGGGCTCGCTGTTGCGGGCTGCACCATTTTAAACAAAGCCGACGTCTGTCGAACGCTTATCACAGAGGATAAGCGTATCAAAATCATCAGATAATTTAAGGTAAATAATTCCTTCCTGCCTACAAACATTGTCCTTCGTCTTAAAGAACAACCAACTGTAATAGTATTTTGTTTACATCCAAGACATCTTATCAGAAATCTTATCAGTCTGAAAGTGAACAGATGCAATTGTATCTGAGAGAAAAGCGGAGAGCAGTTAAATGCATTTTCACCCTCAATAAGTAAACGTTATTGGCTAATATTGAATAAAGGTACCGCCTTCTCTGGGAATCGATTATTTCATTTGTGCAAGTTTACATTTTGTTCATCATTATTAAACTTGATATACTGCACTGGTTTTGATTAATATAATACAATTTATTAGCTACGGAACTTTCTTCGTAATCTAACTAAAATAAATTCGTATAAACTAAAGTATTGAAGTATTTCATACACTATATTCTAATCAATCAATCTAATCGATCTTTTCCTAGTGTTTCCAAGATGTAGTGGTCAGTAAAGATATCTACCTGTATAAACTGATATCTTGTCAAATACTGATTCTGAATCCATCATTAATATCCTAAAAACAGAAAAAGAACATACACAGTATAATCAGTACAAAATGTATATTATTGTTCTATATATTGTTTATACATTGAAGAAATGAAAATTTATTATATCAATATAAAATGTATATTATTGTTCTATTTATTGTTGATTCACAATTGTTTACGCTAAATATTTTTGTTTGTTACGGAATACATCAAGAACTATAAAATGAAACAATAATGGAAGTTATTGTTTGATTGTTGGTTCATTGTTTATACAATAGTTTGTTCCTTATCAACTGACATTTAACAACGTATAAAACATCATATTCGTCAGCGAGTTTAAATATCAAAAATGTTTCTTTTCATCATACTGTTTCTTGATTATTCGGCGGAGAGCAAATGAAAGATGATTTTTTTCTCCTGTTTAAGATATCTTCCTGTCAATTCATAAAACTCATCATTGCATCCATTTTTGTCTGGTTGTGTGCTCCGACTCGTAAAATTCATTGTCAGAGTATAACAGTGTGTTAGTGCACTTGACTTATATTACACTGTCCATGTGTCATAAATCTTCATTTCCAACTGTTTTTTATTTTTGTCACGTCTCTTTACTCTTCATTTCCAACGGTGTTTTATTTTGGACACGTGTCGTTACTCTTAAGTTTCAAAAGTGTTTTATTTTGGCCAGGTGTCATCAGCCTTCATTTCCAACTGTGTTTTATTTCGGCCACCTGTCGTAATTTTGAATTTCCAACTGTGCGATATTTTGGCAACGTGTCTTTACTTTTTTATTTCCAGTACAGACCAATATATCGGTTATTTATCAAGCTTTTCATTTTTGTCACTCTGTAGCGTTTAAGAAACGTTTTACATTCCGAAGCACTACGTTGGAGATAAGTGATGTAAGGTACAAGTGATTCAGTGTCATTCTGTTACTTCTATAAGTAGATAGGCCTACTTATGTAGAATTCAGTGTTACCGCATGGATTAAAAGAAGTACATATTTTTACTTTTGATTCAGTTTAATTATGACTTACGTGTCTGTGTAAGTTAATAAAGTAAATAGTGTATTTTAGATATTATTCATTGTTTGGGTTATTTAGAGTAATACATTCTGCACAGTATTTGACTATTCATGTTCATTATAGTTCATGAGGAAATATGATGTGGGATGCAACTTTTCATATTTAAATTAAAAAAGATACAATATAGTATAATCGTTTTGAATGCTGCTGCTAAATACATGAGTCTTATTTTTCTCTTTACCAACGACTCCCTAGTAACATGTTGCTAGCCGATCCAATCTTGAATGGCTGATAACTGAATATAGTGGTGACGGATATAATGCCATGTAGAAAATCGTATTATATAAATTGTTTTAATTTTTATCAAGTAAAAATATACCACATCTTAAAAACGAGCATATTTCACAAATATTTGGTCTTTCAAATCATTTTGTCTTAGAAAGTACTCAATTTGATTTTGTTAAATCGTAGAAAAATTAGAACACAAAGTCACAATCAATTTTTTATAGCTAGAAAATTGCAACTTTGCAAAATTGTTACCTTTTTGGCAGTTGGCCATACTGCCTCAGAAATACACATACATTAGTAGCATTGAAGGGTTACTAACAGCGCTAGCAGTTCTTAGCGATAATCCCGTCAGTTTTTGCCAGTTTGATTAACTAAATCGGATCCATGCCTTACAATGTACTTGAGCATAAAGTAGATATTAAGAGCTACAGTATTTGACAATTAACTGAAAACCTTTGGAAATTAATACATCTATATCAAGCTGATTTGTTAAAATATCAATTGTCGGTAAACGTGCTGTTAATACTTTATAAAGGAAGATAAATATCAATAAATGTTATTCCTTAATAAACTTTTATTTCATAGTGTGTTCATTCATTGTGTTGCATTCAAGTAATGTCATGTGTTTTATAATAACTTTAGCTCGAAATGTAAATCTTTTAACAAAATAATTTAGTTTTCTTTTTTGTATTTTTTAAAATTAATTGTGTCATGCATTATAACACGTTCTATTTGAATAACTATTTCATGGGGAACTTTCATGAATGGGTCTTATCCCACACTCCGATAACGTTAACTGATAACATTCTTTTTTTACTATATAGTGAAGAAAACATATTTTTAAACATAAAATATTTGTTTACTTCTTTGAATGACAAAATGTTTCATAACCGTGAAGTAGTCACAGGTTGGATATTAAAGAGAACTTCTTATGACCACTTTCGTTTAAAGCCAATACCTGAAAATGTATGTTTCGATATGTGAAATGTCTAACAGGTCATAAAATATTTAAAAAATGGAAATAAACTGACCCCACCTTAAGGGTAACTTATTTTACAAAGACTAATATACTACATTTTGTAAAATACTAAAACTTATAAAATTTACTCTCTTCAAAATGGCAACATTTGGATTTAGTCAATATTGGTGCTGAGAACAGTGGATGCTTTAAAAATCGCGCATCGACTTCCAAGTTTAAGGTCTTTGTATGTTTCGGGTTGACTTAAAGATGAATACGTAAATATCCACTATACGATTGCAAGTTGTTGTTGTTGTGTTAGGACAATGGGATGGACTCTAATGAAATGGGGGAATTCCTGTTTGATATTAGTTTTGTTTTTATGGACTCAAAGTGACTCATTTGAATAATTAAAGGGGTTATGAAATAATAAACTGATAACTTCTTTATTCTTTGATTATGTCATATTATCGATGACCTGCAAGTTATATTAGGTCTGCGCCACAATGACCATTTGCCACCCTGAAGAGTGTAAAAATCACAACAGCAGTCCCTTAACTGATTAAACTGTCATATAAAAGCGATTATCTTAGTTTCGACCTGTAGTCAATTATACTTTCTTAATGTAAGATTTAATTGGATGATAACAAACGAGAATATATTAGAGTAAAAGGATGACTAATATTTGAGTAGATACTTATATTTAATTTAATAGTAAATTGTACATGTATTTTCATGAAGTACATCAAAACGCATGGAATATGCTCGTCGAAAGAGAAAACTGTAAAATATAGACTCTACGAACAAAATGATTTGTAAACTTAAAGGATTTCGAAAAAGAAAACAAGACATTCGCGGCTGCTGGTTTCGGAAATCAAACTTAGCACCATATTAAAAAGTCGGGATGCTATCATAAAAGCATATGAAACTAGGACAGTCAGCTGGAATTTGAAAATGATCGGAATAGCACCTTTGTGGAAGAGACTTTACCTGGGTAATGTAAAGCCGGGAGATCACAGAATAAAACATTTGATGAAAATGACACATAATTATATTTACACACATAAATATGTAAATAATTCGTATACAGAACTTGTTCTATATTATAAGTTGTGCACCTCTTTAATAAAGCACACTAACTCTTCTTTCGGTTTTGGCCAACGCCAGACGTCAACTTGGATATAACGATATTCGGATATAATGATATAAATTCTACAGTCCCCTGAATAGCAAGCGGACTTTACTGTATATTATTTCTGTATTTTGAACATATATTACGACTTTTTTGTTGCGACACCCAATATTAGAGTCAAATAATCGTATCTCACTTTTAATTACGTTGTAAAATTGAAAGTCGTTTTAACCGTCACTCTGACTGCTGCGAGAAATTCTGCAACTCTACGACCAATGTTGATTGTGATCTGGCTACACATCCGTGCAGTCTGTTTATGATTTGCACTATTAGCTATTCAGTTAATACATCTTCAAAGAAAACGTATATAAATAATTAGCGGTACTGTCTAAACTGACACGCATAAGTTTACTTTAGAAATCTAGCAAGCTAGACATCATTTTCTAATTAAGATTAATAGGATAGTATGTATAGAAGTGTTGCCCACGAATGCACAATGTATTTGTTTTTTACGTGTAAACTATTTACCTATTTATGTATCTATTTGTTTGCAGCCAATTTGTTCAGTGACATCTAGAGCCAAGTCACGTGTATGATCCAAATAAAGACTAAAGCGTATATGATCAGTGAGCAGTAGCGCAATCGCTTCAGGGTAAGAGGGTCCTGGCTTTGACCCCACATCTCCAAAGTGGGATGGTAGTGTCATTAAACCAAATACATTTGAAATTTTAAATGAACGTTTGAGTAAAGAAAAGGATATTGTTTGACTGAAGAATTTTAGTCACTATTATTTTATCGACAATCTCTTTATTCCTTACTTTTTTGTTTCAGAAAAGATGTGATTTATCGAGAACTGTGAGAACATGATTTGTAGTCTAATAATAAATATTTCTTGTTTTGATGGTTACCTTTCTCAGTACTGCAATATTATTAGAGAATTTAATGAAAATCACTGTCGGAATATGTGTGACATTTTTCTGGATTGAGCGAAAATCGCTATATCAGCGATGGTGTTTTCCTTATGGAATGAAAACGGCTTGGAATTTTCCATTGAAGTCAACTGTTTCTTCAAGCTCTATCATTGCCCTCTCAAATGACGTAACTCAAATTTGAAAGAAATGGAAGAGTTTTTCGGAGCGACATGCTTGTTTTCATACAGCGTGTGTTGGGAAGCTTGTATATAGTAAAGTGCCATGAAAAAAATCAAAAATTCATTTTTTTTATTATTTATTTTGATAGCAATTTTAAAATGCATTGAAAAGACATTAGCTGAAGAAAAAAAAAGTCAAAGGTATATTCCTTCCACCTGTGTTTATGGCATGCCTTTTTCACACATGTCTTACAATTATCCTAGTGGAAAGTAAAATTTAGAAAGTTAGTAATTAACACTAACTTATGTTTTTACACCTTTTGGAGCGGTATAAAAATAATAAAAACGTATAACATTAGGTCATCTCAACTTTAAATCATTAAAACCTAGATAACCAGAACTTAACCAGGGGCTCGTTTTGGGGAGGCTGCGTTTTTGGTACGTGGCATTCCCTGTTTGATATTATTTTTGTTTTCATGTATTACATAACAAAACATCAACCGAGCTGAAGGTTATGTAAATAGAATATGTCTACAGCAGTAGCAATTGAACCATACACTCTAATAGTTCGTTGTGGCATCTGTCAAATTATTAAAAACATTAACTTTTTTATGAAAAGATGGTTTATGAATTTCCTGACATTGTATAAAAGTATCTACAAGCTAAGTGTAGAACAATAGTTTCCTTACGAATGAAAACAATACGACCGATAGGCCAGTCAGATATATCGAAAAATATAGTTGCATTTAATGGCTGAAACTCTTAAATGTCGACTAAGGAGCTATCCACATCGTTCAACTGGTACAAAATAATTTGCGGATTCATAAACAGAGAGCGACATGCACATTTTAAGAAATTCACTGTGTCCATATCCATTGGTTTCTGAAATTGAATGACCGACAAATGGCTTTCTTGATCCCGATTCTGCAGTATGAACATATATTTACGTCAAAATAAACACGACACTAACTACTTGCTTCATAATGAACTTCATAAAAAGTGTTAAAAGGAATCATTTGGAATACACCGTTACATCAAGAGACCAAACACTTTTGTCAACGTTATCTAAGGGTGATTAATTAATGAGGTTACAATGTCATAGTTAGACTTGGTAGGAACTGGAGCAACTATGCTTTACGGACTTGTTACGCTACTTGGACTTGTTGCGCTTCCTGGACTTGCTACGTTACCTAGACTTGCCTAGGAGATTATCTCCACAACTATAAATGTAACATATTTATATCGAGGATTATTAAAAGAAAAGACACTTGATTATCATTTGACTTTATTGTTGAAGGTACATACAGTTCGACCCCGATTATTCAACAACCTATTATTCGTATACCTGGTGTAATCCGAAGACAATATTCGGTCCCGAAATGTTTTATATATAAATGTATATAAAAATAAACGGGTTATTCGAAATGGATTTTACGAATACCTGGTGTTATTCGAAGTGTTTTTTCAGTCCGATTGACAATGTTTGTAAGGAATTTCACACCCATTATTCGAAATGCATTCCAATCAAACAAATAACTGGTGAACGCTCAACTTGTGAAAAACGACACGCGGTCGGCGCGTTATATGTGCTAAGGTGTGATAATTGCATACTCGCTTTAACCTTGTTTGTTTAATACCAAAGAAACAACTTGTTTGGAAGTCGGTTAAAGATGTTCACCTTTAATTTCGAAAAACAAACTCGTGACTACCAAACTACTATGCCTAATGACTTTTAATTTAACTGTCAGAAGAAAAATGACTTCTACTTGTGCAGAAGTAATTTGGGTTGAGCAATCTGGCGAAGGACCCGGTAACGGGGAGATACCCAGATCAAATGATATCTTCCTTTCCATTCGTACTGAGTAATCTGGCAAAGGACCCGGCCCCGGGGGGAACACCTAGATCAGCAACGAGTGGAAAGGGTTTAAAAAGGAAAAAATAGATTAAACGTTTGATATGATTTATTTCTGTTTTCCTTTTCCTTTCATCTAAATGATATACGCAATGTATATTACGTTAAGCGTCCGTGATAGCTATATACATGTATATATTGACGATTTACATAACAATCAGCTGGCCATCTTCGGGACTTGGATTATTCGAACCCATGGATTATTCGAAGTAAAATCTTGGTCCCCGGCACTTCGAATAATCGAGACTCGACTGTACATAAAACTCCTTTACTAACTATATGCTCCAATACATGTATAAAACAGAGAGTATATCTTGGCTATTAATGACTCTGCCTCCTGGTGTGTCTATAACTGTCATTGCTATACACTACATCCTCCCTTGATTTAGATTGTTTCCCACAACAGAAAATATATATATAACATGATAACATAATTGGTTTAATTATATACACTCCCAACTTCTAATCTGTTTTCTGTCCAGTCACAAATCTTCTTTGTACCACCTTAAAACTTATTTGTTTTTATCAACAAAACTTTTCACTTGACTCACATTTCTATGGTAAATGACTTCACTCTCACTAATTAATTTTACAGCTGTGCCGGTTTGCTTTACAACCTTATAGATTGCTTTCCCCCAAAATGGTGACATTTTGTTGTTTTTATCATGCCTGCGAATGATAACTTTCTCTCCCACTTTGATTTTTTTGTAAACCTTTGACTTATACTTGTTTGCCCAATTTTGAATTTTATCTTTCTGAAGTTTATCTCGCCTTATCAATTTCTTGTTAACATGAACTTTTTCCAACTGTGGAATTTTGGTTTTGATTTCTCTTTTGAACATCAAAAATGCTGGTGAAATATTTGTTGTGCATTGTGGAGTTGCCCTAAAATGCAACAAGAATGTGTTTAATGCATCTCTCCAATTTCTGTCTTCTGAAATGGCTGTATGAATACACTTCTTTAATGACTTGTTGAAATTTTCTACCAACCCATTTGACCTCGGGAAAAAGGGTGTGGACCTACAGTGCTTGATTCCATGTTCATGTAAGAAAGATTTGAACTCATCACTGCAGAAATTGGGTGCGTTATCCGTCCGAATGGAATTTGGATAACCAAACATAGAAAACCATTTGCTTAACTGATTGATGATTGACCTGCTTGTAGTAGATTTCATAATTGCTACAAGAGGGTATCTTGTGTAATAGTCAATCACAACTAATAATGACTCTTGACCATATGGACCTGTGAAATCCATTGCTAGGTCTTTAAAAGGACCAGTAGGTAACTTTGTCATGATAACTGGAGGCTCTTGGGGTGAAGGTGATACCAACTGACAAGCATAGCATGACCTAATCATTTCTTCCACCTGTTTGTCTAGATTTGGAAACCAAACATTTTCTCTAATTAGCCTTTTTGTTTTGAGAATCCCCATGTGTGAAGAATGGGCTGATTGCAATACACGTAACTGTAATTTTTCTGGAATGCAGAGTTTATTACCCTTCAAGATAAGAGAACCTTTAATTGATAAATCCTGTCTGACTTGAAAATAGGGTTTTAATTGGTTGTCAGATTTCACCCAATTATTTTTCAGCAAACATGTGCGAACTTGTTTTAGGACAGGATCACTTTCAGAACATTGCTAAAGTTCATCTAAGGTCACAGCTATAGGGACACAACTATTTACAACAAGGTGTACATAGTTTTCTGTCTGGGTGCAGATTGCATCATCTGTTTCTTTGATTGGTTTTCTACTCAAAATATCCGCCCTGTTAAGGTAACCTGGCAAATATTTGACCTGGAAAGAGTACGGCTGTACTTTAAGAACTAAATTCAATATTCTGGGAGTTGATTCATGTTTTCTGGTAAAGATTCTTTCGAGAGCTTTACAATCTGAAAGTACTGTGAAATTGATTCCCCACAAATAAACATGAAACCTGATAATCATATAAGTGACCGCTAATGTTTCACGCTCGGATTGAGAATACCGGCGTTCTACTTCGGACAGCACACGACTGGCATAGGCTACTGGTTTGAAAGTACCATCCTTTTGTTTTTGCTCAAGGACCCCGCCAACACCAACAGGGGATCCATTGACCACAAGTCTTGTTTCTGCTTCCGGGTTATAATAGGACATAACCTTTGCACTGATAAGACATTGCTTTAGTTTGTCGAAACTCTTTTGTTGGTCAACTCCCCAGACCCAAGGTTGTTTCTTTCTTGTGAGTTTACGTAAAGGCTCAGACAAGGTAGCATAGTCTGGGACAAATTTCGAACAAAATGTGACCAGTCCCAAAAACGATTTAACCTCAGTGACATTTGTGGGTGGTTCAGCATCTCTGATAGCCCGTACTTTGGCGTCGTCAATCTTGATGCCGTCTTTAGACAGAATATGGCCCATGAATTTCAGTTCTGACTTACTGAATTCACATTTGTCGCTATTCAAAGTCAGGTTTTTGTCACGCAACCGTTGTAAAACTGCGGATAGGGCTATATTGTGCTTGACAACCGAGTCTGCAAAAATAATGATGTCATCAGCAATATTTTTGCAATTCGGGATGTCCTGTAACAATTGTTGAATAATTCTCTGATGGGTTTCAGGGGCCATGGATATACCAAAGTTAAGCACTTTGTAGCGGTAAAGACCTTTATGGCAGACGAATGTCGTAATGTATCTTGACTTTTCATCTATTTCTATTTGATGAAATGACTGTTTCAGGTCAAGTTTTGAAAAAATGATTGACCCATTCATTTGCATCAGCACGTCTTCCACATTTGGCATGGGAAATCTCTCCCTTATAATGGCCTTGTTGGCATTTCTCATGTCTACACATAACCTGACGTCATTGTCTTTTTTAGGGATTGGAACCAAATTGGAAACCCAAGGAGTCGGGCCCTCAACCCGCTCAATAATTTCTAACCTCTCTAACTCATCAATCTTGTTTTCAATTTGTTTTTTCATCTTGAACGGTACTCTCGGAACAGCCTGAGCTACCGGCTGAACTGATTCGTCAACATGCAACTTTAATTTGAAATTCTTTAATCGTCCTAGCCCTTGGAATCTATCCTCATACTCTGAGAGAATCTCTGATTCAGACTTAACAGACCCTAGAGAGTTAGTTGTTTGCTCTGGTAAGGGACCTATATGCAACAAACCCAATCTACAAGCAGTTGCTTGGCCTAACAGTGGTTTACCTGTGCCCTTGAGAACTTGAAATTCCACACTATAGATGGCATTGTTTATCTCTACACTAAGATTCGTTTTGCCAATGAGTGGTATGTGTTTAGTGCTACTGTAAGGAAATATCCTTTCACAGGAGGGCAACAAGGGTGTTTGTTTTGTTTTCAACTTGTCAAACAAATTTTGATCTATAATATTTACAGAAGACCCACTATCAATCAAAATATCAACATTTTTGTCTTGAATTAATATTCTGAGAGTGGCATCATTCTTACCAGAGAGTGTAAATGTCTCCTCACCGCTATATCCATCAGAGGTTTTTGTCTTTAAGAAGTTCACATGCTTTGATTTGCACATTTTTGCAAAGTGATTTAATCCACCACATTTATGACATGTTATCCCATTTGATTTTACGCACTGTCTTCCGTAATGTCCAATTTCACCACAACGGTAACACTTTGCGGTGCTACTGTTTAGTTGTCTTGGTTGTTGCTGTGGTCTACGCTGATTGTTTTGCTGGCGCTGTGGTCTCGGCTGGATTGTTGGTTGCCATGAACCGCCTGGTCTCTTTGATTTGGTCCGCAGTTTGTTTACTTCAGCTTCATCGTAGGAGGGTGTTTCTTGCTTTCGTGACATAAGTTTTGCATGAGTGTCTGATAGTTCGAAAGTCCTAGCAACTTCCTGGAGCCGCTCAAGTGTTAAATTCTTAGTTGTCAATAATTTTTTTCTCAGTTCATCTGACGTACATGATTCCAGAACATGGTCTCGAACCTGGTCTTCCGGATCTTGAAATTCGCAAGATACTGAAAGTTTCAGCAATCTCACCACATAGTTGTCGATTGTTTCAGTGTTCAATTGTTTACATTGATGAAACACATGTCTTTCATATTGAATGTTTTTCTTCGGTTTAAAGTATGCAGTTAAACTGTCAACAGCATCTTTGTAAGCTGTTCCGGGGCTACCTAAGCTATCAAATACGTCTTGAACTTCGGTTCCCCCGACATGTAGCAATAATGCTCTTTTCTGCGTTTCCTTTGTAACACCTGCAGCTTGGATGTAAATTTCAAACATGCTAACATATTGTTCCCAGGCTTTTGATAGGTTCGTTTGTTTTCCTAAAACTTTAAATGCTCCTGGGGTGGATAATTCAAATTTTGCCGCCATTGTTTTTTTATTAAACTGATGGTAACTGTTGTTTTGTTTTGTTTGTTTTGTTTCTAATTTATACAACGATTTCTCAACATATTGGTTTTCAACTTTTAGAAGAGTAATTTATTCCGGGTGTAGCAGCTATTGCACTTATTTGTTTCCGATTGTTTTATTCCAATTATTTTGAAAATGGAATATTTGATTAAACACTTGTTTTGATTTAATCCAATTGTTTTTAGAACGGAATATTGTTTTAATCCTCATACTAATTGTTTTCCTATTTTGAAAAAATATCCAATCTTCGTCGCCAATGTAACATATTTATGTCGAGGATTATTAAAAGAAAAGACACTTGATTATCATTTGACTTTATTGTTGAAGGTACATACATAAAACTCCTTTACTAACTATATGCTCCAATACATGTATAAAACAGAGAGTATATCTTGGCTATTAATGACTCCGCCTCCTGGTGTGTCTATAACTGTCATTGCTATACACTACAATAAACATAGAGAGTTGCTTCATCTAGCAAGAGTCAGACTTTGACAAAAATGAGCAAGTCCTCCTTCGAGATCAAGTTTTTTTTATCTCAGCTTGTAATTAAGAGTCAAATATCTTTCTTTATTTATTCAACCAATATATATTCCACGCGCGAACCTGATTGAACAAAGACGCTATTGGGACGTCCCGATATAACTAATGTCGCCGACATTTATTATCAAATCTGTGTTTCTTTTTCTGAAAAAAAAAACATATATTTTTTTTGACGTTCTACAATCAAAAATTGAGTTATTCTTGACAACGTTGCATTTCCACTAATTCTAGTATGCTTCCCGTTTCTCTGTTAAGAACAGGCACCACATAAATCCGTATTGTATAAACTCACTGCGACAGAATTTATCGATTATTTAATAATGTCGGATAAAGCAATAAATTGGAGAATATTCGCGATAATATAATTACATATTATATATTTTTCCGCAAATTCACTTTTTTTGCTATATAAAAGAATTCGCGAAAGATTTATTTCACATAGATGTATGATACATTTGTAAAAAAAAATATCCTTCTATGATAAAAAAGATTCCTACTAATTTAATTTCGACATTATGTCTGTCTAAAAGCAAAATTGCAAAATCTTCACTCGAAATTTACCGTTAAAATAACCGTTAGACTGGCATAACTCGCAAAAGAATACTATAAATCTTGTCGCAGAATTGCATTGGGCTGAATTCTTCGAAGTGTTAATTCAAATAAAATGAAAGTCTTTGTAAGGACATGTTCACTTAAAAAAAAAAGTTTCTTACAAAGCATATGGTACATATGTACATTAGAAGTCTAATTTAAAGCCAAAAAAAAAAAAAATAATAAAACAGGGATGGGGGGGGGGGGGGGGGGGGGGGGGCAGTACCAAAAACGCAGCCTCCCCAAAACGAGCCCCACATCACCCTAAACACTAAACAAACTAAACACACGCTGTGATAATGAAATATAGTGATTTTTCTTTATCTCTTTCTGTAAAGGATTCTTTTTTATCTACAATATATTCAAAATATTTATTGAATACGAAATAAAAGGTGAGACAGATATAATATCTAAATTTTGTCTTTGGATTTTTGTTCTGAGCTGGATTGCATCTTAGGATTTATTTTCCTGAGCCAGATAGTGCCTTTGGATTCCTAGGGCTGGACTTTGTCTTTAGATTTCTTTTTCTAAGCGTGGTTGTGTCTTTGGATTTTTTTCTAAACCGAAAAATAATTCAAACAGGGAATGCCACTTGCAAAACGGCTTCTAAAACATTTTCTTGTAGGTTGGATTGTATAACAAAAACACACACACACGCACACACACACGACACACACAAACAATTATGCACACATATACTTAGTGCCATTGCACGTTTCAAGTACTGATTGTCTAAAACACGGGGATGACAAAACGACAATTAAAGAACACAGAAGGGCAACGCCTTTATGGTTATTGGACAAAAAATGGGAGAGCCTTTGAAACCGGTTTTGGTGGCGGCAACCTCACTCTTTGCCCACCATGTTCAAAGTCACAGGACAGTGTAAATAAAAGAATCCCTGCTAGGTGAATCTCTAACACACGCAATGGAAACAAAAAGGCATGGTATGTAAAACACAAAAAGCTCGTGTATAAATATAAAAAAGCAAACCTTGAGAACGGCAAAAAGCGAAGTACTCAAGCCTTTGCAGAAGGCAGAGCACCAAGAGAAACACCCTTAAGGGCCCGACGAAACAGGCCAGAGGACAGAAATCAAAACAGTTTCGTCCCAGTGGGATTTTTAAAACTGCCCATCACAGAGCCCCCCTCTTCCGTCAGACACAACAAAGGGAGGGAAGCAGAGCGTCCAACTGTAAACGGGTTGAACACCAAACATGCGGTGTGTCTCAAAACAGTTGGGTCGTAACCTCTTTTAACAAAACGTTTTATAATTTTAGCCGGAAATTGCCTTTATAATTATATTGCGTTTTATAATCTAAGCCGGAAATTGCCTTTGCATCACTTCTTCTACATTTTTCTTTGTAGGTTGGATTGTTTTTTATGACATATTCTTAGTGCCTTTGCATTTCTGTTTCAAATTGATTGTGTCTTTAGATATCTATTCTAGGGCCTCTTTTATTTTTATTATACATAAATGATATATCCTTTGAAACTTCTTCCGGTAACATTGAGCTCTTTGCTGATGACTCAACTCTGTATGAAACAGGGTTTGCTATTGATACAATACAAAGAAATCTTCAAAAAGACCTTAATTCTTTAAACACGTGGTGCTGTAAGAATAATATGGCCTTAAACCCAACTAAAACCAAATGTATGATTTTAACTACGAAACGAAATAAAGCGCACACTTCAGTGACGGTACTCTAAATTTGCTCTTGAAAATAAACCAATCATACATTGAAAACGTATCAGTTCAAAAAGCGCTTGGTATATACATTGATAATACTTTAACATGGGATGTGCGAATATCCAAAGTATGTACAAAGGTTAATTCTAAGATTGCTCTCCTAAAACGAATATCCTACTATTTAACACCAGAAATGAAAAAAATGTTTTATAATGCTTATATACTACCCGACTTTGATTATTGTTGTACAGTATGGGGTAATGGAAATGGCTGTGTCTATAAAATGAATAAATTGCAATCTAGAGCTTTACGACAGGTAAAATATAAACAATTACCAACCAATACCATAGGTATAAAAAATGATATACGATGGATGTCATTTTCTGATAGATATATGTACAATAAATATAAAAAAAAAAAAAACCCCCCCCCCCCCTGATTTAATAAATATTTTATAATTTTTTTTCAAAAAAAATATATATATTTTCCCCTTTTTTTTAAAAAAAAATTTTTTTACCAAAAATACACTAAAAATCTAAAAGCTAGCTTTTCTTATTCCAGTGTACATATATGGAATAACATACCTACGAATATTCGATCTCTTCCATCTCAAATTTTATTTAAGAGAAATTACAAAAAATATTTGTTGCAAAAACACAATTAAGTCGTCCATAGATATGATCATTATGATGTTTTCAGTAAAACATCCTACAATACTTTGTACATTTTCAAATATTTCTGAACAAAGAAGTGTATATGTGATGTATATGAATGTATATAAGATTAATGTGAAGTGTTTGTCAAAGTCTAATTGAAAATTATCACACTATTATTTTTTCTGTTAGGTTAATGATATTGATAATTCAATTCAATATATATATAATTTTTATTGTTGTAGAAGGCCACATTGAAATATTAGGTATGTGTATTGTTTATATGTATCTAAATGTGCATCCTTCGTTAAATAAAGATGTTATTATTATTATTATTATTATTATTATTATTATTATTATTATTATTATATTCTGATTCTTAGGTTGATATTTTCTTTAAATTTCATTTTATGTGCTGGATTGTGTATCTGGATATAGTGTCTTTTAAATTTCTTCTTCTAAGTTGGATTGTGTCTTGGGATGTCTTAGTATTAGCCAGATTGAGTCGTTGGAACTCTTTTCTGAGTAAAATTTGTCTTCGGATTTCTTTTCTAAGCTGGATAATGATTTTTCTTACCTCGATGCACAGAGTATGTGGATGATTATTCCACTGCAGAGTCCTGTTAGGTAAAATCATAATACATACATACTAGGGGTGTTCGAAATGTATCAGGCATTGTGCTGTCACGCAATATCCAGGAGAAATTTTACATCGAAATTTATACACCTGAATACCTGTATCAAATATCTACACGATGATATATACTTGTATCGTCTGAATAACGGGTTTGTAGAGTTTATGTCATTTCAATATAGACAGCCGTTGACCACTGTAGATAACCAATAGCAAATAATGCGGAAATTCGGGCTTACTTAAAAGTTCGCAGTCAGCTCGGTTATTCTCTGAAAGAGATTTTTGCCGAAATTACTCGTCTTTATGGGTCAGCTTAGGTGTTTTATGAGACTGTTCGTAGATGGAAGAAGAAATTTGATTCTTGGGTAGAGTCTGTCGAAAACGCAGCAAAAATAGGGCGGCCGAATACAGCAACGGTAGAAAACATAGTTTCAAAGGTAAGACAAAGTCTTCAAAATGATGCTATATATACAGTGCACGCACTGTGTTTGTGTTTCATTAGCAAGAGTATATTTCATTCTAAAGAAAATCTTGAAAAGTAAGGCAGACTGTTGCTAGGTGGGTGCCCCACCTATTGACTGACGACCAAGAAAGTTGCGTGTTGAAACCGTCGTAAAATGCTGAAGATGTTTCCAAAATATGACGAAAAGCAATTTGCAAATGTTGTCACTGGTGGTGAAACGTTGGTACACTATTTTGAACCCTTGCAAAAGGTTGGGAACTAACTATGGGTCTACCAAACATGATAAAATGCCAATTATTGCAAAACGCACTTTAAGTGCAAAAAAAGAAGCTTTTGTGTGCCATTCTTCTCTGTTCTATGTATAACAATACAGGTGCCAGTAAAACGAGACAAAAGTGTGACTGGAAGGTTCTACCGTGATATGATATTGAAAAAAAATGAAAAAGTACTACGAGAAACATCGCACAGTCACACTCCATGCGTGTTCGACCGTTGTGTGACAATGCTTTAGCGCACACTTCTAAAATAGTAACAACATTTTTGAAGTCGGAGAAAGTTACTGTGCTATCACAACCTTCTTATTCCAAAGACCTGTCACCATACGACTTCTGTCTTTTTCACAAAATTGAAAAACTTCCTGTCTGGTCGTTGATATCGGTCGCAAGCAAGCTTGGCTCTTCCGTTCACCAGTACCTTTGTAGTTTACTTAAATCAGCCTACCGTGTCGCTGTCCGGAAATGGATCCACATACTAAAGCTGTGCAATTTTAACCATAGGGAGTCATTTGAGTGCATGAAATGAAGAAATGCTCGTTTCAGTCAGTTTTCACGGTTACAAAGCACAATACACAATACATTTCGAACACACCTCGCTCGTATAGCACACCCGTTTTTAGATTTATTGGTTTGGGGTATTTCTGGAATTGTAGAACATTGAAACAAACATCTGTATTTAATACCTTAGCGTCCATGCTGTCTGAAAATTGTTAGCTCACTATTTCAGTGCACTATCAGTGTCTACGATATTCACTTTAATTACGATGTTAAACATCACACAATTACAATGAACAATTAAAATTTTGTTGTAATGGAAGTATCGTCGCATTTCCAATTTCAGCTTTTGAAAAATATGTCATTCTCCAGGATACATGTAGGTCGGAGAAATTATCCAACCCGTTAACAGCTATTACATCGTTCTGTTTTCTACATTATGGTGACAGCTTAATCCTTTCAAAAAACTTACAAGCAATTTCTTTGAATTGGGATCCCCGCCCTATGCGCAAACAGTTATAAACGTAGCAATCTTGGTATAAGGTTATTACATCATCTATGCAAAACGAAAGAAAGTTATAGCGACTGTGATGTACGGAACCAGTTTCATGAAATTTAAAATAAGTATACAACAGCATAATGCAGCGACGTACGCGCAGCTTATATCATGATTGTCTAAGTAACACCAGAGTTAGTGGACTTTAATTGTTTTTTTCTTCTGATATAATCAATATAAAAACTTTCAAATTCTATTTTTCTGAAGCTGGTTATCAAACTTTATTCGTAATTGACTCAAATAATCTAATGATCACTCTTTATCATATCCATCACTATATCCCTTGCTCATCCCCACCCAATGGGGGGATTTTCAATATTAAAACTTTATACTCTCCTTTTCTCTGAAACTGGCTATCGAAATGTTATTGTTATTGGCTCAAATAGTTTAATGATCTCCGCCCCCGCCCCACCCCCACCTCGTGGGTATGTGTGCCAGATTCTTTGTTTTCTCAAAAGGCTTGTCAGAGTTTGATTATGTTTGGCACAAGTCATCAACTTTGTAGTATCCAATAATTAAAAATTTAGAAAATGTATTTTATAGAAATGAGGCCCTGAATGGGGTGTAGCTCTTTTCTTACATTTTTATAGAAACTTCAGAAATTCTGTTTTCTGAACAAAATATTACTGCTTAAGTTTAATTTACGACACCTGAGTTCTGTATGACTGTAAGATGCAGAAAAAAGAATTACCCCTCGTTGATATAACCCCAATTAGGTGGTGAAATATAAAAAAAAAATCTTCTTTTTTCTGTAAAGGCTTGTCAGAATTTGATTATGTTTGGCACAAGTAATCAACTGTGTAGTCTCTAACAATTGAACATTTAGAAACTGTATTTTTTTATAGAAATGAGGCCCTTAAGGGAATGTTATGCTTTTCTTACATATTCTAAATAGTAACTCAAGAATTATTATTGTCTGAAACCAGTAGTACTGATTTCTAAATAACAAACAACAGTTAAGTTCTTTCTGACTGTTACTTGCAGACAAAAATGATCCCGTCGGAGATGATGGTCCAGTGGTGTGGTGAAAGTTTAAAAATGTTTTTTTCTGAAACCAATACAATTCAATTTCAAGTGGTTCTCTCAACGATAAAAATGCCACACATTTGAGGATGCATTGAGATACTATGTATTACTTAACATTTCCCTACAAAAGAAAAAAACAGATGCATTCGTAATATGCAAGGACTATGTCGCGATGTTATAGCTCACATACCTGTTCGCTTATTATTAATCTTACACATTGTAATATGCAAAATGTATCTTTTATGTAGTTTCTGATTTAGCGAAGTGAAGTAATCACGAACAATGCTCAGAGTAAGTTATTATGGAATTTACAGTATTACAAATAGAGGCTGAGCGCAGGCGTGAGCTTAAGCCTCATTCGTATGTCATTAATGTCCGATTGGAGCTTTGGTGTAAACCTACTAAGCTCTTATATAACTAAGACATATATCGACAAAAAATGCCTAACACTGCTTTTTAAATGTTATATATTCTATAAATATAGAGCAGTATTTATTTCCAATGATATTGCGAAAAATAAGAAACACTGTCTCACGAAGAAGCGACAAAAATACGAAATAATTATGTACGTCAGTATTGATAGACAAACCATGGGCATAATTATATCATGTTTCTATCTGTAAATTGAATGGAATTCTATAATGAGTATTTTAAATGTAAGTGGGGTTTTAGAATGTTTGCTTCTTCATCAACATTAGATTCAGTCAGAAATTGTTAATGTACATTGTATTCCCTGTAGAAATAAAACATGCATATTGTTTATACTGTTGCAAAGAAACAAATGACGTTGTTAGAAAAGAATCATAATGTTTTAGCCTACTAAATTGGCATCTAATAAAAGCTAAACGCTTTTAATATTGATTATTCTAATTAGGGATAGTGTCATGGGAGCGATTAACATAAACTAACAAACCTTATTTCAAATCAATTTGCATACTTAACAAACCGTAGAAATAAGAGAATTTATTATGACTTGCATGGCTTATGTTATCTGGTATATATTATATCTAAACGTATGTCCTCTTCGACCAATTACTTAAAGCAGATCATTGAAATTAAATGTGCTTCATTGACTTATTTCCTGCTATTCATTTATTGATCGTTGTGATGCTGAAATATACATAAAGGCAGACTTTACTCAATGACTTCACTTTAGCAAGAGTGGTGATACATTTTTCTACTTTGACAAGTGCGTCGACAATGTTAAAAATTTGTAACGCTTTTCCTCACTCTGATCAATTTTGCCTAGCATTGTAGCACTCGGCTGTCTGATCATCACAGTATTAAGCACACTCGCTTCTCACAGATGCAACCCAGATTCGATCCCCGTCCTGGGTAGTATGTGTGATGGTAGGTGGTCATCAGATCAAGTAGATGGGATTTCGCCGGTTTTCTTCCAACAGTAAGACAACAATACCTCAACACCTATACATTTGGTTCAAAAGTTCACGTTAGCTTATGTTTGTTGGCATGGTTGTTATGAGTTTCTTGCTGACTTTAAATCAAGATTCATATCATTTTATTATTATTATTATTATTATTATTATCATCATTATTATTATTATTATTATTATTATTATTATTATTATTATTATTATTATTTACTGCAAGGACATACGTAGCCTAATTAATAGTTTTTCATAGATGTGACATGCGGTCAGGATTCGCCTAATTTTAATGAGTTTGATACGAGGTGAAGGAATAGGGAAGAATAGATCTTTCTTGCATACCAGATGGGGATATCTGCAGGTTTTACCAGTGCTGGAAAATCTCATCTTACCCCCCCCCCCACTCCCCGATATAATACGACTCGCGTGAATAACTAATGACATAACGTTATAAACAATGTGACGTGACTTTCTCAAACACAGCATCTGAATAACGTTTATTTTTATATTAAAATGCATCATTTCGATAAGTTTGTATTTAAATATCTATTTTAAAGTGCAAGACGGTATGCAAGAAAAAAGATTCTACCATGATATACTTGGTCAGAGCCTCGTTCCCGCCAAAACAGTTACCCTCAGTGACGGATATTTCGATCTGAACCTCGAGCTCATGTAAGAAACTAATAAGATTGACTAACGATGAAGCCATTACACAAACCTATGTACCTCAGGAATATGAAATGGTCCTGCCTGTGTTTCGTTGTACACCCAAAGTGACCTTTTACAGTTTTACTGAGACAAATATATATCGGAACCCAGTTATTTTGTCGCCGGCAGTTACATTCTCTTTATTTTCAGCTAAGTGAGTAGCAATTACCTTTTATGCAATGTGTGTAAACAGAGATGGAAGGAAAGAAAAGAAAAAACATGTAAACAAATGTGGAAATAAATTACATATGAACATATAAAAACATAACAAATGCATAAATTGCAGGATAAAGCAGAGTTATATATTCATCAGAGCTAGGCTAGCATAAATAAAAAACTACAGTACATAGTTTAGTAAGTAAGCTTATGTATTGTCCATGTAATTATCACAAAATACATACAATTAACATGGTCAATCTATGATAGAGTTATAGGAGTCTGATTAAAACATTAGTCCGTATCGTATAATATTGATCCATAGTAGTGCAGTGTATCAAGCTCAGTATGTAAGAAGAACATATAAACATGCAAGAATAAAAACACCGATTCCCAGAGAAGGCGGTATCTTTATTTCATATTAGCCAATGGCGTCGACTTCCGGAGGTCGAAAACGCATATTAACTGCTCTCCACTTTACTTTCCAAACAATTACTCTGGTGCCATTACAGCTAATCATTTTCAGACTGATAAGAGTTTCTTAAAGATGTATTGGATTTGATAAAATGCTTTTACAATTGTTTGTGCTTTAAAAGAAAGGAATATGCTTGTTGGCAGGAAGGAATTACTAACCTTAAATTATCTGACGATTTTAACACAATTGTCTCCTGTGATAAGCGTTCGAAAGACGTCGACTTTGTTTAAAATGATCCAGCCCGCAACAGTCAGCCCACACCATGCGAATATAAAACGATGTGCTTTAAGTGCAATGCATCACTCTTATGCAGGAATCAGAATTGCGGAAGGAGATGGTGTGTGTGAAAGACTGACAGACGCAGAAATGGATATTGACATGGAAGCAGGTTACGAATATTTTCGAAAATATTCTGAATCCGAGCAGTTTCAACCTAACGTATGTTTCCTTTTCAAATAAAGATCTCGAAAAATCTTCTTTTCATCTAATCTAAATCAGCATTAACATAATTATAAGGTAATTCTGTCATTAATGCTTAGGCTAAATTTTGATTGTTTTAGCAAGTGTTTGTATAGTCATATGCAAGAGGCACTCCATTAAACTGTGACAAATTCAATAACGTCAAAACACAAATAATAGAATATTTGCATTTATAATTACTTAACCTAAACGTTGGAGCTCTGCATTCTAGTCATCTTCGGTATAATCAGCTTTTTTAAAAAAGCGCAGTTCCGTAAAGCATTCAATAATCTATTTAAAGTTGCTATTGTTCAATTAAAAGTAGATATCGATGTATAACAGAAGGTCTCTATGTTGATTATTTGTGCTAAGTTAGGCATTATTCGATATATTTGTCGTTCTTTGGTTGGATTAATTGATCCAGTTACGTTCATTGAACACATTATTTATGCTGGGAGATAATGTAAACTACTAGATGTGTTGTAAGTTTACCTTCAACTAGTCAAACATAACTGGAAATTGTTTTCATTCATATACCTGCATTTCATTAAACTGACTTTATAGGAACAACCATTATTACATACATTTGTATAATTGAGTTGCCACGTTTTATGATTCGATTGCATTTTCTCACTGGTTACAATGCGTCTTTGGCAACGTTTGTGCCGTAAATTACAGACGGTCAACCAAGAATGTTTGGTGTCACTTTCGTTGACACAGTTTAAATGTTTTATGTTTGTATTGCACAAGTAAGTTTAAATATGCAAAACGCATCTAACACAAATTTTAATTTTATTAGTTTTCCCCCTTTGGCATCATACAGGTACGTTTGTGAAACGTGAACATTTATTTGACACATGCGTTTTCTTTTACAGCTATTTTTTCGATCCTCAGCTTCAAATAACAGACGTTTTTTTTTCATTACACGAACAGAAGCATATAATGTTTTTGATATTGCGCGAGAAAAGTAGAAGCTGTAGTAAGAGTACATTTTTAATACAAATTTCTGACTATAACTCAGTTTAAGAATACGAATCACTGCCTTCAATGGTTACAAGTAACTGACTGGCGACTTTGATTAACAGGAAACAACTTTTGACGGGCGACTTTGATTTACAGCACGTGTAACTTGAATAAGGCGCCTTGCACATGTGACATAAAAATAAGTTCCACATCAAAAAAGTTTTATAAAGTTATTGTCCGTTTTCATGCCATCTGAAATAAAATCAACAATGTTATAAAAATATTCTTCGTTTCACTTTTACTAGATGTTGTTTTGAGGTTTTTCATAATGCATTATGTATTTCTTACAGCTTGTAGCATGCTTGGAATCAGGAGACAGTATAACCATCTACCCATACACCGAAGTGAAGGTTGGCGACATTTTTGAATTCGTGGTACAGAGATGCGGCACAGATCCGTACGTACGATTTATATAAACAGTCTAAATTGCTTAAAACATTTACTGTACCATTCATACCGTGTTACTGATGGGAGTATAGTGAGTAATTCCTGTTTAATGACAATGTGGAATACTTCGGATATTATAATTGTACCTACATATGTATTTTCTACTGTGACGGAGTAGTTAGAGCGACTGCTTTGAGATCAAGAGGTCCTACATTTTGTAGTTCAATCCCCGTAGGAGCCAAAAACTGTTGTTTTTTTTTTTTAGTAATTTCATTGAATAACATGAAAAATTATGCCATTTTACAAGATTTGAAAACTGTATTTTAATTTCCCTTTATTTTATCAAGCTGACCATTACTTCAAAAAATATATAAAAACGTGTTCATTTTAAAAGGTTCAATATCGCAAAAAGTAGACGGTATAACATTTTCATTTGTTCTTATATTGCTGTCCTTATACTACTAATAAAAGTTTAATAATCAATGGCGAATCGTTTGCTAGTCTTGTATATTCACATATGTGATATGTTTCGCGGCAAAATTATGTAAATTGTACACCCTAGATTTTTGGCATTATTGAATATTTTTCTACAAGTTAAGCTTGAAGAATTATAACATGTGTTGTAATTCTACATTGCTTGTAATATTTTTTTGAACCTAGAACAAAAATAAATGCTTGCAAACATACCTATTTTAACTTTTGGGGTACTTTTAAATATGGACAGTATGTTTACAGTTGGAGAAAGGCAACAGAATTAGAAATAACTTTTAATTTAACGGTAATATGTCTTTAAACTTTGCAAACTAATCATTGAAACGAAAACCGCAGCAAGAATACGGGTTGTCTCAATAAACACAACTGAAGCGAAAATATGAGAAATCTTTCTAGTGGTGTTACATTTTAGTTTGAGCATTTCATTTAAAACCAGACCATGGTAATAGCTGTAATCAGCTCGTAATAGTATATACACATTGAAACTGCACGATGCTTGTATTTGTCTCAAAATGTATCCAGTATGTGCTATATGTATGTATCCATTTGCTAGTTGTTGATGTAAATACATGTAGCTAAAATTATCAAACACGCATTTAGATATTGATTATAATAACTATAAATACTAGTATATTCCTGATATTTCGAGATAAATGGGACTCGCGACAAGAGTGTATTATGAGAAAGAAAAACATTATTTTCAGGTTTGCAATAAATTTTGAATCAAACAATGGATCTATTGCCTTACATCTGATCTTTAGAAGTAGTGACGTTGCAATTAACACATGGACCACTATATGGGAACAAGATGAGACGTGCTCGTCGCTTGACCCGTCGGCCTCTTATAAAGAGTACAGAATTAGCTTTGAAATATTCGACACTTATACGAAGGTAATGACATTAACAACCTTATTAAAGTTGACAATACTCTTTATGTTTGATCAATGTGTTATTTCAGCTTAAGACCATTGTCCTTGTTATTGTAGAGCCTATACGCAGACGCATGCAACATCGGTTTTACAACTGACGTCGCACAAGCTTACCCGACACAAAGATATAAAATAAAAATATCTTAGCTCTAATTTCAGTGATTACATTGCTCTACAGTTCTCCATTCTGCTTGTTTACGTAGCTGTAGTATCCGGGAAAATTGTTTTGTCTAGTTTAGTCAAACAAATTACAAAATATTGTTTCCAAATAGAATACAAAAACAAAATTATATTAATTTTGAAAACACTACTTAAAGTGTTGGCAAATTATTCAGCAAAAGGACCCAGTAGTGAATTAACTTTAGCTACTTTTTTCATTTCACTTGGCCTTATTGATCAAATTTTTAATAGCTGACTCTTTATCCGGGGGGAAATGAAAGCGTTAATTGAAAGCCATTTACAAATTTAAGGAAATACGGATTTTCAGGCTGCATTTACGCAACGTTATTGCCATTTAATTCGTTGGCTTTTATATCATAAAAACAAAAATAATATCAAACAGGGAATGCCACGTACCAAAAACGTAGCCTCCCCAAAACGAGCCCCACAGCACCCAGAACACACACACACACACACAACACACACACACACACACAATCATGTACACACACAAACATACACTACCAACACACACTAGCATACAAAGCAAACACACGAGGACAAAACGAACAATTAAAGGAACACAGTGGGGCACCGCCTTGGAACGGTCAGTGGCAAAAACACCACTGGGGAGCTTAAACCGGTAAGTCTCATTGTGAATATAATTTGAACACAACAATGATTGCCACAGGAATCAAGTTTTTGTTATGAAAATTGATGTAAAAAATATGCATTTTTTTAATCATAACACTATGTAAGTTGATATTTTCTGACACGTACGTGAATTTTAGGTTTTGTCAGGTTAGCTTGCGCGACGTTATTTCTATTTTCAAGCAAACAAATGACAAATTTCGAACTAGAATCTAGGACAGTTACCTGTCTACACAATAAAGTGTGTTCCGTCAAAATTAAAGACATTTAAGAATAAACATTTATTTCGACAACATATGGCATTAAAGTCAAAACAGGTACGTGTATTTAAGGTTGTGTCAGGTTAGCTTCTGCGACGTAATTACTGTTTTAAGGTAAACAATTTACAAATTTGAAACCAGAATTTAGGATAGTTACCTGCCTACACAATGAAGTGTGTTGCGTTATAATTAAAGAGAAAGGAATAAACATTTGTTCGACACTAAATGACATTATAGGCAAAACTAAAACTTGCAATTTTAGAGTTGTCAATTTCCTGTGTTATTTGAATTTCTGTATTTGTCTTTATACCGAATGTGTCCAACTCTCCTTTTATCAGAGCAACGATTTCCGACTGCATTGACCGGATGTTGTGTCGAATTTACTAATTTGGAATGTTATTCCAGTTTAGACAAAGTCAACTGTAAGGTAACGAATGATAAAAACATGACTTTTCTTGCCCCTCCTTTCCGTTATCCTAGCAGTGTGTGCCGGAGAACGTCATCAGTATAACGTAGGGCATTAAGGTTGCCATGATTCCGCCTCAGACAAATACGCTGCAGCCCCCACCAAAGCAATCCTTTTGTAAAAGATTGACTTTGTTTTTCTATTTAATTACCTCATTATCAAGTATATGAAATATATGCGTACAGGAACGGTAGTGAGTATTAGTTTTATACATGTTCAAGATGTGTATCAAGCCAAACATACTTAATCCTGCTACAAGGAAAATGTTTAGTTAAGATGACTTAATAGTAAGAACTGGTTCATTATTATTAGTTAGGTGAAGAAACAAAGTTACAGACATTATTTCTAAATCTTTTGTCATTTTGGCTTAATAAGTATGTATATTTCTTCAATGCAGAGAAAAACATGATATTTTTCCGATTCCAAGGTACTGCCGCATCAGAAAGTGTGAACCATGCATCGATTGACTATCATATGATGTAATTATCTCCATTCTCCTCCACTCACATTTTTTTCCATTCCCCGTATATTTTCCCCTTCATAGGCGTGAAAGGGATCAGGGAGCATCCAATACCAGCCTTACAATAACAGAAACATAATATAAGAAAATTGTACATATAGTATGTAAAATGCTCTCTAATTAGTCAGAAATGTCAACACCTTATCTGCTAAAATAATTTGAAAGCTAATTTTTTTTTCTGTAATACTTTGTATCTTTTGAAGAGAAGTAGAGATCCACACTTCTAGTTCATTTAATAACAGTCGTTTAATTAAGATAATAACATAAAATGAGAAGTATAAATTGAAATTGATATTAATGTGAGTGAGTGAACCTCTACACCGATTTTCAAAAAAAAGTAAGAGCTTGTTACGAAATCGATAATAAATCATTACATTGTATTAATCACATTAGGTCCGGATATATTGCATACGAATTATTTCCATACGTGAAGCACGTAATATTATTGTTTGAATACATAACAAAAATAAACTGTATATCTTTTACAGATATGCATTGACCAGAAGGTATGCTGTCAGTATGATCATCGATTGCCTGTCTCAACAATTACAAGAGCAATTGTTCCATTTGGGCCACATGCCACCTTGAAGAGCGTAAAAATCACAACAGCCGTCCCTTAACTGATGAAATTGATATATAAAAGAAATTATTTTATTCTGTTGCAATTCTACATATTTAGATGGTGATTCTCCCCGTACGTCGTCAAATGGAGTCTACATATCTCAACTTACTCGTTCTTATTAGAAATAACAATGCAAGAAATCTTAACATGACTGAAATAATATTACAAAAAGGTTATCGCTATTATAAATTGCCTTAAACATTTACCAAATTTTTACAACAGACACTCAGTCCCATACTCAGACCGTACTAACAAAAATAAGTCTTATGCCAGGTATTACAATCCTGATAACTATAAATATGTTATTTATAAACTCTGTGAGATAAATGACCTGTAACATGTTCATCAGTTGTTTAACAAAACTATAGTGTAGAACGAAAGGTTATAATTCGATCATTGTTCTACATAATTAATGTTCAGAGGTTGATGCTCTTAGTGTCAGTAATTACATTTTCCTGTTTAATAACACGATGACTATTCAAGTTTAGGACTCCATGACGTTCTTTTCCTAAACCCTGTTCGAACTACAGGAGCCAGTGAATTGTTGATTTTCTGTCCTTTGCTTGTTTAGTCGAACCCTTCAAAGTTAGGTTCTTGGCGCTCTGACTTCAAAGTTATTGAGAACTTTGAGAAACAGTTGTCTTTGTTTTTAAGTGTGTTGTTTCATTTGAAGTATGTTCATGTACTGCGATGATATTGTTAGAACCTAACTTAGCGGGGATGGCCTTATTAACACAATTTACTTTTAGGCTGAGTCCGTAGAAAGCTGTGGCTGTTGGTATGCTACGAGCCTGTTTAAATCCCTAGTTACTAAATATTCGGGCACTTGACCATTCCAAGGTGGTAAACCCGGATTCAACCTTTCACGTAAATTTGTGTTGTGACTACATTATTGTGTATGCGTTGTGTTATACTTTGTTATGTTACACCGTTTGTCTCCGAATAATTAATATGCTGAGAAGATAACGTTTAGTCAGTGCAAATGCATTTAAGCATCCATAGGGATCACTCCTATACGCCTAGAAAATCATCGGACGGATCGGTTCAAATTTCATCAAATTTTATTGAATGAAAACAAAATTCAAATTGAAAAATCAACATGTCATGTCAAATGTGGTCATAAAATCGTCTTCAATGTTGTTATCAATTCAATTTGAAGGGATGTTATTTCATATGGAATATCTGGCATGATCTTACATGAAACTTACATGGAATTGTGGAAAACAAAATTCGGTTTTTCATTGCCAGCATAATTGTTTACTCATCTACAAGAAACATTATACATTTTGGGTATGTATAATTGCAAAATTGGCTAAAAAACTGTATTACAAACCGATCATTAACTCTGTCAATTTCATCAAATCATAACTTTTTTGTTTCAGACATTTGTAGAACTTGGCTTGGTAAATTGATTGATGAGAAAAATACAGTTTCTATTTAAGCTTAAAATTGTTTTAACTGACTATACTTTTTACGTTCACTATATTTATGCTGCAATATGTACTTTGCCTGTTAGTTGATGATTCCGTTTCCTGTGTGTAAGTCATTCTTTTGGTGTGTGTTGTGTTTGATGGTATTATTTTTTTGTGTTTTTTTTAATAGTCCTTATAACAGCTAGGGAAATGTTTAATTAAGATAATAGCCATGTAGACTAAATTACTATATGTTTTTTCGACAATAGGGATAAGTGAAAATACATATCGATTGGTTTTTATCGGACTATAATAAAAGAGAGCTGGTGATAAAAATATGAGATAACCTTATTAACTTAAGAAACAACTGGATTAGAAAATAGATAAGAATAAAATTATAATACCTCTTTTGTCTGTCATTTTTTTCAAATTTTATTGTTTAATGCCTTACGATTTAATTGAAACACATAAAATATAAAATTCTACACCGAAACTTGAAGTGAAGATATTTTTGGACTTTTAAACCACAGGCCCTGGTCCAGTTCTATATCAATCTTTTATTGGCATATTTTATATTCAAAACACGATTTACCTTCTATTTATACGTTATTGTGTTGAAAAGGTAAAACATTGAAAAAAATAATTTCACTGGTTCATATAATATATAAAGGTATACAACGCGAGCGTAACGCTATGGGAGCTTACTCGGCAAACTTGTAGAACATTTGAAAATCAGAGTTTATACGTTTGCAGCCTTTACACAAACGATCGTACATAGTGGACATTTAAAGTCTTCCATAAAAAGTACATTGACCACATAAATACCTTTTAAATACGCAGCACAAGTCTCTGCCCACGATTTGTTTCATTTTGACACGAGAGGTGATAAAAACAAGGAGCAAGTTCGCTTACCGGACTTGAGGTAGGTATCAATTCACTAGATCGCTCCATGTACTGTTAAGCTATGCTGTAGGTTGCTATACGTATCAAAATAATAGCAAAAAGGTAGTAATCACTGTTATTCGGTAAGTGGCTCATAGGGTAAACAACGAATTATGATCTCGGACGTGTATGCAGTAGATATAGTTTTCACTATTATTTCTTCAATTAGATTGCTAAAGTCCCGGCTGACCCTATACATATCAAAATATAATGTTACAGCAAAAATGTAATGATCACTGTTATTCGGTAATTGTATCATAGGGTAAACAATGAATTATGATCTTCAACGTTTATGTAGTAGAATACACCCAGTATATATAATTGTCACTATTATTTCTTCAGTGAGATTGTTTAAAGTCCCGTCCGACCCTGAATTTTCTACTCAGGTGAACTTGCCAAAACGTTGGACTGGCGCACGTTGAAGAGACAGATGTAGAATAAAGGGAATCCGGGCACAATAACCTAGCTCTGTTATGAATAGACCCCTCGGTTCTTTTACGTGCACATTGTACAGCATCAAAACACGTGACACAACCTCATGGTGACGGGTTGAAAACTATGAAAAGCGTTACTGAAATTGTCACTGCCCGACCAAGATTCGAACACGGGACCTCCGGATTGGTGACATCACCTTTTTTGTCTATGAATACATGTAGACTAGGTGTTATCACCTTTTCGAATGGAGTATAGAACTCATTCGAATAGATTATACCATATTTTCTCTTCAATAGGTGATATCAACTATTCGAATTGATATCACATTTTGCCTTTGGAAAGATTATACCTCACATTCCGAAATACATGTATATGAAAATATAGACTGGGTGGTATCACCCATTCGGATGTGTTATATCACCCATTGGAATAGCTAATACCATGTTTTCCTTTTAAATAGGCGATATCAACTATGGGTATTTACCCAATCAAATAGGTGATAAAACGTTTCCCTTTACAAAGCTGATATTAATTATTCCAATGGGTGATATCACCTATTCCAAATGTTGTTATCACTTTTTTAAAGGGAATATATTATAACACTTATATGAATTGATGATACCACCTATTATGTATTCTTAAATTGCTTATATTCCCGGCCGGCCGTCCGTAGGATGTCTTACCGGATGAACCTGTGAAGACCCCAGTAGGACACCCATGCATACTAATGTCTACTACGTTTTTGAAACGTTAGGCGTTTCGGTTTACTGCAATACCGAGTCACTTTTGTCAAAACATTATGATTATTTAGCCAAATTATGAGTAATGCCAATAGCCAAAGATTGGTGTGTGACACTCGTTGCTCCAGTACTTTGGTGCATTAACCACTTTGCCTCGTGGGTTTTTAACCAGGTTTTCAATTTTGAAAATCCTGGTTATTAGATTGGGGTATGGCGGGCGGATGGGCGGATGGGCGGATGGGCGGATGGGCGGGCGTCAAACGAAATTGTGTCCGCTCTGTAACTCTTCAACCCTTTGAAGAATTTTGATGAAACTTCAGACAAATGTTTACCACATCAAGATGACGTGCAGAACGCATGTTCCGCATGGCTGGCTCCAAGGTCAAGGTCACAGTGACATTAACATTGAAAATCCTGTCCGCTCGTAACTCTTCAACCCTTTGAAGAATTTGATCACAAAATGGTGTGGGCTGCTATATAGAGTCGGGTAATAACATTGATTAACAATTGTTGCCCATTTTAACAATATAATCTATTGCTTTCTTTTTCAGCAGTTGATGTCTCAATGATTGTACTAAAACATCATAGAACCCCCTCAAACTTGCTTCATTTAACTCAAATTGTTGTCTCATTATTAAGTATACTCCTTGCAGACAGTATTGTTAGCCGAAATTTACACCTACTCATTATCATGTATTCCATGAATATTATCTTTTCCTTCATGTCATGTTATAATCTTTTGAATATTCATAGCAATCTTCATTCCAAAATTCATACTATAGTATAGAATCAGAACAACATTTTTGAAAACCTGGTTTCGTGGCATTGCCATGTTTCTTGTTTACTTGGTCTTATAACGAAGGAGGTCGAATCCTTAGCGAGTGAATCATGTTTGTTAAGCTAGTTGAATAGGTACTATTACTTTTTCCCTTTAAATATGAATATCACCAACTTCAAAAGCTGTAATCACCTACCCGAATGTATGATATCATTTACTGAAATAGGTGATACAACCTTTTTGTGTCGCCTTTTCGGACAAACGGCGAAACATAGGGTTCCATTTGTCCGTCACAAAAACTTATCTAGGGCTATCTTTGCCGTTTCTTTAAATTTCTTAATCAAACTATTGAAATATTTTATAATAATAAGGAAGGATGCACATTTAGATACATATAAACAATACCTTATATTTCAATGCAGCCTTCTACAACAATAAAAAATGTATATATTGAATTATCAATATCATTACTCTAGTCCATGAAAAGAAAAGAAAAAAAATAAAGAAAAAATAGTGTATTGCTTATTACAAAAGGGTCGTAATGCTTCCAAACTGTGTAGGTCAAAGTTACATTTGACAAAGTTACATCCCGTTTCGTACTTAGATTGTGGCTGTAACTTTCAATTTCTTAAGATTTCTTCATCAAACTTTCAAATTGTATTGCTTGTGACAAAAGGGTCGGGATGCCGGCAAATTGTGTAGGTTAAGGTCATATTTGACAAAGTTATGCCCTATTTTGTACTTAGTTTTTGTCATGAAAACCTAACGCTGGAAATACCTTCGCCATTTCTTCAGATTTCTGTATCAAACATTGAAATTCCAATGTTTATCACAAAAGGGTCGTGATGCCGCCACATTTTACAGGTCAATGTCATATTTGACAGAATTATGTCCCTTTTTGTACATGGATTTTAACACAAAATTATCGGTTATTCTGCCAAGTTTAAGCGGACGACACAAGTGCTCTACTGAACACCCATCTACAGTCTGTCCCACTCAATCGACAGATTTTGAATATGCACGTGATATCAAAATAAAAAAGACCAACAGCATTGGAACATTAATATCTCTAGGCCACTTTTTCATTTTTTTTTTTTTATTATCTTGATATTTTAGTCAAAATTTGAATTTTTGTGATTTTTCCCATAGGCCGTTATGTTAATGACGTGACCTCGCTGAATCCAATAAGGCGGCGCCCGTAACGTCGCTATCGAGGATAAACTCAACGTTAGCGACGTCAGTTTTAATATGACGATAACGCGTTCTACAAAACGTTTGCAACGTCTTAATATGAGTTTTTTTCCGGGTTGCTAAAGCTGGCGTGTTGATTACTGAGGAAGAAAAAGGGCTTATATTGCAGTATTTAACACTTTTATATAACGACAATGATTCTAATTTGACACAGGAAATTTAGATTTAATAAAAGTTACTTGAACTTCTTTATTTACCAACAAAGGGATGCCAAATATGCATTTCACTCAAAGCCAATATAAATCAAATCGTCTTGTGACGATAGATGAATACTTATTCGTCAACTCACAGCATTGAGTAAACAATAAAATTGCAACACACAGATTTTCCGATCGATTTGCACTTCAATCTCGCCCATATCCTAGAATGAAAGTGTCTGGTTGTCTGACCCCCTACACCAAAACATACATGTAGCCTACGTCCAGGTAACAAAATGTGTACCGAAAGTTTACGGAATAGCCTGTGGTGCGTGCTTCAAAATCACGGCGGGAAACCAATTATAGAAGTAATGCATGGCGACATGTACATGCAATCTCTCCCTTCCCGACTTCACGCAACACACTGAATTAATGTTTTAGATACAATAACTCACTTAGATGATTTTGTGCTTCTCAAACCGCTTTAGGGAATCGGGTGGGGAAGATGAGATGAGAAATAAGAACTGACCTCCTGGAATTCCAAAAGTTGCATTGATTTACAGTCTACTTTAGTACCTACAGTCGTGTACGTCACGCGTATTTTTTATCTCATTATAATCATATCCTAAATTACGCTCCTCTACTCAGTATGCGAAATAGGATCAACACCAAATACATTTAAATACAGCATCTCGCGTGGAAGAAGAATATATCAGTCTCTATGCAGCATCGTCGGAAACCAGTGGCCACGGTTAATTCCAGCCGCTTCTCTCCGGTCATATATTCAATGGGTAATGAATAGCCTGGGTTATCGAGGATGCTATACAGAGGTGGCATTCCTTTCCGATCCACCTACATTAGGGCGAGTGTTGAAGGATAGATATTATAAAATATAATTCCCAAACTATTATATCCGTGGTAACAGAAATGTGGTACAGTAAGTTGGTCACTCGGAAAAATAATTTTCTGTCACAATCATGTCGGTAACATGACCAAAACGTAAATTGTTCATGGGGTAGGGGTGCGAAATTAAGTCGAGTGATTTCTCATCTCTACATATTTATTTATGCTCGATTTCGACACTTCCGCAATTTCACTGGTGGGGATCAAATTCGGGACAATCTGATCCTGACCAAGGCGAACGGGGTTACTACTGCGTTACGGAGGCTTAAGCGCAATCGAGGATAGTGGGAAGTACTTTCTCATTGAATTTCAGGAAAAAATACCAAATCGTGTATAAGGCCTACTAAGACAAAAGAAGCTGACCACATAGATTGCATATATTTTGTTAACTCATATTTGTGTATTCGTCACTTTCGACAGACTTAATTAGAAAGTTTACAGAAAACTGCCCAATTACAGCCTAAAGAAGTTTTCAATGATGTTTGTTTGCACTGTTATTCTAAAACCATAGTACTAGTGATGATAAGCGTTTATGTAGTAGAGGTATAATACGGCACTTATACTTCCTTGCTAGACGAGTGTCCGCTTCGGGTACTGGAGGACCCGAGTCCGAATCAAACTCGAGGCAAATTATTTTTCACGGTTACATTTGGCGCCCAACGTAAATTACCCACGTGTTTGGAAGTGATAACACCCTTATAACGTCCCAAAGACATTTATACTTGAAGAGTTCGAGGCCGAATTCTAGTACGAGTAGAGGTATACTACCTTGCCATTGAGCTTGCTTTTATGGCGACGTGGTATAGTGTCGGCGTAGGGACATACATAGTTGTTAGCATAGCTACGACGTATAGTAGAGCACTGGCGGAATGTCCGGCGCTAATTAAAGAAATCATGCTATTCTTAAGAATCAGTTGACCGGCGATGATTTAAGCAGTTGTTTTGTTTTAGTATGGGATGAGTTTTGGACACAAGTTATATTGGTATGTAACATTCCACCCAAAAAGGGGTTGCGATCCCCTCCCCAGCCGCTGGTTTCGGACCGGGGGAAGGTGGCCAGTCAAAATGCGTTTACTTTTTAAGATATATATACAGTGGACATTAAATGTGAAATTCTATGTGAATTTGCCAGTCTTCACAGTCTCGTCACAGATCTCGAAGTTTTAAGTGCGAGCGATACCTAAACACAAGATAGAGCATGTACGTTTATCGGCTAGATGTGGGCATTGCAAATGTTTAGTTGCTCGCCGTGAATTTTATCAATGTAGTGACGTCAGCAATTACGTAATTTGCTCACATCAGTAGGTACATGTAGTAACCTAAATTATTAACGGACGCCATCTTTTATATAAAGATGAATGTAAAGACCATCATAAATTAGGAGTTTTGTGATTCATATAGTAGAGCAGCATTTTGACTGCTGCTTGAGTCCAGTATTCACTAAAAAGTAACAAGCTAAGTTATATGCCAAAATGTTTGGCAGGCATCGAGGTTTATTCAACAGTAAATAAAAGTTTCCGACCTTTGGTGGAAAGTTGGAAAAGGTCAAGGTCAAGGTCAAATTGAACACCAAGATAAAAACGTTTAGTAAACTATTTGACTCTTAAATAATAATTTAAATATACATATAATGCTAAAATATTTGCTTTAACATAATACCTCACTATCCATACTACAAATTTATGTAAAAGTTTTGGCTCGCCAAGGTCAAGGGCAATGTCATTTCAAGGTCAAATTGTCAAAAATGACTAAATATAAGCTTTCTACCACATATCAAATCTCATAAATTGTATAAATGATGTTTAAACACACATCTTTACACTTTAACATAAATATAGGTTTAAATCCATTGATATGATAGCAGCAATTTAGTAAAAGTAAATGTTTATTTGGTGAGAGTATAACTGAAATTACCCCACCCACCACCCTAAAATATTTCAGTTGCGCTTGCTGCATCTACTAATCACATATAATACGATAGTGTTTTTGTTATAAATATAACTGGAAACAGTTTAACAAATAACAATTTTTCTAAAACTACTGTTTTGTACTAAATTGGATAAGCGTAAGTCAAGATCAAGATCATTTTAAGGTCAAATTGTCAAAAGAGACTAAATATAAGCTTTCTACCAAATATCAAATCTCATAAATTGTATAAATGATGTTTAAACACATATCTTTACACTTTAACATAAATATAGGTTTAAATCCATTGATATGATAGCAATTTAGTAAAAGTAAATGTTTATTTGGTGAGAGTATAATTGAAATTACCCCACCCACCACCCTAAAATACTTCAGTTGCGGTTGCTGCATCTACTATTCACATTTATACGACATATATAGAGATTAGGTTGGGTTTCAGTTTCAACTGGAGGAAATACATAGGATAAAGATTTCATTAAGTTTCGGGTCTTTTTCTCGTGGTATGCTTTTGAAACGCTGAAATATTAACTAGTGTTTCAATAATATCCCACGGTTGATTACCCGGAGATCGCTGTGTAGGAAACTAGGAATTACAGTAGATCATTCGACGCATGTTCAAAAATCTTTGTAGATCTACTTGAAAATATACTATTTTGATAAGTTAGTTATGCTTGCTCGTGAATGACGGGGAGTATGTGGACAAGACGGTCTTGTTCTTCATACTTGAAACAAGGGACTTAAATCACCGTAAGTTGTTTTTTTTTTCATTAATTTAATTTTCAATTAGCATTCACAATTTGGAGACATTCCCGAAGATTTTAGGAATAAGGACACGTGCATTTTCGTGTACATCATCCAAAACAAAGATGGCATCGAAAAAACACAATGGACAGCTGCCACAGAGAAAATTTATTTGAGGATAACAAGAAAACAAAAGAACCGATCGAAAAATCCTTTAAATTTGGGAGGGTGACTTTTTCATAGATTATCAAACAGGTATTTTTTTTAGCTGTGTTGTCCAAAAGTAACTTTTCCAGGCCAAAGTTGAGTTTCCCATTGGGATGGGACAGACTGAATTTAAATGTTTCATTATTTCGTAGTGTAAATACTATCCTTACAATTCGGATGAAAACGCCAATTCGACGAGGTGATATTCCATTTTCCTTTCGAAACGGGGGTATACGGTACTCAGATATTTCAAGATATCTTTAAATAAGTGGAGACCTCGTCAATTAAATTATAGAGCTCACCCAGTATATGTATTCGTAGACGAAATATGTGATATAACCTTTCGAAATAAAAATATCAATTACTGCCTTGGCATAGGTGATATAACCTGTTCAACCATTCGAATGGGTAATAAAATCTTTTGCAATAGGTGCATTCCCCGTTTAAAAGGGAAACGTCCTTATCACCGATTTGAATAGTTGATACCATCTGTTCAAAGTGCAAACATGATGTCAACTAGTCCCTTTAAATATGTGGTATCATTCATTGAAGTCACATGCACTGTTTTGAAATAGGTGATGTCAACTTTTCCCTGTGAACAAGTGATTTCACAATTTTGAAAAGAGAAAAACATGGTATGACCTATTGAAATAGGTGATAAAACCCATTCGAATAGATGATTCCACCAACTCTGTTTATTCCGAGGCGAAATAGGTGATATCACCTTGCCTATTTTTGAATAGGTGATATATCTCCTGTTATAATGGTGTTATCACAAAATAAATTTAAATGAATAACTAGTGCGTCATCATATAACAGATGTCACATATATATTGCTATTGCACATTTCAGTAAATTAAATGCTTATCACTCTTTAACGGTCTGTTTTCCCTCGATTCGATTACAATTCAAAAGGTTGAATACAATGCGTTTTTTTTATTACTACGTGGAATGTACATAGATATTAACAGTACAGTAAATGGTGGCTTCAAATGAATGGGAAATAATAGTGAAGGCTGGCGCGGTGGTCGAGTGGTTAACTGTAGTGTAACGTGTTTCGGTGCTGTACAATGTGCACGTAAAAGAACCAATGGGTCTATTCATAACAGAGCTGCGCCAGTCCAAAATTTTGGCAAGGTCACCTGGGTAGAAATAACAGGGTCAGCCGGGACTTTAAGCAATCTAAATGAAGAAATAAAATTGAAAACTATATCTACTGCATACACGTCCGAGATCATAATTCGTTGTTTACCCTATGATACAATTACCGAATAACAGTCACTGTTATTGTTGTGATATGTATAGCAACCTACAGCATAGCTCAACAGTACATGGAGCAATCTAGTGAATTGATACCTACCTCAAGTCCGGTAAGCGAACGTGCTCCTTGTTTTTATCACCTCTCGTGTCAAAATGTCTTCAAATGTTGCCATCGTCAGTGTAAAATGAAACAAATCGTGCGTAGAGACTTGTACTGCGTATTTAAAAGGTATTTATGTGGTCAATGTACTTTTTATGGAAGACTTTAAATGTCCACTATGTACGATCGTTTGTGTAAAGGCTGCAAACGTATAAACACTGATTTTCAAATGTTCTACAAGTTTGTCGAGTAAGCTCCCATAGCGTTACGCTCGCGTTGTATACCTTTATATATATACAACAAATGTATTAAATGAACCAGTGAACTTTTTTTCAATGTTTTGTTTTTTAACACAATAACGTATAAATAGTAGGTAAAACATGTTTTGAACATAAATATGCCAAAAAAGATTAATATAGAACTGGACCAGGGCCTGTGTTTTAAACAAGAATTGTACTTTGTTTTTATACTCACTGTCAAAGGAAACGCATCTTCACTGTTAGATTTGCGGCGAAACTTGAAATTCACGGAACATATATTAATACAAGATTTGAAACAACTCTATTCTTTCTATCACATCTCTGGTATATTGTTAAGTCATTTCTAAAAATAGTAAATTATAGACACCCGGCTACGCTGTTATGCGATCCTGTAATAAAGGTATCAGTCGTTAAATACAAGTTATGCGGCACAGGCAAGTATGCGTCGTTGAGAGTTGACTATTAGCTGATACATATATAGTTATAAAAACAAAAATAATATCAAACAGGGAATGCCACGTACCAAAAACGCAGCCTCCCCAAAACGAGCCCCACAGCACCCAGAAGTGACATTTTTCTATAGAAAAGGTACACAGACGCATGCATGTTTTGATCGCCCCATCATGTCATTTTTCCGTTAATTATTATTTTACGGCGGGAAACGCTAAAGATTATTGAGGTTTCAAATTTCCAGCTATAGTACTCGTGCAAGACGTAATTCGCACTGTAAACCCAATGGTACTTCGCGCATGCTATTTGATATACTGCAATGCAGGAAACCTATTTTTAAAACGTCAAGTATATAGTAGATGTGGTTTGTGCAGAAGTAACAGAAGTGTTTTTTCTCAAAATTATCTAAATCACACCTTATTCGATCCAATTTGGAGTGGTATCGTTTTGCATTGGAAAAACCGGGTGAGTTATTCCTTATTTACACTAATGCCTTAAATATGCGATTCGTGTTTTCAGTTGTTTCAAATCTTGTATTTATATATGTTCTGTACAACATGGGACCAGTATTAGATTGGATGACGAGTGCATACCCAATGCATCTGTGGTCCGTTGTATAGCTCTTACAGTTTTTACAAAACCTATGAGTTCAAAGAAACTGAGTTATGCCTCCTTGATGACATATATGGTGATAGTTTGACACTCTTGTTATACATACGAGCCTATTCATCATGCCTTGATTGTTGTAAATCAAAAAAATATTATTGTTTAAACCGACCATCAAACTATAAAAAGGCATCCATCAATTATTCCTACCTTCTATTAAAGTGTTATGAAATCATATTAATCTGTAGAGCTTAATCACTTTTTAACTGTAACACAATGATCATCGTTTTTCATTTGCGTAGTCAAAAACTGAAATTCCACACAATTTGTAAGGTAAATTTTCAATTCAATTCTAGATCTATCTGTCAAATTAGGAAGTAAATATGTCTTTAACATGTTTTAATAAATTCTTGTTGTTTTAAGCAGAGTTCTTGACCATGCTGAAATTGACCATTTTGAACAGTAGAACAGTAGTATAACTTTAAACTAAGTGAAGATCTTGACAAAAATATAGCTTATCATCGTTATTGTTGTTTGTGTGTTAAGCTGACCAAACTTCCCAGATCAAGTTTTACCAAAGATATGGCCTACACTTGTATTTAAGGCTTTCATTGATATCGGTTGTACATAGCGTCAATGTCGCTTGGACGGGTTACATATTTAAGGTTTCGGGGGATAGTGCAGGATACAGAGAATATCCCAGTTAAAGAGACATTCGCGGAATTTTTGCATGCTCAGTGTATGGCACCTATACATGGGACATTGGCTAAAAGGCTCATCCAGAAGGCAATTAGCTATGTTAGTGTTGGAACTGGGTGTCGAATCAGCGAGCGCAAGATTATAAGTCCAACGCGTTACCTTAATAGCATAAAAATGCTCCACATCTTAGGATCTACCTCTTTTGTCGCGCTTATATGGAGACGGTACCAGCTATGCTATATCTGCAAGAATGTATACCGCTGATAACTCTACAATAAAGGTACAGACTATAGTGGCTGGAATTTAAGACGTTTTTCGTCTGCAGAAAAACAAATCAAGTTTAACATTTAAATGTAGATGACAACATCAAAGCAGGTTTCTTCTTAAGATGCAAATGCTAATAAAGGGGAGAGTGTTCCTTTTTCTGTCAATATGCCAGCCATTCGTCATACACTGCAGCTGTACCGTGAAGAGTGACACCCTTTGAAAAATTTCCAGTCATTATTTGACGACGAAAAGTGACATCAAATTAGTACTAGATGTCCTAAGGATATATAAATGTATCAAACGCTACAACTGAAAATATATTTTTCGCAAATTTAAATCGAAACTATGATCATCGCGTAAGAAATGGTAAGTAAGGGATAGTGAAGGGATCAAGAGCTTCGTTCAGTTTTGAATTTCATTTGTGTTCACACCTATCTGTATAGGCCTTTAAATGAATCACTGAAATTTGTTTCTAGACACATTTTGCTATCTGAAGTCAAATCCTTTCACACCTGACCACGTTTCCGTGAAAATAAATATTTGAATGTGGCTATATTTCGAAGTATGTGCTCCTAAGTAACATGGACGATTTAATTACTTACAATTCTAGAAATCACAAAGAGTGGCATACTGCATATGTATTTTGATATGTGTCTGGTATACTTTTCACCGAGCAAAAATTTTTAGGGGTGGTTTCAACAAAAAAGATTTAATTATTGTAACGATCTCCTCAAGAGACTTTACGTATTTTGAACATATAGTACAACGTTTCTGTGCGACACCCAGCCTCTATATTGATTACTTGTGGTAAAAAGAGGCATTTTCGCCATAGGTTCTTCAGTGAAATTGTATTTGTTAATCATTTTACGTTCATTGAACACATAATCTATGTTTCGAAAAAACAATCTGCTAGATGTAGGGAGTGCCCCTTTAACCCTCACTCTCAGGGCTGTTAGTTATTCTGGCTCTAGGACCAATGTAGATCGTGACCAGGTTGTACATCCGTGCAGTCTCTTATGATTTGCTTTATTCGCTATTCATTTGATACATTTTCAACCAAGTCCTATATAAACAAACTGAGACGAATACGTTTGCTTTAGAAAACTAGCAGGTTAAAGGTTAATTTACCAAACACGATCTTGTGGCAAAAATATTTTTGTCCTATACTTAGATTGAAAAAAAAGCCAGAAGGTGTCTTTGGATTTCCTTACCCGAGCCGGATAGTGTCTTTGAAGTTAGGGCTGGGTTTTATTTTTTGATATCTTTTTCCGAGCTTGGTTATGTCTTTTGAAAGAAAGATCTAAGCCGGAAAATGCCTTGCATTTATTCTTCTTTGGTTAACATTTTCTTAGCCAGTTAGTGTCTTTGGATTTATATTTTTAAGATGCATTGTGTCTAATAGATATCTATTTCTAAGCTCGATATTCTCTTTGAATTACATTTTGTGTGCTTGTGCTGTGTATCTGGATATATTGTTTCTGAGCTAGATAGTGTCCTACGACTTCTTTGTTCTTAAATGTGTTGTATCTTTCTATTTCTTGTTTTAAGCGGGAGTGTGTCTTTAGATTTCATTCGTCTTTCGCGATTGAGTCGTTTGAACTCGTTTCAGGGTTTAATATGATTTCGGATATCTTTTTCAAGTATGAGTAGGATAATTCTGACATACAGTATGTAGATGTATAAAATGGATGATTGTGCCCTTGCATTGCCCTGTTAACATTGCCAGGTAAATTTATAATGCATACATATAACTGACCCATATTTGGATAAATTGGTTTGGAGTATTTCTGGAGTTGCAGCACATTGGAACATGCCTCTGTATTTTAAACCTTAGCGTTCATGTTGTCTCAAAATTGTTACATTGTAGGTCACTATTTCAGAGCCTAATTATACAATTCTATAATGAGATATTTTCTCTCTTCCCATCTCACGTAAACATGCCTACACAGGTTATTCTGCAGTATACATGTAAATCGGATATATTATTTAACCAGTTAAAATCGACCGTTTTGTTTTCTAACAGAAAAAGTATATACTCTGGTGACAACCTTATGCTTTCAAAACACTAACAAGCAAATTGTTGAAATGGGATCCCACGTCGTATGAGCCAACAGTTATGAACGTAGCAATTTTGGTATATTGTATTTACATGAAAACAGTCATAGCGGCTGGATTGAAAGGAAGGACTTTGAAGTTTTGTTGTAGATTGTATAGTATAGGGAAAACAGAATGTCTGCGTTCTTCTCGGTGTCTCCCGTTTTATTGTCCCTCCGCGTAATTGGACGTTCTCTGGAGCTCAAACAAAAGAACCAGTGGATAGGAGAGGATAATGCCGCGGCACACGCACAATTTTCGCCAGGACTGTCTAAGTAAATCTAGAGTTTTTGCCTTCAATTGTTTGTACTTACACTATATATTCAAATAAAAACTTCTTAAATATAAAATTATATTTCTCTGTAACTGGTTATCGAAATTAAGTCGCAGCTGGCTCATATAATCTAATGATCACTATTTCTTATTTAAACCACTGCATCCCCTTCTCTACCCTATCCAATTGGTGGAGGGGAGGGGGGGGGGCAGATGTTCAGTATGAAAACTTTAAAATTTCGGTTACTCTATCACTGGTAATCAGAAATTAATTGCCATCGGCTCAAATATAATAATCTAAAACCCAGGCCCATCCCAACCTCGTAGAGAATATGAGCCAAATTCTTTCTTTCGGAAAAGGCTTGTCAGAATTTGATAATGCTTGGCATAAGTGCTGAACTTTGTAGTTTCTAACAACTAAAAGTTAGAAAATGTATGTGTTTAGAACTGAGGCCCTCACGGGATGAAACTGTGTTTCTTTTACATTTTCTATATAAGAATATAAAAATATTTGTTTTCTGAAACTGAAAATGTTGATGATGTTTAATAAACAAAAACTGAGTTCTTTATGACTGTAAGATGCAGAAAAAAAAATTGCTCCTTGGTGGTATAACCCTAATGGGATTGTGAAAATTTAAAAATGCTCCTTTTTTCTGAAAAGGCTTTTCAGAATTTGATTATGTCTGGCACAAGTAATCAACTTTATATTCCCTAAACATGGAAATATTAGAAACTGGATTTTAATGGATATGAGGTCCTTGAAGGATGTAGTGCTTTTCTTTTATATTCTGAATATAAACTTGAGGATGCTTGTTGTCTGATCTAGTAGTACTGATTTAATGTAACTTACAATAGTTAAGTTCTTCATGGAAAAGGTCATTTTTCGTAATCGGAGATGAGGGCCCAGTGGGGTATTGGCAGTTTAAAAATGTTTTTTCCTTAAACCAATACACTTTCCAGTTGGTCTATTTCAGTAATTTGTTCAATTTTACGGGGGATATAAAGACATTGAAATTGCTTATTTCAATTACAAATTCAACGTTTTTATTCAATATAATTTGAAGCACATGACAACTATATTACAAAGTACAAATCACATTTTTTTAACATCTTATCACGGTTTCAATGTCTGTTCCCTGATATATCTTGTGTTGTGGTAACAGTTTATTAGCAAATAAGTTTATCTCAATGATAATAATGCCATACATTTGAGGATGCATCGAGACACAACGTATAATATTTCCCTACCGAAAAAATACAAATGCAGTTTTAACATGCAAGGACTATGTTGCGATATTATAGCTAACATACCTGTTTGTTTCTTATCAATTTAATAGTATGCAAAATGTATCTTTGGTGTAATTTCTGAATTAGCGAAGTGAGGATTAAAGTTATCACGAAAAAATGCTAAAAATAAGTTATTACTGAATTTACAGTATTACTAATCGAGGCTGAGCGCAGGCATGAGCTTAAGTCTAAGTATGTCATTTTGTAATGTCCAATTAGAGTTAAATTACTTAGCTCGTAAAATACTTAGACTTATATAAAAATAATTTTAAAAACATGCTAAACATTGCTTTTTACAGCGAAACATTACAAAAAACTGTCTGACTACGTTATGTCTTGAAGAAGCGACAAAAATACGAAAGAATTCTGTACGCTAATATTGATAGACTAAACTAGGCATAATTCTATCATGATTCTACTTGTAACCGAAAAAAAATATTGAAATTCTATATCTCAGTATTTCAAATATTAATTGGACTTAAAATGCTTAAATCTGTTTGAAGCTGTTGCAAAGCAACAAATGGCGTTGTTAGAAAAGAACCAAACAAATTGGTTTGCATTATTAATTATCATACCTCAACTTTATAGTTCCTAAACTGGTTTCCGATGATAGCGAAGATTGTTTCAAATAGGAGTAGTGTGGTGGAAAAAATATATATAGAATGACATGGCTTGTTTCGAAATCAGTTTTTATCAATTTGCATTTTGTCAAACTTTAGAAAGAAGAGAATCTCTTTTAACTTGCATGACTCCATTTATAAATCAATTAACATAGGCAAATAATATATGAAACCCATTAGACTTTCGTGATTCACACAGAAAATATAATACATTTGTAAATGTATGGTTTTTTTGTGCAGAAAGCAATTCCTAAACAATAGGGTCAAAATGATCATATTTGCCTCACATGCCTATGATTGGCTATAGAACAAGGACAACAATTGTGTCGCAGAAATTGTTAATTTTGAAGTTGATTCATGATTTGAACAATTTACATAGAAGTCCACTACACAATGCTATATTCCAAATATCTTAGCTCTGGGGTATGTAGTTTTAGACAAGATGATTTTTTAAGTTTTCCCTATATAATTCTATATGTAATTAAGAGATGATTATAAGTGAAGCAGTCCGCAGTGTTCAAGGTGAGCTATTGTGATCGTCCTCTGTCTGGCGTCTATCGTGAACAATTAGCTTGTGAACACGATGAGGTTGCAATGTTCATTTAATCTTCATGGAACTTTGTCAAAATGAATGTCTTCGTACAATTTAGAATATGTTCGAATATGGGTCATCTTGGATAAAATTAGGCACTCAGCACATACTGCATTTTCGTGGACATTTCATGCAAATTTGTCAGAATATTTGTCTTAATAAAAACATATTGAGTCTAAATATGGGTAATTTATGTTTAAAACTAGGTCACCAGGTCAAATCTAAGAAAAACATTGTACATACATTAGAGGCTGTATTTTTCATGGGATTTTCATGAAACTTTGGTTACATAAATGTCTTGATAAACTCTCAGTCAAGTTCTAATAAGGGTCAGCTTGACGTTGAACCTAGTGCACTAGGTCAAATCTTTGAAAAACACTGTGCACGTAACAGAGACTACATTTGTCATGGACTCGTCATGAAACTTTTCCAAAATGATTTTTTTTCTATAATTTGAGATGAGTGAATGTGAAGTATATCTGAGATAAAATCTAGTGCACTAGGTCATTAAAAATGATGACTTGCTCGCTGTACCGCATATTCCACTTTATCTGTGTCGGACATGTGGCCATTTAGGTGTGTGCAAAGATGTTTTCCTTTACTAACCTAGAATATACGTTATAGTCCTAAGCTGAAAAATAGTTTCGGTAATGTTCTTGAGGAATTGTTGAAAAGTGACGTAGATAGAGCAATTCCGTCTGCTAATGTTGTGTTACTAGTATAATAATTTAATACGTATGTACTGCAGGTACTAACTTGCATTTCTTCTAAGACGTCACTTATGAACAATTTGTAGACCCGAGTCCTCGTTCAATATCATTTGTAAACAGGCCCGCAAAAATATATATTGACCTAAACATTAGTCCATAATTGTATAATATTGATCCAAAACAATGCAGCATATCAAGTCAAATATGTACGAAGAAAATATAAACATGAACAAATGCAACACTCGATTCCAAGAGAAGGCGGTACCTTTATTTCATCTAAGCCAATGTCGTCGACTCCTAGAAAGTAAATACGCATATTAGCTACTCTTCATTTCACAAACTATTACTCTGATACTATTTCAGCTGTTTATTTTGAGACTGATCAGAGCTTCTGAAGGATGTCTTGGATTTAGACAAAATGCTTTTACAATTGTTTGTGCTTTAAAAGAGAAGGAATATGTTTGTTGGCAGGAAGGGAATACTGACCTTAAATTGTCTGATGATTTTGACACAATTATCTCCTGTGAAAAGCATTCGAACGACGTCGACTTTGTTTAAAATGGTCCAGCCTGCAACAGCGAGCCCGCAGCATGGGAATAGAATACGATGTGCTTATAGTGCAATGCATCACTCTTATGCAGGAATCAGAATTGTGGAAGGAAGTGGCATGTGTGAGAGACTGACAGACGCAGAAATGGATATTGACATGGAAGCAAGTTTCGAATATTTTCGAAAATATTCCGAATCCCAGCAGTTGCAACCTAACGTATGTTTCCTTTTCAAATTAAGATCTCGGAAGATCTACTTTTTATCTTATTTAGATTAGCATTAGCACATGAAGTGATTCTGTCATAAATGCTTAAGCTATATCGTGATTGTTTTTAGCAACCATGCATTTAAAAAGCCTTCCTGTAAGGAACGATATAAACAGTCGTGTAAAAGAGGCACTCCCTAAATAAAACAAATTCAACAACTTCAAAAACATAAATAATAGAAAAATTTGCAAGTATTATTGCTTAACCTAAAAGCTATACATTTTCGTCATCAGCGTTTCTACATATGTTGCAGTACATTATAGCATTCGATAATCTATGTAAAGATATTATTGTACAATTAATGGAGGATTGCGATTTATTACAAAATATTGATTATTTGTGCTGAAAAAGGTCATTTTTCGCCATAAGTTGTTCTCTAAAAGTTAGAAGTATTGATTTATCATGTTAAGTTCATTAATCACATTATTTGTGTTTTGAGAATATAATCAACAAGAGTGCCTCTTGGAATGGTCAATCATAACTGGTTTTTAATTCATATTCCTTCATTCGTTTATACTGCCTTTGTAGGTACAAACGTTTTTACATATACTAATTTATTTTCAAACTCATGTGTTGCCACTTTTTATGATAATCGTATGCATTTTCTGAATGGTAACTCTTTGGCAACGTGCGTGCAGTAAATTACATACGTTAACCTTTTGGTGCCACTTAAGACAGTTTCAATTTTTAAGTAAGTTTTAATATGCAATAACGCTAACAGCACAAATCTAAATTTTATTCAGAATTCCCCTTTAGCACTATACAGGTACGTTTGTGAAACGTGAACATTTAGTGGACACATGGGTATTCTAATACAAATATATATTCGATCATAAGCTTTAGAGGTTTGCTTTAGATATAATGTCCTTTAACCCAGTAAAACACTCCGAGTTTTTGAAGACACTAAACTCTTAGAATTTGTTTCAGACCAAACTGATAAAATTGTTGGTTTTGCACAGTCAAGTAAAGTAGAAAGATGTTGGAAAAATATATTTTGTATACATATTTCAGACTATAACTCAGTTGAAGAATAAGAATCAGTGCCTTCAATGATTACGAGTAACTGACTGGCAACTTTGATTTACAGCACGTACTATCTTGAATAAAGTGCCTTACATATGTGACATAAAATTAGTCCAGCTTCAAATCAGTTTTATAAAGTCATTCATTTTCATGGCATATACAATAAAAGCAACACTGTTATAAAATAATTATTCGTTTCACTGTTAAAAGATAAAGTTTTGAGTTTTTTTATAAAACATTATGTAGAGTATTTCTTACAGCTTGTAGCATGCTTGGAATCAGGAGAAAGTATAACAATCTATACATACACCAAAGTAAAGGTTGGCGACATTTTTGAATTCGTTGTACAGAGATGCGGCACAGATACGTACGTACGATTTTTATAAACAGTTTAAATTGCTTGAAAACATTTACTGTACCATTCCTACCGTATAACTGATCAGTTTAAGGCAGTGGGTGAATAATAAGTACTTCCTGTTTCATGACCATTTGGAATACTTTGGATATTATAGTTGTACCTATTTTGTAGAGGTCCTAGTTCAATCCCCGTTGGTTTGTGTTTTTTTCATTTTTAGTAATTTGATTGAATTCTGCTATTTTACAAGATTTGAAAACTTTATCTTAATTTTCCTTAATTTAATCAAGCTGTACAATTACTTGAACAACAAATAGACGGTAGAACATTTTCATTTTTTCTTATATTGCAGTTTATATACTACTGATAAAAGTTTTATAATCAATGGCGATGCCCCTACTCCGAATCTTTTGCTACAGTCTTGTATATTCACTCATGTGAAATGTCTCGCGGCAAAAAAAAAATGTAAATTGTATACCCTAGTTTTTTGGCATTTTTTAATATTTTTTATAACACAAGTTAAGCTTGTAGAATTATAATACATGTTTTGTAATTCTACATTCCTTGTAATACTTTTTGGAACCTAGAACAAAAATAAATGCTTGAAAACATACCTATGTTAACTTTTGGGCTACTTTTACATACGGCCAGTATGTTTTAAGTGGGAGTAGGGCAACACAATAAGAAATATTTTTTTAATTAAAAGGTGAAATGTCTTTAATTTTGCAAACTAATCAGTTAACAGATGTAAATTATAAAAAATATAAAGTTTAACGTGTTTTGGAATAGTGTCTACTATTCTCCACTAGCTTAAATTACAGCTAGTTCAAACTCAACATATTTAACATACTTTTACGATGTTCTGGCTTGTTGGCAGGTCAATAAACAGTACCCATTGCTAACACAAATCGTTTTCACAAGATCTTGGGATTTTTCAAAATGCTAAGTATTCAAATACACGCTGGTAATTCAAACTATCGAATTTTAAGGACTCTTTTACATGACGTCAGGGTGATACTTTATTTTCTATAATCACGTACTATCTCGGGTACGCAGTGATTAGTTTGCGGAGCTTACCTCATCAAATGAAATATTTATTATAATCGGAAAACGCTCTTAACTTTTGACTTGATTCAGATTAGTAGGTCTATTTTGTGAAACTATCAATTTTAAGTTTGCTTACTGATACAATATTTGGTTGAATCAGGTTACTTCTGTAATCTGAAATATGTTTTATCAAGAAATTTACAGTTTTATTTTATATGATATAAAGATGTAAATACATGTGACAAGGACACTTCCAAAGAAAGGAAAGTTGAAAATGTGTCCGACTTTGCTCCAGCTACCGCGTTTTGTGAAACTGTTCTTCTATGAGCTGATATAGTTTTAACATGTATTATTATGGTGTTCCAGCTATGTATTATGACACTGTATTTTTTTCGGGTTATGCGTTAGACATTAATTTGTGATAATTCTATGGAAGAGAATATTGGTTGTGGTTGACATAGAAATCGTAATCCAGTCTGGGTATATAGTTTGAAAAAAACAACCTAAGTTGTTTCGCAATTAACATGGTTCTAACTGTTTTATGGTCAATATCAAATTAGGTTTTTTTCTAAAATAGCATTGAAACGAAAACCGTAGCATGAATTCGGGTTGTCTCATTAAACACGATTGAAGCCCAAATATGATATTTAAAACCAGACCACGGTATTTGCTTTAAGCAGCCCTTTAATAGTACACACCCCGAAACTGGACGATGTTTGTATTCATCTCAACATGTATCAAGAATGTGTTATATGCATATATCCATGAGCTAGTTGTTGACGTAGATACATGTAGCTCACATTATTATATATCGAGTTAAATGAGACTGACCGTTCCAAGGCGGTGCCCCACTGTGTTCCTTTAATTGTTCGTTTTGTCCTCGTGCTTTGTATGCTAGTGTTTGGTAGTGTAGGTGTGTGTGTCATGTGTGTTATGTTTTTTTTTTTTTTTTTTTTTTTTTTTTTGGTGGGTGTTTTTTTTTTTTTTTTTTGGGGCTCTTTTTGGGAGGCTGCGTTTTTGGTACGTGGCTTTCCCGTTTGATATTATTTTTTTTTTTTTTGCCACAAGAGTGTATTGTGAGTAAGAACAACATGTCATTTTCAGGTTTTCAATAAATTTTAAAACAAGCGATGACTCTACTGCCTTACATCTGGTCTTTAGAAGTAGTGAGGTTTGGCTTAACACATGGTCCAATATATGGGGAGAAGAAGAGAAGTGCTCGACGCTTGACCCGTTGGCCTCTTACAAAGAGTACAGTATTGGCTTTGAGATATTCGACACTTATTACAAGGTAATGAAACTAACAGCCTTATTAAAGTTGACAATACTCTTTATGTTTGATCGATGTGTTATTTCAGCTTAAGACCATTGTCTTTGTTATTGTAGAGCCTATACGCAGACGCATGTACATCGGTGTTACAACTGACGTCGCACATGGTAACACGGCACATAGACGTAAAGTCAAAATATCGCAGCTCTAATTGCAGTGTTAACATTTCTCTGCAGTGCCCCATTCTGCTTGTTTCAAGAGCTTTAGTATCCAGGAGAGTTGTTTTGTCTAATAAAGTTAAATCAATAAAAACATTTCTTTTTAAATTGAATACAAAAATAAAAGTATTTTAACTTTGAAAGCATTAATTTAATTGTTTGCAAATTATTCAGCAAAAGGATTCAGCAGTGATTTAACCTTAACTACTTAGCCTTATAGATCCAATTTGAATACCTGACTCCTTATCCGGGGGGAATTGAAAGAAATTTAAGAGGAAGTCAGAGCTTGTTGCGAAATCGAGATTAAATGCATCAGTACATTTTATTAATCACATAATGTACGGAAATTTCGCGTACGAATTATTTCCATACGCGAAGCACATAATATTATTGTTTGAATACATGTTATCTGCTTCAGTTGCCATTGAATATCTAAAAAAATAAACTGTATATCTTTTACAGATATGTATAGACCAGACGGTATGCTGTCAGTATGATCATCGGTTGCCTGTCTCAACGATTACAAGAGCAACAGTTCCATTTTACCCACTGTCCACCTTGAAGAGTGTAAAAATCACAACAGCCGTCCCTTAATTGATATAACTGATATATTAAAGAGATTATTATAATTTCATTATATCTGTTATAATTCTACATATTTAGATGGTTCAAACTTACTCGTTTCCATTAGAAATTACAATACAAGATATCTTAACATGACCGAAATAATATTTCAGTAAGGATATCGCTATTAAAAATTGCCTTAAACATTTACCAAATGTCAGTGCAAATGCATTTAAGCTTTCATAGGGATGACTCCTACAGACCTCCATAATCATCGGACGGATCGGTTCAAATTTTATTACATTTCAGTGAATGAAAACATAAAATTCAAATTGAAAAATCAACAATGTCACGACAAATGAGGTCATGAAATCGTCTTCAATTTTGTTATCAATTCAATTCAAAGGGATGTTATTTCAATATATGAAATTTTTGGAATGATTTTACATGAAACTTACATGGAATTGTGGAAATTTCTTTTCGGAGTTTTATTACAAGCATGATTGTTTACTTATCTAAAACATTATGCAGTTTGGGTATGGAAAATGTTACAGTAATGGTACATATGTATATTGTCAAATTGGCTAAAAAGCTGTATTACAAAACGATCATTAACTCTGTCCATTTTATCAAATCATTATTTTTTGTCTCAGACATTTGAAAAACTTGGCCTGATAAACTGAGTGATGAGAAAAATACAGCTTCTATTTAAGCTTAAAATTGTTTTAACTGACTCACTATATTTATGCTGCAATGAGTACTTTGCCTGTTAGTTGATGATTCCGCTTCCTGTGTGTAAGTCATTCTTTTCGTGTGTGATGAGTTTGATGGTATTACTTTTTTGTGTTTTTTAATTGTTCTTACAACAGCTAGGGAAATGTTTGTAAAATTTAGATTATTGTCATGTAGACTTTATAAATTACTATATTTTTTAAGACACCAGGGACATGTGATGATACATATCGATTGGTTTTTATCTGATTGAATAATGATAGAAAGCTGGTGGCAAAAATATAAAATAACCTTCTTGATTTAAGAAATAACTAATAACTACTGGTATAAGTATAATATCACTTTTTCTGTTCTTATTGTTTTTCCAGTTGTATTTTTTCATGTTTTAATTCAAATAGGTAACATCAAAATAATTACACCGAAACTTGAAGTGACGATTGTCTACACTTTTCAACAATAATAGTACTTTGTGTCTCTGTTTAAATGAATTACTTCCTAGTACATTTAATTTTGTGAGACTTATAATGTCCTTTATGACAAATTATATTCTGACGCTTTTCTATATAACTGAAAAGATTGCTTCTTTGCCTTTCAGTATTAACGAGTGCAATGTACGCATGTTTAGGAAAATTACATTTGATGGTTTCTTCTTGTAGGTTTTGTTAATATCATCTAATCATCTACAGTGTTTAAACAAAACTCAAAGACAGTTGCTTATCTTAGATGGACACCATGTTTAGTGTATTTAACATTCAAAATACATTGAACGTACGCTTGATGAATCACGCCTTTTATTTTATGTGAATAATAAGTCTTAAATATTGTCGTTTTTGTTGTCTTTTGCTTATTGAACAATTCACATGTACGTTGTTTGAGTGTTTATTACATTTTCTTCCTCCCTTATGAACATTAACCAATAGCATCCAAGCATTTGATTCACGTGACAGTCCAATAGATTTCCATGTTCAACTAAATCTAACCTGTTTTATTCAGAGTCCCAAAAATCTATATTGAATTTATCTTGCGACCGCGTCCAATATGACTTTATACAGACACCTGTTCTGCCATCGCTACACATATGATAAGTAGTGATGATTCGGAGTTACGTATTGTAAACTGAACGATCAACAAGTGACATTTATCAGAAGCAGACATAACCATGGAGATTGCTGATAAAAAAGTCGATCTAAAACATCATTTTTAAAGTTAACATTTACATATGAGCATTCATTTACTCAATTGCATCATTTTCTATCTATCTAAATGAATTTCGAAGCAATGTAAGAAAAAGTATTTTTTTACCGATAAACTTCAGTATTGTACTCAACAATGTATAATTACCTTATATCATTTTACTGTATTGGTCTGTCTTTTTAGCAAGATACTTATTAAAGGCAACATTTCACTGTTCGGTTACGCAAACTTTAATTCCCCGTACATCAAAACCAATATATTTTAAATGAAATGATAGTTTTTGGCATCTTCTATACTGTGGTGGACAGGATTTTCTGAAGTGCAAATGATTAAGGTCAAAGAGTTTTTCCGAATACCGGCCATATGCAGAGACATACGAGTTCCCGTGTATGTTAGGGATAAACTGCAGTAATTTAAAGCTGCTGGCTTTAAGATTTTTTTTAACAAAAAAGCTCACCTAATTCTCCGAAAATAACATGATTTAAAACTAAAAATAAATAAAAGCGTTCCAGTATAAATTCCTGTAAAGTATATCTGTAATTTGAAATTATACGCTACCAAATTGGAAAGCGTTACAAACGCTTTTCAAGTTAAAATATAAACATATAGTGAAGCAGTGTCGTTAAGCCTTGTCCATCAACATTGTCAATGGATCTTTGAAATATACTATCTCGATTTTTACTTAGTCCAAAATAAATTGTAGATTTTAGCCATTACTTTTGAATTTTATGTATGAGTGTATTATTGTTGATAATTTTATTTTTTCAACGGCAACTGTAAGCGAGCAATTTCAAACTTGTATTACAATAAACTTTATCCATAGAGATACTTTTATATGCCCGAAGAGACGTATTATGGGAACACTTGATGAACGTGTTTGTTGGCATAATGGCTCGGCCAATTTCGAAATTCAGTCAAATCAACTTTTTGTTAATGGCCCTAGAATTATGCAAAATGTGCCAAATTAGACTTGCTCATTATCTTGTCAAGCAAATTCGATAACCTGTCGAATTGCCCAAGGTCCTTTTGGATTACGGCCCTTGAATTATGTAAATATGTCCAAATGAGCTTTGTCCGCTCTCGGTTTCGATCTTCACTAAACTTGTTGAAAATATTTGTGAGCGAATTGTCTAGACCAAATTCGATAACTAGCCCAATCGCCCTATGCACATTTTTATGCTGGCCCTTGAATTCTGCAAAATTGTACAAATGTGCCTCGTCTGCTCTTTAAGTCTATCACTTTTCATCTTCATCTAACTTGATGAAAATACTTGCAGGCATAATGTCTAGGCCAAGTTCGATAACCAGCAAAATCGCCTGAACGACATTTGGATTATGGCCCTTGAATTATCGAAACATGATGAAATTAGCTTTCACAGCTCTATAGTTCAAAAAGTTGACTAAGCCTTGTCCGCTGTATAGTTCTAACAGGTTTAAAAAAAACATATGAGCTCCAAGAGTTATGCCTCCCTGACGGGTGTATATTGTGACAGTTTTACACTCTTGTTATACATATTAACCTATTCATCATGCCTTTATTGTTGTAAATTAAAGTTATATTATTGTTTAAACCAACCATGAAACTTTGAAAAGGCAACCATCAATTAGTCCTACCTTCTTTTAAGATATAATCAAATTATTTTAATCTGTAAAACAGCGTTGTCGCTTTTTAACTGTTACACAATGTTTTTCAATTTATAGTTAAAAACTGAAATTCCACCCAATTTGTAAGGTAAATTTTCATTTCAATTCTAGATTTATCTGTAAACTTAGGAAGTAACTTTGTATAACTTGTCTCTAACATGTTTTAATGAATTCCTTTAGTTGTAAGCAGAGTTATTGACCATGCTATAATTGACCATTGTGAACGGTAGTATAACTTTAAAATAAGTGTAGATCTAAATAAAAATATAGCTTATCATCGTTATTATTATTTGTGTGTTAAGCTGACCAAACTTCCAAGATCAAGTTTTACCAAAGATATTGCCTACACCTTTATTCAAGGGTTTTATCATTACTGTCTGTGTACATATCGTCAATGTCGCTTGGAGGGCTTACATATTGATGCCCCCTTCGAAGAAGAGGGTAATACTGGTTTACAAATGTCGGTCGGTCGGTCGGTCGGTCCGTCCGTCCGTCCGTCCGTCCGTCCGTCCGTCCGTCCGTCTACCAACTGCTTTCCGGATGATATCGAGGTTAAAGAGAATATCGAGGTTAAAGAGACATTCATGGAATGTGTGCATGGCAAGTGTATGGCACCGATATATGGGGCATTGGCTAAAAGGCTCATCCGAAAGGCGATAAGCTATGTTAGTGGTAGAATTGGGTATCAAACCAGCGAGCTCAAGATTATAAGTCCAACACGTTACCTCAATAACATCAATCTGCTCCACATCTTAGGATCTAGCTCTTTTGTTGCGCTTTTTTGGAGACGGCACCAGCTATGCTATATCTCCAATAATGTGTGCCGCTGATAACTCCACAACAAAGGTGCAGACTATAGTGGTTGAACTTCAAAACGTTTGTCGTCTGAATAAAAGCTAACCAAGTTTGACATTTAAATGTAGATGACAACATCAAAGAGTTCCTTTTCCTGTTAGTATGCCAGCCATTCGGCATACACTGCATCTGTACCGTTAAGAGTGAACCTCTTTGAAAAGTTTTCAGTCATTTTTTGACGTTGAAAAGTGACATCAAGTTAGTCTTAAAGCTACATGCATCAAACGCTACTATTGAAAATATCTTTTTCGCAAATTCAATCGAAGCTATGATCCCCGCGTAAGAAATGGTAAGTAAGGGATGAAGAGCTTCGTTCAGTTTTGAATTTCTTTTAATTTCACAAATATCTGTATAGGCCTTTAAATGAATCACTGAAATTTGTTTTTAGACACGTTTTGCTATCTGAAGACAAGTCCTTTCACACCTGAACACGTCATTATGAAAAAAGATATGTTTCGACGTATGTGCTCATATGTAACATGGACGATTTAGTTACTTACACTTTTAGAAATCGCTTAGAATGACATAAAGCATATGTATTTAAATCCGCATCTGGTATACTTTTCACCTAGCAAAACTCTTTAGGGGTGGTTTCAACAAGAAATCTTGTAACAAATTCCGAAAGAGACTTGATAAGAGACGAAAAAGTTTGCTTAAGAAAACTAGCAGGATAAATGTTAATTTACCAAAACACGATCTTGTGGCAAAATTTTTTTTTCCTATATTTAGATTGAAAAGAGCTGTAAAGTGGCTTTGGATTTCATTACCCGAGCCGGATAGTGTTTTTGAAATTATAGGGCTGGGTTTTATTTTTCGATAACTTTTTCCGAGCTTGGATTTGTCTTTGGGAAAACATTCTGAGCCGTAAAGTGCCTTTGCATTTATTCTTCGTTGGATTACTTTTTCTTAGCCAGTTAGTGCCTTTTGATTTATGTTTCTAAGATGCATTGTGTCTAATAGATATCTATTTCTAAGCTGGATATTTTCTTTTTGTGTGCTGGATTGTGTATCTGGATATTGTTTCTGAGCTAGATCCCTATAGGGAAAACAGAGTGTCTGCGTTCTTCTCGGTGTCTCCCGCTTTATTGTCCCTCCGTGTATTTAGATGTTCTCCGGAGCCCAACCAAGAAACCAGTGGATAAAACAGGATAATGCCGCGATACATGCACCCTTTTCGTCAGGACTGTCTAAGTAAATCTAGAGCAATGCCTTCAATTGTTTGTGCTTATATATTTAAAATTCTATTTCTCTGAAACTAAATATTTAAATTAAAGTGCAATGGCTCATATTATCAAATGATCCCTATTTCTTGTTTTAACCATTGCATCCTCTTCTCACCCATATCCATTTGAGGGCAGATATTCAATATGAAAACATTAAAATTCCGTTTACCCTTTCACTGGTGATCCAAAATTAATTACCACTGGCTCAAAAATATTAACTCCAACCTAGGCCCAACCCAACCTCGTAGTGGATGAGCCAGATTGCCTTTTTTCGGAAAAGGATTCTCAGAATTTGACTATGTTTGGCACAATTAATCAACTGTGTAGTCTCTTACAATGGAACACTTTTTTATAGAAATGAGGCCCTTAGGGGGATGTAATGCTTATATCACATATTCTGAATAGTAACATAAGAATTCTTATTATATGAATTCAGTAGTGCTGATTTTATGTAACTTACAATAGTTAAAAACAAAAATAATATCAAACAGGGAATGCCACGTACCAAAAACGCAGCCTCCCCAAAACGAACCCCACATCACCCAGAAGTGCACACCACCAACACACACACACGCGCGCACACGCACACACAAACGACACACACACACACAATCATGTACACACACATATATACACTACCAACACACACTAGCATACAAAGCAAACACACGAGGACAAAACGAACAATTAAAGGAACACAGTGGGGCACCGCCTTGGAACGGTCAGTGGCAAAAACACCACTGGGGAGCTTAAACCGGTTTATGGTGCGCACCCAACCTCACTCTTACCCCCACCATGTTCCAAAGTCACAGGACAGTGTAAATAAAAGTAATCCCTGCTAGGTGAATCTCTAACACACGCAATGGAAACAAAAGGCATGGTATGTAAAACACAAAAATGCTCGTGTATGAATATATAAAAAGCAAACCTTGAGAACCATAAACCGTATGTACTCAATGCCTTAGCAGAAGGCAGAGTACCAAGAGAAACACCCTTAAGGGCCCGACGAAACAGGCCAGAGGACAGAAATCAAAACAGTTTCGTCCCAGTGGGATTTAAAAACTGCCCATCACAGAGTCCTCCCCCTCTTCCGTCAGACACAATCAAAGAGGGAAGCATAGCGTCCAACTGTAAACGGGTTGAACACCAAACATGCGTTCTTTACTGTCACTTGCAGAAAAAAAATGATCCCGCTGAAGATGAGGGTCCAGTGGAGTAGTTAAAGTTTAAAAATGTTTTTTTCTGGAACCAATACAATTTCCAGGTGGTCTTTTGCAGTGATTTGCTCCATCCGACGAGGGATATAAAGACATTGAAGTTGCTTGTTTCCATAACATGTTCGTTCAGACGCAGTTACTAAGCGTTATTTACAGTAAGCTTAATGGTAGATCTCTATAATGCAAAGTGTTTATTTCAATATAATTTGAAGCACAGAATAACTAGTTTACAATATACAAATCACGATTTTTAACATCGTATCAAGGTTTTAAGTCCTCATACATGTCCTTTTATCTACAATTTCTGTTCTCTGATATATCTTTTCTTGCGGTAACAGTTTATTAACAAATAAGTTTATCGCAATGATAAAAATGCCACACATTTGATGATGCATAGAGACACCATGCATTACTTAATACTTCATGTTTGCTTCATTTTAATTCAAAAGTATGCAAAATGTATTTTTGGGTTAGTTTCTGAATTAGCGAAGTGAAGAGTGAAGTAATCATGAAAAAATGCTAAAAATAAGTTATTACTGAATTTACAGTATTACTAATCGAGGCTTAGCCATGTCCCATTAGAGTTTTGGGTGTAAAATTACTGAGCTCTTATATTACTAAGACATATAACGAAAAACAGGCATAACATTGCATTTTAAATAGTATGTATGCTACAAATATGTAGCAGTATCTTTTCCCAATGATGTAGCGAAAAGATAAGAAAAACTGTCTGACTACGTATTTTCATGAAGAAGCGACAAAAATACGAAAACATTCTGTACGTCAATATCAAAAGACTAAACTGGGCATAATTGTATCATGATTATATCCGTAAATTTATGGAAATACTATAAAGGAGTATTTCAAATGTTAATGGAATTTAAAAATGCTTATTTCTTGTTGATGCTGTTGCAAAGCAACAAATGGCGTTGTTAGAAAAGAACAAAACAAACTGGTTTGCATTATTAATTATCATACACCAAATGTATAGTTCCTAAACTGGTATCCGATAACAGCAAATATTGTTTCAATTAGGAATAATGTGATTGGAGAGATTAAAAGAGAATGACAGAGCTTGTTTCGAATCTAAGAAAACCAATTTTCAATTTGCATTCTTATCAAACTTTAGAAAGAAGATAATTTCTTTTAACTTGCATGGCTCCATTTATTAATCAATTTACATATACAAATAATAAATGATACCTATTAGACTTTCGTTATTCACACAGATAATACATTTCTAAATGCGCGGTCTTTTTATGCAGTGAGTAATTCCTTAGCAATAGGTCAAGGTGGTCATATATCGCTCACCAGCCTATGAATGGCTATCTAAGATGCACATTAATTCACAACAATTTACATAGACGTCCACTACATAATGTTATATTACAAATATTTAAGTTCTGGGCTATGTAGTTTTGGACAAGATTTTTTAAGTTTTCCCTATTTAAGCCTGTTTTTAATTAATAGGTTCTCAGGTAGGCTCAATTTTGACTATAACAATATTGGTAGATTTCCACTAGGCAATGCTACATGCCTTGTTTCTGGTTTTAGAGATTTTTTTTTCTTCATTATTCCCTATAGAAATCAAATGTCAAGTCAAGTGGTGATCCCCCAAACCCCCACTACCCGCCGGGGGTAATTATATAATCCACATATTTCGCTGGACGAAAACCCAAAGTAAGTGGTTACTTCTTTATGTTATTATATAATTATACTCTCCTCTAAATGGTTCACTGTTACCAAGATAAAACAAAAATCAATCAACACATTTTTCTCCACACAGGGGGAAACATTTACATCTTGCTCGGTTATCAGACTTGGGGCAAGGTTTGCTCTCTTGTCCTTATTGATGTTTTTTTTGAGATACATGTACCACTGTTTTTGTTGAATTTATTTCAAAATATCAATGATGCAGATTTACTGAAGACGCATATTATATGTCTTGTCAACCATTGCCTCTGAGTGAAAAGTTATTGGGTTCTTGCAGAGGCATTGTCCCTTCTGATAATAAACCTAAAATATTTCCTTTTCTTGACTAGGAAAAAACAAAACTGATCAACAGTCAGAAGAAAAGCTGATGAATAAGTTAACTCAAATAAGTCCTTTTCAACCTGGTCCGACGTTATAAAGTTTTGGTTTTGCAAATCATCCTAAGTGAAAATGCTGTAATACATGTACCATTGTAAGGGACCCTGAAGATGTAAAAAGGACTTGTTGATATCTAAGGTTTGTAAAAAGATCTTTATGAGGGATGATCCAAAATAATGTAGAATTTTGCTCTAAACTATTTGTTTTACTGCTCTTTTTTGTCTTACCTAAGCACGCAGTGCTCAATGTGAGCTATTGTAATCGCCCTGTGGCTAGTGTCGATTGTGAACAATTAGCTTGTGTGCACGATGATGTTGCAGTGTTCATTGAATTTTCATTAACTTGGTCAAAATGAATGACTTGATAAAAGTTCCACCAAGTTAAAATATGGGTCATCTCGGATGAAACTAGGTCACTTTGTCAGATCTGTGAAAACTGTGCACTCAGCACATGCTGCTTTTTTCATGGAATCATCATGCAACTTAGTCAGAATATTTGTCTAAAAACGATCTGGACTGTCATGGGATTTTCATGAAACTTAGATAACATGAATGTCTAAATAAAATCTAAGTCAAGTTCAAATAATGGTTGTGTTGAATCAGAAAGTGGTTCACTAGGTCAAATCTTAGAAAAAAACACTGTACATGAAACAGGGACTGCATTTTTCATGAAATTTTCATGAAAACTTTCAAGAATGATTGTTTTTCTATAATTTGAGATGAGTCAACATGAAGTATATCTTAGGTAAAAATATAGTGCACCAGGTCATTAAAAATGAAGACTTTGCTCGCTGTACAGCATGTTCCACTGTATCTGTGTCGGACATGTGGCCGTTTTGGTATATGTCAAGATGTTTTGCTTTATTGACCTGGGAAATACGTTTCGGTCCTAATCTGAAATCTAGTTTCAGTAATGTTCTTGAGCATGACTATACTTTTACTTTAATTAATTACATACCGAAATTTTCTTGAGAATGTATTTGCGATATTTAACATTTGTTGTAGTGACTGTAGAAATATCGTAGATAGAGCAATGCCGTCTGCTAATGTCGTGTTACTACATGTAGCAGAATAAGTTAATACGTACAATGTATGTAATGCAGTTACTAGCTTGAATTTCTTCAGAAGGTCATTTTTGTACTATTTGTAAACCCAACTCCTCTCTCAATATCACTTGTCAACAGGTCCGCAATACTATATATTGACCGAAACATTGGTCCACAACTGTATAATATTAATCAAAAACAGTGCAGTATATCACGTTAAACATGTATGAAGAACATATAAACATGCACAACTGAATCAATCGATTCAAGAGGAGGATGTACCTTTATTTCATATTAGCCAATGTTGTCGGCTCCTGGAAGGTGAATACGCAGATTAACTGCTCTCCAATTTTCAAACTATTACTCTTATACCATTTCAACTGTTCATTTTTAGACTGATAAGATTTTCTGAAAGATGTTTTGGATTTAGACAAAATGTTTTTACAATTGTTTGTGCTTTAAAAGAGGAGAAAATGCTTGTTTGCAGAAAAGAATTACTAACCTTAAATTGTCTGATGATTTTCATACGTTTATCGCCTGTGGTAAGCGTTCAACAGACGTCGGCTATGTTTAAAATGACCCAGCCTGCACCGACGAGTCCACCGCATGGGGATAGAATAAGATGTGCTTATAGTGCCATGCATCACTCTTATGCAGCAATCAGAATTGCGGAAGGAGATGACGTGTGTGAAAGACTGACAGAAGACGAAATGGCTGTTGCCATGGAAGCAAGTTTCGAATATTTTCGAAAATATTTTGCAAGCCAGCAGTTTCAACCAAACGTATGTTTCATTTTTAAATAAAGATCTCGAAATATCTACTTTTAATCTAATCTAAATTAGCATAAGCATAATTATAAGGCAATTCTGTCATAAATGCTTCAGCTGAATTTTGATTGTTTGAGCAAGTGTTTGTATAATCAAAAGCAAGAGGCACTCCCTAAAACTGTAAAACAAATTCAGCAACTTCAAAAGCATAGATAATAAGAGTATTTTTTACCATTATTACTCAACCTAAATGTTTGAGCTCTCCACATTTAAGTCATCGTCGATAAAGTCTTCTCTTTGTTTCAAATCAGTGCTGTTGATTTAAGAAATAATCTATGGCTTGGAGTGCTTTATCGAAATTGAAGCATTCCCCGGAGGTGATGTGCCTTGCGGGCGAAGCTCGAGTGAATTATTACGTGGGCACATTACCGACGGGAAATGCTTCAATTTCGATAAAGAACTCCAAGCCATAGATTATTTTGATTCTTATAAGCCGAATTTATGAAAACTATCGTAACTACTACGAACCTTTTGTTCAGTTGGGCGGTAATGTGTAAAATAGCATAAATAGTGGCTGTTGGAATTCACTCCCCTATTCGGGCAACTAGTCAAGATATCATACATAACTATATTATGCAAACTTGTTTTAGTTTAATCATCTAATACATTAAATATAAAAACAATACCTGACTGTGACATTATGCAGACGACGTCAGATTCAGAACCTATCAAAGCAGACAATCGATTTAAAAGCGAACCGTTAATCTGAACTATACAACGTTTTAACGTAGAGTAATGACGTCACTGTGATGACGTCAACGTTTTCATTCATTGTTTTGTCTCCCGGAATCAAAACATTGTATGACGTTAATCCTGAATTTTCTTGGCCTTTTTAAAGGAAAACAAGGTGAAGGTATTCTAAGGCTTACTTGACGCAATCAAAAATAATATTTAGGTTCTTAAACACAACTATTTCATGCGAATGATGTATTTATACAGATATTATTTCTGTTTCTATATTTTATTTTCTGCGCGGGTGTTAATTAGAAAAGTCGGAAGGAGCTACTTCCTTGTCCGAAACTCCGCCTTCTTTTCCGAGTGCTATTAATATTAATGCACTCGAATTGACTATAGAAATTTACCATAGGCATATTAGAATATTCAATAATCTATTCAAAGCTGTTGTTGTTCAATTGATAGTAGATAACAATTCATAACAGAAGGTCTCTTTGTTGATTATTTGTGCTAGATGAGGCAATATTCGATATATGTGTCGTTTTTCTTTTTTTAAATTGGATTGATTTATCATGTTACGTTCTTTGAGCACATTATTTATGCTTGAAAAATATAACCAACTATATGTTGTGAGTTCTCCTTTAATTGGTCAAAATTGTTTTCATTCATATACCTTCATTTGATTATACTGCCTTTGTAGGCACACGCGTTTTTTACATGCTTTGCATATTTATCTATTATCAAAAATTTGAGTTACCACTTTTTTAAACTCGTTATGCATCTTCGCACTGGTAAAAAACACGTCATTGGCAACGTTTGTGCAGTAAATTACAGACGGTCAACCAAAAAATGTTTTTCGTTTTGTGTCACTTTCGTTAAGACAGTTTTAATTTTTATGCTGAATCTATTTTTATTTCACAAGTAAGTTTTAATATGCAATAAGGCATACAACACACATTTTAATTTTATTCATTTGTCCGCGGTACGTTTGTGAAATGTGAATATTTTTTTGACACACGGGTATTCTATACTGATATAAATCCGATATAAGCTTTCAAGGTTTGTGTTAGATATAATGTACCTAAATCTAGTAAAATCTAGTTTTTGAAGACACTAAACTGTTTGAGCGAACCTTCTGGCACCGATTTAAATACACAATGAGTCAGATTTTTCGTAAGTGTAACGGTGATAATCCTTTATAAAGAACGTACAATTGACGTATATACATTGTACCTCTACTACATTTACACACCATGCCTGTGTAACGTTCTAAGAGTTTAGCATACGTTTATGATTCATGTTTTGCACCATCTGTAAACGTTTAAAACATGTTATGCCGACGAGTGGTCGAACCCAGGATATGATGTCGACACATAGCAACCTCCTACGAAAATAATATATATGTAAGTCACCGTCTGCTGAGGTACTTTCATAACTGGAACTCGAACTGGAAATCTAAAAAAAGACATTTAAAATTTTTGTTTCAGACTAAACTGATAAAGTAGTTGGAGAAAATGAAAAAGAATTTGGAAAAGATATAGTTTGTATATAGGTTTTAGCCTATAATTGAGGTTTACAAATAAGAATCATTGTAGCATTCCTTCATTGATTGCAAGAAACTTACTGGTGACTTCGATTTGCAGGAACAACTTTTAACGAACGACTTCGATTAACAGCAAGTGTAACTTGACTAAGGCGCCTTGGGTTTTGGAAATAAGGCCCACTTTAAAAAAGTTTATACAGTTATTGTCTTGTAGCACGCCCCTGACATGAAATAAAACAATGTTATAAAATCATTCTTCGTTTCACTGTTAATATATGTTGTTTTGAGGTTTTTCATAGTATATCTTTAAGCGTATTTCTTACAGCTTGTTACATGCGTGGACTCAGGAGAACATATAAGAATCTACCCATACACCACAGTTAAGGCTGGCGACATTTATGAATTCGTAGCACAGAGATGCGGAGCAGATTCGTACGTACGATTTATATAAACTGTTTAAATAACTTGAAAACATTTACATTATCATTTATACCGTATAACTGATGAGTTTGAATTACATTTAGTTCAAACTGCCTTGATAGCCTCGTTGTAGAGCGCCCGCTTCGTGCGTTCGCTCCCTGACTGCATCATACCAAAGACGTAAACGATGGTACAAATAGCTCTCTTGCTTGGCGCTCGGCATTAAAGGGCAAACTGGCTTCTATTCTCTCTTACCCTCGCGGCGATGGCTACAATCAGGAATGAGGTGGCGAAAGTGATTAATATAAGTTGTATAACATGTGTCACAATCGAGCAAAAATTAATTAGTATAAACTAACATATTTTACATACTTCGACGATGTTCTTGCTTGATGGCGCACAAGATCTCGAGAATGTACAAAATACAAGCTGGTAATTTAAACTATCGAATTTTATGGAATCTTTAGCATGCCGTCAGGATGATTCTGTATCTTGTATCATCATCAGCTTACCCAATCAAATGATAGATTTATTACAATCGGATAACCTCTTAAATTTTGACATGATTCAGATATGGAAATTTAGTGAACTATCAATTTTGATTTTGCTTTACTGATACAAATATATGGTTGAATTAGGTCACTTCATTAATCAGAAATATGTTTTAACATATAATTTACAGTTTTCTTTCAGACGATATAAACATATGATAACGTGTGATAATGACACTTACAAAGAAAAGAAAGTGAAAAAGTGGCCGGCTTTGCTCCGACTACAGTATTTTGTATAACCGTTCTTAAATTAGATGATATAGTTTAAACATTATTTTGTTAAGGCTATGTGGTATGACACTATTGTTTATTCTGGTTATGCGTTATGGCACTAATTTGTGATGATTCTATGGCAGAGAATATTTGTTGTGGTTGACATATGAATCGTAATCCAGTCTGGTATATAGTTTGAAAAAAGAAATAGTATTTCTTGTATTATGGTCAGTATTAAATAACTAAAGGTTTCTAAGAAACTAACGTGGTTCCTATTGTATCACGGTCTGCATGAAATTATGTGTTTTAGAAATAAACATGGTTCTCATTGTACTATGGTCAGACTCTAGTTAGGTGTTTTAGAAATTAACACGGTTATAATTGTGTCATGGTCAGTATCAAATTAGCTGTTTTAGAAATAAACACGACTATAATTGTATTATGGTCAGTATCAAATAAGGTGGTTTCGAAATTAACATAGTTCTTATTATTTTATTGTCAGTATCAAATTAGGTGTTTTAGAAATAAACATGGTTATAATTGTATCATGGTCAGAATCAAATTAGGTTGTTAGCTAAAATTATTACATTTCGAGTTAAATGAGACTTGGTACAATAGTGTTTTATGAATGAAAATACAACAATATTTTCAGGTTTGCAATGACATTTGAAACAATCTATGGCTCTGTAACATTTCGTCTGGTCTTTGGAAGTAGTGGCGATGGGCTTAACACATGGACCAGTATATGGGGAGAAGATGACAAGTAGGTCGCTCGCCTGAAATCGGTATTACCTCTTCGAGTTAAAGAGTACAGGTAAATACGCTTTTGAGATATTTGACATTTATTTGGAGGTAAATGACATTTAAACAACCTTATTAAAGTTAACAATACTCGTCTAAGTTTTGGAAGTAGATGCTTTGGTTATAGCTTAAGGACCATTGTTTTGCGAGTTGAAGACTGACCAAATTCTCGTATCCACTGACCTCATCTTAAGTTCAGAATACGCTTTGAGATATATGTATTTGAGTCAGTAACATTATTAAAGTTCTTTTCTGTAGCTATGTTTTATAGATGCTTTTTTATAGCTTATGATCATTGTTTTGCTAATTGAAAATGACCAAATTCCGTATCCACTGACCTCATCTTGTTGAATAGTTATATAATATGTATACCATTCAGTAACATTATTATCTCTTTTCTGTGGCTATGGGCAGAGTTATTTGTTAGATAAAAATCGTTCTAAAATGTAATAGGTTTATATGATTTCTCAATATGATAGGTAGAAATCAAGCACTGGAAAGTTTTAGCAAATGCGCTAATGCATGCACAAGGGTTTTACTACTGACGTCGCAAAAGCTAACCCCGGCACAAAGACATGACGTCGTGAACTATCTCAGCTCTACTTTCAGTGTTAACATTGCTCTAAAGTCCCAATTCTGCTTGTTATAAGCGTTTTAGGATCCGGGAGAGATGTTTTGTCTAGTTTAGTCAAACAACTTATAAGTAATTGGTTTAAATTGAATACAAAAACGAAATTTCATTAATTGTGAAACGTTACATGAAATGTTTGCAAATTATTCAGCAAAATCAATTCTGAACTAACCGAAACTACTGGTTTTATTTTACCAGGCCTCATAGATCCACTTTTTCATAGCTGACTTTTTTCCGGGGGAAATGTAAGCGTTTGAGGAATATCATTTACAAATTTGAGGAAATATGATTTTTTTCAGGCCGCATTTTTCGTTGACGTTATTTTTATTTGTTAAGTTGGTTGTGTGTTGTGTGCGTGTGGGGTGGTGGGGCTGGGGGGGGGTTTGGGGAGGCCTTTTTTTAACATTATAAGTGTCACAAAATTGTGTATATAATTTGAACAAAAAAATGATTGCCACAGGAATCAAGCTTTTGTTATATAAATTGATGTATAACTTTATCAATTATTTTCAAGGTCCAATACTAAGTCCAAATCGAATTTTTTAATCTAGAATTGTAACGGGCGTCTTTGCCTTTTCGAAAAACATAAGTTGGTTTTTAGTTTTCAAAAATCTTTGTAATTTTCGAAAGGTCTCTCAGTATTAATGTTCTATATTGTGTATTAACACAAAATGTAGATTTTAACTCGTACAGCATGTAATTCTTGCTCAGCCATCCCGGTGAAGGGCTTTATCCCGACAAGTGCTATTTCCGGTTGTATTCTTAGCAAAGCACAATAAGATTAGTTCCATATGTAGTGTGAACATCTAGAAAGATTTACAGAAGACATAAGGGCTTGTTGCGAAATCGAGAGTAAATCCGTTTATTGTATTAATCACATTAGGATCGAAACTTTTGCATAAAAATTATTTCCATACGCGAAGCACTTAGTATTATTGTTTGAACACATGTTTTTCTGCTTCAGTTGTCATTCAGTATCTAAAGAACTATTTTGTATATCTTTTACAGATATGCATTGACCAGACGGTATACTGTCAGTATGATCATGTAGTGCCTCCCTCAGCAGTTAGAAGAATAGTTGTTCCATTTGACCCACTTGTCACCTTGAAGAGTGTAAAAATCACAACAGCCGACCCTTAGCTGATGAAACTGATATGTAAAAGCGATTATTTCAATTTTGTTATACATTTAGATGGGGACGGAGTCTACATATCTCAGCTTGTTCGTTTTCTTTAAAATGCCAAAAAAATAAATCTTAACATTACTGAAGTGTTATGACTTACAATAAGGTTATAGCTATTGTAAAATGCCCTTAACATTTACCAAATTTCACAACAGATCTTCTGTCCCTTTGAAAAAAGACCATACTAACAAAAATTGTTTCTTATGCCACGTATTACACATCCTGATAACTATGTAAATGTTATCTATAAACTCCATGAGATAAATGACCTGGAGCCTTTACATATGTTGTTTAACAAAACTAGAACAAGGGATTATAATTCAAGTATTCGTTAACATAGTTAATGTTCACAGATTGATGTCCATAGAGTCGGGCATTACATTTGCCTGTTTAATGATACGAAGAGGTTTCAAGTTTAGGACTCCATAACGTTCTGTTTGAACAACAGGGACGGGAGAAGGCTTGATTTTATGTCCCTTGCTTGTTTAGTCGTACCCTTTAAAGTTAGGTTTTATGCGCTTTTACTGCAAAGTCATTTAGTAATTTGGGAAACATAAGTGTGTTATTTTATTTTAAGTATATGCATTTACTTCGTTGGTACTGTTAGAACCTAACTTAGCGGGGATGTCCTTATTTACACAATTTACTAACAGGTTGAAACCAGAGACAATTGAAGCTGTTGGCATGCTATGAACCTGTTAAAATCCCTTGTTACCAATTATTCGAGTACTTGACCATTCCAACGTGGTAATACGGGATTCAACCTTTCACGTAAATGCAATTTTTTCTGATTTGTGTTGTGACTTCATCATTGTGTATGCATTGTGTTGTACTCGGCAAAACGTTTGCCTCTGTATAGTTAACATGCTGAGAAGGAAACGTTTGGTCAGTGAAAATACAATTAAGCTTCGAAAAGGATGTCTCCTATACGCCTTCAAAATAATCGGACGGATCGGTTGAAATTTCATTTATTTAATGATAACATAAACTTCAAATTGAAAAATCAACAATGTCATGTCAAATGATATCAAACAATCGTCTTCAGTTTTGTTTATATATTCAATTCAAAGGGATGCAATTTCAATATAAGGAATATCTGGTATGGAAATTGCTTTTCGTTTTGCATTACTAGCATATTATAAGGCAAATTATAAAGCTAGGGTATGTACTATTTCCAAATTTGCTAAAAACTGTTTTACAAAGCGATTACATTAACTCTTTAATTTAACTTTTCAAATTGTATTGTTTCATACTTTACGAATCAATTGAAACACATAAAAAAACACATAAAATATATAATTTTACATCGAAGCTTGAAGTGAAGATTTTGTACATTTTTGAAAACTACATTTTATGGTTTCTTCTTATATGATTGCTTTTAATACCATCTAATCATCTACAGTGTTAAAATAAAACTCAAGACAGTTGTTTATCTTAGATGGAAAAAAGGGGGCGCCCCCGCGACCCGGGCGACAAACACACACACACACACACACACACACAACACACACATACACACAATCATGTACACACACACACGCCACAACATGAGAGGGTGGGGGGTGGGGGGTGGGGGGTGGTGCGCCCCCCCCCCTGTCGGGGCTTAACCATGCTTAGGATATCTTACATTCATAAAACAGTGATGTACGCTTGATGAATCACGCCTTTTTAAAACTGTTTTCTGTGAGTAATGAGTCGTTAATATTGTTGTTTTTGTTGTTGTTGTCGTTTGCTTTTTTAACAATTCGTAATACCATGTAAAGTATGTTGATTGAGTGTTTATTATATTTCTTAATAATATCCCTTATTAACATTAACCAATATCATCCTAGCATTTGAACCACGTGATAGTCCAATAGAATTCCATGTTTGACTAAATCGAACCTTATTTATCCCACAAATTTATATTGAATTTATCTCGGGACTCCAACAGCGTCCAATATGACTTTATGCAGATACATTTTCTGTCATCGCTACAAACATGATCAGAAGTAAAGTATTGACAACTGAAATATTAACAAATGACAAATACATGTATCATAAAGTTACACTTATTTAATTTATTTTCTATGAAAAAAATTATTTTCATTGTTGTCATCCAGTTTCAAATTTAGTACAAATATTTCAAATGTATTTCTTATTGTGCCTTCTCGCTTGGTATCATAAATTTAAATATTTTATGTAGATGTCATTAATTAGCGTTTAACGGCGATGTCCATAGACACACTGTACCCAATAAGATTCCTAAATGGCTGTGAAACCGGTATTTGGCTTGGCTAGCGCCTCATTCAATATGGGTTTTAAAGATTTAAACTCGTTTGTATGAATTCAGTTATGGACTTAACAATAGACAGCTGCGATTTGACAGTTCTGAATGGGGAGTTTTTCCTAGAATCACTTGTGAAGCGTTCGATCAAGCTTTTTGATTTCTCGGAATGAATTTCTCCAATTCCAATTTGTAGTTCTGAATTGATTTTTGATTCCTAGAAGCACTTCTAAAGGGTCCGATTAAGCCTTTTTATGTCTTGGAATTAATTCCTTTGAATCTCGATTTGAAGCTGAATTGTTGTAGTCATGTGTTCAGATCTTGGCGTCAATCAGTGTGAGCCCCGCATGTTGAAATGAAAATGGGTGCATATTTCCATATCATTATATTTATAAATTTTGTCATTTTAGCTTGAATCCTTAAAAAAGTGTTCTCCCCTTTTTATTATCTCCGTAGTAAACAGCTTCTGATTCTAGAAGTACCAAATTGCACCCGTCGTATGTTTAATAACCTCATATTTAATAACCTCATATTATATAAAGCAGTAATCAAAGCTGTTCGCTCTCAGAGTTTTGTGAAAAAATAAAATTCATCAATCTCTCTGGAAATAAAATATTTTAAAACTAAAAGTCAAATAAAAACGTTTCAGTATAAATTCCTGCGAAGTATATCTGTAAATTTGGAATAAAACGCTTCAAAATTATAAAGATCAAATTCCAATACAAACATTGTAGTGTAGCGGTTCACCAACATTTAAATGGATTTTAAAATGGACATATGTAGCTGATTATTTTGCTTTTATTGTTGTAAATTAAAGTTATATTATTGTTTAAACCTACCATCAAACTTTAAGAGTTATTTCTACCTTCTATGAAGATATAATAAAATCATTTGACTCTGTATACGAGTTTATCCCTTCGAGTGTAACACAATGAACATCGCTTTGACTTTTTTAATTTAAAAATTGAAATTCGAACCCATTTGTAGATACATAGTCGTTTCTATTTTATCTGTCAAATTGTAAGTACATGAAACTATGTATAACTTGTCCCTAACGTGTACTAAACCATAGTCTTTTTACCATGCTGTTAAGTGTATTTAGAACAGTAGTATAACTTTAAATATCTAAATAAAAATATAGCTTCTCATCGTTATTGTTATTTGTGTGTTAAGCTGACAAAACCTCCCGAAGCAATATTTACCATAGATACATGTATGGCTTCGGCCGTTGTAAAGGGTTTTCACCTTTGCTGTCGGTTTAACATATCGCAAACGTCCCTTGGACGGGTTATATATCTTAGTTGTCAGGGAATAGTGCAAGATACAGAGAATATCCCCGTTCCAGCGACAGGCGTGGGTTGTTTGCATGCCCTGTGTATGGCAACGATACATGGGACATTGGCTTAAAGCTCATATAAAAGGTTTATTGGTTATGTTTACGGTGGTATAGGATATGAACCAGCCAGCTCTAGATTTTTTGTCCATCTAGTAACCTGCATAACTTATGACCTAGCTCTATGTTGTCGGCACAAGCTATGCCATATCTCCCACAAAGTTTGCCGCTTATACCTCTCAAAGAAAGATACAGACTGAAGTTGTTGGACTTCAAAACCAGATGACCTGCAGAAAAATAAAACAACCGTAACATGTAAATGTTTCGCAAATTTGGATCGAAACGCTGACCATCGAGTAAGAAATAGTCTTACGAAGAACGAAAATCCATTGGCCTTTTCATGTGTCAAATGTTTCAATGAATGAAGAAAGTTCATTCACACCTGACCACGTTACCATGAAATTTAAAATTCAAATGTGGCTAAGTTTCGAAGTATGGTGCATATTATAACGTTTGATTAAATACTAATAGTCCCCCACCTCCGGTTATAATCAGTAATTAATTGCTTGACTAACAATGTAGATGCAGATGTGTTGCCATGTAACACGGGCGATTTAGTAACTTGCAATTTAACTAGAAATCCCGTAGAGTGTGCATATGCACGTGTATTCTTATCAGCATCTGGTATACTTTCCAGCGAGCAACAGTCTTCAGGGGTGGTTTCAACAAGATACAATTGATTCTGGCTCTATGACCAATGTAGATCGTAAGACAAGGACAGAAAACGCTTATTGATAGTAGCGGATAGTAATGTTAACAATCAAAGCAGCTTTGTAGTGAAAATGCAAAACCAAATACGGGTAAGTCTTTATGTTGATATTACGATGTTTGCTATATTTAAGACCAGTCGTTGAAATCGTCACATTTTCAAATCAAAGGTTAGATAAAGAAAAGGTTATTGTTTGGTTGAAGACTCACTATTTTGATAGGACAACGCTCGTTCTAATTTTATTCTTACTAAAAGGCCACAACAAAATAATCAGTTGGTCAGCAAGATTTCTTGAAAAACACTTGGAGGCGGCGATCAAAAGCATGATTTTAATATTCATTTTTGTTTTGACGAATTTTCGGAGCGAGCAAGAGCGAAGAATTGAAGATATCCTTTTCAATCAAATAGCAAATGACAATTTTATGCTTTGGTGTGTATGTGTGTGTGTACGTGGTTTTGTGTGTGTTGTTGTGTTTGTGTTGGTGGTGTGCGCTTCTGGGTGCTGTGGGGTTCGTTTTGGGGGGCTGGGGTTTTGGTACGTGGCATTCCCACATTAGTTTGTAAAACAACACATATTGTTATTTCTTAACATAAACCTTGTCCAAGGAGTCTAGCATAATCAAAATTTTAGGAAAATGTAATATCTCCCTGAGCTGCAACAAGGGAGACGTTTAGAGCCTACAGGGAAACGTTACAAAGTACTAAGATATTTGCCTTTAGTCTGTTTCAAAGTTTCTGGATCAGCGAAGTGAGGAGTAAAGTTATCGCGAAAAATATGCTGAAAATAAGTTATTACTGAATTTAAGTATAACAAATCGATGCTGAGGGCAGGCTTGAGTTTAAGCCGAATTCGTACATGTATGTCATTAATATAAATTGTATGTATTTTTCAAATATAGAGCAGCATTTATTTCCTATGAAATTGCGCAAAAAGAACATCCCTAGTAAGTTTCATCAACAATGACCCAGTGGTTTCCAAGGAGATGTCGTTTGAAGGAAAATGTTGACAGACGTACAACGTACGACTGACGACAGACGGAATTTGATTATAATAGCTCACTCTGGGACTTTGTGCCAAGTGAGATAAAATCTGTCTGACTACGTATTTTCATGAAGAATTGACAAAAATACGAAACAATTCCGTGCGTTAATATTCATGGACTAAAATTGGCATAACTCTATTATGATTCTATCTGAGCATTTTAAGTGTTAATGGGATTTTAACAATGCTTATTTCTCGTTGATGCTGTTGCATAGCAACAAATGGCGGTGTAAGAAAAGATCCACAAAAATTAGTTTGCATCATTTATTATCAAACCTCATATTTATAGTTCCTAAATTGGCATTCGATGATAGCGATGATTGTTTCAATTAGGGATAGTGTCATGGGAGCGATTAGTGTAGAATAACTGAGCTTGTTTCAAAATCAAGAAAAACATTTTTAAATTTGCATATCTTTCCATAACTTAAGATATAAGAGAATCTAATTTGACTTTTATGGCTCCAGTTATTAATAAGTTAACATCTGCAAATAATATATGGAACCCATTAGACGTCAACATGCCTAATGCACTTATTGAAATATGTATGCAAAACTGCTTTTATTTCTATGGTATCCACTTCGCGTTGTTAAAATTCATTAGAATGTTGTTTTTATACATAATTGTTATTTCAGGCAAAACTTGATTTATGGCTCCATAGCGCATCTTTAATTTCTTTTTGCTAGCTTGGTTATGCCTTTGGAATTCCTTTTTTTCTGAGTTGTAAAGTCTCTTTTTTCGAGTTTTTCTTACCGGAATTTATATGATAAAGAGAGATAAGGGGGGGGGGGGGGGACAAGGGGGGGGGGGGGGTTTGGTAAACAATTTTTTCTTAACCGGACAGTGCCCTTAGATTTCATATTGCCTGTCACGTACACGAAATTGACATATTATTAGTAGCACCTCCAGAGAGATGCTATATTTTGCTACTCTTTTATTTTTCTGTTGCAAAATAAAAAAGCAAATGTCGTAAAATAACGTTTGCATCTATTCACTATTTATTAGTTTCTCAATATAGTGTTATTTCTGGTGTAATCAGCAAAAGGTGTAGTAGTAATAATTTGATACGCACTGGTGTCTTCACACTCTGTGGTCTAGCCGAAATTTACTTTGCTAGTTTTAATTAATTCCTAAAAGCATTTTATTTTATGTTTTTCGTTGGTTTATTGAAATATAACGGTGACTTAAATGTGTATCCCGATACACTTCTCTCCTCTCAGTTGGAATTGTCAAACATTTCGACACGGGTTAACGTCGAAAAGTATACCGGGCGTAATGAACACCGGAAACCATACGACGACGACGTCGTAAAATGACGTCGTATTTGCTGTGCTTTATGATAACGTTTCCCGGGATTTTCGACATTTCATTGAAACAAGCTTAACAAAAGTAGAGTTTGAGACATTAAATAAACAGACAAATTGTTGCTATCGGTGTAATATCACCATAATTTCACTCGTGAACACCAAAAGTGGTTATTGTCTCTCGTGGCTACGGCACTCGTGAAAACTTTACTTTTGTTGCCCACTCGGTAAAATTATAACGTGAAATTACACCAAAACCAAGAGAAAGCCTCTATGCTGGTGTTTTTGCTAAAATATGTTTTTCTTTATATTGTTTATTCTTTAATTTAGTATTATTTATCATTTTACGTTGATCATAATTTGGAGCAGATAGTTTTTGGTTTGACGTATCGTCAGCTCCGCATTTAAATAACCAACCAATCAATCATTTATAAGAATCAACCCAACAAAACGGTAGAATATGTGTTTGGGCAGGATGTTTTTCCTTATGAGATACAATTCAGTATATTCTAAAATCTATAAAGTTTCTTTTGTCAGTGATGGACAATTTCAATCCATTTATGAGTTCACAAAATATAGAAAATAACGAGTGTTAAGATCAACGGTCACTTTGAAAAAAACACTTATCTTAGAGGGGCACTCCCAACATCTAGCAGATTATAGTCTCAAAACATAGATTATGTGTTCAATGAACGTAAAATGATAAATAAATGCAATTTCAAAGAATAACCTATCTCGAAAAATGCCTCATTGTACCACAATTAATCAATTCAGAGACCCCCTGTAATAAATCGCATCCATCCATTAATTGTACAACAACGACTCTTCATAGATTATTGAATGTTGTACGGTACTGCAGTATATTTCAAACCGCTTATCCTATTGATAATGACTAGGAATGCATAGCTGAAACATTAAGGTTAAGTTATAGTACTTCCAAAAATTTCATAATTTGTGTTTTTGAGGTTATTTAGTTTGACATCAGTAATAGAGTTATTCCCTTTAAAATATTACAACTTAGTTATATCACTCTGTATGTTTTGAGATTTCACAACAACGAGAAATGTGTGTCTTAGGCTCATATCTTAGTTAAGAATGTGATCTCAAGTAATTTGTTTCTAATGTCTTCACGATTTTGTTAGTTGTTTTAGCTACAAACCAAGCATGAAGCAAGTTCATCACTGTCCGATAATGTTAGTCCTAGTCTCTTACTGTTTTAACAGTGGTTTTGTACATATACTTCTAAATGATTATATTTCTAAATGTTTTATAATAATGAATGTACTAAAGTGAGGTAATATAATTGCTATATGATATGTGTGATGGAATAGTACTTCGAAAGAAGTGATTTGGCGGTACCAACAATTTTGCGAGTTGTTTCCGCTAAATCTTTTAGTTTCAAGTAACATTTCGCTTATCAAGGTGAATAACCTTTTCATTAAATGTACTTACATCTTGAGTATGAATACACAAAACATTAATAAATATATCATGACATTAATCTCCAAACTATTGCACTACTTTATCTTGCGTGTTCATTGTCTTTGTCGCGTATGATTTTTTCACCAAAAGTAAACGGTGGAACATACAAATGTGTAAATAATATTTCGCAATACAAGGTTTAATACACTTTCCATTCCATACATTTTATGTATTATGAGTATGATTACACAGAAAAATATACCATGAAATTTATAACAAAACTACTGCGCCATTTTACCTGGCGTGTACATTATCTTTACTGCCTATGATTTTATCACCAAAGGTTAAGGCTGGAACGTACAAAAGCGTCTGACAGGACTTGACTTTCTCAAATACAGCTACACATTTTCAACTGGTACACACTATTAACTTATCATTTCTGCCAAATGATTACGCTTTTTATAACCTTCAAACGTGTTTTTATTTCGTAGGTATAAATACATTGTACATGTATATTGAAGCATAATATCTGAAGACTTGGTTGGTAAAACATGTCGCTAGACAGGTTTTATTGCTTTTAGTGTGATTTTCCCGACTAAATAAGGCAATTTTGAAACATTGGTGCTTAATCTTTGAACGCTGTTCTTTTCAATGTAATGCTCTATGGTCAAAATAAATAACTTACCCCAATTTTAGTGTTTGCCTCTTACTTCACGCAATTCTTGAGTCCTGGTACGTCTATCATTTTCGCTTTTGTTTCCTTAAATATTCGAAACATTTTTTCATGTAGTCTAAATATTTTAGCAATTACTAAATCTCAGTTTAATCTGTCAATTTCGTTTCGACGATACACTGGAAACAATCATTACTTACAGATAATCTAACTGGTATAGCAACCGCTTGATCGTATTCGAAATTTCTTGCTGTCCGCCATTTTGTTTTTTAAAATGTAAGACTTTTCTTACGATTGTAGGTTTGTTCTTTGTAATAGCAAAGGTCCATTACTAAGACCACTTTGAAATTTCTGGAGCTGTTACAGGAAAATACTTGCTTCTAACACTTTTCAATAGCCGTGGAGAATTTCCCTGTTTGAAATACTGCTGCAGAAAAACAAGTGAATGTTTTTGTATTTTCTTGGATTGACCTGGGTGGGCTTTTTGTCCTACTTTCGCTTTATTGCATGTTGTCAATAATCAGAAATATACTTTACAGATAATTGAAAGTGAAATTCTTTCAACTTTATTTCAAAATATGCAGGCTTATTCATATACAACCTATTTACAGCCTCTTTCTGTGAGAGTTTTGGAAAATTACAAAGATTTTTGAAAACGGGAAAACCTTCTTTCGTTTTTGAAAATGCAAAATACTTGTTATTAGTTCTTTTGTTAAACTCAAATTTCCAACACAATATGGTCACATTCGATGCAGTATGTCATATTTTCTTTCTGAGAAGACACCGTTACAATTCAGGATTTAAATGAAAATTTGCTTCGGTCTTAGTAATGGACCTTTAATAAATATTGATAGGCCCTTTACAGTCCTTAAAATATTTTGCATTTGTCTAATGAATCCATAAAAAGCATCTCTTCTTCTCAAATGATGCTACATCAAAGTCTCGATTGATACACGCACCCACAATTCCGTAGTCGTCATTACGTGCTGTAAAAGTCAATACATTTTACAAAAGAAAATCATTCAACATCGACTTGAAAAATTTTATTTGGTCCTTTTTCATTTAAAGCTTTATTATATATAAATACGAAAAACTGTTAAGCTTCCACTTCTTAACATCAATATTAAATCTACTGTATGTAAACACATGAATACTAGACATGAATACTGGACGAACTTTCTTAGCTACAGTGAACGGGACAATATGAAAGAATATAAAGTAGATACATGTATAACTTGTTAACTTTCAGCATTACATCTTGTCCGCGTGCAGTATAGTAGAATACTAGACAAACTCTATAAGTCACAATGAAGGGGGCGATATTGAAACAAAAATAATATCAAACAGGGAATGCCACGTACCAAAAACGCAGCCTCCCCAAAAAAGTTCATAAAAGTAGTTTTCACGCAGAGCAAATTTCGCCGGTATTTATATTTTGTGAAACAAACAGTGAAACACAGACTTAAAAAATTAAAAAGGGTCAGTAAGGGGGATATTATTTCAAACTATAAACTATTACTAACGACACATTAATTCTATAATTCAATTAATTTGTATATAATATTGAGCGGTGCTTACTATCCCAAAATGTATGAAATTTTTGTAGTTCTAATTTTTGCAGATTTGACGTGTACGCGAAAATAGCGAGTTTTAGACAAACGCGAAAAAATACGAAATACGATATGTAATAAATACTCTCTAAAGATATCACAGAAAATGGTTTGATAAATGGTCATAATCAAATGGTTATTTTTTGTCACATCCATTATGTAACACTAGTACATATACATATACACTAATCACATACAAAATACATCAACACAATCTTTCGGTCGTTTTTTTAAGTCCCAGGATCTCTTTGAATTAACAAGTAACAATAATTTATTATAGGATAATGATCGAATCATGGTCTATTCACTCCTGAACAAAGTGGATATATGCATTTCTTTAGTATCAAGATGTTTCTTCAATAAATAGTGTTGCCAGAAAGCGTTTCTTATTTTTTTTAGCAATATCATTTAAAAATACTGCGCTATGTTTCTAATATGTACTTATCCATTTAAAAAGCAAAGTTAGTAATATTTTTGGTCCAAAGAAAGGTCATTTCTGTCAGTAACACATATTTCTTGATAAAATGAGAGCTACTTGTAGATGTAATCCTGGGACTTTAATTCTACACAAAGAAAGTAGCAAGAAAAACGTAACATTGATGTACTCTTAATAAAAATCATACGCAGTCCATTCCATTTTTCAAAACAACTACATGTAAATGATAAATCGAAAGATAAAGCAAGAGATATCTGTGCATTACTCAACTAATGATATGATGAATGATATACATGTACATGTATATAAAGCTTAGGTCGAATCGGGGCATTAACCTGCCAGATTAGTCAGTCGATTTTTTTTACCTTTATTTTATTACAGTAACTATAAACCTTCATAAAAATGTCAACAGAGAAAACAATTCAAAAATACAAATAGTAATTATACAGTGATTACTTACATACATTTAGTTCCATTGCAAAACGCAACTTTGACCTCAAATCAGACCGCGGGTTTTTACCTGCAACATTGTGTTCTTCATTGTTTCCCCTGACATAAAAGAACAACGGTGTGACCTAATCTTAAAGCTTGTTCGGTCACAGTTTACGGTGAAAAAATTTAATTTCTCAAAAATGACATACTAAAACAAAAATGTAAAAGTAATGGCTAGAATCAACAACACCAGTAAATATCTAGTTAACAATTAGTCAAACCTGTGCTAAAGACAACCTCCGAATCAAGGCTTCTCTGCGAATAAAAACCAGCAGGGAGATCGCATTGCACTGTTCATCTATACATGTAGAAGCAGAAGCACCTGTTAACAAAGACCCCCGCAAACAAAGACCACATTTGTAGCTTCCTAACAATGGTCTTTGTTCATAGGTTTAACTGTATTTTATAAATTTGAAATTAAACGCTACTAAATTATGAAAATGTGAACCATCAGCTTTAAGACAATTGCCATTGTTTTTACTGCATGTTGTCTTGCTATATGGTTATGGAACATAAAATTGAATGTTGACTTAAACTGATTATTTGAAGATGACAGTTTATAATGAAACTAATGCAATATCTAATTTTACAAGGCACGAAGTATAGTAACGGAAACATGTACTGATACAGAAACAAAGTTTCAGAAGTAAATAAAATGACGAAAGTGATCGGATTGGCATATATCTTAACAGACAGTGATCCGAAATACCCTACAGCTCACACCTTACAGCTCACACAACAAAAACACATCTATCTAAAAGTTCATTCAGATTGCGAGAACATAATACATTAGGCATTTAAAGCTGCACGTAAAGATAGCATCATAATACTTTAGGTATTTAAAGCTGCTCGTTCACATTTTCCGGTTAAATAAAATATAATACTAAATATATATTAAAACATAACATGTTAGAGTAATTGGTTACATTTAACAGCACAAGTACAAAACTACATAGCAATTTGAAAAGAAATCTTTTTAAAATGTTGATGACGGCATCGTTACACCATAGTTTTATATTTAGTCCTAGAGCCAAGGGCCATTAATTTAAAGTTCACGTTCAAAAGCAAAAATAGTCTTAATTTAAACCAAAATTTGTACTTATTACAAAAACCTATTTCTTCCAAAACTTCTCTTTCGCATGGCTTAGAAATTTAAGATGGCCGCCGCGATAGCCGCCGGGTATTTTTAACTTACATCCGTAAAAAACAAAGCATTCCTGTACAGCGGGTTGAAACAAATTTTCAATGAACTAAACAGAAGATATCATGATTGACAAAAATAATAATTTTACGTGACTCTCTCCGCCATTTTGGTAATATTGCACAAAATTTGCCCCCAAAAATCACTTATTTTGTCAACATTTACCTGTCAAAAGCTATGATCTCAAGAAATCCGTCTTAACGTGTCTAAAACTTTCAAATATTGTAAATGATTGCAAAACAGAAAAATGTTGCCAGTAAAGAGTATCTGGTTTGGTGTTTTAGACAAAAAAAAATCCTTCATAAGTGGGTGGGATAAGTTAACGACTGAAAGTGGAATATAAACAAAGGATAACTCTTGATAAATTCGGAGCAATGTTTACTTTTTATCACACGTTTTAGAAATGTGTTCATGTAATTAATACTATGTAGATTGAGTCCCGTTTGCAAAGGCTGTAGTGAAATCAGTGCAAGTAGAGACATAATAAACTGGGTAGAGCTATTTGCTTCACCTGACCAACTATTTACATTTACTTATGCTTCAAACATTTCTGTACCGCCTTGTATTGCGTTTGCAAAAAACAGTAGACATCCAGACATTTGAAACTTGAAGTATACCGAGGTAATATAACAGCAGTGTCACGTTCGTACTAATTTTGTTCGAAGGTAACTAACTACCCTAATACGTTGTTTCCTTTCTGCTTACGGAAGTGCTGCACACTGAATGTTATGACGATTTTTTTGAAGATGACACTATAGTATGACGGAAAAGCAGTGGTGACTCAGAGTTTGAACCGGAAGAAGAAAAAGAGATAGATGGATGCTAAAGAAATTCTTTGTTTAAATTTCTGAATGAAATACCACTGTAGTTAAGTTTTAGAGACATATATATCTATGTCGGAAGTTTTGTATATGTACCAGAAGGTGCTCATAAATACACGTTATGTTTAAACTCTTAAATATGTCACACTACATTGAACAAGAGAGCTATGATGGCCATACATCTCTAACCTGGCTACCATTGGCTATTATGGTCTGTCAGAATGTTAAGTGATCCCAGGCGCCAAAATGTATGATCAGATCACTAGGAAATCCTAAAGCAAATACTCTAAACCGATATCGGGTCGTGTGGTATGAGACAAGAAGATATTTGTATATATCACAATGGAAAATCAAGTGAAAACATTAAACGAGTCTGTGTTTAGACCCGAGAGTTACGAGTAGAACAGTCTATGTAGAAGACCAATAGGTAACGCTATCTGTCAAATATCGAAGCCCTATCCTTTTGCCTTGAGACGATAAGACTTCCTTATATAACCCCATATAAAAAAACCGATGGCCCAGGATGGGGGTTATGTGGAACTGGAGTGCAAAGGTATATTACATAATGGTACATGCCAAATATCTTAGCTCTGTTCCCTGAGACAAGTCTCCCCCTATAAGCTTATGTAAAACAAAGTGACCCTCTGACGGAGTTAATTTTGATATGTGGGTCATAATTTGACCTATCTTGGTAGAATTTTACTCGGAATGCTACATGCCAAATATCTAACCTCTGGGTCTTGTGGTTCAATAAAAGATTTTTTAAAGTTCTTTCTTAAGAAATCTATGTAAAGTAAAGCGACCTTCGTAGGGGGTCAATTTTCCGGGGTCATTGTTTAAAAATCTTGTTAGGGGTTGACAAGGTAATGCTACACTCGATGAAAAGCTTCGTTAAAATTGGTTAAGTAGGAAACTTGTTCGAAGCAAACTGTGGACGACGAATACCGGACATTAATCGATTCTACATGTGAAAGCCAACCTTTACATTCCGTGCATATACATTCGTTTTAATGCCTTGGTATATCTCAGCCACCTTCAAGACATTTAAATTATCTTTTGAAATTAAGACATGAAACTCTTTCACATTTATGCAATTCTTGTTTCGTTGACATTTTATGCGCTTTTTCAGTCTTAATATTAAATATCCGACGCGAACTTAGCTTCGTGACTTCAAAGATGAAACGAAGCTGTATTTCCTTAAATATTTCATTGTTGCATGTAAACATTTCCAAAACGTGTAATAAATAGTAAAAATTGCTCAGAATTTATCAAAATATTTACTTTTGTTCACATTTCACTTTCAGGGGTTCATTTACCCCACCCACTTTTAAAAAAAATGTTGTCTAAAACACCAAACCAGATACTCTTTTGAGGTAACATTTTCTTGTTAAATAATAATTTTACAGTCCTTAGAAACAAATTTAAGAGACCTGTAACGTTAAATAGGTAAACTGTTTGCAAAAACACTGATTTTGAGACCAATTTTAGAGGGGTATTTTGTGTAATATTACCGAAAGGGCGGATAGAGTCACACACAATATATAGTGTTTGACCATTTTTATGTACTTCTGTTCATTTTTTATAAAATGATATAATAAAACGTAAAATGTGAAAGTCATGGTAATAATCAACAACACAAGTAAAAATCTAACTGTAGCAATTTTCAAACAGTATTGAAAATGTTGGTGAAAATGTTTGTGAGCTATTTTTAACGGCCTTGCCACGCTGAATGGATATGTTGGTTTGTGACGCTTTATAGTTTGGTAGCGTAATATTTAATATTTACAGATATACTTTACATGAATTTATACAGGAGCCTTCGGCTATTAATTCTAAAACATGTTATTTTCAGAGAAGTTGAAGAACATTTTCTTCATTACAATCTGAGAGCAAGCAGCTATAAAACGGTTAAATTAAAATGTGTCTTCTTCACCTGTAAGATAACGTGTTCCTAAAAAGTAATGAGCGATAAATTTAGCAAAATAGTTGATCTACTGTCAAAATTGTTAGTGACGTGTTAAATGAATGTTTGATTTCGTTATCAATTAAGGCTTGCTATCACTTCATCAGTCTTCTAATCATCATGCTTGCAAATTGTATCGAGTATTAATTTAGTCTTCTTATTACCAAGCTTGCATATTTCATCGAATATTATGCTTGCAAATTTTATCGAGTATTAATTCAGTCTTCTTATCATCATGCTTGAAGATTTCATCGAGTAATAACCTGCAAAACCATTATGAGTAAGTCCGGACATTCCGCTTTGTGTGTCAGAGCATACTGTCCCAGGTGTACAGTATCTACCATTTAGGTTAGCCCACGTACAACTGCCATGCCACCACGCTGAATGACGCTCAACAGCACAGTTGGAGCTTTTAGTATCCACGTCATGGTCGAATGCGGAGAACTTAAAACCATTGTTATAAGACATTCCGTTTGATGCAGATCCTGAAATAAACAAAGTGCTCTTTTGTTCAAACGTCAGGTTTATCGATGTTCCGTTTGCGCTTACATTGAACGTTAACCTTTCAGCTCACCATTTCAAGTAAAGTAAAATAAGTGATGACGATACATTAATTATTCTAACCTTTTGTTTATGGCAAACATTTTTGTAGTATACACATAGGACATGACACTTCAAATAACATGAATGGGGCACCTCCTACATCTAGCATATTAAAGGGGTACTCCCTAAATCTAGCAGATAATGTTTTCCAAACATAAATCAATGACCGTCAAATGATAATTAAATACAGAACAATTTAATCAAGAAATGCCTAATTTTAGAACAAATAACCAACACAGAGACCTGTTGTAATAAATCGCTATCCACTAAATGACATGACGCTACTAGCACATATTTTTAAAACTTGATGTTACCGATAAAAACTGGAATATATATCTTAAGTATGAAAACTTGCAATATATTGTATTATTTACACTTTTGAAGTTATATGATTTGACACCAGTTACATGGAGATAAATATGACTTCAAATAACTAGTCTCTGACAACACTAAATCATACTTTCAGTGAATTTTAAATTGCATATAATTTGAGTTGAATATGTGTTCAAGCCAGGTTTCTGGTGCTCCTGAAGTGCATTGTCCTCGATTTAGCTCACCTGCGGTACCAGAACGTGTGCCTAAATTAATCGTAAACTCCGCGCCTGTGAGGCTGAAATCTTGAAGTGTTTCGTATGCCTCTGCATCGTCACTTTTAGACATGTCTATTCTCAGCTCAGTGTGACCTTGCTCTGTTATCTCTTGTATGTATTTAAGTCCTTAACAATCATAAAACACAAACATTACATAAAACAAACTCATTCTGTGTGATTTTATCATTTAGATTTATAATAAACGTTATAAAAGAATCTTCAGTCGGTACATTGTAAGGATTAAGTAAAAACTAAATCATCTAAAATGTTATGCATCATATAATTCGTTTAATTTTTTTTTCATTTTATTTAAGAAATATTAAATGTGCCCTTGATTAAAATACAGTCAATGGTTCGGGGTGCGTAGTAATTGAATCACGACTATGTGGCTATTATATTTTTCGTATCCGAACGACTTATTGTAAAAGTAATACCGGGACGCATTTATTATTTCGATTGAAACACATTAAATTGTTACCTATAATTTTTTGTAAACACGGGATGTCAGTTGACGCGCGGTGTATTTTGTCGTAAATAAATGTACAGATTATTTTCCTCTGTATTTATCGTGTAAGAATTGTGGTATCTAAAAATGCGCCAAATTTTTGGCATATTTTCTTTATTGATCTTTCTTTGGAAAAGGCAAGTATAAACAATTTTTTGTAAGAAATGGAATGTTTATTTAATTGTAATCATACGTTTAATTAATAAATTGTATATCCTTATATATGGAAAACTTTTCTTCTCTTAAACCGAGCTTGAATATTTAGATGTTACGTTGCCTAGTGGACCGATAAAAGATTGTCCAAATCATGACCACAGGGACATAATGGACCCCGCCATAGGCTTTTATAGGCAAAACATTTCTTGTCTAGAACCACAATTTCAAGAGCTTACTAATAGATATTTAGCATGTAGCATTGTTTAGCAAATACCTATCAAGATTGTTACAGAACCAATCATAACCCCCTGGGCAAATTTGACCACGTCCGGGGGTTCGCTTGATTTTACATCGGCTTATGTTTGCAAAACTCTTCTTGTCTAGAACCACATGGCCAAGAGCATATATATTTTGAAAGCATTATGAAGCGGATCTCTCTGGATTGTTTTTCAAAAAAGTTTAAAATATACCCTTCTGCTATTGTTGACCAGTGCAATAGCCATTGGAAGCAAGGTGATCGATATAGGGCCATATTGGCCTTCTTGTCATTTTTAATACTCAGATATGAAATAATAAATCATGGTTGTAACCGTAGTCATATTCAATCGACTACGTGACAAACTTGGTAACTTTAATTTAATTAAATCAAACGGAATGGCAAATAACGAGATCAAAATTAACAGCAACCTCCCCAAATAATTGACCATACTTGAAAATAGTATAGAGGATAATTATTGGTTTTGGTATAATATCACGTTATAATTTCACCGAGTGGGCACCAAAAGTGATATTTTCACGAGTGGCGCAGTGAAAATAACTACTTTTGGTGCTCACGAGTGAAATTTTCCCGATATTACATTGAAACCAACAATTTTGTTTGTTTATTTTATGTCTATAACTCTACTTTGGTTTCAATAAAATGTCTAAAATCGCGGGAAACGTCACCAGAAAGCATAACAAACATGAAGTCATTTTAACGACGTCATCGTCGTATGGTTTCCTGCGTTCGTTAGAGTAAAATGAATTTCAATTAGCTAAGTTTTATAATGGGACTCCCTACATCTAGCAGACTTTATTCTCGAAACATAGATTATGTGTTCAATGAACGGAAAATGATAAGGAAATACAATTTCAAAGAAGGGCCTATGGCGAAAAATGCCTCATTTTACCACAATTAATCAATTTAGAGGCTTTCTGTAATGTATCGCATCCAACCATTAATTGTACAACAACAACTCTACATAAATAATTGAATGGTATACGGTATTGCAGTATGTTTGGAACCGATGATTTTATCGAGAATGACTGGGAATGCATAGCTGAATCTGTTAGGTAAAGTTATAATACTTCCAAAGATTCTACTATTTATGTTTTGGAGGTAATTTAGTTTGACATCAGTTTTATGGTATGTCCCTTTAACTACACTGTTATAGAAATAGCATTTCTGAAATCTCTGTCGTATAAGCTGCTCGCTCACAGTAACCGTTGAAAAATAACAACAATGATATACTTATACATAAAGTGTAAATATAATGGCTTGAGTCAACAATACAAGTAACAAGAGCTGTCCCTCACAAGTGACGAATGCACCCGAAAGAGGTGCCTCACAGTCTGTGTCCTCTCCATGTGCTCAATAAATGTGCTATGTAATTTTAAAATCCTTCCATGCATGACAGAGTAACCATGCATACAGTTTTCCATTACTTTAAACACTAAGTGTGACCTTGACCTTTGAGGTAGGGACTTGGGTCTTGCACGCGACACATCCGCTTGATGTGCTAGACATTTGTGCCAAGTTATTTTAAAATCCTTCAAAGCATGATAAAGTTATAGTCCGGACACGAATGTGTGCATATATGCATATATAGAGAAATCTTTTACCTTCAAACTCTAAGTGTGACCTTGACCTTTGAGCTAGGGACGTGGGTCTTGCACGCGACACGTCGTCTTGATGTGCTAGACATTTGTGCCAAGTTATTTTAAAATCCTTCAATGCATGACAAAGTTAGAGTCGGGACACGAATGTGTGCATATATGCATATATAGAGGAATCCATTACCTTCAAACTCTAAGTATGACCTTGACCTTTGAGCTAGGGACGTGGGTCTTGTACGCGACACGTCGTCTTGATGTGCTAGACACTTGTGCCAAGTTATTTTAAAATCCTTCCATGCATGACAAAGTTACAGTGTGCATATATAGAGGATTCCATAACCTTCATACTCAAAGTGTGACCTTTACCTTTGAGGTAGGGATGTGGGTCTTGCACGCGACACGTCGTCTTGATGTGCTAGACATGTGTGCCAAGTTATTTTAAAATCCTTCAATGCATGACAGAGTTACAGTCCGGACACGAATTGTAAGTGGGGACGCACAGACGGATGAACAGACGGACGGACGGACAGACGGACGGTACGATTTTAATATGCCACCCTTCGGGGGCATAAAAATCTAGATAGGAAATTGCAAAAAATCCATTGAAAATGTTGGTGAGCTTGGTTTAACGGCACCGCTACACTATATATGTTTTATTGGAATTTCAAAAGCGTTTATAACGCTTTAAAATTTGGAAGCGTATAGATTCAAAATAATAAATACATTGTATACATATTCAGGAATCTATACTTGAACCTATTTATTTGACTATCAGTTCTAAAATATATCATTTTCAGAGAGCTTGACGAATTTTACTTTTCACCAAAATCTGAGAGCGAGCTGCTTTAAAAATTAATTGCCATCCTCCGTCGTATAATTACCTAGCCAGTGTTCTCCATCAATAGATCCAAATCCGTTTATATACTCGCTTAAATTTCGGTAGAAATCTGTTGCACCGTCAAACCTTTTCTGAAATAGCTGAAATATTAACATGTGTAATGAACCTTCGTTTTTCATTGGCACAAAAATTGTGATATGTTTTTATTTTTCAATAAGCCCATACCGGATATGGTACGGTGCCCATGAAATGAAGAAAGCTAAAACAAATAAAAGTTTCGTTTTCTCGTGTCACTTTATAGGCATCATAAACTGACGAATAAACAACGATATACAATTGCAGTGATCACCGTGTCATTTAGATTTGAAAATAGTCAAATGTGGTATATTGGGTAAAAACAAAAATAATATCAAACAGGGAATGCCACGTACCAAAAACGCAGCCTCCCCAAAACGAACCCCACAGCACCCAGAAGTGCACACCATCAACACACACACACACGCACGCACACGTGTTTGCTTCACGCAAACATTATCCTAATGGTGGATTTTAAAATCAATTGAATCGACAGCAGTCAGGATATCACACTATATGTTGACACGCTGGCGAATATTTTTCAATTGTTCAACACTGCCAGGTATCGGAAAACAATTGTTGTTTGTTGTGTGTTTTAGTTTTTGTTCCGTGTTTTGTCATAAACTTATCCTTATACATTAGGTATAACAAAATGAAATATTCAGTTTAAAGTCCCAGGATAACGTTGAATTTACTATTATAGTATCATAAATGTAATAATAGGATATTGCTAGAACTATGTTCTCTAAAACAATGTTGACACAATAAAATTATGCCTTTCTTTCGTATTCAAATTGTTTCTTCAAGAAAAAGAGTTGCCAGAAAGCCCTTCTTAATTTTTGCAGTAGCATTGAAACCAATACTGCGGTATGTTATCGTTTTAAAAAGCAGTAAGGAATGTGTTTGGTACAAATAAAAGTCATTTCTGTCAGTAAGACATCTTTCTTGATAGCTACATTGTACTTGTTAATAATTATCCTGGAACTTTGATGCTTAAACAATATCAGCGGTAACAAAATAGAACAAAACCTCGTCACAGTTTCCATAGTACTGTGTCTCAAGTATTTAAAAATATAGAAATAACAACATTTTCAGTTAGTTACCAATGGGTGTAAATCCACTGTTATTAAACTAGTGTTCATCACACCAGCATTTAACTAAATTAGTGAACCAAATCCCATTTTCAATTTTAATTGTGACATACTTTTCATTGTCAAAAAACTAGACATTCAACTATTCAACTCCTGTATTCATATCTTTTAGCATTCGTTTACAAACAAAAGCCGCTTAAATATGGTCGTTCTAACATGTTGGTGCAACAGAAAGTTCTTCGTAACATGTTATAGAGCGAATCGTCAAATAAACAGGTTTTAGTATCAATCCTAGTGAAGTGTTGCTATAATTATGTTTGACACCATAAGTTACAAACGCTTATGAAACCCAAGTACATTGTTTGAAAATATAGTGAGGCAGTGTCGCCGAACCAAGCTCACCAAAGGTTTCAACAAATATGTTGATTCTAGCATTTGTTATGACATTTTATGTTTTAATATAATTTCATTTTGTAGAAATTGATAATTTTCTCTGGAAATGTGAACGAGCAGCTTTAAATATTTAAGCTACTCAAAAACCTGCTCGTTCACAATTTCAGGTGAATGCATTGTATTTGTCTAAAATGATTTATTCAAGTATAAATTGTAAAAGTAAATGCAAGAGTCAACAACGAAAGTAAAAATCTAGGTAACATTTTGCAAAGATCCATTTAAAAGGGTTGGTGGGGCTTTGTTTAACGGCGCAGCTACTCTCTATAGTTTTATCAGAATTTCAAAAGCGTTTGTAACGCTTTATTATTATTTGATGCGTATAACTTCAAATATACAGATATACTTCACATGAATTTATACTGGAACTTTTTATTTGACTTTTCGTTTTAATTAAAGGTTATTTTCAGAGAGTTTGAAGAACTTTCACTTAGAGACACTACCGCTACATGACAACGATGGAGGTTGAACACGCCGTGATGGCCCTACAGTTTATCACTGTTAAATTAATATCAGTTACAGCCTGCTTTGTGTCTTTTTTTCTAAGTTTACCAGCTAAAACGGTATATCATATAATTAAAAATTACAACCTTCAAAATGGCCACAAGAAATCTATATCAATATTGAAGCTAAAAAAAACTGTTGATGCTTTAAAGATATGTAAGAAATAAGCTATGATGAGTTATTTCTCTTACTGACAGATATAAAATTAATGTACAAATAGAATGTACCTAACAGCAACGGAGGAGTTTTCAAGATAGTCAACAAAGATTTTTTTACAGATTTTCCCAATATTCAATGGGAATAGAACTGTTAAACAGATTCATATATTTGGTTATAACTATGTCAATGTTCAGTATTTTAGAATATAAATCACTGATTAATGTCTTATATAAATAATGATGGTTAGTTTGAACAATAATATCACTTTAAATCTCATAATTAAAAAAACATGTGTTTAACGTAAATGTCTTATTGCTTAAAATATGATACAAAATGACACCAGTGGCACTGATCTTTGCATTTATATAACCGCTGCCTCTCACAATATCACTATGAACGCAATATCGTTCTGCTTGCATACCGCTGTTACCTCTCAACTGATTGAGGCCTTACTACATAACTGATCATATTACCCTTCCATGAAATGTGCGGTCTTCTGGTTGGTCAACGATCAGTAAATATATATTGATATTTATGGGCAAGCCGGTAATATATAATTGACATATTCCGTTACTGTACCCCATGCTAAACGTGAGCTTGTTCACCGCATACACAACGTCAATGTGTAAGTCCGTGCTGATTTGTGACGTCACGTAGTGACATTGAGGTATCATATGGGGATTTGAAGGTCTGCTAACGTTCAGTCGTATAATAAATAAAACATAAATGGAATCTTTCAATATTTAGGTCAGGGAAGGATAATACAATTGTTATTTATTTTTGACGTGATATATGGGGATATATTACCCGCCTCGACATAATATTACCCATATACCACATCAAAAACAAAATAACATATAATATTTATTCATGTGAGAAAGTCGGCTCACTTCAGTTATAGTATTGTTTATCCAATAGAAGATGGTTAGTGAAACTACCCGCCTTTAAAAATAAGTCGAATACGGTTGTAATTGGCATTAACCCGCAAAACACAAACACCGGGCGGAAACCGGAGTAGAAGTATTCTGATATATAAGTTTATATTGTATACCTGTCATAAATACTTAATCCTGATTGGCCGATAGCGCTCACGTGTCGGGTCCGCAAAAGTATGTGTAGACCTGGAAAATGATGTGTAGACCTGCAAGGATTTCAAGACGTTATTTCTGATATATTTTAGAGTAATTTTCACTACTTTTTATGAGGCATACGATATAATTATTTTAGACTAATGTTTCGGTCAAAATATAGATTTGCGGACCTGTGAAAAAATAATATTAACCTCGGATTTCATCCTCGGTCAATATCACTTTTAACAGGTCCGCAAAACTATATATCGACCTCAACATTAGTCTATAATTGTATAATACTTACCGTCCAGCCGCCGCCATCAGTGTCCATGTCACAATACACGCTGAGTGTTGCTCCTGTGTTCCATAACATTACATCATAAACACCACTCACTGAAGCAGGATCGTTCTGAATAATATCTTTGCAGTCAGATGCTAGAGAAAAGATACAAAATAAGAATTTTATGAAATACGTTTTCGTTAATTTAATTAATATGTTTTACTTGTAATCATTCAGGGTCAAATGATAGAAGTCGTGTATGTTTTATGTAATCATCTTTGCTTATATGATAGAAGTCATGATTGTTTGTTTTTATGTGATTGTTTGTTCGTTAAAATATGTAAGTCATGTATGCTTTTAATACATTTATATAAACACTTTTATTATAATATGATATATTTCACGTTTGTTTTATATAATCACTTTCGCGTAATTTTATAGAGAAGTTAAGTAGGCTTTTCTGTAATCATTTTAACGTTATGTGATATAAGCCCTGTGTGCTATTATGTAATCACATGTATGCATTTTTGTAATCATTTTTGGGATGAAGGAGCACTCCCTACATTTAGCAGATTACATTCCCTTAACATAGATAATGACTGGAGTGTATAGCTTAAGAATTTTGGTTACATGTTATGTAAATCTTGCAAATATTCTATAATTTATGCTTTGGAAATAATTTGATTTGACCAAATTCATATATATTTTTTGTTATCATTTTGCGTCATTTTACATACGTCATGTTTGTTTTATGTTATCACTTATGCGTAAACAAGTATCTTTGAAAAAAGATACACGGACACAAATCAAATCAAATATTACATTTTTCTTTCTTTATAATCGAACTGTATAAAATATCTGAACTGTCGGCGAGCACGCCCAATGCATTATGAGTAACTTCTTTCCCAGTGTCGATTTATCGATTTTTTGAACCTGCCAATCTATGTGATTATTGGTCTGTGATATTTTTGAATAATCACTTTTGCGTTAAATGATATAAGTAATTTGCATTCTTATGTTATAATGTTTTGCGTTGTACAATGACATTGTGTTTTCATGTAATAGTTTTGCGTTAATTCATAGAAGTCCTGTTATACTTTTATGTCATAACGTTTTGCTTTATGTGATACAAGTCCTTCATGGTTGATACTGATATATTGTTTTGTCTTGTAATAAGGTTAAGGTTTTCTTTTGTGGTTAAATCTTGTAACGTTTCAAGTAATACTACGGAACTTAAAAATATCATATAATGTTTACATTATCTGTACAAAAAATCGTGAGCATACATACTAAAATATTGATTCTAAACGTTTATAAAATATAACTTTCTTTTTTATGTAATGCACGTGCACACACGTTAAGGAGCGGATTCTCGGTATAGAGGTAAAGCGCCGAACTGTTAAACAAGGGATCCCGGATGGAATGTCTCGTCCTACACTAAACACAACTATTTGGTCTTTCTGATGAACCGTTGGACCGAGGTTTTATTTGCCATGTTAAATCACCAAGAGTTTTTCTGGTACTAGGACACTTTCTTTGTCTTTTACTATCCCCAAAAACGTAAAGGTCATATGATTTATCGAGTGCCAAAGATAAAACTCTAAAAAACTATACAATAGCGCAGGTTGTTTTTCTTAAACGTTTGCTGTAAGTATCCGTTATTTTCTATTACCTGCTACACATGTTGCTTGTTCCCATATACCAGACGCTTGACATTTGACACTTGACTGATCCGAAATGTATCCAGTATTACATTCTACTGTCGCCGTGTCGAGGTATTTGTTTTTGCTTGGTGCTCCAAGAATTACCCTACCATTTTCTACCTTTGGTTTACTTTTGCAAGCTATAAATACACAATGGATATTGTTTTTATAAATACTACAGACGGCTCAAAATATATATGTTTGAAATTACATAAGAGGTGAAAATAATTAAGGGCTGATTATATGCAATGAAAGAAATGCTGCTATCATTCTTGCGCACAGGTCACTTAATAGTGACATCTTTTGTTTATCCTGATTAACGATAAACCGGCTACTTATTGGCATCTATCAGTAAGTAAAACTACCTTTAAACTTATTTCCTTTTAATTTACCTGGAGTATATTTACGCATAAAAATAACAATCTGAATGATTCCTCTAAACATTATAAGTTCAGACGCCACATATAAACAATGACATGATTCAGGGGTAATAATACTTACTTATGTCTATACAATGATAGGTATCCATATCAGGAAAGCATCGCTGGTTTGTTGCACAGGACCGTGACTCACAGCTTCCAACTATTGCCTATATGAAAAAAAACCTTGAGAACATGACAAGATCTTTGCCAAGACTATGATGGTTAACTATTGCTGATTAAACGCGACGTAGTGGTAGCGTGTTCGCTTCGGGATCGTAGAGTCCTAGGTTCGCTTCCCACAAGTGCAATGCTGGCAGTGTCTAAAGGCAAGACATGTAAGACCACGTTGCCTCTCTATGTCTCTCTCCAATGTTGATTCAATGAAACACACAGTTTTAGCATGTCATCGGGCAAAAGGATGTTAGATAAACATACTGAATTTATGAGTTTAATACATCATATTTACATTTGTAATATCAATATCACAAGATGCATGTATGCGTTTTCCCTTTAGAGAATGAAACTACTTAGTTAACGTTAAATGAAGTCAAATATATTAGTATATTGACTAAATTAAGGAACTCTCTCACTACATAAAGCATCAACAACACACTCCGTTATAATCAACATTAACGTGTCCAATATTATAATTACATATTTATCCTAATAATTGGTTGCCACTTTCACAGCCTTTTCCTTTTATAAGTTAGTAAATAACAAACGTATTGTGTTCACATATATTTACTAGAATGTATAACGCGTAAAATATCATAGTTATATTTCAATACTATGAGAGTGTTACTTTTACAGCTTTTCCCTTTATCTGTTTTTAAATCGAAACACCCTATAACTGATGTCAAACTAAATAACCTCCAAAACATAAATAAAAGAATCTTTGGAAGTAGTATGATTTAACCTAAAAGATTCAGTTATGCATTCCAGTTATTATCGATAGCATCAACGGTATTAAAAAATACGTCATTCACCATTTTCTAGAGTTTGCTCTCATTTTAACTATTAACCTACCCCAAGTATAATTCTATCAAATATTATATGATTTATATTTTGGAGGTGATATAGTTTGGCATCAGTTAAAGGGTTTGTCCCTTTAAAGGTCTCGATGATAAAGCTCAGTAATGATACCACTTAGTCAACCTCCGTGGTTAAGTGGTTATAGTCGCTGACTTTCAATTACTGTAACCCCTCATTGGTTCAAGATCACATACCGATCATGACTCGGAAATAAATGAATAAAAGTTTGCAGGATAGAGATGTAGTACTCATTCGTCCAAGGAACGATGGTTAGGTAAACTGCTCGCCTGTAAAAATGACCGAAATAAATTGAAACTGGTGTGAAAGTCACACATTCAACAACAATACGACCACTTTACATTGAACAGGGACTTGATCCAATGATAAAAAAGTCGGATGGCAGTTTGAAAAGGATTCGCTATCAGCATTCAAAGAGATAATAATGTTCATCAAGAATGCATTTAAAAGAGGCACTCCCAACATCTAGCAGAATATATTCTCGAAACATAGATTATGTATTTAATGAACGTAAAACGATATATAGATACAATTTCTAAGATGAACCTATAGCGAAAAATTTCTCATTTTACAACAATTAATCAATATAGAGGCTGTCTGTAATAACTCGCATCCACCCATTAATTGTACAACAACAACTCTACATATATTATTGAATGGTTAACGGTACTGCAGTATACTTTGAACTGCCGATTTACCGATAATGACTGGGAATGCATAGCTGAAACTTTAAGGATAAGTTATATTACTTCCAAAGTATCTATTATTTATATTTTGGAGATTATTTAGTTCGACATCAGTTATAGGTTGTGTCCCTTTAAATGTTTCATATAAATTGAATATCAAACCTTAAAGCGCACAGTTTTGTCGATATAAATCACTGAAAATGCATAATGCACAATTGTGTACATAAATGGTTCACCGTAAATTGTATTTCTCTTAACGTAACATTAAACGATTCACTTATCCAATTTCCGTTGTTAAAAGGTTCAATGCTAAACTGAAACAGCAAATTTAAATTTAACATTGTCAAGCAAATTCCCTCGATGAAAACGATTTTGTCTGTAATACGATACGCTTTCATTCTGTACTGTTTAACTCTGTGTTTCATCATGCATGCATTCATTGCAGTATCATCTACTGTTATGTAAATCGAGTAATTTTTGCGTGATAAAAAATTCGCAATTTGTGAGCAGCCTTTTTTACGAATTTGATATAAGGAATTTTTCGCGAGAGTTTTTAGTGAACTAAGTGGGACGTTCACGAAAATAGCGTCAATAAAATAATCACAAATACTACCCAATTTATAGTTTATCGCTAAAAAGAGTTACTTGAATTACAAATGTATTAGACAATTTGTAATTTTGTTGTCATAAACACTACAACAATTCCCCAAATTTTAACGCTGCTATTTCTCAGATTTTGTTGGAAAAAATAAAATTCTTCAAACTGTCAGAAATTGACTTATTCTAGAACGAATAGCCAAATAAAAAGGTTTGGGTATAAATAATTGTAAAGCATATCATTCTGTAAATTTAGAACAATACGAAATATTCTATATTATAAAGCTTACAAACGCTTTTGAAATTCACATATAGTAGTGTAGCGATGCAGCTAAACCATGCTTACATTTTTAACACATTTTTTTCTTCAAATTTCTGCTTAGCTTTTACTTGTGTTGATGAATCCAGTCATAACAATATCTTGCTGTTAGTATATGACCAGTGACACGGGAAAATGGGCCTTCGGACAAAATACTTTGAAACTAGCTTTCTTGCATATTTTGAACAAACAATATTTCAATATCAATATTGGAAAATTTCAGTTACCAATGTCCAGTACATACAAAACTGCAACACATTAAAAAAGTATACCTAAGGCGTCATTGTTCACTCTAAAATGACGTCATATACCAGAATTTGACGTCAAAACTCACTTCAATTTACATGGGCAGTAAATTATTCCAGTATTCATTTCCTAACAGCATCATTTATTTTTGGTTGCAACATTATATACTCTTTCAATATATATCATATCTGGAGAACTATTTCATGTATGCTTTCCACAATATGCCTTTTTTCATACGGTATAGCCAAATTAAAAAAAGAATCATTTCAAATCACTGTTGCCATAGTAATGGTCTTGGAGGATTTTGAAGCAAATAGGATGTTTCTATTGAGGAAAATATAGTGGCTATCAGTTTTTATCATTGGTTTTGCATTTAAAGAGGGTGACAAAAATGTAAATTTTATGGGTTTTTTTATCAATTATTGTCGAATAATGTAACAAATGTCCGAAGGTACATTTTCGCGCGTCGACGATCATATCATTTTTGAGAAATAAAATTTGTTCACCGGAAACTATGAGAAAGCAGCTTTAAGGGAAGTCCAATATACCAGTTCTTAAAATTTGTATTATGTTTTCAGCATGCCGTCCTCACATTTCTACGGACTCTTTCTAAGAGAAAATAGTGTAAGCAAAATATTCCAAACAGCAACAATACGTACGCTTGGCCATTCGGATATGTCGGAAAATACCGCTCCATTCAGTAGTTTAAACTCTGATATGTCGACAGAGGCACTATCCACATCGTTGAGCTTACAGGTTTTATTCCGTCCATAGTAATCAATGGATTTACAAACAGAGAGCGACATACACTCCTTCACACATTCATCATGTCCATATCCACTAGTTTCTGCCACCGAATGACCGACAAGTTGCTTATTCAAAAGCTCCGACTTCCTTTCAAATGGTGCACATATGTCCGAGTCTCCGGAACAAAAGGATCTAAATGTTATAATAAACAGGGTGTAGATTTTAAGAAACATGTCGAATAACATAATGAATTGTTACGAAACACAGTGTCAAGATTCCGAACAAGTTGCATGAGTAAATTCTTATTAGTGACTGACTTTCGATTTATCACCAACGTTATGTTTATCACTTCCACTGCTAACTTACTGCCATCGGTAATCTGAGTGAACTGATCCTGTTTTATATCGGATATAAAAGCATGACTGCGCATGACCGACTGTATAAAGATGACACAGAGCAGAACAAAAAAAAATAAGTGCGTTGTCGAAGTAATCAAACGGTTGAATGACTAAACTAAAATAAAAGGTAAAATCCAATAGCTTCAATGTCCACTATTCACCCACGGTAATACGTACACCGGCATTACACAAAATGTAGTAAATCAATGCCAAAAAGCCGGGAAGTGAGCATATTGTGGTTATTTACGAAAAATGCAGTAATTGTTTTGTAGAATTTAAGCATATCACTCTTCCTAAATTAGAATATATACACGTATGTAATATCATACGTTTAATAACCATGGTGGGGAATCACATGATCAAAATAATCTCTAAACAAAAGTACATCTATGAAAAATGTTAGAAAATAATGAAAGCCGTTTAGCTGTAAATTATAAATATGGCCTATCTTATGGCATCATAAAATTATTATAGAACTACACAGGTCTCAACGCACAGTCACCTTCTAATTGTGTTGAACACTTCAAAACTAAATTATATCAGTTTCTCGAAGTGCACAATCGGAAGGTGACTATGACTGAGACCTGTGTAGTTCTATAATACTTTTATGTTGCCATAAGATAGGCTATATTTTACATCTACAGCTAAACAGCTTTTATTATTTTCTAACTTTTTTCTGAGATCTACTTTTGTTTAGAGATTATTTTGATCACGTGATTTCCCACCGTGTTAACGATTATTTAAAGATTAACTTCTTAAAAATAATATAAACCACAAACGTATACTGTATCGAGTTATCTGAAACGTTATCTACCTTGAATTATATATTACGGTTGCTCTTATTCATGGTTGCTCGATATAGTGTCGAAATAAATGCATCATTGGAAAGCGTGTGATCTGAGTTTTCTAACGATATGCAATTTGATACATTTTATTTGACCATTTACATTTTATCAGTTGTTTAACCTGACTTCTTATCGTAGAAGTTATTTATTGTGATAAGCAATCGATAATCGATATCAATAAAAAGCGATAAAAATAGAGGCACTGACAATATTCACAGTTAGGATCTTTTTTAATTAACCGATACTGTAAAATAGATATACTGATACATTTAGCATAATGATACAACCATGCTCTATTCACAATTAAACAATGTTGACATTTTCATTTCTTTTGTTTTCGAGTCGCTTTTACGGGAAAAAGAGTTGCAAGGAAACCTATACTTTTCGCAATATCATTGGAAAAAATACTGCTCTATATTTCTAACATGTACATCGTTTTAAAAAGTAAAATATGAATGTTTTTGGTACAAATAAAAGTCATCTCCGCCGGTAAGACATTTTTCTAGCTTAAATAAGAGCCACTTGTTATGTTGGTCATGAGACTCTAAGTTTATCCTCGCATCCCATGTAGTTTCGTTGAAATTCGACTTGTGGCTATTCAGAAATAGTAAAAACAAAGTGTATTTATGAAATAAGAAACGAAAGCCATCTTGAATGCAGACTTACGTTCTGTGCATCTCCACTTTGTACTATGGCTTATTGATATAGAGATAGTGAAGAATTTAAGAGTGTACGCTCGCACAAACACACACACGGACAGCTGGACTGAATTCAAACCCCTCCTAACCTTCGGTTATTACAAATGGTTATGAAAATATCGATTTCTAATATGAAATGTTCGTATCTATCATAAAACAGCATAGGATTTTTTTTTGTGTGAAAGCTTGTGACACATCCTATCGTTTTATCTTGAATATCAAGGCAAATAAGAGTACTTCGATATGCCGTCCAATCCCCTGAGAACGTCATGTTAAAAATTGTATCAAAACGTTCAGACTAAATGAGCTTATCTATTTTTTATTACCCCAGACACAGAAATACGACACTTTAATTGATAATAGGTGGAGAAATTGTAAATGAACTATGGACTGGGTTAATTTAATATCTAGATTATTGCGATAGGCTAATTAAGAGACATTAATATTGATATCATTATAATAATTACGGAAAATTCTACTAGAAGTGTATTAACCCATTTGTTCTATTGAAAAAAAATTTTTTTCAATTAGCTACGTTTCTAAGCAGACGACAAATATAATGTCGTCTGATCAAGATTTAAGTTGTTAGCATTGTGTACCTTCATACTCGCACTAATTGGAAGTCAGATGTATTTAATTGTAAAAATCTAGACAGAAATATATAAGAAATAACTTGAAAGAAAATGATTTGTCATGTGCTACTTTTTCTCAACCGTATAAGAGTTGTAGTAACATGCTAGTACATTCAGTTAATCAGAAGACACAGAGCTATGTTAAACCGAAATTTTCACACATGCGAATTCCTCACATTCGTTTACCATTTGATGTTGTTAAGAACGATTTGGACAGACTGATGCGCGAGACTTACTGGATCCATACTTTAAATACGACTTGGCCCAGTAGCGTATTATTTGATGTGTGAACTTAACATATCTTATATTCATTAGTAATGTTTTTCATATAGACATGTTGGGTTTTATATTTATCTATCGTGTATTGAATAAATACATTTCATTTTAATAAAACCCGCCGCATCAGTCTCATCTATATCTATACTATAAACCTTACGTTGTTTTTCATCACGCGGACGTTCGCGTCCTTTTTAACGGACATGGCGTCTTTTTGTTTTGTATAATGTATGTTGTATATTTTCTGACGAAGACATGAAGTCGAAACATGTAAATTGAAAATTTCGTGTAGTCTTGATTTTATTTATATATCATGTGTGTGACAAATACTTACATATATGTTAAACGGTCAACATTCGTCCATGTACCCTTACCCCCACTCCCCCTCCCCCTCAAAGCGAAAACGTATTCTTCACATGTCCAAAAAAATAAAAACATCTGTTAATATATTGATCATACGAAAATGTCACACATTCCAAACAACAATTTATGCCACCTAGATAGATCAGGATCGTGTCTGGTCAGAAACTTCATGATACATGGACCAATTTTGACACAAGTGAATACCACATCAAGACAATGTTTGGCGTGCAAGACATATGTCCAGGTCCATAGCCCAACCGTCAAGAGCACAGTTTACTTTGAACTTTCTTGAGATTCACTATATAAGTATAGTGATGGTGTTGTTCTTGTCTGGGGCATAGCTTTGCCGTGCATAGTGGGATTGAAGATGACTTGGCACAAATGTTAACTATTACATGGAAACGTGTAGAAAGTAGTGCGACAGTCGCGCTTATTTCGACATTTCAGTTATGGCCCTTGTCATACCAAATTATTCTAGCAGTTGTTTTGCTTTGTCACTTTGCTTTTTACTGGTCCGGCACAGAAATGGTACCTATATTTAGTAATTGGAAAATTCTTAAACTGACTAGCGTGCCTCTTACTATACCATCCAGTATGTATTCGGACTATTTTAAGGGCCATAACTGTCATAACAGACCCGGTACAAAAATAAAATCCAGGAGCAAGGCTACAGCAACTGATATTCAATCAAGGTTACGGCAGCTGGCAAAGGTAAATGGCCCACAGTAGCTAACAATACGAACGAAAAACGGACTGTGAAAATTTCGTTGGTACTAAGAGGTGGTGAAAAAGGTAGGCACAAAATATCATAACACCTACTTGTGCCATATTTGTAGGTTTATGTCACACATGAGTGAGAAATTCGTACGAAGTCTTCACGCTTGTGGTTAACATTTCGTTGGTACTAACAGTTCAAGTTCTTTCTACTTCTTTCTACAGAGATCTTTGTAGAATAAAGTAACCCCTAAAGCGGAGCAAGTTTGATCAATTGGCCATGATTTGAATTATCTTGATAATGGTCAACTTGGCAATGCTACATACCCAAATTTAAAGCTTTGCACATTCCGATTGTTCAAAGAAGATTTTTAAAGCTTTTCCTTTCCGTTTCTAGAGATAAGCATGAAATTGAAATTTTTGGTAGAGCTTAATGCAAGGAATATCCATGTTCTCGTTACATTTTACCCAATGGTTTAGTAGAAAACGTTGTTTGGAGCATATCGTGGACGAAGTTCAAAGTACAATCTTCGATCCTAAAAGTTCAACATGACCACTTGGTGTTTAGGTTAGATAAAGCCGTTGCTGAATTTAAATTATACATGAACAGTTTTAGTCTGAATGCAGACATTACCTAAAACCTATTTTGTTGGTCGTTGTAATACATGCTTCTTAACAACACGAGGTTCAGTTTGAATTTGTTTACGTATTTTCTAGAAAACAAAAAATACACATTGTTTATGCTGTTGTTAAACAACCTATACCACTGATTGACATATCATGATATATCCATAACTTACGCTAAAGCCATTTAAATGGACTTTTGTTAAAAGATTCACAGATATCATTTTTTGCATTATAAACTATCCAAACTCATATTGTGTGAGTGTTTTTAATTAGTAACTTGTATATCATATAGCTATCATCATGGTTCTATCATCATGCTAAATGTATCAGTATATCTATTTTACGGCTCTGGTAATATAAATACAAAATAACCTGACAAACGTTATTGAACTTGCCGTCCACCATCTTTTTTCCAGAAACGCTAGACATTTCCTACGAATGCAGGTTTGTACTTGAAATGTGAATAGATAATTTTCATATAAATTCCTAAAATTGTTTTCTCTTTCTTATGACTCCATACCAAAACCTCATTCTTCTAATTTAATGCTCCATTGATACATGTAAACGTACCATTACCAATAATTTTGTAACCAGAGCCGTTATTGCGTAGAAATTCCAAACAATTTTGCAGTGGGCACAATGACGGGGTATGCCAGTTGTATATTACCGGCTTGCCCGTTTATATCAACTGCTATTTTCAGGTCAATGGCCAATCAGATGGCTTGAAACTTCCTGAAAGGTTAATAAAACGTGATATTTCACCGAAACCAACAAGTACCTTCTGTGCAACCTATTAGGTCTTGACATAGAGGAATCAAAACTTAAGTCAATTCTTTGCGCCGGCGATGCACTGCAGTGGTAAACTCAAGAGGGTGTCAAACCCGTTACAAAATGTTATTTTTGTTGTTAACCCCTACCTCACTTGGTCAAAATTTCCCCAATTTGCTGTTAACCTTTAGCCATCATTTATGCACCAAACGATGCATCATGGAACACTCTTTAAACGCATATATATCATTACCTCAATTTGTTTTCATACAGCTATGTTCAAGCAAAGTTAGTGGAAGTTTCTTATTTCTTTTAGTATAGATACATTGCAGAATGCTAAATAACATAAGCCTGTCAGTTCTTCAAAAGATACTAAAATCAGGACTTTTTTTTATTTCACGTAAGTTGTATGTTAATAACACAGATCTAAATACAACCATACAGACATGACTGACATATTTCTTTCATATCGCATCAGAATAAATTTCAACACATTGTTATGATAGTTGTATGTTTACTATTCATTCATTCATTAAATCTTACATGACTGACGTCGCTCGTGTCTCATCTAGCATGGGGTGCCAGGTCGAGTTTTCCGGCATGTGGAAATGCCTGTCAGATATGCAAGAATAGCGAATCCAAGCTACTGTCTGTCAAAAAAGGACAGTTCATAAAATACGACAAAATGCACATTTAACAATATATTTCAGGAAATAACATAGTCACCAAAAGTATAATATTAACATAACAGAACAGAAGTTTTATTTGAGTTAAAAATACAAGCTAATCGTCATAACATACATTGTACATACTTCAGTCACACTATAATAATATTAACAAATAATCTCTTTTAGGTGCGAAATAAATTCATTTTAATAGTTTTTACTGGGAAAAAATTAATTTCAAAAAGTAATTTTCTATTCGATATTGTCTTCTTTTACATCACTATCGACAATAAACTCTGTATAATAAAGAAGGGCCAAGCTGTCTCTATATCGCTCACCTGAGACCCATATGAAAACGCAATATAAAATTCATCAACATATTCATTCTGACTAAGTGTCATGAAAATCCAATGAAAAATGCAACCCATAAGGCAAACAAGATTTTTTTATGATTTGACCCCACGATCTAGTTTCCGACCCCGAATGCTTCATATTCAAACTCGTTTTACATTTTATCAAAGCTGTCATTCTAACCAAGTTTCATAAAGATCCGCCTCTATTGTATACACAAGATTTTTCTATACTGTGACCCCGTGACATAGTTTTGACCCCAGATGACCCATATTCAATATATATCTATGTTTCAACATGGAAATCAAACTGACCAGGTTGCATGAAGATCCAATAAAATATGCAGCCTCTATTGAATACACAAGTTTTATTCTATGAATTGACCCTGTGACATAGTTTTATATTAAAACTTAAAGTTGTCAAGAAAAAAAAAAAAAAAAAAAAACACCACCAAAAAAAAAAGTTTTTTTTTTTTTTTCCTGGGGGCTTTTTTTAAAACCCAGGGGGGCCTTTTTTCAAACTCGACCTAGATTGTATCCAGGTTGTCATTCTGACGAATTTTCATGAAGATCAAGTGACAAATGCAGTTTCTATTGCATATACATGTACAAGGTTAAATGTGGACAGACAACAGACATACAACGGACACCAGGCGTTTTCAATAACTTATCTTAGCACTTCGTGCTCAGGTGAGCTAAAAGGGAGATTACAACAGTGTAGGTCTGAACCAACTTATATTTGCTCATAACGCATAGACTTCGTTCTGTGTGGACTTAAAGCAAAAACAATAGAGTTTAAATCCGCTTTAAACTTTTGACCACATGCTTGATATGTTGCGTTTTACTTAAAGGTCCAGTATCACTTACGATATCACATTTACATGTTATTTTACTAGCTTGTTTTTTCCTTAATGCTTTTGTCTAACAACATGATAAGGAGCAGTATTAAGCACACCTCCATATATATTTTAAATAACATGTATACCTGCTGCCACAAGCAGAACGAACTGGCTTCTTAATTCTATTTCAGTTGTTCTTTTCGAAACGTCAAATATTTCTTGTTGCAGTAGCCTGTTAAATCAACAGCTCAAATGTATTGCTGATTGCTAATAAACTGGATTGATTATCCTGAGCAATTATTGCGGGTAACAATAGGTCATTGGTTTGAATGACTTAAGAAAGGCACCAAGTCAGTGTGGACAATGACGACGTTGATACATCAGTTACTGACTAATGAATCTTGATAAACAAATTAAAGCAAACCAAAGTCCCTTTCCTTATGCTAATGAATGCATTTATTCCTCGTAAATACTAATACATTTATCTATTCTTTATTAACAATGTTGTTCTTCTTCTCGAGAGTTTGTGTTTTGATACTGTTCGTATTTAATATGTCCCACTTACTTCCACACCGCGTTTCTGTACTAAGGCACACATCTCTCGAGGGTAAAAATACCGATATCTTCAAAGCATTCTAGATTCTGTCATTAGTAGAGAACACTGACTAAGTTATTAAATGCTTAGTGATATGTGTTGCCCGAGCGATGAGTGTCGGTTATTCGCCTAATGCGATTATCGTTTTGTGTTTGGTCCTTGAGTTGAACGTTATAATACGATTAATTTACTCCTTTGAATTAGCTAGCTGCTTAAGTAGAGATTAAGTACGGATAATGGTATACGATTCATTCTAGGTTCTGTATTGTGCTGAACTGATGGCGAGAACAAATTTAGACGTTTCTTAGGCTTTGGGTTCCTAGTGACATGTTTAGATCGCCCAAAATGATTATCATGTGCTAATAATTGCTTCGAAACTGTTCTCTTGGGCTGTAGATACACATTTGGGGGATCATTCATTCTATTAATTGATGTTATATCAGTTTTAAGATGAGCACGTTTTCCACTTTCGTCAACAGTTGGTGAGACTAAATGAAACAACTGGGCTCTTCTACTGGGTCTTGCGCTCTGGGATAATAAAAAATTTAGTATGTTTATTCCACTTCTGGTCCCATCTTTTATTACATTGTTAGCTTGTAAAATGTGCTTATTGTCTTTACTCTTTTTCGTCAATAATTTTCTTTTCGGTGATTTTAACTGAAAACTCAGATAATCATTCTTAGGTTTGATTGTTTTCTTTTGAATATTTGTTGATGGTCTAAAATCTGAATATGTTGTTTTGGGGGAACTGTGTTTCTGTATTCTACCGGTTGATTTCGTATCCAACAAATCTGATATCATGCTTTTTCTTAGTTTGCTGTTTGTGTCGAACTGTTTCATATTGGCATCCGTTGCTTTCAGTTGCTTATTGCTATACCCCAATTTTGGCATTTTCGATGCCAAATCTTTCTTTTCCGTCTTCTCAGAAAAGCCATAATTAAACAAATTGAGAATAGATATTGGCACTGAAGAACTGTCCGTTTTGTCAGTAAGCATATTGAAATTCGGGCTACTTCTGTATTTCATATTACTTTTCACCTTTATCGATTTATCAGTGGTTGTTGAAGATTGCGCCTTATTGTTTTCCTCTTTGTGGCTGGATGGTAATTTGAACAGATGAATACTTCTTCTGGAGTTCTCCGTAAGTAGTTTTTCTAGTAGGTCTGTAGACCTCATTTCTGAAGGGTGTCTTTGATTTATATCATAACTAGCAATATTATGTACATTTGTCGAAGAAATAGTTGCACGTTGATCATGTTGCTTTCCTTTTTCACGCTCTGATTGAAATAGCCCTTTACCGTTCCTCCGAGTATCTTGCAAACTTATTTTGATTTTGTTGTTTTTGCCATGTAAATGTCTTGTCTTTAACTCATCACTAAATTTATTATGTTCAAATCGAGACAGTTTCGATTTTATGAAGTCATTTCTCTCGGCACTATCATGTTTTGTTTTCTTCTTATACTGAATAGTGCCTGATTTAGAAGATGTAATGACTTGATTTCTATTATCGTTATTCAGCTTGATGAGTGGTGTAGGCAGATCTGTATTTGCAATATAGTTATATGCTCCTTTAGCTGTTTCTGTATGCACTGTTTGAACAACAGGAGTCGTTGTCAGTATAATTGTATTCTTATTGGCGATCATGTTTCTATCATTTAATCTATTAGAGTGTAGGTCAATGATGTTTTTTCTATCAGTCTCTCGTTGTTTTGCATTTCTGACGTTTATTCCATCTGACTTCAAATTAAAAGTTTCCCCATGTTTGTTATTTTTATTCGTCTCAGTAAAGTGTAGGTTAACATCACTGGTCTTTTTTGCAAATTGACTATTTAATTGTTTATTGCTGATTTCGGCTGATATAAAATTCGAAGCATGATTTATAGGTAAAACTTCAGAATTGTTGGAAGATGCTTTAATGTTTTCAATGTCTTCTAATGAAGCTCGAACATGCATTGCTACTTCCTCTTTTACCTCGGATACTAAAGTCATCTTTTTATTGTTGTCTTGCATTCGATTTTTCTCAGACGGAGAGGAAACAGACTTCGATTTTTCTAATATATTGGTCTGGCTTTCATTATCCCTTACTTTTAGTATGTTAATATTCTTAGATGTTGTATTTGTAATATCAGCTTTGTCTTTAGATTTTAAAGCAAGTGGACGCATAGGCTGTAATTCGAGTATGTCCGAAGTATTCCCTAATAAAGCTGAACTACTTATTTCGGTTGTATTGAAGTATTTATTTGACGAATTATAACCAGTTTTATTTATTGATTTTCGCCAATCGGGAATTTCAGTTTTCATCGTTACCGGAATAAATGTTGGTGTTATGCTTAGGTTATCTTTTGTTATCGTAGCAATGTTTCCTTTTCGACCCTTTCTATCGTCGTTTCTGTCTGATTTAGTAGTTGTCTGCAAATATACTGTGGTTCCTTTCAGAGAATTTGGTTTTTTATTCCTATCACCATGTGGCAATACTGAAAATAATTGTGGCTTTTTTGGACTTTCTTTAGAATTGGATTGTATGTTACTGAATTGCGATCTTAGTAAGTCATCAGATTTGAAAATAACTTTTTCCTTACCACTGATCTTTTCTTTTTCTTTAGTTGCCTTGTTTTCTTTTGAGTTTTGGAATTTCCTTTTTGGAAGCAAATTTCCAAATACGGGCACTGAATAATGTACCGTCTTTTCACCAACTGCTCTGGGCTTTTCAGGCTCAATCAAAATGCTTTTGGTTTCTTTATTGTTTCTCCTTTCAGAGACAGTTTTAACAGAGTCATAGTTTTTCGAAATGGTATTTTCTCCGCGTGTTTCCTTGCTTCTTGTTATTATGGGAGCACCGTTGATAGTTTCATTTGCTATTTTAAAGGTGCGGTTTGCGACCGGAGGTAACCTGAATTTATTTCGGCTCCTGCCCGCCGTGTTATTTTTCATTTGAAACGGCAATTCGACGCTTTCTTTACCAATCGGATTGTCCTTTTGTAATACATGTACACCACTAGATGTTGGTTCTCTAATATGTTCTTTTCGGTACGGTTTAATTATTGTATCTATGTGTTCTCCTGTGGGTTTTCGAGTGACTTTCCCAGTAAATGGAATAGTGAAAGTTGTTCCTCGATTTTTAGCGGTTTTGTTATCAGTACCTGTCTGTGATTCAACTTTAACACTTCCATCAGTATTTAATAAATCCGTAAGCATTTTGTTCGAATCACTTTTGCTCTGTTTAGTAACATCCTCTCTATTTCGAACCCACTTTTTCACAACGTGTCTGAGTTTGTCTTGTATCTCAGAACTTGGCAACTTCAAATGTTTCCTTTCAAACTGTGGTAAATCAAGTCTCTTGAAAATTAAATCAACTTCATTCATACTATTTCTTTTATCATTAATGCTTGGTATGTTTGCTTGAGCTCGTCGGCCTAAAGAAGGAAACTGTTGAGGTACATGTAACTTGTTTGGAATATTATTTAGTGGTTCAGCGTTCATCGCTTCAATTCGATCTCTTATACTGTCGGGTAAATTGATAAAATGTTTGCTCGATTTTGGCATTGATGATGGAAACATTAAATCTGTAAACATAGTCTGAAATCGATTACCCTGTGTATCATTTGTCGATCCTCCTTTTACTGTGTTGCCATTGTAACTAAATTGTCTAAAAACCCCGATATTTTTACCATTGTTTGTATTAACCTTCGGCCACAAACCAAAAATGGACGTGTTTTCATTCGATTTATTAATTTTACTGTCATTGTCTGTATGAATCAATTCCCGGAATTTCTCACTACTTCTTTTGTCAGCAACAAAGTCAGATAAAGACAATGGCCTTTTTCCTGCGTCTAATCCGTTATTTTTGGCATTCATAAGCTTAATCGTTGGAAATAATGTTGGAACGTTATTAACTCTATTAAGTGTATCTGAAGTAAGCTGACCTGTTGCTTCAGACAGCAGCTTTGTTCCACCGTTAGAACCATTGACTATAGATTCAAATTCTTGAAACAACGACGATTCATCCGTTTTATCTTTTGATTTTACGGTTAAATTACTTGTCACTGATTCTGAAGTGTTTGTTGGTAAAGAGTTAAAGGCAGTTGCGTCTAAGCTTTCTTCGCTATTGTTGTAAAACGGAGACAATTCGTTTGTTGTTGTTCCTGTATCATTATTTCCAGATATACTAGTAGATGACGAAGAGCTAACAATAGCTTTTCCGTTGTTTGAGAATTTGTCACTTGTCTGAGGTCCTGGAAATACTGGTTCAATAGGTAAAATTCTGTTGTTTGTTAATGGCAGTGAGGGCCATGTTGATAGCATGCCTGTCCCAGCGTTTAGAGGAGATTGATTACTTTGAAATAAATGGCTTTGTGTTGAAGGCCATCCGAATCTATTGGGTCCAACGAAGTGAAAATTTGGACTTCCACCATGATTGTTGTTTCTGTTCGGGAACAACCACTGGCCTGTACCGCCTGCATGTCCCAACAAGTCGGGCATACTAAAACAAATATCGATAAATTACAGCTAATCAATACAGTCAATCTAAAAAACATTTGAATAACCAACAAAAAGTTTAATATACTTGAAGCTTAAGGAAAACGCTGCTCTGAATAAGATATTAATTACAATTGCTTTTCAGGCATTTTACTTAATACATGTCCTTTAAAAAGATAGACGATTTACCTTTTGGCAGCATGCACTTTTAAAACAAATGACATATTTGATCATGTAGTAAGTTCCTTGGATTTTGAATTGACAATAAATGTACAGTAGTCGAATATCCCAAATGAGTATTTAGCAAAATCAATATAATTCCTGCAAAAATCATTTTGCGTTTAGAACAATATGTTTGCCATTGCCACCAACATAGACGTGACTAACATACAGATAAAAATGTGTTTTAACGACAAGGTTTCCTCATCAAACACAGATGTAAATATTTCGGCAAATTTAAGATTAACAAAATGAAACGTATTGCCAGATACAAGTAATATGCTTTACCTAAATAAGCTGCCAAAAATCAACTGTAAAGCAATATTTGATAAATTGATTATGTGACGTCATATTTGTTTATATATACATTTATTCTGAAGAAGGCTTTACGGCCGAAAAATGTCGATAAATCTTTAAACTATTAGTGCGTTGATGTTCTTTTTCCATATTAACTGTAAAGTAATTAAGAAAGGAATAGTTAAGATAATATCAACATGTCCTTTAAAACTTAAATTGCAGCGATTCGTCGACTTTAAAACAATCATATAATAGTCTATATCAAACGATGTTACAGCTTCAATCATAGGGCGAGATAGAGGATATGTGTGTGTTTTGAGCGGATATAGAAAATATCTCATCGAAAAATGATGCAATTGTAATATTTTCACGAGCGTGAAAATTGTATCACTTTGAATAGAGATATATTCCATATCCATCCAAAACAAACAACATTTTCTTTTTATTTTATGCTAACTATTAAAACAAAAGCTAAATTATGTATATGCACCACTGAAAAAAGTAGTTCCGGCAGACCTATATCACCCACACTGTGGCTGATATGATATCATCACTCTTATATTTCACAGATATTACACAGTATCTAATTAGTAAGCAAGAAATAAAACAAATTGTTTACCGAAAACTCAATGACAGCCGTTGGTCGTGTTGTCCGTGCGCACACACTGCGACTAACATCCATGGACTAAGAACCTATTGGCCAAAGTTTAAAAATATCAATAAGTGAGAAAATGTTTGATGTAAATGTAAAAATCTCTCCATCAAGAGACAGGAAAGGTTTGTTGAATTTTTTTTTTGTGGCACTCCACCATGTCAATTGAAATGAAACAAAATAAATTACTAACCTTAGATCAAGTTTCTGTACGCATATAATCTGCTTGTAACTATAGAATGATAATATTCACATAAAGGAAATAATAAACCTTAAGATAGTTCTCTTATAACACACATGAAGCACTTGAAAATGAAATTACACATAACAAAACTATTACTGGATCATCAGAGTTTGCAGTTTTAAGAACAAAAAGTGTTTTCAAAATATTGAATAAACGCTACATATCATTTTTTTTAATTTAAATTGTTCTATTCATTACTCGAAGAGTGCAAAATAAGGGTGGTGTACCTTTCTTTAAATTATGACGGTCACTTGAATATAAAAGATAATATAACTTCTATTTAGTGTTCTGTACCAATGCTTGTCAACATGAAAACATAAATCGCGTGATGCAAATTGTCAATTTCATACATTGGGAAAAGTTATTATAGTGGCCTCATGACAAACCAAACTTGAAATTTTGGATTTTCACTCTTTTATGCGCAAACATTCGACACTATTCAATCAAACCGTGCTGAATCAGTGTATCCATTGTAGATCATCTGCTTGTATTTAGATTCTAAGTATATACAGAAACAAAACTTTAGTTGTGGGAACTTTAGTTTTGTTTGACTGAAATATATTTATTTATTTATCTGTCTAGGCTGTGTTTTATACAATGCTGCTTTATTCAAAATTGTTTATCAAAACATTATTCATGCCCACCATTAAATTTCGATTGACTTGATAAAGAACTCTTTGTTTCGTATGAAGTTTATTTTGTTTACATCTGAATTGATGTGAAAACTGTTGTCATAATAATTTATATGTGCAATTACATAGCTAATAATGATTGTTTTCTGTGGGAAATTAAAATAAAAACAAGATATATGTCTCAGTTAAGATATAGTTATGTACTTCAATGGATTAACTGTCCAATATTTTCTAGGCACGTCACAAAGGTGTAACTTAGTTCATGTAATGTATCAATTTGACTAGAATTGATACATATGTATTTGTATTCTTTATTTATACGGGACTTTTTACATGTCCTTAATGCCTTCTTTTAATGTAAGGGGCACGCCCTACATCTAACGAATTATATATTCTCAATCATAACAACTGTGTTCAATGAACGTAAAATGATAAATAGATACAATTTTAAAGAACAATTGCCTCATTTTATCACAAATAATCAGCCAATAGACCTTCTGCAACAAATCGTTATCCACCCATTAATTGTAAAACAACAACTTTATATATTACATGTACGTTTCTGCAGCATATTTTAAAACGCTTATAAATGCATTTTCAAGAAGTACATGTATGGAAATTTGTCTGTTTTGCACAAAATGCCAATATTATAACCATCTATAATAAAACGCTATTCAACAAACCATATATGAAAGTTAAACGGGACAGCAAAATGTCTTATTTCGTAACTTCGAGGTTTTGTGACGATTCTTTAAGTTATTTTAATTACAAGTTTTACGAATTTAAAATTGTACAATTCTGTGTTGCCTCTCTATTGCTTTTGAAAAACGATACGGACGATTGATCGGAAAGGGTTCTTTTTATTTATAGTATTTGTATTTTACAGACAATATTTAATGAAATAAAGGCAGAAAATCGATACTCATTTTAAGCGTGTCAAAAGCAGATAAAACACTTAATAGCTGTCATAGGTTTATTAGTGTGGTATACAATTGTTTAAACAATTGTGACGTAAAAATCGTTACTCTGAGGAAAATAATCGATAAAAACGAGCAAACTACTTAGGTTAATCGGCATTTCTTTGTACTTCCACTGTGTTGTGCTGCAAAATGAATATGGAAAAGGAAGTCTATTATTTTACGTTAAATTGTGAGTGAGAAAGAACAAAAGTGTCGAAATCTTTTTATGCAGTTTATATTAATGTTTAAGTTGTCATATATTAAGTATATTGAAATACAAAATTGGTACTCACCTGATAAATAATCATGTACAAAACTGAAAAGTAATTTGTCGCCATTAGACCCACTCTATACGTTTATGTCACCATTTAACCAATATGAAATAATAACATATTCAAAACGTTACGTCGTTAACAATTCGGAAAGTGACAGCCACCTTTATGAAAGCGAATATATAGCGACAATTATCATAAATTGTGAAACTATAGTTCAAAAAGAATGAACACGACTTGACTCGCACGTTCTTATTGGTATTTACCGTTGTCGTTCAATAGCCCAGACACGGCTCTATGAACATTGTTAGTCAATACTATGATAAACTTAATATTATTTGTAAATAAAGATGTAGAAAATAAATGCAGCGTGTCTGGACACTAGTGCCAAACAACATATTATATACAGATGATCTATTTTTAGAATTTAAACACAGTGACGTGATTTATCAAATATCAATCAAATTGTGGGATTTATCATACGAAACAGAATTTTGCGTTTACTTCGTGCATAAAAGTTAATAAAATTTACAACTACGATATGTATGACTCCATTTCTTTATGTATCTCCTTTCGTTTGTAGAAAGATGTGTGATTGTAACACCGGCATGTCCATTTCTTTATGTATCTTTTACAGTAAAGTTATTGTTCAAGTGAGTATAAAACTACTGAAAAATTTACACTCTGAAAAAACGAAGAGTGCAGATCATGATCAGACTGCAGAAATACGCAGCATGATCATGATCTACACCGGAAACAAAAATACATGAATCACTTGCCGCCAGTTTGGTTATATTTAAAGAGGCACTCCTTAAATCGAATGACTACATGTAATTAAATAACTTCAAAATTATAAATTAATGTAATGTTTGCAAGAATTATTATTTAAACTAAAAGTTCAAGCTATACATTCCAGTATGTTTCGGTAAAATTAGCGTTTTAGAATATATTGCATCACGTTAAAACATTCAATAATCTATGTAATGTTGTTGTTATACAACTAATGGATGGATAGCGATTTATTTCAGATGGTCTCTTTGTTGATTCTTTGTTCTAAAATCAGACGTTTTTCAATACATGTAACAGTAATGTTCTTTAAAATGTTATTTATCGTGTAACGTTGATTGAATTCATTATTTACTTGACGTATGCACCAGAATGGCGCGTTTTCTCTGAACGTCTCACAGATAGAACTGCGAACGGCTTACAAACTACCCGAGGCAGGAGAATATTAATTAAAGATCATTTAGGATGTCATGAAAAATCGACCGCCACTGCCGTATGTAGGTTCGAATCCCGGCAGTGGCGATCGATTTTTCATGACATCCTAAATGATATTTCATTATTAACGTTTGATGAATATATAGTTTGCTGGAGGTAGGGAGTGCCCCTTTTAATGTTTGATAGGAGTTTGTCTGTGACTTCAATATGATGACAAAAGCAACGTTCAGATCTTGTTCATTCACATTTTTAGAAGTGGATGAACGCAGAGAGAGCCATGCAGCAGTCGGTATAAGTGTCCATGAACTAGATTCCGCCATTGTGCCATAATAAAATTGTAAAATAAGTTGAAAAATTATTAATTTAAGTTTCAGGTGCTTTGACCGCACATGTAAACGTGTGTGTGTATGTGTAAAAGTAAGTGAACGCACGTGTAAAAGCAAGTGACCGCACGTGTAAAAGCAAGTGACCGCACGTGTAAAAGCAAGTGACCGCACGTGTAAAAGCAAGTGACCGCACGTGTAAAAGTAAGTTTGCTCGTTCAATGTCGCGTACCTTTTCTCACTAGAAGTCACTATCGTGTTTTAATTGCGTATGATTTTACAACAATCTCTTGTTTATTGTTTTGGAAAAGACGAGTACTCCTTTGACAGAATTAATTAAGGAGTGACATGACGTAACATTTTTACCATTAATTGTTTATGATAAGCTCATTTGCAAGTAAGATCCGCGGGAAAGTATACAATCTTAATGTAACAATCATATCATAAGTTAATAAAACCTAGTTGTCTTAAATTTTCTTGTATGAGTAAAGGACTTTCTATTCGACGAATGTTCTGCTATAATTACCATTCTTTAGCGTTAAAAGTAACTGTTATAGCACCATCTATTTTACACGTTTTATAGTCAATGCTCTGTCCGACCCAAAGATTTCACTAGGTGGGTGTTCAGTAGAACACTTGTGTCACCTTCTTCCACTTTGTCAGAATAATCAATCATTTTGTGACAAATCAAAGTACAAAAAAGGGCATAGCTCTGTCAAATATGACCTTGACCCACAAAATATGGCGGCATCATGACCATTTTGTTCTAAGCAATACAATTGTAAAGTTTGATGAAGAAATCTTAAGAAATGGCAAATTGGCAAAAGTTTAAGTTCACAACGTAAGTACAAATAGAATGACTCTGACAAAGACCTACGGACACAATATGGCGGCATCCTTACCATTGTTTTGCATACTGTAAAGTTTGGAGTCTTAAGAAATGGCAAAGTTAGCCAACGTTAAGTATATAGGATGGACGGACGGACGGACAAAGCGATCCTTATGTATCGCCTTTTCTCAGAAAGGCTGACAAAACAACGATCACAAAGATTAAACTGGTCACTCTAACCCTAGCCTTAACTCAAATTTAAAAAACGTAGTTTGTAGGACTGTTTAACAGTAAAAATGCAACAAAGGTTTAAAAAAGAAAACTGTAACGGTTTGTTATTAATTAACACTTTAATTCGATTTCATACTTTTTCTGCTGTGGTTTACGCCCCGTCCTCTGGTGGAGGCGTTTTATTTAAGAAGGTCACTCTGTTGATTTTGTGTGGTAAAATGAAGCATTTTTCTATATAAGTTAATCTTTAAAAATGTATTTCTTTATCTTTTTACGTCCACAGAACACATTATCTATGTTTCGGGAATATAATCTGTTAGATGTAGGGAGTATTCCTTTTAAGGATACGTGTCGAAGCACAACATGCGAATTTACTAGTATATGCTAGAGCACTATTTCCGTACTCTAAACACGTAGTTCACGTAAATAAATGACGTTTTAAACACGACTTTATATATTTTAGAAAGGTCACAGAAAAACTTTCACAGAGTTTCATCGTAATTAACACTAGGTTAATTACGGCATTTCACAAAAGAAAATTGTTTCAAAAATTTGATTCGTACAAATTAAAATACAGTAAAAGTTTTCAGACAATCATCTAGGTGACTCTAATTTCCTGCTTTTTGATGGACAACGAGGAATACAACATAATTTGATTTAGTGTTTTCAGACGAAAATACACTTATTAAGTCAAGTATATAGACTGACCTTCTCCACCTGTGTTGTATTTTGTTCTGTTTCAATTCACATTGTAAGCCTATGAAAATTTAGTTTTTAATACACTTTACATGAAGTTATTACTTTCTTGTGTCGAATTTCCACAAAATCATGCTGTTCAATTTGATCTAAAATTACAACGTGATCTGAGGGTAACCACAGTTTGATAAACAATGTGCAAATTGTTCTAACGTAGGCGTTGTAAACCACTGGATCATTAACACCGCCTCTTTTTTTCTCAGGTTTGGCTAACTTTTATTCAGATGTCTTAATCCTAGAACGGATGTTATTTCATAGTTAATATGCTGAAAAGTTTTTCGAAGCTCAAACTCTGTGTCTCAGGGAAATCAGAATTATTTACGCATCTTAAAGATGATCGTTCACAGTTTCCTTCCAAAAACTTATATTTCTCGAGATTGATATACTAAAATATAAAATGTTAAAGTAAAGGCTAGAATCAACAACATTCCATAGCAATTTAAGAAAATCTGTTGAAAATGTTGATGGCTTTGGTTTGACGTAAACGGCACCGTTACACTATATGTTAATATTGAAATCTTAAAAATGTTTGCAACGCTTTATAATTTGGTAGCGTAAAATTAAAAAGATACAGAAATACTTTCCATGAATTTATACCGGAAGATTCTTTCTGAAATACATTATTTTCAGACAGTTAAGTTTTTTGTTGTTGTTTTTTTTTTTCGCCAAAATCTAATATCGAGCAGATTTAAAGAATGAATAAATACTTTTCAGTCTCGTATAAGATGTACATTTTATCCGTCAGTTAAAAGATATTTAAAGAGGCACTCTAAAAGATTTTATTTCCCATACATAAATAACGTATTCAATGAACGTGAAATGATAAAAAATAAATACAATTTCAAAAAACAATACATTTGTATATCGAAAAATGCCTTATTTTAGCACACATAATCAACATAGAGACATTCTGTAACAAATTGCTAACCACCAAATTATTGTACAACAACAACTATACATAGCTTCTAGAATGATTTACGATACTGCAACATAATTCAAAACCCTTTGAAGTTATCTAATTTGATACCAGTTTAGGAAGTGCCTCTTTTTAAGCGGATTGTAGCAGCTGGTAAAATCTAGCAGCTGGTAAAATCTAGCAGCTGGTAACATGGTACAAAGTATGGGCAAAAATAGTAGCACATCTCCCGTCGATTTTTTCCACGTGTTTCTCCTTTTTGTTGCCCTATACCATGTATTGGGACGATATACTAGAAACACACATCTTTAATTTTGCTCTAATTACTGGCAATTTTAACATTATATGTACAATAAGTGAACAAAGCTTTTACACAATGACAAATATGTTAACATTATGTACAACGAGCAAGTTACAAGTAGCTCTCATTGTATAAAGAAAGATATCTTACTGACAGAAATGACCTTTAATTGTACCAAAAACATTACACTATAAATTCGGTCCAAAAAGAACCCCAGTTTTCTGTAAAACTGGATTAGCACACAGCTTTTTCTGACTACAATTGTTTAAACATCCGAGAACAGAGCCTCGTTACCAACAAAACTGTTACCCTCGAAATGCACGTGCAACGAGTGGAAGATTCTTCCGCCTTCAAGTAAAATAAGGTCCTTCTGTTCATAACTTCTCCCCCTGATAGCACACACCTTTACATAATTGCTATTTTATGCCATTTATATTTCTGTAAGTCAAGCGGTTAACTCATTAAAGAACAAAGAAGTAATTAAATGTTGTCACCTCATGCAAAAAAGATTGACGTATTTACTGGATATTTTATTGTGACGTTACGTCACTTAGAAGATGGAATACTTTCTGTATTTGTCTTAAATGTTTCAATAAGAAAAGTCATTTTTGCAAGGAACGGTCTTATATTTACTAGAGAATATTACTTGTAAGGATCTGATTAAAGAGGCAGTCACTGAAACTAGTGTCAAATTAAATAACTTCAGAGGCATGTATGACATGATTTTTGCAAGTGTTACATGTATCACTAAACCTAAAAGTTTAAAGCTATACAATAATCTATGTAAAGTCGTCACACAATGAATGGTAGGATAGCAATTTATTACAGATTGTCTTATGCTAAAATGAGGCATTTTTCTATAATACTTTAATACAATCTGCTAGAAAAAGGTTGTGCCACTTTAATTCGCAGTTCAACGTAAAAAGGCTAGGTCGTTCATGTACAAAATATCAGACAAGATTATTTAACTGTCATGTGCCACAATTTAGATGTTATGCAATAAATATGTTTTACAGTTTGACCTAGTTTTTAATCCAATCAAATACTCCCATTACATTTGAAAAAAGCAAGGCTTAACCTCTATAATGACTCAACATTTGTAATACGGTATTAACTCTCTCACTTATTGTCTGTAACATGACGAAGATATGTAACGCCATAACTGCCCAGGTTAGGCATATTTTAAGCCGGTTATATGCAATATACACTCAACCGGTTTAGAAACACAAAAGTGGCAAACTATTTATTTTAACAGTGTTATCATGTCTCAAATTTATTCAAATTTCATACACATCAAAAACAATATAAAATTGAATTCTTGTAAAAGTTTCAATAATTCATCGCAGAAAATGACTTAAATAGAAATAAAAACAATACCGTCATTCAAGAAAAACTGTTCAACAGGGAAAATCTTTGCGTTTCTAAATCGGTTAAAGCTGCTCGCTCTCAGATTTTGGTAAAAAAATTAAATTTTTCAAACTGTATGTAAAAAACGTATTTTAGAACATACAGTGATATAAAAAGGCTCCAGTAGAATTCATGTCATGTATATCTCTAAATTTAAAAAAATACGCTACCAAATTCAAAAGCGTTGCAAACGCTTTTGAAATTTCGATATAAACATATAGTGAAGCGGTGCTGTGTAACCGACCTTTTCAATCGATTTCTGCGAAATTCCTCCCTAATTTTTGCTTATTTTTTTCCTAGCCTTTAGTTTTATATTAATGAATAAGAATGTCAATTTTTTTGAAAAATATTTTTTTCAACGGTAACTGAAAGTGTACAAGCATACAAACGTATTGCTCTATTTCGCTAACGCTTGGCTTAGTCCAGCAATATAGACCTATAAACTATCCGTTGCTTCTAAGTTAATGACATAACAACTCTAAAACTCAAACAAGTTATAGATTTGATTCTCGGATGTTTAAAACATTGTAGTCATAAGGTTGTTTACTTCATGTATTCCAGTTTTACGGCATACTGGGGTTCTTATTGGACGTAACTTATTGTGAAATGATAAGATCCAATCGGTACTGTTGTTTTAAGTCAAATTTCAACTGTATAAATAAGAATCTTTTTGACCTTCATCCGTATATTGTTCCTACAACACGGATGTAACTCCAATATATTTTAATAAGAATTTCAATCTTGTAGCACCACTGAAGCGAAACACAGATCATAGTATCAATATACAGGAAATGAAACATCTTTACTAGATTATTTATAAATAGCAAAAGTCATATTCGTCCTTTCATCGATACAAAATGAACATAACCAGCCTAATTAGAAGGCCAGATGCTCATACAATGTATCAGCATCATTATATGCACTTTAGAACATGACAAGATCTGGTTCGTTATCACTCAAACACTCCGGGTGCCATTCGTGTATCTCATTAGCATAATGTCCTCCGCCCATTCGTTGTTGGTCAGACACGCCACGCCCTGTAAATCCTCCCTGGGTGTGTCCATCTACCACAAACGGACCATTCCTGCTCATCGTATTCACACTGTACGGAGCAACGATTCCGATTCCCCCGTTGTGATGCGAATGGCCCAGAGTAGCGAGAGGTGACTGGCCACCGTTTGAGTGAACCCTTACATGCTTCTGGGAGTCCACAAATAACGGGCCAGTACTTCTCGTTGTTGTTGTTGACTCCGGGTAAATATCGGTGTTGTTGTCATAGAAACTACGGTCTGCATACGACTCATGCCAACCATTCTTGTTGTATATAGACACATTTGGTCTAGGAATCGTCACTGTATTGTTTGGACTATGAGATTGTGGGAGGGGTCCATTTTGTGTGTGGTCGTGGCCATTTGACATGTGGGCGGCCTGCTCCATTCTCAAGTGCAGATTGTTGGCCATCTCCTCTTCAGCAGCAATAACTTGTTTATTTGCCAGAATATTGGTCCTTGTTAGAGAAATATCTCGCTTTATCACCCTGTAAAAGCATTGAATATTTAATCGTATTGATCGCTTTAATACATGAATAATCATCATAGTGGCTGACTATTAAATGCTTCACTATGAAATAAACTAATCAAAAGCCATGACACGACTCTCCAACTAATATTTCTCTTACTTTTCGTGGTTATTGTCCCTGTATTAGATTAAATGCGGTTTTACCTTTACGTTGCCAATGGTAAACAATTTATATATATAACACAACATTCGGTTGAATTTGTAAGCTGTATTTGAAATGTTTAGTAATTAATTCTTAATTAATTGTCTGATATACATGTATAACATAAAGACGAAAAAACAATGTGTGGATCCTGTCTCCTTACCAAAAACAATTCACGTCCGTCGGTTGGCAGTATGTATTTTCATTATTTTGCCATTTTGCTCTATAAAACACTTGAAAGTTGGTCTACTGGTCACTTTCTTAAAAGAACAAGAAGTTTGATATTAGCAGGAAAATGTTTAGGTCGGTTCGGAGACTGAAACATACATTGATGGTAAATATTTATTTCTGATAATAAAGATACATACTTTCTTCTCTTTGTTTTGAAGATACAGGCAATGAGGAGAGCGAACAAGGCTGCCACAAGGATCCCTGCGATCTGTAACGGGACATAGAAATCGTCCTCTGCAATGTAAAATAACAAATGTAACGGATCCTGTCATTTGTCCTGACAAATTAGCGACCAATACAATGTACAATATTTGATCGTATCAAATAACTGGCGTTAAAGTCCCATAAGCACCTGAGATACTCATAAATGGAAAATATGTATTTACGGATGGATATCAGCATGATAGAGCTGTGTTCTATTAAGTCTATGTTGAAGTATACATTGCTTTCATATTTTTCTGGCTTCTTAAAAAAAAAACATTGTCAAACAGCGTTTCTTATTTTTTGCGATATCAATGAAAATATATTGCGCTTTATTTATAGTATGTACTACCGACTTAAAAAAGCAACGTAAGAAATGTTTTCTCGCAAAGTAATTGTCACTTTCGATGGTATCTAAGATATCTTTCTTCAAGTTGGTAATATATATTAAAGGGGCACTCCCTACATCTAGCAGATTATATTCTCGAAACATAGAGTATGTTTTAAATGAACGTAAAATGATTAATAAATACAATTTCAAAGGAGAACCTACGGCGAAAAATGCCTCAGTTTACAACAATTAATCAGTATAGAGGCTTTCTGTAATAAATCTCGTCCACCCATTGATTGTACAGCAACAACTCTACATATGATATTGAATGGTTTACGGTACTACAGTTTATTTTAAACCGCTGATTTTATCGATAAGGACTGGGAATGCATAGCTCAAACTTTTAGGTTAAGTAATAATACTTCCAAAGATTCTATTATTTATGTTTTGGAGGTTATTTAGATGACATCAGTTATAGGGTATGCCCCGTTAAGCTACAACTAACTACATCCAAAGTGCTACTGGGATTTTACGGTCTGTAACAAAACGAAATTGCATCACAAGAATTTCAGTATTTCTTTGTAGTTGCTCTTTTCTGAACTACATTGTACTTTAGAAATTATTTCAAATTTTCCGCATGTCAAGATAAAGGTATATTTGTATGATGGCTTATAAGTAAACTTTTAGAAAATAATGCTTCACTGTTTTTTTGTACGCCATTAAACTTTTTTAAGCCCATTAAACTGTAATTAAAAACAGAACTAATGCTAAACCAAACACCTGTTTTAATATCATTAACTATTGTAGTTGTCTCTGTTAATTAATAATTAATTTGGGAAAGAGACAGAGTCATTAACATTCCTTTTTGTGTAAATTTAAAGATGATTAATGATATTTAAATATGTCAAAATAATTACTAAAACTGTCTTTTTCATCATCATTTGTTCTATTGCATTAAGCTTGCAAATAACAAAAAACTGTCAATTGCCAGAGGTGATTTATGCCCCATTTTTTTTTAATTTTTAAATGGCATTTTTTACTACATGTAATGGACTCAGTATTTAGCCAGTTTAGTGAGCCAACTTGCTAAAATTTACGCTCGGTCATATTACAGTGTCGTTCACCTAGGGTAAACAAGCCCACTCAGCCAGAACTTGCTATAGCAAGCAAATCAACAAGAGCTCTTTTCGCATAGAATTCATTCGGAACCGCTATACCCTTCCAATATAAAACGAAACATGTCGAGTCCACCAACGCTAAAATCTCGGTAAAGGTTTCGTGTGCAGATTGTTGTCTTTAATCACTAAGTGTGACCATGACCTACGGACCTGGGTCTTACATGACAGGGGGGGGGGGGGGTTTTTTTTTTTTTTTTTTTTTTTTTTTTTTTTTTTTTTTTTGGTTGAGAATTTTTTTTTTTTTTTTTTTTTTTTTTTTTTTTTTTTTTTTTTTTTTTTTTTTTTTTTTTTTTTTTTTTTTTTTTTTTTTTTTTTTTTGGGGGGGGGGGTTTTTTTTTTTTTTTTTTTTTTTTTTTTTTTTTTTTTTTTTTTTTTTTTTTTTTTTGCCCCCCCTTTTTGTTTTGGGTTCCCCAAAAAACTTTTTTTTTGGGGTAATTTTTTTTCCAGTTTTTTTTAAATTTTTTTTTATATGAAAAGGTATAACCCGGTCAAGTTACTTAACTGGGCTTAAAAGGTCTGAGCCTTTGACGACCGACCCCAGCATTACTCCCATAATGCTGTTTAACTTGAATTAATTGTCTAAACGGAGATAATTGGTAGAAGGTGCCATCAAAACGATTTTAGTTTTGCGCGCCAGATAAAGCTGTCTAGATATTTTTTTCCCTTTACCCGGCCAAAGTTTAATGTGTCCTTTTTTATCGTAAATCTCTAAATGTGACCTTTACCTTGAGATATGGAACAGGGTCACACTGTCCGCACTGTGGTGAACAATAGTGCCAAGTTAATACCATATCCTTCAATGCATTAGGAAGTTACAGTCCGGAAAAGATTTCTTGTGTCCATTCCTGACCTTTTATCTCTAAATAAGACATTGACCTTTGAACTACAGACCTTGGTCTTACATGCCATTCCATGTGGGAGAAAAAGTGTACCAAATCAATTCAAAACCCTCCGATGCACGAGGAAGTTGCGCCTCGACAAGCTTATTCGAACGGACGCCTACACATATACCGAAGTGCAACAGTGGCCACAATGTCGAATCACTAATAACAATGTACATCATACAAGACTAAATAGAACACAATTCTATCATCAGTTCATCCGTCAGTTCATTATTCTATGATATGAATACTAAGATAAACATTCACATAAGGATATACCAACCTTGTTTAGGTTCATCGACAACTATGGTAGGATTAACTTCAACATGATCCTCGTGGTCGTGTCCCTTGTGTTCTCTCTTGTCTGAAGTAAAATTGCAAATGTCTTGTTGGATATGGTATGTGAGTATTTATTGTAGAATCTTATCGTTAGTAACGGATAATCTATTGAACCAACGCCTCGGAAAGAGGTTAGAGAGGTATCTTGGTTAGTGCCAGATGCGGTAGACAACGTGACTAAGTTTAAGAGATACAGTTAGTTTTTTGTCCGGTGTATAGCATGATACATGGAACCGCGGTTAGCATCAGTTGTATTTGTATATTAACTTGTAATCGGAGATTACCAATCTGAGACGCTCCGGGCCCGCGACTTTTCTTCAGACAATTTTCACAGGAAGTAAATTCTACTCACATGTAAGTTCTATCTCAATGTCAATAGGAACGTCCGCTTGGAACTGTGCTGGGACTTCAATCGTTGTACCATTGCAACGCCCTTCAATAATAAAAATTGCAAATGCTTATGGATCTGTTTTTGTGCGTTATCAATATAAAATTTCGACTACAGTAAACTCCATATATAACGACTCCGGATATAGCGAAATTCCGGATATAAGGAACATATTTTCTCGGCCCAAATCTTTATATGAAAATATTATACGGATATAACAAACTCCGGATATAAGGAACACATTAAAAAGGGCTAAGGCAATCGTTATAAACGGAGTTTACTGTATTAATTTGTTCTCTTTTTACAGTTAGAAACTGTAAGATGTTTCTCTTTGTTCGTTCGTACGAAAGCCGAGAAGGGTCAAATAAAAAACAAAAAAAGAGGAAATAAACGCGTACGTACGAGAATTAAACGCGTACGTACGAGAATTAAACGCGTACGTACGAGAAATAAACGCGTACGTACGAGAATAAAACGCGTACGTACGAGAATTAAACGCGTACGTACGAGAAATAAACGCGTACGTACGAGAATAAAACGTACGAGAATAAAACGCGTATGTACGAGAATTAAACGCGTACGTACGAGAATAAAATCACTTACATATGAAAGAGACACACCAAGGAGAAGTCAAGGTCACATTCAGAGTCAAATGTCAAAATACTGTAACCCCTCAAATTTGAGCCAAATGTTCAGATTATTGATATGACATGCAAGACATAATGTATGTTCTAATTGTGCTACATAAGGTCATGATATTATATCCCCCAAGGCCGTTGAAGCATTTTCAAGATGATGAGCATAATGTGTTTCTCGGCTATCTTGGTTAATCACATAGTTGTTGAGGTTATGGTAATGAGAAATGCCATTTCTTGTGACAAGGCGCGTTTGTGGTGGTAATTTCATCATGTTCAGTGATAGCTCTAGTTGGTAACACAAGTTGAAAATTGCCAATTTTCTCAAGTCAAAGGGGCTTCCGTGGCCGATGGTTAAAGCCACCGACTTGAAATCATTGTAACTTCTCATAGATTTAGGGTCATGGGTTCGAGTCCCGCTACCGACTATGTCTCTTTGAGAGAAAGTTGGCAGCAGGGCTCTAGTACTGCATCTTCCTACGAACGATGGCTAGGTAAACTGCCCGCCTGTAAAAATAACCAAAATACGGTTGAAACGGGCTTTAAACTCCAACAACAATAATGCAGGTTCATATTTTCACTATTCTATTTTCTAAGAGTATGAACAAGTGATAAAAGTTTTTCTCTCTGATAGTCACTTTAAGCAATGAATAGTGCTAACGTTCGAAACCACTTGAATGAATACACGGAAGGTGAAAAATACCTTCGCAACTCCACACTGGCGAGAAAAATAAAAAGGAAAAATACATGTACATGTATTGATTACTACACAGACAAATATTGAACAATATTGAAACATTCGATACCGGTATTTTAAAAAGAACTGTATCATTCCTAACTAGTTCATGAACTCAAATCAAGAACTAATAAACCCAAGGTCATAAGCTTTTCCATGGTGGTTTCAAGTGTTCATGATTTAATAAACTGAATTTAGCAGTGGTTTAACGTCTCAGCTCATCAGTGCAATAACTGGACATAGATCACATAGGCACACACTTTTAAAAATAAGTGGTTAAAGTCCCAGAATCTCTTTGAATTTACTGATATTGTAAAATAAATATACTGATAGGATAATGATATAACCATGTTCACTCTAAAACAATGTTGACATATTCATGCCTTTTGTATTCAAATCGTTTCTTCACGAAAAAGAGTTGCCAGAAAGTCTTTATTTTTTACAATATCATGGAAAAAAGACTGCTCTATAATTCGAACATACACATCGATTTAAACATTTGTTGGGAAAGTTAGGAATGTTTTCGGTATAAATAAATGTCATTACCGCCGGTAAGACATCTTTCTTCGTAAAATAAGAGTTACTTGTAATTGTGGTCCTGGGACTTTAAGGAAGATACCTTTAATGACACTTTGAAACAGGAACTTTTTTCAAATAATGAGCAGTATCATAGCGCTTCTATATACTGTACAGTGGAAATATGTGTAAAAACTCGCGAAACACATCTTAAAACTGTAAGTTTTAAAAACCGTTTTTGTAACTTTCACATATCCCTTACCCGGGTGGCCATGCCTTACAAAGCACACTGAATATATATCGTTTAATTCTCGTACGTACGCGTTTAATTCTCGTACGTACGGGGTTTTTTTCTCGTACGTACGCGTTTTATTCTCGTACGTACGCGTTTAAGGGGGGGGGGGGTTTCTCGTACGTACGCGTTTTATTCTCGTACGTACGCGTTTAATTCTCGTACGTACGCGTTTATTTCTCGTACGGGGGTTGCGTACGCGTTTATTTCTCGTACGTACGCGTTTTATTGGCGCGTCCGTACGCGTTTTATTCTCGTACGTACGCGTTTTTATTTTTCGTACGTACGCGTTTTATTCTCGTACGTACGCGTTTTATTCTCGTATGTACGCGTTTTATTATCGTACGTACGCGTTTATTTCCTCTTTTTTTTTTTTATTTGACCCTTCTCGGCTTTCGTACGTTCGAAGTAGGTTATATATATATATATAGTTTTTCGGGAATAAATACGTTATTCCGAGGAGACTTAACCTCCCAGTAATATCGTAATTGTTCGAGCAAACCGTTCTCTATCTGATTTGTATCATGGCCAATTTCCTATACTTTTCTATTGAAGCTGTGATCAATTTCAGACAGGGTACAGTTCGCCCCCTTGCAAAAAGCAATAAATCGTAAATAGATACGTTTGCACTGATATAGATCAATCTCAAAGCCATGATACAATTCTGCCTTGTAAGGAACATAATAAACCATACTATATCGCTAACATGTACCTTAATGTAGTTACAACTAAGAAAAGATTTACTTTGTTAACAATGATTTGACGGTTTAAATTAAATCAAGTTTCCGCGTAAAAGTTGATATATTATTATTCAAAAACATGTTCAACCCTAATACAGGATCAACGTTAATAAAGTACTAAAATGTAAATACGTTTCATCAGTTAACTACAAATCTCTGTGATATAAAGGTTTTATTATTACTTGCATGCTTTTCGTTAATTGATTATATTTATATTAATAAATCATAACTACACTGAAATATTTATGTATGCACCTTGCGGTATTTCCGCGCTACGCCCATTGCATTTATTTCCAACAATTATTATTGTTTAATTGGGTTTTTTTTCTGAAATATATCATTGCAAAAAATCCTTTTTATTTTGTTTTATATCCTCAAAAAATATACACTATTTCAAGGACGTGCAAGTGAAAAATTCAGGTTTTCGACTGTTCTTTACACAACTGAAACAAAATTTAGTGAAATCGTGTTAGAAGTTAATAAAATGTCACAGATTTGTAATGGCTCAAAGCTAAAGGTTAATAGAGAAGTGTTAAAACATTTTGTTTTGCCGAAAGTAATTCTTACATGCTGACGAATCCATTGGTCTACATTGAATAGTTAAAGACGGGTCCATCCAGAATTCTTCTGATGTTAACTCCCTTTGCGGTTGCAGGCATGCGCATTTGCCGTTGACACACGTGCCCGGATATTCACAGTCCTCGTTTCCTCGGCAACTTTCACCAATATACCGTGTTTTTGTAACTCGACATCTACCGTCGATGGTGGGAGAGAAGAATGAATCGCATTTGCATATTCCCGTGGTACATGTCGCAAAGGGGGATAAACACGTCTCTATCCGGCGGTCACATGCCTCCCCGGTTTTCACGGCTGTTAAAACACACAAATAAAATGATTTCGGAAGATACAACACCAAAGACTGTCTTAGCAATACTTTTTTGTACTTCGTTTCATGAAATTTCTAATCAGAAGGTCGCAGGTTCGATTTGTGTCACCGAAATAAGACTGGGACCTTTACAGTCTTTCTACTCAGGAGGTACAGAATGTTGTCTGCATACCGCGTACAATTTTTGTCCAGTGATAAATGATTAATCTAAGAAATGAGGAAACTAATATAGGAGTATAAATAAATTATTAACATATTAATTAAATATTATTTTTTAATTAATTAATCAAACTACCTGGTAAACACTGCAATCTGTCTTCGCTTGGAACGAAGCCGACATGGCATAGACAAACAAATCCATCGCAAGAATTCGGGCGGCATCGTGAGTTTCCTACAAATTAAGATCCAAAAATAAAGATAGTTACTGTAGATTTGAGACGCTTTCATTGGAATCATGCATTTTTTTCTGTAATAAGACGTTTACGGGTTAGGGTTATGTATTGCTAGTTTGCGGCGATTTTTTTTTCTCGATCTCTTGTATCCAAATATCTCTAATATGATCTCTTCCTGTAATATCAAGCGGTAACCGAACTGCTTGTGTATAAAATCATAAATGTAATCCCCAAAAGTTTTAGTATAAATGTCCTCGTGTTTGAAACCAGATTGAGAATTTGAAGCCCTGTATGTCAACCCTGTATTTCAACCAATCAACGTCGCCCATACAAAGTCACGCAACAGTAAAGACATCACGTGACACTCTAAACATTAAGTCATCAGCCATGCGCAATAAAAACAAATCATTTGAAGGAAAAAAAACGGAAATAAAGTAACATGTTAATCTCATTTTTATAAAATTGATAATTTAATTATTTTTGGCAAAAAATAATCCATTCTAAATGCAGTTTGTCAAATGAAAATTAGATCTGTCTTCATTATGTGATGCTAAATGTGCATTTATTGCCACACTTAATTATATTTACATGTTTGTTCATAAATGTATTTGTGTAATTATATATTCTACGGCATTTCATGGAAGCATGTTCAGATTACATGCACTATCCTAATTATCGAAACGCAAATAATTCATTATCTGTCAGATATTAACCCCAAGAAATCAAACATTTAGTCGTGTTTATAGATTCGTTAACAAAGGTCATAGAAACGCCCACTCAATTGGCTTTATAGGGCCAGATGAATGCTTTGATATGTCTGGTTAATTGTGTGAAAGGCTATAAAATTGCAACAATGCAGTTTTAGCGTGTATCTCTTAAAGAACTACCTGTATTTCTTACACATTACTTTTCACTTACCAGGACATTGTGAATGTGAGTTGCAACTTTCGTAGATGGATTTCTCTGGCAGAATGAGGGACCAGTCGTTAGAGTTCAGTCCAGTTGGGGAGAAGCTATTTGTCTGTGTTTCCGTCTGCTGCGCTGGTTCCGTCGATGTAACGATGGATGTTCCGTTACACGTGTCTGAGAGAAAAAGATCAATCTTGTGACAAATGAAAAATCTTAATCTTAACCTTTTCCGTACTTTGTTTAAACTTTTATTTTAGCTCGATTGTAAAGAAAGCTTGCAGTTTATTGAGTTACTCTCAAGTCCGCTTCCTTGAAAAACAGTACTAGTTTCATATGAAGAGGTAGGGTCGTGATCCCAGTGGGGCTCGAACTCGCAAACTCCGGGATGAGCGTCAGACACCTAAACCTCTTCACCATCGCTCCCCTTACTTAACAGGAGAAAATCTTAATAGATCTACTGTTTACTTTTTTTAAATAACGTGGCGTTAACCAAACATATTATACCAGCTTGGTCGTGTTAATCAAACATTTTACTGCCCGGTTAAGCTTGGTTATATTGCTACATTTTTTTTAATATTTTGTAAAATGTATATAGATCTATTAAGCAAAGTGAAGTTATAAATATGTCTATAAAGTAAAACGAAGATACCCTGCTATTTTTCCCGCTCAGAATAAAACTTTAGATTAAACCAGGCCCTTTGTCTCCGCTAACAATTAACTGATCGGTTTTGTTTCTTTCAAAAATAGGTTAAGCTTTAGAGAATCAAAGTTCCAATACCTAAGCTGTAGTCAATAGGTCTGCATTGAAGCACGCTTATCGGATCTACCCAGAATTCCTCGGTAGTAAGAGATCTAAATTCTCCCGCGCATTTACACACTCCTGCGATGCACTTCGCCGGAAATTCACAGTGTCCGCATGCTTCTCCAACGAAATTGACACCCGGAAGTTTACAGCGGCCATCTTTGGTTGCTTGGAAACCTTTTAGACATGCGCAAATGCCTGATACACACTGCGCATACTCCGAAATACACCTTGTCTGATTGTGTTCGCATTTATCTCCCATTCGGGCAGCTGAAATGGAAGTATGATATTTATTTGATATTTTAGAAATATTATATCATTGCACCTGAATAAATTCACTTAAACTGTTTTAACAATACAATCTGTTGACATACAATGTTCAGTGTGTTATAGTTCAACACTGGTACACAATTAAAGAGGCGTAATGTATGCAATCTCCTCGGCATTCATCGTTATATTCCAGGAGGGTAAATCAGCGGAGACAGCTCTTTAAATCTTTACTTTCTATACCATATATCTTCCTTTTTCTCGAAATATTGAAAAACAATCCACATCACTGAAACCCATTGGCAACCTTCAGTTATTACGAAACTATACACCTTATGCTATATGCGATATGCTACCCAAAACTCAGTTTTTCCTAATTACCTTCTGACCAATAAAGTTGCGTGTAACAATTCAGTACTCTTCAACGCGGAAGTCAAAAACAGAAGAACTTTTTTTCAAAATGGCGCCTCTTTTAAATTGTCGTACATACCGCGATGTATTAGACCATATCACTCAAAGTTTAACAAATTATATGTAAATGGGGCTTCCGAATTTAGAAACAACGTGGCTATATGTGCGTTTCATCCGCGCCGGCGTATACCGGTGCACGCCGGTTAGCCAGGCGAAATCCGACGCATTTTTAGCAAAGGTCTCGATATAGAGAAGGATACGCCGGCATCGATGAAACGTATAGCCCCTATGACAAAGTTTTAAAGAAGGTAACTGATATTGGATCTTATGACAATTCATAGTTACCCAGGATACATTCCTTCCTATCTTCTGTTGCTACGAAACCATCATCGCACAAGCATGTGTAACCATCACATGATGTTAGTTTGCATGAAGAATGCGCGGGACAATCTGTGGTTTGCTTACACTCTTCATGTATTGCTCTTAGTGTTGCTAAAACAAACAACATAACATTCACCCAAAATGTAGATGTAACTTATGTGGCATATAATTATTAATCAATATATAGCATAAAAATCATTGCACATATGGATATGCACAAAACAATAGAGTATTTACTTTAATATCATTCAACCTTAAAAAAACTTTTCATGACAATGTTCCCAGTGCATATCAAAGAAGTTTCTGTTATGTTTAAAGGCTGTACTAGTTTAATGAATAAAATTACCCTCGCGGGATTTCTTTATATATTATAGCAAATATTGTAAAGTTTTAAACCTACCATATATTAAGCTTTTAATTTAAGCTTTATTTTCTGTCGAGTATAGTGGTGTCAATGATGAAGATGCTGATTCCTAGCACTTCATTACTACTTACGTACGGCCAGTAAAAGAACTCAATCTACTATGATCGTAATTATAAAGTATGTACGTACAATACATACCGTATGTAACGACTCCGTATACATCGAAATTCCGGACATAAGGAACAAATGTTCTGGGACCGATATTTTTCCTTACGTAAACAATTTGAAACTCTATATGGATATTACATACTGGATATAAGAACAAATTTCATTGGTCACAAGGAGTTTGTTATAAGCGAAGTATACAGTATAGCTACATTTATGTATCACATGTACCATATAATGCTTACCTTGGCAAACTATTTTCTGTGACATAACGCAACACACCAGCAATATCTTATATATGTACGCCTGCAAATAGACACATATGCATTGCTTTAGTTTTTACCATTCATTACATATTTGATGTACAAGACAATGTTTGAACTATTTATTTTAGATAAAAGAACAGTGGAATGATTTATTCCCTGCGGAATAATTTAGATTCGCGTTTAGTGGAACTACTTTAATTGGCGGACGTATACCATTAATTATACTTTATACTTTTAGAACACACTTATATTTACAACAATTTAGTTGTTTCAATTGAATGAATTACAATTGTTTGACATAACCAACATCTATATTCTCTTTTAAACGATTTCACGTCCTCAAGTTATTTACAAATTTCTCATGCTACGTATTTGTGTTTATTTCTAAAAACGTTGGTTAGATGAAGAGTGGAAGAGTGTGCCTGGTCTTTTCATTTTGTGCCCGCTTTGTAATGTGATTAATTTTGTACTTTAAGAATTGGCTGAAGTTATAGTTAGTCGTGATTTGTCGAAATAAAAAAGCTCACACAGTCAGACAGACGTAATATTTATATTTCTCAAGAACATACATACAATACGGTGATTTTCTATACAAAAGCATCAGCGCATCCAGACTGAGAATTTGAGAATTGCAAATAACGTTAGATTTAAATGAAACAAAGTTAGGTAGGTTTTTGTCTTGCAGTTAAAAATTGTGCATGTCAGTTTCTTTGAATATCTAAATATAGTAACAAACATTTTCATACGCCCTTCTATATGTTTGCTAGACGGTCATGTATATTGTGACTTGTGTATCTATTGTAACTAATTACACATTAATTGTCCATACATGTCAAAACTGACCGATGATTAATTAGTAACAACTTGTCAATTGTCTTTCATTACTTGTTCTACATGTACATAATGATAATAATTTGCGGGCATAAATCATTGTCAAAAGAAATGAGATTTTAGGCCTGTACGAATACCGTTAATTATATATTAAATAAAAATCGAATTTATAAATAAGTTGTCAATTGAAAGTTTGTTGTTAATTTTAGTATTAATTTTATACATAACATACAGTCAAAGCTGTGAGCAAAGACACTGTTGGGAAGCTACAAATGTGGTCTATGTTTGCAGGTGGTCTTTATTCACGGGTGTGTCTACTATATATGAATAGTACATGGTGATCTCCCTGCTGTTTTTTATTCGCACGGTGGTCTGTATTCGGAGGTGGTCTTTAACACAGGTTTGACTTTATATGTGTTATGACACTTCATTTGTTGAATTGTGATCTGAGTATCACCCTCCCTTTATCAAAGGAATAGTATCGATATCTCCCCATTCAATATTACATATGTCTTAATGCCGAGGGGTGAGTCTGTCCCAGTACTACTACACTGGGTCGTTGCTTTCGGAAGTGTTTTCTTTTTATTGGAAGTCAAATGTCTGTGATACTGCACTGATAAATAAGATGTGCACTCTTTACCTGCTAACGGCAAATGATTCTGTTTTTGCGACCAGTGTAGATCATGATATGTAGTTTGATCATCTGATCATGATCTGCGCTGCTCGTGGATTGTTCAGGCTGATCACTTTGTAAATGTTTAATTAGAAAAATAACTGGTAATTTCAATATATACATGTATAAAAACAAGACCATTTCAAAAAGGGGTTAAATGTGTGCGTCACCAGACTGTCGGTAATACTACAGCTGTAAAAGCTAACGTTCAGCCAATGTGTTTTGAAAATATTTATCATTGTGTTTGATTATCTTGATTTTCTCGTGCTTCACGAAGAAGGCATACAGAATAAATTCTGCAGAAAACGCTTGTCATTTCACTTCACATAAAATAACTAAAATGGCTATGAACACGTTTCTTAATTGTAATGAGCCGTTGAAGAAGAACGAGAAAGCAACGTCTATCATAAAACATGTTTTAGAGGTTAGATGAATATCAACAACTTAATTGATAATCGTAAAACAATAAAAAAATACTTTACTGATTAATTTGTTATTTGATCAGTTCATTAAATAATAAAATGCCTTTTTCTTGTATACTTTCAGGTCTGCAGACAGGAAAAGGATGCCGGGAAGTTGCTAGTGCCTTTGGACTCGGTGGTTGAGAGAGTGGCGCATCTTACAGGGGTGTCTGAGTCGACATTGTACAGGCTACAACGGGAAGACACACCTGGACCTGAACGAAAGGAATATCCAAGGAGGATCGAGCTAGATTCTTTTGATCAGGAGGTCGTGAGGCGAACTGTTGCAGACCTGGTGCGCTCACAGAAAATCGTTCCCACCTTTGCTGACATTCTAAAAGAGCTACAGACACGGATAGGCTTCAAAGGAGGTCGTGAGACATTGAGGAAAACTCTTAAAGACCTAGGTTTCAGATGGAAAGCGACACAGTCGAACAGAAGTCTCCTCATGGAACGTACAGACGTCGTAGTTGCTAGGATCCAGTATCTGCGTCAAATCCGAAAGTTTCGGAATGAAGGTCGTCCCATCGTGTACACGGATGAAACATTTGTTCACACCTCTCATAGTGCTCGGAGATCTTGGCAGAGCGACGAGTTTGCAATTACAGTTCCGTTTGGAAAGGGAACCCGCTACATTATTGTTCACGCGGGGTCTGAAGATGGATTTATCGACGGGGCGGCATTGATATTCAAGGCTAAAACAACCACTGGTGATTACCATAACGAAATGAATTCGGACAATTTCATGAGATGGCTACAGAACAAATTAATACCAAATCTCAAACCCAGGACCGTTCTCGTTGTCGATAATGCACCCTATCATAAGATACAAGAAGACAAGTGCCCGACATCTGCCAACAACAAGACAGATATAAAGGCCTGGCTCCAGCGCAACAGCGTACAATATAGAGACAATATGCTCAAGGCCGAACTTCTACATCTCTGCAAGACGAACAGACCACTCCCAAGATACAGACTGGATTCAGTGATGGAAGCGCATGGGCACACCTGTATTCGTTTGCCACCGTACCATGCAGAGTTTAACGCGATAGAGCTGATATGGTCCCAAGTCAAGCGCTCAGTGGCTATGAGAAATACAACCTTCAAGACAACAGACATGATGGCCACGATTTACGATGCATTCCACAAGGTAACACCCCAGGACTGGCAAGCCTGATGTAGACATGTCATTGGTGTGGAAGATACATACTGGAAGAGTGACATAGCGAAAGAGGACCACTTAGAGCGCATTGTCTTCACTGTTTGCTCCAGCGATGAGGACACCGACACAGCGAGTGACACAGGTTGTTTTGACAGTGAGACAGACACAGCTGACAGTGACAGTGAGACAGACACAGCTGACAGTGACAGTGAGACAGACACATGTTGACTGACGCTGATACAGACACATGTTACATGAACATTTGCTATATTATATAATAAAATAAATGATTGATAAAAATAGAACAGAAAAAACAAAAACAAAAAAAACATATTAAAACAATTATTCTCCCGAAAAAGAAAGCAAATGTTTACAGGCCTTTCCAACTATATAAATTTTGCCACGAAAAAAGAAAACATAAATATATCTCGCCGACTACAAGTTTCGAACTAGCATCGCCTGCGTGTCAAACAGACAGCACATCCACTGGGCCATACCTTACTTTGAACATGTCAATTGATAGGGACACATTTCTATCTGTCATAAGTATACATTCGTTTTGGGATATACCATGCTTATTTATAGTTTGTTGACAAAATGACGTCACTGTCAAAAATTGTTGGTGGATTAGTATAGCAAACGCACAGTTACCATTAGTCTATAAAATCAGTTGAGTTAATTATGACTTCTTCTTTAGTGTTTGAGACCTTAGTACATGTATAAAATTTATTAAACACTTACCATTGTTGTCTTTATCAAAGCCTAGGAAAAAACGCAAAACGAAATTTCAATGAATCCGAAATGTTATATATGACCCCAACTTGTAAAGTGAAAAGTTAATAATCAATAAAATCTGTTAGATGTTTCCTATAAATCCATGTACCCGAGTTCATATATTTATAAAATGAGTTGTCCCTTTTTTCTTTATTTTCTAACACTCGAAATAACCGCACATGTATTCATAGTTTATCGACGCAAGTTTTCACACTAAAGTGAATCATTCTTTCTTAACAATATTATCTACACATATTTTTGCGAAAACAAATAAAAAATCAATAAAATATATCAGGAATAGCAATAATAATGATCGATGAATATCCATAGCAAAGAAATGCTTACATTAAACGTCCAGTTATTGTACGTCAACACGGCTTTTCCATCTTAAAGGTACGTTCACTGATAAATGACATGTTGTTTTTTTTTTTCAGACGAGTTTGTCTAATACAAGATGCTTTATCATCACAAGATACCCGTTCCAGTTTCTGTCATTTCTCAACCAAATGCATGTACCACATTTCATTAAATGAAATAAACTTGTATTAACATTCAGAGTTTTGTTATTATTATTATTGTGTATTGACTGTTAATTAGTTTTGTTGTTGTTGTTGTTGTTGTTTAGACATTTTAGTCACCTTGATAATCTCCAGTAATGATACTGTTTCAAATATTTAAGACACATTTTATACTTTGTTGTTTATTGTGAGTTTGTATTGGCACAATATTTGAGTTTTGTTTGGTTTGGACATGCTCAGTGTAGTTTAGTCGTGCTGATTGGGTTTTCATTGTTGTTGTTGTTGTTGTTTTAAGGTTGTTGTTTTGTTGCTTTTTTTTGTTTTTTTTTTTTGCTTACGATTACGTTCAAGATTGGTTAATTTCAGCTATAAAGAGTCCATATCAACTTCATTTGTTTTGAGATTATTTATAGCGCTTCTTATGTTGCGTTGCTTTTGTTGTAGGCTCTTAACTGCTGATAGGATTATTCAAAGTTAAAGAAATGTATTCTGAAAGGCGAAAATTAAGAAGAACGGAAGGAACGGGCCGTTCACTGAGTTGGTATAACTGGTGGTCCAGTCCATTTGTAAATGTTACAACTGCATGTATTAATTGTCTTAATGTTTATGTATAATTATGTAAAACAATTTACAATAAAATTTAATTAAATAAAAGATCAAAGATTAACAAGAAAATGAACTTTGAAATAAGTCTTGTATTATACCGATAGCTGCTAATATCTTTTTTTAGTCAACTCTAAACTTTTACGGAAGAAAGCAACATAGTTTAACATTAAAAAAGAAATACAAAACAGTTTACTGAATCTTTAAAAAACAAAAAGAAGTTTTGGGACATTTCTTTTTTTTTTTTTTTTTTTTTTCTTCTTTTTTTTTTTTTTGTGCCTAGATACAGTACCTTTAATTCATCAATGGTCAAAACGTCAATTAGACAAGGAAAACGACAATTACTAATGAATATAATTTGTAGATAATATCTTTTCTAGTCATGCATGAAATAGGATAAGCATGTATTTTGTATACCTTTGTTGACAGTACGATCGGGACTATTGTAAGTATGATAGAAATACAACAAAGCTTGTTTTCAATTAAGACGTTAAGTTTAATATACATGTAACTTAATAAAGTGTTTAATATTCCATGAAGTGGTTTATGAGAAGAAGTGATTTAAAGCAATTGTGGACGGACGACTGATATCCAACGATCCTAAAAATTCACCATAACCGCTTTGTGGTCAGGTGTAAAATGTAAAAAGAATAGAACGGAAGATGGTGCAATTTACTGTGCATTGCGATAACCCTCACAAAAACATGTCCAGAATCCATCGTGATTGAATTTATAACTGCAGTTCAACGACAAGGTCATTCGTGTTTTACATATATATTTATGTTGCTTTAGTCTGTACAACTGAAGCTCATACACATATCCACCCTGTTCTATGTATCTGCAGTTTCTTGCACTAGTAGTAGTAACTTAAGGACATTTTCATGTGACACGTACAAGTTGCAGCAGTTTTTCTGCCATCCGTTTCCTTAATCTATTTATTTCCTTGCTTTTGTATTAGTCAGAGGTCAGTGAAGGTAGAGAGCCAGTATTGTAACAGAGATAGCTTTATTTTCCAGCTTAGCTTTCATGTGTTACAGTCTAATGCAGAAGATGGTTTAGGTTCACCAGTTTGTTCATTTACACAAACAGGCCACGCGCTTACATGCATAACAATCTGAGACACGTGCTTAGCACGAAATCATGCTTGAGCAATATGAAATTAGATAATTTTAAAAGTTATATCGTGTCACAAAGTCGGGTGCCTTACCAATAATCAGGAGGTCTGTTCTTGAGCTTATGTATCTTTATTTTGAATCAGACTTCGTAAATAAATATAACTTGATCAGGTTTCATATTAGCTGATCACAATTTGGTGCTGAGCATGAGATCGTGCTTTATAAGAACAGAGCCAAGCATTATATCGCCAATTTCACAAATAGAGGGTAGAAAAAAAACTGCATTAACTTAAGGACGGTCAACCCTGAAAATATAAATCTGAATTCTAACAGTTTACGTTTTCATTAACATATGGCTCTTAGGAAAGTTACGTTTCATGTTTTCTAGCTTACTTAAAATAGTATCGCCTACATTTCAGGTACATATTTCACTTGGGAATGATCAAAATTCTGCTAATATTAAGTGAGTTGTATGCTTGAAAGTGATGGTCATAATAGAAGCTTTGTTTGGCAAAATTGTTTTGTTTTTTAAGTGTATGAATCTGCTCACTGCATAATGTTTGTCATGTTTGCATTTTGTTGTAAGCATTTATGTATGTATGTATTTATTTCAGTACCAAGTACCAAGGATAACACAATAAAGAGCAAGCTCTTATTTCCATTGTCATGTGGTCCTTTATTTTAAAGACAGAAGCAGATACAAGGGAAACCGGGTACCAGACCCTAGCTCTTTCACGGATAGACCCCTTGGTTCTTTTTTACGTGCCCGGCGTAAAACACCGATACACGAGAGACTACCTCTGGGTTTCTAACCAGTTCATCTCAGACAGGTGGGAAACACTGAAAAGCGTTTCTGAAATATCCAGTGCCCCGGCCGAGAATCGAACCGGGGACCTCCGGATTGGTAGTCCAGAGCGTTAGCCACTCGGCCACCACACCGCCATGTTGTGTATCTTGTGTGTTCTGTCTTTGATACGCTTAAAGTTCCAGGATCTTTTTGAATTTACTGATATAGTAAAATTAATTTACTGACAGGATAATGATAGAACCATGTTCTATTCACTCTAAAACAATGTTGACATATGTCTTTCTTTCGTATTCAAGTCGTTTCGTCATGAGAAATAGTTGACAGAAAGCCTTTCTTCTTTGTTTTGCAATATCATTGATAATACTGCACTATATTTCGAACATATAATTTTTTATCTAAAAAGCAAAATTAATGTTTTTGACACAAATCAAGGTCATTTTAGCCGGTATGACATCTTTCTAGTTAAAATAAGAGCTTGTTGTATTTATTGTCCTGGGTCTATAACTTGTTGCACTTTGTTAAGTGTTGTCATTTAATGTTGTAGTTGCGTTCTATACAATGTACGTTGTCTAGTAATTCACGTGCTCGCAACTCCAAACAAATAATGTCATTATGAAAAAACTTAACAACTGTTTTTCACATTTGTCGAAAGTTGTACTGTACATATGGCGTGAACGTTTTTCATATTTGGGAAAGGGTTTGGGTTAGAGGGGCCATTTTCATCTTTGGGGTTCCTATAGATCATAATCAACATTTAACTTCTAACCCCTGCCCAAGTCATGTATAATAAATATTCTGAGGGTTACTTACTGACATTACTCTTTTATAATGAGGTAATACAATGTAAAAAGAAAATGTTAAAATATTAGTATTTCATTTGTTAAAAAATATCTAGTCCATAAAAAGGTAATGCAATACTATTCTTATTTTGTATTTATGCTTATATAAAGTTTTACTCCTCCCAAAATTATTGATTTGATTTAAACTAATATAATAACATGATAAAAATATTTCTTCGATTTGAGTTAGTTTTAAGCTTAGGGATAGATTCTCACATGTTATCGAAAGATTTACATTTGGGGTAAAATTATTTTACCTCTGTGACCATTTTCACATTTTGAGGATCCCACATGGGCCAGTTATGTGTATTTTTATTACATTCGATGTATGCAGTTTCTCTTTCTAGTTACAAACAAATGTAATTGATACTATGTTATAGTGGCAAACTATACACCAGACACCACATAGCTTTTATTCGATTCCTAAAAAAGTCCCAAATTTCATTTATACAGTCATGTAGAATCATTCTTATTAATATGCAGTCACGTAAATTGAACAATTTATGTACATGACATATTTTTTCAAAGAATTGAAATTTTAACAAACTTAGTATGGTAATTATTTTATTCATAAGTAATAAATAATCGAACAGATATGCAATAACAAACACACTTATAGTAACTGTTTACAGTCAATCTAAATATATACTAAAATAAATGAACAGATAACAAATGTAAGTGTCAGTTAGACTAAGACAGTAACAGTTCTTTCCCTTTTCACGCTCTTGAAATATTTGCAATACTTCGAGTAGTCTCCCTTTGATGCGCCATGACACTTCACGTAAACTTCATTTGGCATTTAAAATTGGGACACTTAAATCACATTTTGAACTATCATTATGAATAAATATGCATACAATAAAGTCACACTATCGTGCTAACAAGTTAATAACATATATATTATGCAGTTTTGCAGATACGTTTATGACAAAGCAAGGTTCATCGGTAGTGTGGTGATAGTCGGACATGTTTCTCCTTCCTGAAAATCAAACAAAAAAGGATCCGTATAGATACAAAGAATATAAAAAAGTGCGACAATGAAACAAAACAGTAGGAATAATTTCAAAGCTTCTCGTTCGCAGTTTCCGGTGAAAGATTTAATTTTCTCCAAAGATGATAAACTAAAACATAGAAAAGTAATTGATTGAGCTAAAATCTCGGTAGCAATTTGAGAAAAACTGTTGAAAATCCTTATGCAAATGGTGATACGGGTACAGTGATCTGAGCTTATCTGAGGTCATGTACTGATAGACAAGTATAGAGAATAAATCTTTTTCATATTAATATAATAACACTGACATATATCAATCGACCCCCGTCAATTTTACGTATCAGGGGAGATAAGTCTCAAATCAAAATTTAACCGGTGATCTTACCATCCGGTTAAAATTTCGATAAAAACTGATTCTCGGTCTATTTGTGCAATGCTGTACCAATACTAAGTCAAGCTTAATATGTATCTTATTGTTTTTGTAGCAACAATGGGATATCTACTTACTTAACTCCTGGCGTGTTAGACGGGTATCTCCTGCAAAATAAAGACAATATCATTGCACAGAGATTTTCGGTATAGAAATGGGTTTAATGAAATGTTTCGATTTGACATCTAAATTTTAAAACTGTATATTTATTACAATATTTTGGTGTTTTCGGGTGTATTTGGGTAGTCCAGGGATGTCTTCGGGTACATAGTCAGTCCGGAAAGATCTGCTTTGAAGTAAATACGATATGTTTTTTATTGATGTAATTTAACACTTTTCAAAATCAATTTAGTTATTTTCGGTAAGGGAACAGGTTTTTATTGTCGTGATAAAATTATTTTTAGAAACGCTCTTTTTTTAAGAAAAAGAAATGTGTCAGCATTTTTGCGGCGCCAATAATTGTAAGAGCTTTACCTGTCTTTGTCCATGTGAAGTTGTCGAACAAGGTCTTTGGAGGGTATTGGAAAGGTTGGATAAGCGTTCTGGTATGAGCCGCCGGAACTCATAGAGCTCAGACTCTGACGACTTTCTGACGGATGACTGTTGTGGCTTAAATTTCTGGAAACAAACAACAACAAAACATAACGTCTTTAAAGTGGACAAACAAATATGTACTTCCTGATCGTTGCTGTAGTTGTTGTTGTAGGAATTTAACGCCCGTTTCAATCAATGTTTTGTCATTTTAACAGGCGGACAGTTTACTTTACCATCGTTCCCTGGAAAAACAAGTACTAGATCCCTACCCTCCGTTAGAAACTTCTAAATTTTTCATATAAAAGATATGGTTGGTAGCACGAGCATGACCCTTGGCTAGAGAGATTACCCAGGTTCCAATCAGTCTACCCCCCCCCCAAGGGGGCGGGATTTATTTTTTTTTCCTATTATCTGCTGTCTGTCTGGTCTAAAGCGATTTTTAACGTTAAGAATGTGCCAAGAGGTATTTTCAGCATCAACTTCTAATTGATTTTAGATAATCCCAACCATTTCAACCGAGACTTTCATATGTTATGTTATTTTATAAAGGGAGATAACCTAATCAGGCATAAATTATAGATAATCAAGGTATACTCAAGGGAGATACTCATATCAGATCTTTTGATAATTCTGGCAATGATACTTTCATGTTGTCCCATTCATTGTGCTTTAGAGGGTCTATTCTTTATATTTTATTGCACGTGGGCAAGGGAGATGGAGGTCCTTACGATCAGCTGTGCAGACTATTTCATTTATTTACAAACACCATTTTAATGAGATTTATGGGTGAAAGTTTTGCAGTTGTTTTTGTTTACAATTACATAAACTATCTGATCTTCAAAATGAAAAAAAATATATTAATTTTCAAGTAGATGTAAAAAGAGGTTAATTTTATAAACTCCCAACCGTTCCGACCGAGAGTTTTATAAATTATTTTACTATCCTAAATAAAATTTGTCTCGTTTGAGCAATAGGCAAAAATACTACTCAATTATCAAGCATTAAATATGTTTTATCTGTCCCCCATCATTTTTGTCTGTGGGTTTTTTACAAGACGTTTACATACGAAATTTGTCATGTTAAATTCATTTTACATAAATCATGTCCTCATGCATCAAAAACCGAAGATGTTTTAGCAAGCGTGCGCATGCGCCTTGCATCTACTGTTGCAGAAATGAAACATCACCACGCAGCAAAAAATGTGCAACACCCGTCTGGTATTTAGAGACTTTAAAGTTTTAAGTTGTCTGTCATGTTCAAATGACACTGCAAAATGCATTATTCAAAGAACCTACAGTGTTTTAAATCTAATGTGACAAAAAAATAATTCTTAAAAGGTAAAGTGTTTTGCTTAACCATTTATGCATCCTCATAATAGAGAAAAGGAAAGGTTAATAAGTTTTTGGAAATCATATCCAAACCACGTCGTATAGAAGATAAAGCGGGTGTTACGAATGCCGGTTCTAAAGTTTTCAGAATTGTATTAAACGATTAAAGTACACTGTACTAGTAATGTTCGATTAAAAGTACAACGTTTTCAATGCGGAATATTCCTCAGTTGAAAGTTTTTATCATCCGAAGCGACGTCAGAAGTATGCTCGCATTTATACAGTTCGATAACGAATACAATAATGCTCGCATTTATACAGTTCGATAACGAATACAATAATGCTCGCATTTATACAGTTCGATAACGAATAAAATAATGCTCGTATTTATACGATTCTAGGTTTCGAAGGTACGGCATACTTTTGTTGTTCTGCATGTTTCCGTTTAGAAGAAAATCATAGACAAATTGTGGACCAACCCTTTTGCAATATATTAAGTATTGTAATGGCAATGAAATATGTGTAAACTAGAAAAATTTTGAGCACTTGTGGGCCAACCCTTTTGCCAAATAGGTATGATGTAATTTAAATTTGTACATTTGCAATGAAATATGTTTTAAACCAGATAGTCATTCAAGCGGTCCACGCATGTTGTTGATATGTATATTGGTACATCCTTGCAGACGGAAGTTTATATATCTTTAACACTGAAATGCTTTGTTTGTAAGTGTGCATATTAGGTCCACCATCCTCTAAAGAGGCTATAATCGGTACGACCCGGTAACACTGAAATGCAAAAATAAATGGGGTTTTAAACAATCTATAAAAGTTCACAAACTGTTGAAAGTGCATGCTTAGAGGATCATTCGGTCTTTATATCTTGAGTAACATAACAAGAAGTCAATTTTATTGCAAATTATTTGTTCACAATCAAAATAAACGGTTTTAAGCGCTTTTAACCCGTGTCATCGACCTATTAGATAAAGCTTTTATCGACATCAAGCATCTCGAATGCGAAAAATGTAATAAACAATGTAGTAAGTCAACTAAAACAATACTTTATAGCATATCTAGTCAGTCGCCGCTGATTAGAAGGGCGTATGAGTTAACGCATCGATGGATAAAATCCTCAAAAACAGGGCGGCGTACAGATATACATTTGATACATCAGCTAACACTCTGTCATTTTAATGTTACTGTATTTTTAGGCTAGATTACAAAAGTGATGAGCAAAAACCAGTATTAAATATAAAATTTAACAGGCGATATATAAATATAAAATAGCATATTTATTCGAAAGAATATCGTAAATCGTGTAAACAAACAGTATCTACAATATGTAATGACATCACTCTTTCGAAACAGCAAAACGTGACTGCTTTTAATAAAGAACTTGAGAAAAAAAATACACAAAATGACTGATGAAAGTTGGTTAAACTTAATTACATAATATGAATGCAAATAGTACACATTATTCATGTGGTAAGTAATTGCTCTAGGTAAAAAGAATATCTTAGTAAATAAATTCGGTTAAATGCATACCGTAACTGATTGAGCCGCTCAAAACGAGAAGCTTAAAATCAGATAAGCATAGTTTTTATGCTAACGGTCTGGGACCAAATCTAAAAAGCATCGTAGTAAAACTACTTGTTTGATAAGTTTTGAAATTATTTTTTAAAGCTGCTCGCTCTCAGTTACCGTTGAACCGCTACACTATATATTGGAATTTCAAAAGCGTTTGCAATGCTTTTGAATTTGGTAGCGTATGATTTGAAATTTAGAGATATACGTGACAGGCATTTATTCCGAAGCCTTTTTATTTGACCAAGATACGTTATTTACATACATGTACAGTTTCAAGAACTTTATTTTGTTAACCAAAATCTAAGCGGAGCAGCTTTAAACTGTTTTCTCCTGACAAACGACAATGGTTGTTCTTATTGTGATTACCCAGCTTCTGTTTTATGATTTGCACATTTCTTACTACTTATGGTACAGTAAAGGTAAAGTGTTTGTTTATAATAGTGTCAACCATGGACCAGTTTTCTGACTAATGAGGCGCCTTTTTTCCTCAGCACATTTACCTCCGAAATCCTACTCTTTAACAGTAGGCATACGGCAACCAATTTTAACAAGCTGGTGGTTCACCAACGTCAGAACACAATATCCTCTTGTTCTTGTATATGTTTTTGGGCCCACCATCCTCGTTCGAGGCTTAAAGCGGTCAATATCCTCATCTTTAGTTTACACGTATTTAACTTACTGAATCGCTCCGAACACTCATTCAGTCAAGCTTGCGATAGAGGCAGCGAGTTTATCATCGCTGCTACCCATTTGCAAATGGGTGGACTGAGGCACGTGTGGCATCAGTGTTTGCCTCGGTGCTCGGGCTGGGATTCGAACCCGGGAACGTCCGTACCGCTGAGCTATTGAGACCCTCTTATTTGTGGTAGTTTGTATATTCATTAGTTTATGCAGGTCATTAATAATTTTTTCAATACTATTTTGTTCGGTATAATAACTACAACAATTCTATAAGGCGATATCTTATACTTTTTATAGCATTCTAACATTTTAATAGCATATAGTGATTGATTATTGTAAATCATTTAGGAGTTTCATGAAAATTTGCTACAAAAATAAATATTTTGATAAATGATTGACTTGGGTGATATCGTCTATAAAAAACGAAATTTATTTACCACAATTTACGTAAAACAAGATTTTATTGCTTTGCAGATTCGGCTTACACAAAAGTATTTGTCCCATACGTGTATCACTGACAATTTGATGTGGAAAATAACGAAGCTAAAATATCTAAATATTACATGGGCATATCGATTGTTGTTTTACTATTTGTGCTTTCAATTGATGGAGGCGCCGCGGTGAAGGAGTACAGCGCGAAGGTCCTATGGGTTCGAATCCGTGGCAGCGGCATTTAACCGCTAGCTCCACAATCCCTTCTTTCGACATGAGTACTGGTTAGAACTCCCAGAAACAGTCATCAAGAGTAGTAAATACGGTGGTGAGTATTACTTCGGTGAAGAAATTAATCGCAGAAATTGAATGTGAATGTTTTATTCAATTATGGAGCCGCTAAGATCGTTTTCATATTTTTTCTGCTTTTGGAATCACTAAATACAGGCGGAAAAATTATATAGATATTCTATTGTAATACATTATTTAACACAAAACACTTTAGGATAGGATCATGCAATGATTTCTAGCGCCATGTATTCGGGAAGCCTTTTTTTCTATATTCTAAAAGGTCATTTTTTCAATAATTTGCTTACCCTCTTGGCAGAGAACCACAGGGATCGAACTGGTCATCCCAGCGGTCTCGGTACTGTTGCTCAAGTCGAAGAGGCTCTAACCTGTTACATATAAAACATTTATGACTCGTGTTTTCTTTTGTATATAATCCAAATAATAAATCAATAGCTATATTTATTATAATACTGTACATTGGGTCATTGTCACGATGATATCGTTTTGGGCATTATTTCCATTTCGCTTTTAAAAAACTAGTGAAAGATTAATTTCGCATATGCAATTTGGAATTCGTAAATAATCTGTCTTCTCACGAATCGCAAAATTTTCGTCAAACGAAAAGTATTCAACTTACAAACCTTTAAATCCGAAACTTTATCTAAGTTTTCAGCGAATATTTGTTACAAAATACAGGAAATCAGTTTCGAAATGAATAGCTGTTATCAGTAGCGTAGTTTTCATGCTAGTATAGTTATCAATAATTATGCAAATAATACAAATGTTGATTTATCTTTTGTTCCTATAGATAGCTGTTAAAGGTAGATAAATACTTAATATATATCAATCAGTGTTAAAAGAAAGTGTTAAAAAGGGTGAAATAGAATACTCACGACTGTGTAGATATTACGGACATCTGTTCATCTGTGAGTTTCTTTCTTGAAGCCGGAGAACCTTTGGCAGAAAATCTGATAGAAATGATAGAAGGTATACATACAATGTTTACAGAAGTGTCCTATATATTTGTAATCATGAAAGATACTATCAGTTGGTTTAATGATGGACATAAGAAGTATTCCCCTGTGTTCTCGATACTTTATTCCAGCACCTAGACCGATTTTATCATTGCCAGTTTACCCAGAGAATTAATTAAATATCATTTCTAAATAAATATCTTTATAATATATGTCCAAATTTTAAATTTATTATTATTTTTTCTAGGCTAATATTTTAAAAACAAAATGCAAACATTGCTATTTAATTTAGTATTCCAGGCATTTTTACCATTTTTTGCAAGTTGTTTACTCAGACTGTTCTTATCTATCTTAGTTACATTCCTTTGGATTTGTACATAATTTACAACTTTCCAAAAATATTAATATCTTACTCCGTCCGCCTCCCTCCGTAGTCGAGTGCTTAGAGTCGCTGACTTGAAATCACTGTAACCTTTCATTGATTGAGGATCATGAATTCGAGTCCAGCTAATGACTATGTCTGTTTATGTAAGAAAGTTGGCATTTTCTTACGGAGGTTAGGAGTCTAGTACTGGTTCTTCCCAGGAACGATGATTAGGTTAACTGCCTACCTATTAAAATGTCCAAAAATACGATTGGAACGGGCGTTAAACTCCTACAACAACAACTGATAACTAATAACTTAGTATTTACCTGTCTTCACTGCCTAATTTTGAAGGGAGTGACGCCGATGAATATCTTCCATGTATCTTATCAGATGTCTTCACTTTTGTATGATGTTTTCCTGACATGTTATCTTCGCTACCTTCGCAGGAAGACCGACTTGCAGATACTTCAGACCAGTCTGTTACAGGACTACTTCCGGATGACTGGGAACAATCTTGACTTGACGTATTTCCGGTTCCGCTCGACTGTGACGTAATATCGGCTCCAAGGTTGGTATAGCTGCTCATAAAAAGAAAAATCAGTGATGAGATTTGTGATTTATTTATATAAGTACCAAAATTTAAATTACCGATATATCATTTGTTGAAAACTTTTCATTTTTGAATACATTCATGAAATGTCTGTCGTAACATTCATGTTGGTACTGATATGGGGTAAGCTTTCTCTGACGGAAGTTCAAGACCTTTTCATATATAAGAATACTAATCTATTATAGTCGTTTTATTGCCACATTAATTATGGCACAATTTCCATACGGGCAATAAACATCGTTGATTTTATTTGTTTTCAGAACATAAAGTTTCATTATGATACATTCAAATGCTTTTAAATTCAATCAAAATTGTTTTTCGTATTTGAATACGCAAGAAGACCACATGAGATACATGAGATACATGTAGCATACTACAAGTGTAAATTGGATAATTTTCGCGACACGAAAATTTCGCGATTTGTGAGCAGACAGACTTATTTGCGGATTTTAAATTCGCAAAAGGACAATTCTCCAATAGTATATCTATGTGAAATGAATCTTTCGCGAGATTTTAAAATTTGCGGAGAAGGAATTTTTCGCAAAAATAGCGAAAATGGAATACTCGCGATTATTACCCAATTTACAGAATATGTACCAAAATTTACAGAATATGTACCAAAATTTACAGAATATGTACCAAATTTAATATTCCCCTTTATACGTTTTTTAGAATCTATGCTCAGCACGAAAACATGCTCAAGAAATACGAAGTGAATCAAAGTTATATTTATATACAAAGTTGGATTTATTGTAAGGATGTAAAAGCTCAAGAAGAGACCTTCTAACCAGACTTTGTGGAACAATTACCTGAATTTATTCCATATTTCTTGTAGCATGTATTTTGTGCTGCTGGTTGCGCTCAAAATGTTTATAAGCCTGGGCTGGGCAGGTACATATAGAGCTAAAGCTTAGCAGTAGTCGAAGATGCATCTGTGTAAGACAGACTGATTCCTTATACAAACAGGTTAGTTGAGACATGCAACTGATTTGGCAATGTGTACATAAAAAGCTACGTTATACTATTTAATAAATTTGACTTTCGGATACAACAAACTGCACTCTACAGGTTTGAAATGGTTACTCCCTACATCTAGCAGATTATATTCTCTTAACATGAATGATGTAATCAGTAAGCGTAAAATGATACTATTCAGGTTTAAAGAACAATATATATCGAAAAATGCCTCATTTAAGCACAAATAATCAACATAGAGACCTTCTGTAATAAATCGCTAACTTTGCATAGATAATTGAATGTTTTACGGTCGTGCAACATATTTTAAAACGCTGATGTTACCAAAAATTATTAGAATGTATAGCTTAAACTATTAGTTTAAGTAATAATACTTGCAAGTATTCTATCATTAATGCTTTTGAAGTTATTTAATTTGACACCAGCTTTAGGTAGTGCCTCTGTAAGGCACACAGAACTGTGGTGATTTAGTTTCCAAGTCAGTTTGTCTTATAAAGTTTGCATGCTTATTAAGGGGCTTGAATGTATTTTTTCTTTCCTATTTTATCAACAGACGAGAAAAAAAGCAAATGTCAGTAACACTTTATGGTAGTTTGGTTGTCACTGTTATAGTCAATGTCCATAATGTATATGTTTTATGGGAGACTTAAACGTTTATTTATTGATAGTAAGTACCTCAGTAAGTGACATCAACACAAAAACATAATTAGTAGTGCGACAAGTTACATCATGCATTATACAAGGTATCATGGTATGTAAATTCAATGCATGCGCATTTATTTAGCATTTCATTAACAAAACTCATTTTAAGGATAGTGGTTTACCGGACTGTTTGTTATTGGTTTCATTAATGGTTTATGATGGGATAGTTTGACTGTAACTGGGAACTGTTATTGAGTTTCATTAAAAAAAATGGTTTATTGACATACGGTGAAGGCCCCCCCCCCACAAAAAAAAAAAAAAAAAAACACAACACAAAGGAAAAAAAAAAAAAAAAAAAAAAAAAAAAAAAAAAAAAAAAAAAAAAAAAAACAAGCGGGGGCACACACACACACACACACACAATCATTTCACACACATCACCACCACACACACAAGACATAAAGAAGGGGCCCCTGGGAACGTTTAACTGGGAAAAACACCACTGGGGACTAAACCGGTTTTGGTGCGCACCCACCCCCTCTTAACCCCAAGTTCCAAAGCACGGGTGACACTGTTAACAAAGTAAATTGAAAGGGGAAATTTTAAAAAAAAAAATGGAAAAAAAAGGCATGGTATGTAAAACACAAAAATGCTCGTGTATAATATATAAAAAAGCAAACCTTAAACCAAAAACGTATACTCAATTGGGGGGGGGGGGGGAACAAAAAAAAAAAACCAAAGGGCCCGACGAAACAGTGGCCAGGGGAGAAATCAAAACAGTTTCGTCCCAGTGGGATTTAAAAACTGCTAAAGTTTATAAATAAGGATTAAATAATATGACAAAAGAAATTTAATACAGTAAAATTATTATCGTATTTACATGTGCATTTATTGTATATACATAAACATTTTAGCATTAAGGGGGAATTGACTTAAGATAAATGATAATAATAAAGATATTAAAGTAAAACATTTGCATCCAAGTGAAATATTGTGAATAATAGCAGCATATTAAACAAAATGTAACACGCCATACAAGTTAACTCTATAAGAAGACTTAACCGTTTGCGAGAAATAAGAGATAATTAAAACGTTAATGTGGAATGTAAGCCAAATATAGCATCTCGACAGTTTTAGAAATAGGACTCGATACTGATTGGTCCTTCCGAATGCTTCCTGGAAAAACCCAGTATTGGCGTCAAATGAGGGGGTACGTTCGTGACCCCAACGGCAAACTCTTAAACCTCTACACCATCGCTCCCAAATGCAGTTAACGTTTGGTAACAGCAATATTTCTTCTTTTTTACTTTTGAGGCCCCTATTGGGTCACCCCGTTTATTCTCTTCGTCATAGGTATAGCAGGGGTCGAGGAACCATACAATTGTCATCATTTACTGTGGTAACAGCAGTTTTTATTCATATAGATGCATATATGATACTTTGTTATAGTTAAATACAAGGGCCACATAAAATGCTCCGAGCTTATTCGGAAACTCTCTTCTAGTTTGGCTAAGGTCTGATAGAAAAACGGACATAAAATAAGTGTGGCTGGAGGCATATTACTGTACAGTGCGCATGCGCTTTTTCACACGGTGAGCAACGTTTAATTGAAATAAATCCTGTTTATTTACAGCTTACGCGTCGTAAAGTGTTACGCAAATAGGTGAAAGTATGTTATACAAAGTGGTATTAGTTGTCATAACTTGTCAAATAAAACAGGTGTGGAAGCCTTGATAAGTATTATCGTAGGAATTTGACATTTACTGCACACACTAACATTTCAATTAGATACACACCTTATCTTCCTCCAATCTCTGAAGAGTATTCACCGTAAGAAACAAAATTAGATTTAATTTTCCTTGTACCTGCCCAAATCTATTTTTAATCAATTTTTTTTACCTGTCCTTTGTGTTTCTGTTCTTGTGTTTAACAATATGACACGCCTGATTTATCACGACAGATTCTTTATGTATGTATGTAACATACACAAGATGGTTAAATGATGTATTATTGAACTTGAGATTTAACATTTAACACCAAAACATACCTCTTTCCATTATAATTATACTAGATATTTCACTTTATTTGTTCATCGTGTGATACATTTTGCATTTTTTCTTACGAATGAAATAAGAAATGGACAGTAGAAAGAAATGAAAATACTTTTTTATAACTTAATTAGCGTTAAAAACCGACTGTGACAAGATATCTGAACACTTTTTCGTTCAATATTAATAACAGTTACTACAGTTAAATCACAATCTAATAGTATTTGAAAATTGATAAGAGAGGGATGAATACTGTTCAAAAGAACTATAGTTTTCAATATCGTCAAAAACGTCGTTTTTATTTGTTTTCTGAAGTTATTTGAAGATCAAATAACTTACCGACAAACTTCTCCAATTTCAATACGCCCATCTTCTTACTCAAAAGTTCGCCTAACCTTAGTTTGTTTTATTTATATATTTACAAAGCAATAACGGATGTCATAGTATAGTAATAGTTCAAACATTAAGGCAGTGTAAAAAATACTTCATACATTGCAAAATGTAACATCTGTACCTGCAAACATTTCATACATTATAAGAGCAGAAGATAGTACATGCATATTGTTCAACAGTTTTAATGTTGTTATCAACGCAAGGTTTGTTTCTTACCTTAGTTTTGATATGAACACTTCTGGCGTAAATGTTTTTTCCACCTCTGTTTCCGTTTTTGTAGTTTTAGATCGACAGTAAGGTCCTAAAAATCTAAGAAAAAGTGCGATGATGGCTAAGCACGCAACAACACACGCAGCACCAACCACTACTTTTTCAGCAGTTCCAAAACTGTCACTTTCTGTCTTCACTTCCGGTTTCCGTATTGTCACTTCCGGGTGTGAATTATTTACCAGATCAACTGTTCTTGTAGTAAGATGTTGTAGATTTTGAGCAATTTCTGTTGTAGATTGTAAAACAAATTGTCGTATTGTGTTCGGTAATTCTGAGTGTTTATTATGTCCTAATATTTCTTTGTTAAAGTCTTCATCAAGGGGTGGTGTAACTGTCGAAATATTAAATAACCAGTCTGTTGTACCGGATGATGTCCCGTTCTGCAATGTTAGACTGGTTTCATCTCTTCTCACAAGCTCTTCAGTAAGTTTTGACATGTTTATTTTGTGTTTTACAGGTTTAGCCGTCGAAAACTATCAAATTTGATCTTGTAATTGTTTCACTCGGTCGGTTTGCGTCCCCTTTGGCTATGCTTCAAATATAAAACAAAATGTAGGATAATTAAGATATTGAAGAATATCAAGTAGCATGACATAGGTACGTTTAACCATAGTTACTTCGATAAAGGAATAAAAACTGTTAAGTAACCAAATATTGACGAAATGCAAAGAAAATATGTTTGTTAATTGTTTATGTAAACATATTATATATACAATTCAATGTAAATTCAAAATACATATATTTGTTTTCAGTTTACGTTACATGTCCTTGGTGCATTTCAAAGGAAATCCGTTTTTTATTATTTTTGTCGCTTCTACCTGAAAAATGTGTTACATTGTGTTGTTGTTTTTTTGTTGTGGTTGTTGTTGCAATATCGTTGAGGAAAATACTACGCTATAATGAATAGGCAGGTGATATTCTCGATACAGTTGCAAAGAAGAACCTGTTGCGAAGAATGCCTCATTTTACCACAATTAATCAATATAGAGGCTTTCTGTAATAAATCGCATCCACCCATTTATTGTACAACAACAACTCTACATAGATTATTGAATGGTTTACGGTACTGCAGTATATTTTAAACCGCTGATTTATCGATAATGACTAAGAATGCATAGCTGACACGTTTAGGTTGAGTTATAATACTTCCATAGATTCTATTATTTGTTTTGCAGGTTATTTAGTTTGACTCAGTTATAGGGTATGTCCCTTTAAAAAATAAAAAGAATATGTACATGTATGGCAGTTGTATTCTCATTGAATTTAGAGAAAATCCACAAAAATCACTTTGGACTATCTTGGTCAAAAACTTAAAAACTGGAAGCCATTTTGTTACGTATATGTAAATAAGGGAAATAACTCGCAATAACTAATTTCTGATATGTTTTCAAAGCATCAATTGTGATTTTCAGGTAAATGCTTGGCCATTTTTTACTATCGTAGTCAAAAGTTAAAAATCCATACATTCTGTTACGTATATTTTTCATTTATACTTGAATCTACCCAATCTGTTACGTATATCTCTGTGTGTACTGTAGAATTGCGAAAGAAATTTTAATACAGTAAAGTTCCTATAACAAGACCACGCTTCAGACCAGTAAAAGGTCTTATTGTAGAGACCTTTTTACTATGAAATTGACCATCTGGTTCTGAAATTGTTTGTATTTATTTCGCGGGCGGTCTTAATTTCGCGGGTAGTCTTTATAGCGGAACTTTACTGTAGTTAGTAAATGTCGGGTACACTGGACAAATTTGTTACCGTCGTAATGTTAGTATTTGTTTTTAAGGACTGGTTATAGATGAGCATACAATGTATAATTAGTTTTAGATGTACTTGTCAACTAGTACATGTGGCATATTACTAAAAGCAGGTCAGTAGTAAGCCATACGTATATTTGCTTTATCCGGAATTGTTGTTTACGGTGTTAATGTAAATGTACATTGTTGCCGGACAGTTAAAGTGTTTCAATATTTATATTGAAAGCTGAATTCACATGACATTGTACACTCAACATTTATTGCATATGCACAACTCTACAAACACTTTTACTATTTTGTTTGTAGAATGTGCAGAACGCCATATATTGTGTTGATGGTCTATTGATTTATGCAGATCTATTGGTATTTTTGTGGCACATTTGTATAAATGCAGCACTATTTTAAAGTGTATTTGACCAATGTTAAATTTCTGTTTAAAACTGCTTTAGTTTTACGGCGTCCTTTTGTAAAGTTGTCACATGTGTAAACTGGCACTCGACATTCTCTATATGTTGCAAAAATTTAAGCAAAAACTATCTTTAAAACAGTTACTCGGCGCAATTTTGCGCATATAAAAAAGATGGGTAGCTGGATTACATACCAAAATTATTGTCATCATCCAGTTAGAAGCGCCAAATGTCACAGGGTGGAATAAATGTGAACCATGACCGGGACGCTAACTTGAGACCCTTCGCTTACAGGGCGAATGCTTTCCCGACTGAACTAAACGGCCGATTACATGTTTTCTCCCAAATTGTGATTAAGTCCGTACCGTGACATGTGCATCAGGAAAACAAACTTAATCCTTTTTCTTATCAAATATGTTTCTCGAAATACTGACCGTTATTCACTGGCCGAGAAAGTATAATAATTACTTTACACTCATTATTAACATTAGTTTGGATATAACAACATATTATGTTGATTGATATGAAGTTTCTGTGCCCAAAAATTATAAAACCATTCATGAAATACTGAAACCGCAAGATTATTTTATTGACCTTTCTAACACATACAGATAAAATTTTCCAATCCAAAAGATGTTATCCATTCTACTTGTCATTCTATTACAACTCTCCGTTCAAAAGGGAGCTTAAAAGACCGCACCGAAAAGTCATTTGCCAAAAAGTTATTTTAAGTGCAAACTGGTTACTTCGCAACGGCAATTAAGACTTGAACACCAATACGCAATTTAAGAATATATATTAAAATTTTAAGATCTACTCATAAATCACAAGCTGAAAGTCAATACTATCATTTTTTACGAGGTAAAGTACAACAACTTCAAGTTTGTAGAATATGCATAACGCCACACATTGTGTTGCTGATCTATTGATTTATGCAGATATATTAGTATTTGTGTGACACATTTTTTATAAAATGCGTGTACTATTCTAAAGTGTATTTGACCAATGTTAATTGGATGAATTTTACTGCCTTTACACTACGCTCAAATATATAAAAGTAGCATCTGAACACGATCAAACACAGGACCTGCGAACAGTCAGACTTGGTCACCTTATACATGAAAGTGATATTACCGTTAAAATTGACAATCAAAATATTAAATTAAACATTAATCAGTGATTTATATTTCTAGAATAATAACATTGCCATAGTTATAACCCACAAATAACGATCTGTAAAACAGTTTCATTTACATTAAATATAGAGGAAATCTGTAAAAAATGTATTTTTACTATCCCAGTCAAAAATAAAAAGCCCACCCTTTCGGTTATTTTTATCTAATTTGTATTTATCAATAGAAATACAAAAAACTTGGTAAAACTTTGTTATATGTTTTTTAAGCATCTACTGTGTTTTGAAAATCATTCTTAACTATAAACCAATGTTACCATTTTTTTAGGGTAATATAACTTTAAATAGGCATTCCCTAAATCTAGCAGAACATAAATAATGTGTTCAATGAAAGTCAAATGATAAATAAATACAATTTTTTAAAGGGGCAGTCCCTTCATCTAGCAAATCATATTTCCGAAACATAAATAATATGTTCAATGAACGTAAAATGATAAATAAATACAATTTAAAAAAAAACAACATAATATCGTTAAATGCCTTATTTCAGCACAAATAATCAACATAGAATTATACATGTAGACATTCTGTAATAAATCGCTATCTACCCATTAGTTGAACAACAACTTTACGTTGATTATTGAATGGTTTATGGTACTGTATCATATTTTGAAACGCTGATTAACCGATACTGACTGGAATGTTTCGCTAAAACTTTTCGGCTAAGTAATAATACTTATTCTATCACTTATGCTTTTGAAAGTATTTAATTTGACTCCAGTTTTAGAGAGTGCTTCTTAAATTATACGAATGCCACGCTTATGCAACGTCAAAAAATAAATACAACATACACGTTATGCGGATACAACACAATGCATTCAACTAAACACATATTAATAATAATAATTAATAATTGTTGTTGTTGTTGTTGCCAATTACAAAAATGTTTTATTAATACACTGAAACTAAATTACATACAATAACATCATCAAAATATGATCTATAATCTGTAAAAAAAATAATTTTAAAAACTATTCACTCACTCATACATAGTTTTAACTCCAAACTACCAGAAGGTACCAACAAACACCGTAAAGACACCCAGACACAGTTTCTGTCTGTTTGTCGTTCATAATAATTATAATTTAAAGACATTAAGATCTCATTTGACAGTCACGCTCGATTATTTTTGGGCGGTGAATTTTTCTTTCGTTATTGTCTTTGTCATAATAATGTAATTTATCACTGAAAATGCACTGAAGTTTGATATTGCAAGAAAAATGTCAATCTGTATTATTTTTTGTCTTCATTTGTTTGTTTGAAAGCTCTTATAAATATGCATGCTTTCCTTCTTCAAGACGGATATAAAGTAATAACGTTTAATGCTTTTAGTGCACATATAATTAATGTGAAAGCAATTTAATCCGTGTGATACCAATGTACACTGTAGACTTATAACAAGTAGGACTGTTACAAGAGGCACTCCTTACATGTAGCAGATTATATTCTCGAAACATAAATTATGTGTTCAACGGACGTAAAATGATAAATAAATACAATTCAAAGAAGAACCTATGGTGAAAAATGCCTCATTTAAACACAATTAATCATTATAGAGGATTTCTGTAATAAATCGCATCCACCCATTAATTGTACAACAACAACTCTACATAGATTATTTCATGGTTTACGGTACTGCAGTATATTTTAAACTGCTGATGTTATCGATAATAACTCGAATACATTGCTGAAACTTTTAGGTTAAGTTATAACACTTTCAAAGATTTTATTATTTGTTTTGGAGGTTAATTAGTTTGACATCACTTATAGGGTATGTCCCTTTAATGTTGCAGGTACTGATGCAGACAAAAAGGTAATATTTCCATTTGATGTTTGATATACTACTTGTTTTTTGTCTGTATTCTAGTTATCAAAGGTCCATAACTAAGACCAAATCGAATTTTCTTTTAAATCTGGAATTGTAACGGGGAAATACAGTTTGAAACTTGCTTATAAAAGTTTACAATAACCGTGGAGTATTCTGTATTTGAAATACTGCTGAAGTAAAACAAGTGAATGTTTTTGTATTTCCTTAGATTGACCTGGGTGGTCTTTTTGTCCAACTTTCGCTTTATTGCATGTTGTAAACAGTCAGGGATAAACGTTGCACATCATTGGAAGTAAAGTTTTTTCAACTATAATTCAAAATAGACATGCTTATTCGTGTACAACCTATCTACAGCTTCCTTCTGTGAGACTTCTGGAAATTTAAATTACATTTTTTTTAATAACTGGAAAACTTTCTTTCGTTTTTGAAATGGCAAAGTACAATTTATTAATTCTTTTGTTAAACTCAAATTTTCAACACAATATGGTCACATTCGATGCAGTCACATTTTTCCTTCTTAGAAGACACCCGTTACAATTCCAGAGATACAACACGAACAAACTTTGTTTTATGATAAATTGTAACAATAAAAAGTAAAAGATTGCGTCAGTTGAAACACGTCGATGTTTTTTTAACATTAATCATATTACAGAATCACTAACACCATTTTTACAAAACCTCAAAGAATGTTAAAGTCTAAAGTTTTTATATTTAAACTGCATTTTCCTTTTCAGAGCATGTATTAGGATTGTTTCTTACATGAGCTGAGGTTATCAAATATTGTAATAAATCAAGCCTACACATGACCGCATAAGTGTCGTACATTTAGCTTTTTATTGACAAGAATAACCTAGTACATATATAGCACCACCTTTACGTATATTTTCGGGATGTTACCGTGTTTATATTGTAACAATTTTCAACGCCCTCGAGTTAATATACTGAAGGGAAAAAGAAACGCAGGGTAACAAAAATACAATATTCTGTAACTTCTCGTGAATACACATGCCACTATTTATATAGAATTGTTGAATTATGTTATGGCTAACAGAAGTTCAAAGGGTTCATAAACTGATTTGCTGATGAAAAATAGAGTCTGTATACCACTACATACCTTCAAATCACCACGAAGGTTACCCTGCGTTTCTTTTTCCCTTCAGTATATACCGAAGCACTTTTATAGTAAGAGTATAATAAAATCTAAAAAATGTCATACTTCCGATTCACTACAAAGAGTGACTGTTGCGGCCAATTTCGACTATTACACTAATTAGTCTTTTATATTGCAGACTCCTCTTGCGATACCTTTAGATAGACTATTGCAGAAACATGCAACTACCCTGATACCGTTATAGTAAATGACAACTTTTTCTTTTGTTCAAGATACGAAATATTTCAATATAAAAGATTGGATAATTTTACATTGTAAGAACGAAAGTAAAACTACTGTATTACTATAGAAGCAGCTCTGATTTACAGTGCCTTAGTCTGTGATTCATGTCTATCACTTTTATTCTAAGTTATGAATTTAATCCGGAATATTTCGCTACAAAATGTATATTCAACTGTTGTCGGTAAATGTAATCCTTACTGTCTTGGCTTGATAAAGTGCTTGTTTTATGAATACTTGAAAAGGGGCAAGTCATGCCATTAGTCTTTCTTGTGTAAATCTTGTGCAAAATGAGATAGTATATGTTTAATATGTGATATAGTCTCAGGTTATTCTTTCTAAGAATGGTCACATACATGGTGTTTTATTGTGTACTTTTATGTCTGTATGTATGTATGTATGTGAATGAGACTGAAATAAAGATATATATATATATATTCAATTTATAATTAACATTATGTCAGTAGCTGATGTCAGTACATAAGAGTTCTTACCATTTTTCACAATGGATCTTGTGGTCCAAATGACAAATTATAGTGTGTGCTTATTCTTTAATTAGTCTTTGCATGAACATGTGATAAGCAGCATCGTTAAATAAATACTCGGATATAATCTTAAACTAATGTGCATGTTTCTCTACTTGAAATACAAAACAGTGACATACCTTTTCTCTTAAACTACAATGCATGCTTTCTTCAAATAATGCCTGTCTAGAGTTACTGAATCCAGCAATTTGAAGACTGCCACACGTTAATGTTTGTCTTACATCATGTTTTACAGGGTTCATATTTTACATCATGTTTTACAGGGTTCATATTTTACATCATGTTTTACAGGGTTATTATTTTACATCATGTTTTACAGGGTTATTATTTTACATCATGTTTTACAGGGTGCATATTTTACATCATGTTTTCCTGGGTTTATATTATACATCATGTTTTACAGGGTGTATGTTTTACATCATGTTTTCCAGGGTTTATATTTTACATCATGTTTTACAGGGTTTATGTTTTACATCATGTTTTACAGGGTTTATGTTTTACATCATGTTTTACCAGGTTTATATTTTACATCATGTTTTACCAGGTTTATATTTTACATCATGTTTTACCAGGTTTATATTTTACATCATGTTTTACAAGGTAAATAGTTTACATCATGTTTTACCAGGTTTATATTTAAGTATAAAATTTGATTGAAAATACAATGAAAATATCCAGGTCGTATTGAGATATTAACTCAGTCACATAGTTGATCCGACATGTCAAAGTCATTTAGAAAAATAGGCTTATTTACAACAGTAACTGGCTAGTTTATGTTTTACTGTAATATCCACAATGTCAAGGTTAATCGTGTCTTTACCGTTCAGTTATCTTAATCAGTCATGATTTATCAGCTGTTTGAGCACATTAAAGAGTTTTCTTGACGTAAAAGTAAGTTTAAAGCATGTCATCAAAAGCAGAAAAATGAATTTGAATATACAATCCGGTTACAGAGATGTCAAAGTCCATTCATAATCGTGATTGTCAGTATGACATGTTGGTTTGATTCACACTCACCATAAAGGCTATATTAATTCAAAAATTAGTCAAGGTCAACTTATTAAAGTCCCAGGATCACTTTGAATTTAATGATATAATAAAATTAATTTACTGATAGGATAATAATAGAACCATGTTCTAATCACTGTAAAACAATGCTGGCAGTTGTCTTTCTTTTGTATTAATGTCGTTTCTACTAGAGAGTTGTCAGAAAGCCTTTCTTATTTTTTGCAATATCATTAAAAATACTGCCCTATATAACATGAACTTACCGATTAAGAAAACAAAATAAAGAATGTTCTTGGTACAAATAAAGGTCATTTCCGCCGGTAAGAATTCTTTTTTTAGTTAAATAGAGCTACTTATAATTGTGATCCTGGGACTTTAATTTTGAAGTTGCCATTGGGTCGTGAGAGTTAAGTTTACACACACCGCACAAAAGTCTTACCATTCTTTTAACATATTAGAAGTATAGATCAATACCTTTGAATATGTTGTTTTGCGATTTTAGCTTGAAATACAACGATACATTCCGAGGTGAACGCGTTAATAACGCCTCATTTACTGTTGGTGAACTATACAAACTCACACAACTATACCTTAAAGGTGACCAATCACATTTAAGCAACATTTGATGACAATTTTTACTTTTTGTATTTTCTGTTAGAGATTTATTTAAGTGAAAAAAGACCCGTTGAATATAGTTAGATCCCTATTAGAAATTTACGTTTTTTTAACTTTTATAAAATTTTGTTATTACTCCCTTTTGATATGAAGTATTTAAAAAGTTGAGTATTTCTGTTTTATTTCAGTATTATTTCTACTTTTACATTTGCATTTGATAGATATACAAATATTTTAACATTCTGAACCAAAAGTTTAGTTTTAACTTCTGAATTCATTTATTTCCAATCTATCTTGGTTGCGCAACAAAGATAGGTAAAGGGAGGTAATATTAATTTTTCAAACTTGCATTTCTAATGAATTCCATCTAAATATATAATTGTGAATGCAAATATTTTACAAATATAACACAGTAGGTCTTATATTTATATCTTTCCTTAGGCAAAGTATGTGTTTTAAATGTGTACTTATGATAAAATAACTCTTGGTTGGGCAACCAGGATAGGAAAATCAAATTTAAAAAAAACCTCAGGTCAAAATCTTACGTAAATTAAGCGTTAGGTGAACGTAAATGAGTGTAAATGATCATATGTAAAAGTTTCAAACAAATATGTTACATGGCCAAAATCTGATTATCCACCTAGAACAAGGGGAAATCAACCAAGTGTTATAATGTAAAGAAAGGAAAAATAGTACCAAAACCACTTTCAAGCACAGCATCCGCCAGCAAGCAGATCCTCATATTTCTACTGCTAGAACAAAAATGGCAATACATTTATATGTTTCCTTGTATGTTTCGAAAATATGTAAACCTAAACATTTTTGGAAAGGCCGTTTCTCTAGACAAACAAAACAAAAACAAAGGATGGTACTCACGATACCAATAAGAAAGTGTACATTAAATGTAATATATCATACCTTACACAATTTATAACAATGCTTACAGCTAGGGGTAAAACCCTTATACTGAAAATATAATATAATAGGGTTATTGTAGCGTGATCCAGCATGCCGGTTTGCTCGAGTCGTGCGTCGGATCATACGAGTGCGTAGCACGAGTTTGATCCGACCTCGACGAGAGCCAATCCGGCTAGGATCACATTACAACAATAACCCTTTTATTATATACCTTTTGACACTTGTCTGCGCGAATACACTAAATTAAAATGATATTCTAAGCATAAAATTGAAGAAAACCCCTTTTAGCGCGAAATATACGAAGTATGCGACGCCATTTTATTGACGTCATCGTATAAACAAATAGTAACGACCCAGTCAAAAGCGACGTTATTAACGTCATGTGCATTTTAGAGACAATTGAATGCACTCTTACAAATTTTGCCGCGTATTTGTATTCCACGTACATACAATACGGATTTTTTTCTGTCAGGCCGTATTTGATGGTTGAATATAGGCTGTATTTTTGGCAAAATAATTATAGATATATAATATTGTTTACATAGCATTACCTGCTTGCACTGACGCTCCTTCGATTGTGCAATTTTCAAAAATACTGACATAAATGTAAAATCAAAACTCAAAATTCATGTTAATTTGAATTGCAAAAGATGAATAGCTAGGTTTTACTATGATAAATGATTTCTGAACAATTCAAAATAATGCATATGGAAGCACTTCATAACCCGATTTTTACCACTAAAATATGATAGATAAGATTAGGTTTTCTTGCAAAAAACATAATTTCTTTTCATGTTTGTCCAAAAGTCATGTAAAAGTAATTATGCGTCTGCCAAAAATAACAAATCTGAATATGAATTGTGCACACAAAAGCCATTAAATTGTAATATGTTAAAATATCCGGCGTTGAATCAACAGATGTAACAGTTTTTGCTCAATTATCTAGAAAGATAAAAATACCAACATTCTGTATTTGTTTGTCTCCTTTGCGTAAAATATATAATGGGGAAGCAACAAGCGTTACAAGTACGTCTACGTCATTTTTGTTGTACAAAAATATCACTTACAAGGCATAAATAGAAAAAAAAAATAATTTGAGAATTTGAAAATGTACTTCATATTAGCTGATATGGTTTTTGATAATAAAACATGAACATATTCTTTCATTTATGCTTTTGAAGTCATTCAATTTGTTACCTCTTCATCAATCATTACAACTAATTGATAATAGGCTTAATGTACGTAAACTAATGAACAAATGCAATTTTTAAGAAGAACATATATCCAGAAATGCCTAAATGCAGATATAGCTATATTTAAAGAAATCAATCGCTATCCAAACATAAAACCATCTATAAACTGAAGGTATAGGGGGATTCTCGTTGCTACAAACTTTGTTCAAAACTTGCCGATTGGTCTGACATTTAATACATTTATTGTCATATTTCTTTTCGCCACCATGAGCACCACCGTTTGTTTTGTTTGATTTGGTAAGAGTTCGAGTCATTTCCAATAATGTGTAGATTAACGTTCTTTATACATTATAAAATAGGGTTATACGTATAGTAATGTGATCCAGAATGCCGGATTGGCTCGAGTAGGGTTGGATCTTACGAGTGCAGAGCACGAGTATGATCCGACCGCGTCGAGAGCCAATCCGGCTTCTGGATCCCATTTCTATGATACTAACCATTTTGTCATATACCTTTGGTTACCTGTCTGCGCGAATAAACTCAAATAAAAGGTAAACAAGAAACAATACCACGGACAAGCCTATAAATTGCGTTGAAATTAGGTATTCTAAATTTACAGCCCATTTATTTTGTTACTCATTAAAACATGCAATTGATTAGAAATGTAAATCAACATAAATAAGGTATACTCTTAATGTAGAACGTTGTGGCGATGAATGAAAAATCAACAGTTTTGAACACTATGTAAACAAACTGCAACCTTGACAAGTTCACCAGGGGAGAAATCATACCATCGACCAGGACTATAAACAATTTTTAAAACAAAAGGCAAATTAACAAGTAGTGATATAATAGAGTTATAAGAAAGGGGCTTTTAAAGTGTTGCGGACAACAGGTTTGAATCTTGGCAGGGTAAGCACTGCTTCTCCTTATTTGTATAAGTTTGCTATCTTTATCATTCTGAAAACTCCCCTTCTGTCGCAAACTTTACACCCCTGACCGTAATTGATACTTGGTACGTGGTCAGTGCAGATCTTGGTCACCCTACACAAGTCAGTCACTGATAAGTACCTCTGAACAACTAATGGCACTGTCAAAGATCAGTCAATCAAAAGATGGACATGTCAATTTTAAATAATCAGTGTTAAAGTGTCACAATATTGCCTACCTTAAACATTGTCAATATAATGTCAATTAGATGGACTGCTCACTTACACGGAAACAAATTGAGATTTTCGATTGTCAGATGCATTTCCTTGTAGTATAAAAACTCACTTGGCTTATTGATTTTGGCCTGTTTAAAGTAAATCATAATGTACTGAAATTATAGAATAATTTAATTTGAATGATGGTTTAATTAAGCTGGAATTTTATATATCTCAGCAAAACATTTACTTTGAATTCACAAACATTTGCTTCTACACTACTTATTATTAAAACTAAAGCTGCTCGCTCTCAGATTTTGGTGAAAAAATAAAGTTTTTCAAACTGTCTGAAAATAACACATTTTAGAACGAATAGTTAAATATATAGGCTCCAGTATAAACTCATGTAAATGTATTTATATATAAGAAATTATACGCTACCAAATTATTAAGCTTTATAAACGATTTTGAAATTCAAATATAAACATACAGTGTTGAGGTACAGTAAAACCAAGCTCGCTCACATGTTCAACAGATTTTCTCAAAATTGCTACGAGGACTTTTACTTGTAATTCTAGCAACTACTTTTACATTTTATGTTTTAGTATCCAGATTTTTTTTCACTGAAAACTGTGAAAGAGCAGCTTTAAATACATTGTATGGTTTGTTTTAGGGCATTTCAAAATCATACCCTATAACGACGTTTACTCACAAATATTTTCTAATCAAGCATAGAAACTAAACTTCATTTTATATTGCGTGTGTTCTCACTTTGGTTTCAACAACAGTTAAAAATGAAATTTAATTTGCTATTTACTGGCTTCCATTTTCCCTTACCTGATGCCTATCGGTAATTAAAACAAAATATGCATAGTTCCTACGACTACAACAGTAACCTCCCTTGCTCTGAATTGTCAGCCAATTCGGTTGGCAACTTTCTTTAAAGTCTACAAAACGATTATACAATAATCAGATTTATAAAGTTTAACATTATTAATCCATGTTGTTAAAATGGGCAGACGGCTCAGTGTGGTTGTCATACACATATTATCTTGGCATTTTCTTACTTATCACATTATTGAGAGAGAAAAACAACAATTCGTGCAAAATGGCTGCCAATTCAGAACAAGGGATGTAACTCTTGTGGATGTGGGAACTGTGTATACTGCTATTACAACCATTTCTAATTTCCATCACCAGACATAAAAAAATACGTATTAACTTGTCTTTCGCTCTTGATTACGAAAAATCTGATATAATTAATCTTGGTTGCTTTTGAAAGTGTATAATTTTCCTTATTCGACATTAGGCATTACATTTGAAAACTAAGCCAATTTTTGTGTCGTTCATTTGTGATACCGCAACCGTGGTCAAGTAGTTAGAATCATTAACTTGAGATGAATGTAACCTCTCGTAGATTATAAGAATAATGTAATAATAATAATAACTTTATTTTACGAAGGTTCGATCGTTAGGTATGTCGCCTTTAAAACCAAGGTTGGAACGGGCGTTAAACAACAACAACATTCATTTGTGAAAAAAATATCAGTTTACAGAAATCATTACTCAAAAATGATTTTATTTTGAGCTTACATTATCATACAATATAATTTGTTAGTATAACACACACGAACCTACTTGAAAGCTGTGTTTTTCACATGGGATAAAACATATCAGTGTTACGGCAATAAAAACTAAGAGCACATTTTTTTAGGTTTTATGAATTACCTTTTTGACAAAAACAAAACAGATGCATGTGTATATTAACATACCAGGCTGGCATTTAAGAGGGTTCTTTTTCATTTGTGATACAAAATGTTAGTTATGATAACACAACCTTTACTAAAGTTTGGTACTCGCATTTTAAATTACCAGACAAAATAAACACTTAACGTTTTTCACTTCTAAAGAGTTCTATTGCACAATCTTTTCTAACTCAAAGTTGCAAATTAAGAGCTTTGATTCTCCAAAATACAAATGTATATACATAATATTACCAAAACAAGCTAAATCATATACCTTTCACTGATGTAAACATGCCACAAATATATTTCTTAAAGGATTAGGAACAAGTATTCTAATACATTCTCGTATTTTTAACATGGCGCATTTGTGTTTCTTTTCAAATTTTGTTAGCCTTGATTGATTACTTTATGTGTTTTAGTACATTTCAGTAATGTAGGCCGTGTCGCTAGTAACATTCAGAACGCATCAAGGTGTGACTGCATAAAGTTACTTGAGAATTACTAGTACTAAGTGTCCATGTGACATGAAGATCATTGATATTGAATTGCCATATATTATTCAAATGAAACTTACGTGTGGTCCTGTTAATTAGTTACTGAAGATAGACATATGTTTAATACCAGTTAACTCTTGCGTTTATTATAGGATCTATACGACAAATGTGTATACTTCATGCTTACAGCAAAGCAGAAATGAAAACACTTTAATACATTGTGAAACAAAAGAAATACCATATATAGGGACTCCGTATATATCAAAATTTCGGATATAAGGGAAATAATTCTGAGATGGATATTTTTTCCTTTTGTACTCAATACGAAAAATCTATATTGATATACATGTAACATACACCTGATATAAAGAACAATTCCAATTATCCGAAGGATTTCGTTATAAGCAGATTTTACTGTATGTATAAAATACCTAAACGTATATTTTCATAAATGTAACAAGTACACCGGCATAAGAGTAAAATTAACTCACCAAAGAAGTCCAAAAATGGTGTCATGCCCAGCACTAATATTTCTTCTTCTTTTTGAAATATTTTAGAGCAGTGCCAGAGTAAGAAGTCATTTCGTATCCATTATGAGGCAGATTAAGATAAGTTTAAAATTAATGTTAACACGAAAATTGCCATGCGAAAACGAATAGAATATGGTAATGTTATTGTCGTATTTAAGTGTAGTGTAGCTGTATTGTTTAATGATGATGGATTAAGGAGTACCGCTTGTGGTTTAAATTGACTTTTGTTATGCAAAGCCTTGTTCACACTACGACGTCCTTGTTTAAGGTGTTTTTAGAAAGCATTGTTGAACGGCAAATTGATCTTTTTCTAGAAGTAATTTTCCAAAAGCTGTTCAAATGATAAGCATTTGGATTTAGTATATAACTAAATTGAATGTGGATGTTTTATTGTTAACGTATATGTGTATTTGTAGACTCTAACCTTTTTTGCAGCTGCTTTGGCATTCAGCCTTTCGTACACTGCTGAATCAACAATTTATTTCATATAAATTACTGCAGTTTTGCGATCAACCCTCGAAATTTTATATGCGTAAAATGTAAGTAAAACATTGCTTTAAATGTAGTTTACTGTATCTATAAAAAAAACCTAAACATATATTTTCATAACTTACAATTACACCCGACTGTGTAAAATACACCGGAGTGAAATTAACTCACGAAAGAAGTGCAAAAACGTTGTTATGCCTATTGTGTTATCCTTGGTACTTGGTACTGAAAATATACAATACAATACAATACCTTGGACAAGATCTAGCTTGAGATGCTAAATATTGCCATTCTAACCAGGAGAATACTTATATGTATCAACATTTTATGAGAGTTTTAATTGATAGTAATGTCATGAAAAACACATGATAGTAATGTCATGAAAAACACATGATAGATGTCATGATATACATATATCAGAAGAAAAGCCAGGAGAGCAGGAGAGCAGGAGAGCGACAACTAACACAGTGAAACGGCCTGAAGGAGTGCTTCACTTACCTGAATTGTCGTGTTCAGTGTGGCATCTTCATCTGATGAAAACAACAGAGAAAGTATAATCGGCCTCGAAGGTCAACTGTACGTTAATGCCATACATATACCATTTTCAGGAAGCCTCGTTTGCATGTGTCTGCACGTGTTGCTAACAGAAATACAACGATAAATGCCGCAAAGAACAAATTATTTCCGCTTTATTGACTGTTTTAATAGCTGTCGTTAAAACGGTTGTCGTGTGAACTGGGCTTGAATGGTTTTGTTCCGTGTATACACGCCCTTTATATAGTTTATTTGAATCAAAACCTGTAAAGTGCACTTTTCGTTAAATAAATATTTGACCAAGCTTCATATAATGAGGGTTTATTTTTGTTATGATTAGTAATAATTGATATTAATAAGCGTAACATAGCCGCCCCCGCTACGTTTTTACGTACATAGCGTGAATTGTAGCGTCACTAGTCAACGTTGTAATGGTAGAGTTGAACGTTTTAACAAGTACAACGCCTCATTTTTATGCTAATTTAAACAAAAAACTTTTGAAATGTCACTGAAAAGGATGCGGCATTGCCGTATATTAAATTCTATCTTAGTGTGTATTACATGTAAGACATGTTAAAGGGACATACCCTATAACTGGTGTCGAATTAAATAACTTCAAAAGTATAAATAATAGAATCTTTGTAAGAATCATAACTTAACGCTAAAGTTTCAGCTATGCATTCCCAGTCAGTATCGATAAAATCAGCGGTTTGAAATATACTGCAGTACCATAAACCATCCAATAATGTATGTAGATTTGTTGTTGTACAATTACTAGGTGGATGCGATTTATTACAGAAAGCCTCGTGGTAAATGAGGCATTCCTGACCAAAGGTTCTTCTTTGAAATTGTATTTTTTATCATTTACGTTCAGTGAACACAAAATCCGAGTTTCGAGAATATAATATGCCAGATGTAGGGAGTGCCCCTTTAAGTTTAACCTTGACCCCGCTAATTTTTCACAGTGGACGTTTTCAGCTTTCAATTTAAACAGAACTATTATTTCTTCAGTGTAATGTGGAATGACAGTTTACCGGCTGAATAAAGAAAACTGCTGCACGTGCTGATCATGATCTACACTGGATGAAAAGGCAGAATCACCCTCCACCAGAAAGGTAAATCTAGTGTAGTAAATCTAGTGTAGTAGTATATCTAGCGTAGTAAATCTAGTGTGGTAAAGCTAGTGTAGTAGTATATCTAGCGTAATAAATCTAGTGTGGTAAATCTAGTGTAGTAGTATATCTAGCGTAATAAATCTAGTGTGGTAAAGCTAGTGTAGTAGTATATCTAGCGTAATAAATCTAGTGTGGTAAAGCTAGTGTAGTAGTATATCTAGCGTAATAAATCTAGTGTGGTAAAGCTAGTGTAGTAGTATATCTAGCGTAATAAATCTAGTGTGGTAAATCTAGTGTAGTAGTATATCTAGCGTAATAAATCTAGTGTGGTAAATCTAGTGTAGTAGTATATCTAGCGTAATAAATCTAGTGTGGTAAATCTAGTGTAGTAGTATATCTAGCGTAATAAATCTAGTGTGGTAAAGCTAGTGTAGTAGTATATCTAGCGTAATAAATCTAGTGTGGTAAAGCTAGTGTAGTAGTATATCTAGCGTAATAAATCTAGTGTGGTAAAGCTAGTGTAGTAGTATATCTAGCGTAATAAATCTAGTGTGGTAAATCTAGTGTAGTAGTATATCTAGCGTAATAAATCTAGTGTGGTAAAGCTAGTGTAGTAGTATATCTAGCGTAATAAATCTAGTGTGGTAAAGCTAGTGTAGTAGTATATCTAGCGTAATAAATCTAGTGTGGTAAAGCTAGTGTAGTAGTATATCTAGCGTAATAAATCTAGTGTGGTAAAGCTAGTGTAGTAGTATATCTAGCGTAATAAATCTAGTGTGGTAAAGCTAGTGTAGTAGTATATCTAGCGTAGTAAATCTAGTGTGGTAAAGCTAGTGTAGTAGTATATCTAGCGTAATAAATCTAGTGTGGTAAAGCTAGTGTAGTAGTATATCTAGCGTAATAAATCTAGTGTGGTAAATCTAGTGTAGTAGTATATCTAGCGTAATAAATCTAGTGTCGTAAAGCTAGTGTAGTAGTATATCTAGCGTAATAAATCTAGTGTGGTAAATCTAGTGTAGTAGTATATCTAGCGTAATAAATCTAGTGTAGTAAATCTAGTGTAGTAGTATATCTAGCGTAATAAATCTAGTGTAGTAAATCTAGTGTAGTAGTATATCTAGCGTAATAAATCTAGTGTAGTAAATCTAGTGTAGTAGTATATCTAGCGTAATAAATCTAGTGTCGTAAAGCTAGTGTAGTAGTATATCTAGCGTAATAAATCTAGTGTGGTAAATCTAGTGTAGTAGTATATCTAGCGTAATAAATCTAGTGTAGTAAATCTAGTGTAGTAGTATATCTAGCGTAATAAATCTAGTGTGGTAAAGCTAGTGCAACTGTAGTGTTTTAAAGGCCCGGGAACTTTTGAATTTACTCATATTGTAAAATGAATATACTGATAGGGGTATGATAGAATCATGTTCTATTCACTCTAAAACAATGTTGACGTATTCATTTCCTTTGTATTCAAGTCTTCTTTTCACGAAAAGGAGTTGCCAGGACGCCCTTTCTATTTTTTGCAATATCTTAAAAAAATACTGCTATATATTTCTAACATGTACATCGATTTCAAAATTAAAGTTTGAATGTTTTTGGCACAAATAAAGGTCATTTCCGCCGGTAAGACAACTTTCTTTGTAAAAAAATAGCTTTTTGTCAGTGTGGTCCTTGGACTTTAAATGACTGTCATAGAATAAGACAAGACAGGTTATTTCCCTCCTACACATTAGTTAGCTAGCTCAAAAAAGGTTTTAAAGGAGCATCTGGTCCTATAATAATAGCTTTTTAGAAATTACCCAAGATAGAACCAGACATTATTTATAAAGGAAAGAGCTAACAATATTTCTCAATAGATCTTTTTCCAAGTGGATGAACTGAGGTACATAAAGCTTCAGAAGTCAAGCCAAAGGATCAATCGGAACATCACTCGGCCTTTTCCGTAGATGTTATTTCTACGGAAAAGGCCGAGTGATGTTCCAATTTGCTAAAAGATAAGCCTCATATAGTATGACCTGTTCACTAGATTGTACAACGACCGAGGTACAGTAATCACCTGGCACCCGACAACTCCAGTTTAAGATGTACATCTTGACGGAAAACGAAGTACACAGGTTTATGTCCTTACTGTTTTAACTCGGGATTGACTGTTTAATTGTTGTTGATTTTGGACAGGTTTTTTCGTGTGGTAAAATATTAAGTGACAAAGAAACCAACAGATCCAGCGACCTAGTGAAAAGCTGAATAGGATGCAAATGTATCCGGTTAAAAGTCACCTGTTCCAGTAAACAAAAATACATACTTATTAATCTGACAATCGTGTGGGATTATTTAACTGCCTCAGAGTCTGCACCTCTTTCATTACAAATCATAATATCCTATTGCAATAAATATGATTGATATCATATCCTGTATCAAATAATATAGATATCCTGCTGACATCAACAGTGTGAACATAAGTGATCAATCACCTTACATCAAGATGCAGCAGGGAGGAGGAGTGTTTATACTAAAGGAAGTGACTAGGTAGCCGGATCAGGATACCAAGACTTCCTTTAGGTAGCTGACTATGTTTTGTTATTACATGTACATATATTATAATGATTTAATCATAGACTGATTTCTCTTGCTTTTTTTCAACTACATTGTCATAATAATGAGTTTTAGAAGCGGAGAAATCCAGGAGAAAATGGGATTACAATCTCGTAAAAAGTTGGAAATTTAACTAATAGATGCAACAAGTGCACGAAGCTACTGGAATGTCACGTGCTTCGAACGGTCGAATCGACGTTTTAAGAAAGTTTAACAATAATACAATTGATATATTTATTATACATTTTTTGTCACAAACTTCCGATCACATGATATCGAAATTTATATGATATCATTGAAACTAATTCTCATGTACTCATTAGCCGTATCTAACCGCCTACACTTAGAGTATGGGAAGTGTCCCCCTGGTCGGAATAATTTTATCACCAGGTGCACCCAAGGCTAAACAGCAATCGTACAAAATGTATGGTTGTCATCCAAGTATGTTTTAAAATTTCAAATCTTTCACTAAACAGCCTTATAATATACAAGACATAAATCTTTACATCGTGTAAATCGAGACTATGCCGAGTTTATCAACTCGCATTATAGCCGTTGTGCAATAATAACATAGTTAAAATACAACTCTTTCGCATTCATCATCAACGTAGAATGGTTGGAAATGGCCAAAATCTCATTGAAGTTTGATGAAAGACCTGATCAGATGGTTTGGTAATAAATTCATTTAGTCCCTGATGCCACAATAGTACGATATTACTAAACTCCTTATTTCCATCGAGCATCTTATATAGGTGGTGCGGTGGTTAACGCTTTGGACTACCAATCTTGAGGTCCCCGGTTCGATTCTCGGCCGGGGCATTGGAAATTTCAGAAACCTGTTCAGTGTTTCCCACCTATTTGAGATGAACTGGTTAGAAAACACAGAGATAGTCTCGCGTGTATCGGTACTATACACCGGGCATGTGAAAGAACCAAGGGATCTATTCGTAACATGTGATATATGTAATCTAATCGTACCCGGATTCCCTTGTATCTATTTCTGTATATAAAAAAAGAACAACAATTGAAATTAGTGTTTGACCCAAGTGCCCACCAATCGAATGGCTCTGATTTTCCAAACAAGACGTCTTTCTTTTTTAATAAAACTACCAAGTTGAAATCACTTAATTTACTAAGAATTTTCTCTAAATACATTGACCCAACATGTAAACTTTACAAGTTTATAATTTAAGAATTTGAATCTTTGGCGTCTCAACTCTTGCTTTTGCATTGTGTTTTCATTAAACATTGTTGAGTTTTCTAGTCTTGACATTAGTTTCTCTCAACTGACAGCAAAAAAGAATATTTTGTCTTGACAATCAAATTTGTTTTTGGTAAACTGTCTGTTTTCACTATAAGAGTTTTCTCCCTTTTATGCATTAAAAAAGACTTAAACTTTTAGGCCTAGTATCACCTTTGTTATTTTTCTTATTTTATAGAATCAGAATGAAATATGAGTTAAATATTTGTAAAATAAAAGTGTAAAGTTTTCAGTTTGGGTGAGTGTAGAAAGCACTTTAGCTCCGCCCACAATCACGGATCTATATAGACATAGATCCGTGCCACAATTCGTGTGAGGTCAGCCAGGATAGCTCAATTGGTAGAGCCCGAGACTTCTAATCTTGAGGTAGCGGGTTCGATTCCCGGGGTTGACCAAAATCTTTCAGATGGGACAAAAACCGAGATCCCATGTACTAGTGCTATACACCTGGCATGTTAAAGAACCATGGGTGTCTCTGGAATTGGGCCGTTTTCTGTATCTTGCTCTGGGGGCGTTGGTCATATGTGAAACCGGTACCAACGGTAAAAACCCTAATATACCATACCATATGATACATGTCGGTGGCTATGCAAAAGGTCAAATGAGGTTAACGACTGAGTAAGTTAGCTACCGCTCGCTCTCTTAGGGTTTCTTAATTGTTAAAATTCGACTTAATAAAGTCTTACATATACTCAGAGCTTGCTATTTATTGTGTTATCCTTGGTACTTGGTACTGAAAATACGTTACAAAAGTTTATGCTACTATGTTAAGAACACGGATTTACTTATAGAAGACTGTAACATGATTTGTTAAGTCTAAAACACTTACAAAGTCATGTACATTGAAAGTCTTGTCTTTGTCAAAAAACGTTTCGGTTTTTTGTTTTGTTTCTTTGCAATCAATTGTAAAAAAAACTGCGCTGTTTTTTTTTTTCAAATTAAACAGCAATATAAGAAATATGTATGTGAATGAATAACGGTTAATTTCTCTTTGTAATACATCTTTCTTTGATATATCTTAGTAATATTTTTAATACCTCATGTTCTAGACTTGTTAAATTTTTTTACACCTTTAGAAACAAAAATACTACATTGTACATACCAGACGTGAGTATGTTGTATGACCTCAAATTATACCGGTTAATCGGTAACCTGTCTTCTAATCGGTAACCTGTCTGTAAGATACTGATTATCTCGACATGACCTGTATTGACCTGGCACCTGCAAATTATCACTCCACCTGTAATTATATCGCATGTTACTTCGGTAATTTCCGTGAAGCATTCCGTTAGCATTTAGAAAGTCAGACGGAAGTTTTCGGAACATCTGAACGTGATATTAATACGGCTGTGTATGGTCTGTCAACGTGATTCCAAAAAACATTCAGTAGCAGAAAGTAAGGCAAAAAAACTCAGTTTCAAAAAGGAAAAATGTTGAAGAAAACACTGTTTCTTTCGTTGTTAGGTAAGTTTGCAAAATTTACTACTGTAATTTATTTCCAACAGAAATAGAAATATCTTATTCTTCATTTAAATTAAGAAAAAGTAATTTTCGCATCAAACAAGCTTTGATAGTATTTAAATATGTAATATTTTGCCGTGGATAAAACATTTAAGTGCCGTCCACAAAAAGCATAGCATCGACTGTCATGACTGAAGATTCCTGAGTAGACACATAGTATTATTTGCTTCTGCACTGCAGGAGAGTCTAGCACCACATTATAGACTTCAAGTTCTAGTGCTTTAGAATCACTTTGTAAGACATTATGCCCCAGTTCCTGCATGTCAACAAGACTGTTTCTTCTAAATTAAGAATAATTCAAACCTTTTTTTTTTCTTCCAGGTATTGTTCTGACTAAGGAGCAGAAACGTTTCCTGTTTGGCCCCGATCAGAATCCTTTTCCAAATTCTCCATTTGGAGGTTACTCTTTTAACATGTTTTGATTGTATCAATGTCATAATTATATTCTGCTGTCTTTTAACAAGTAACATCGTTACGTCACTGCTTTAAAATAGCCACAAATGCTTCCTAAAACATGTTGTAAACATATACATGTAATACAAATGTACTAGTTGATTATTTTATTGTAAGATTGCTTCACATGAAATTGTGTCATATACTTTAACTATGTATTTAACATTGTTTTGATAAAATGGTTGCTGTTTAAATTATTTTATATTTTAAGGAAACGACAATTGCTGTCAACTGAAATTTAAAGACACAAAGTTATACAATGATAAAATGAAAGGTATTATTAGCGTATGTGTATATTAAAACACATCAGTGCAGTTTCTTTTAAATTTTTCAGGAGGTGGAAGTGGAAGTGGGGGAGTCAGCTCCCCATTTGGCAGTGGCTCAGGTTTGTGTTTACAACCTCAATACTATACATTTAACAAAATGTTTTTGATAGGTCATTATAAGAGTCCTTCCTTTTTTTTTTACAGGGCACTTCGCACGATGTATGCCTTATTGTAATCTTCGTCCTTTTTGAAATTGCAGGCTTTTTTTTTGTTTTTACAGGCCTTCTGCTTTATCTATTTTAGCAGGGCACTTCTGCCAATGTTTGCCTTGTTTGTTTGGCCGTATGCCTAGTTTTTATATAGTCGTTGATCATTTCTGTTACAGGCAGCGGTGGAATGACCGGCACAGGAGCAGGAAGCTCTTATACAGCATGTGTTCCACAACAGGCTATGTGTTCTCTACACTGTGAAAACGGATACGTTAAGGGGCCAAGAGGATGCGACTTTTGTATGTGCAATGTCAACACCCAAACATCTGTCACAACTGCTGGTTCGGTTCTGATTGATCCCATAGATGCCAAAGGTGTGTAAATGTATAAACATGATTGAATACGTTTCCTTGTAGCCATAAGTCTCCGTACTCACTATAAGGACTGATCGTGGTCAATTTCATACACGCTTAAATGGACACTCCCTAAAAGTGGTGTCAAATAAATAACTTAAAAAGCATGAATAAAAGAATATGTGAAAGTATTATTACTGAAACTAAAAGCGAGTCTTTTATCACTCTATAGATTGTTAATTGTAAAACAATTTATTTACAAATCATTGACCTTCGAATTCAAGCTTCTTTCACAAATTCTAAAAATGTTCAGGTGGTGTGGCTTTGGAAGAGACACTCCCTTAAGCTGGTGTCAAATTAAACACTTCAAAAGCATAAATAATAGAATAATTACAAGTATTACTACTAAGTCTAAAAGCTGAAGCTATATTTGTAAAATCAGCGTTTTAAACTATGTTGCAGTATAACTGTAAAACATTCAATAATATATGTAAAGTTGTTGTTGTACATTTAAAGGATGGATACAATGTTTTACAGAAGCTTCTATGTTGACTATTTGTGCTTTTCGACAGATATTGTTCTTTAAAATTGCATTTATTTATCATTTTATTGAGTACATTTTGTATGTTTGCTGAACTATAATAAGAGAGCCCTTTTAAGAGGCGTCATTTTCCAATTCAGGGGCAACCTATGCACCTTTTGTGTCTGAAGTGTCTACGCATGGACCGACGGTGTCGTCAAACACTGCTACTGATGATTGTATGGCAGCTAAGTTGGCCTGCACCTCAACTTGCGGGAACGACGGCTATCTTGTGGATCCTAGCGACTGCACATTCTGTCTTTGTAAAAGCTCGCACTAAACTTTATTTAAGACATGGTATCAAAAATTTCTGACTAAATTTGTTTTGGTTTGCTTTGAATTTAGACATCAAGTTATTATAAACATTTTCGAACATGATGTAACACACTACACATGTATCTATTTATTTTCCGAAACAATACAACAATGACTTTGAAGTGTTATGAAACTGTATAATATAAGAAGAACTGTCTTGAAAAAAAGATGGTCGGCACGATTTTGAATATATGAAAGAGATTTCATAGTAAAAAACTCCTTGTACTAAATGTTTATCTTTTTGCAGTAAGAGGGCGCCAAATGTTACAAGGGAAAAACAATATGTATCCTGACTTGAACTCGATCCCGGGACCCTTCGCTTACAGGGTTAATGCTCCTCCTGATTAAGCTAATCGGCTGCTTACACATTTTCTCCCTAATTGTGATTAAAATGTGCATCAGGGAAACTTAACTCAATCCTTGTTTTTCATATCGAATATCTTACTTGAAATATTGATCGTTATTCACTGGTCGATAATGTTTAATTACTCTACACTCATAGTAAACATTAGTTTTGGGGTAACAAGTTGAACATATGCTGATAGAGTTTAATTATTTACCTACTAAAATTATAACAACCATTCATGAAAGACTCAAAACGCAAGTCATTTAGTATTTTAAATATCGATTTTTTTCATTCGTTTCATTCGGTATTATCCAATGAAAACGTGTCTACAAAATGTTATAAACTCTACTTGTCATTTCATTGGCGGTTGAAAGGTTACCAACTTCCGGTCAAAAGAGTTTAATACGGCTTCTGCAACATAATGCTGATAAATTCTAATGAAAAACTTACTGCAGCGAGAAAGATGCAATACCAAAAAAGTCTCAGTTCATAAATTAGTGTGATTATTCTATTCTACTTGAATTCTATCAAGCTACTTTTAAAAAGTAAATTACAAAATACGCACTCCTAAAATGTTCTCAAAAGTATGTTAATGTACAAGATCAGAGTATTCGAGTTAGTTCATGAACTGAAAATGTACAGGTTATGTGCATTGTATTAAATTATTTTCTTTAAACTAGAGCTAAAAATGTAGTGTCTTTAAGATGTTCCAATATGAGAGGACAGTTAAATAATGGTTTCACCTTAGGATTAGTCCTTTTTATGGGATCAGCTAAACTGAGTTTTTTTGTCTGAGAACATTAACCTCCCGAATCCCAGCAAGAAACAGTTAAGCTTGCTGTTATAAGTTTAAAGAAGCTGGTAGCTCAGATAAACAGGCCATATCAAGAAGGAGTTTTGTTGTGAGAAGAATGTTCGCCCAAAAGACGTATGCCTTAACCACTTGGTCCATAGAGAAAGTAATAACTATAAAGCAGGTGTCTGGTGAATTAATAAATATTTCATTTAGCTTTACATTGCAAGCCTTAGTTAAAGAAATCTTTCGTTTGTATATGTTTTGCAATCATATGACAAACATATAATTTTGCTTTTATCCTGTTTCGTGAATACCAAATCAGGAAATATCAGTTAAAAGTTTATCAAGATATTTTTTGCATTTCCTCGAAAATATCATCAATATTTTTTAAGCAACTGCACCAAAAAATGTAACCAAATAAAAGTCGGCTGATGAGAAATCCACTTTGTATCCCCAAGAATGCACATTACTGAACAAAAACAAATAAATCAGTTTTTAAGAGAAAGGCGTACGTATATTTTGTTTGCAGATTCCTTTCAATTCATCATATGCGTTATGATTAACGTCAAAAATAGTTCGTTAACAAAATCTGATGTAACCCACGTGTTGTTTTTTTACAGCCAGTTATATTGCGGTATTTTATTACATATCACGCGGATATATTTTCATATTTTTTCAACAATAATTTTGTTTAATGTATTCCAATTGAATATATGTCGTCATTAGATGATTCTAAGTTATAGACCCGTAAGCACTTTACATACTTATATATAGAATAATAAATTTACGGATAGAATAATGGTAGAAATGGGTCCTATTTGTTATTCATATCCCTTTTGTTTTATATAATTGAATTGTACAACTGTAAAGATTGATGAAACATAAGATTTTGTACATAAGAAAGGGTAAACATTATGTGAATTCACTAAGTAAAGGTTAAGGTAGGACTAGGAAACTAGGTCACTCACAAGTAGGATCTCATGGTCACCTCTGCGGTGACCTCATTTTAAGAACCAATCAAAATAAAAGCAGTAAAAAGATTGCAATCTGCCAATCTTTTGATAAGATCTCCTAATTTCGACAACATATAGTTAAGTATTTAGATAGGGGCATGAACAGGAGAACATGCCGGGTCGTACCGATTATACCTTGAACGAGGTTGGTGGACCTAATAAGCACAATTACAAACAAACAAAATGTATACATTTTTCTCCCTCATTAAAGAGGCATACCTTAAAACTGGGAGCAATTTAGATAATCTTTAAACATTTTTTGATTCAAATAATTGAAAGGATTGCTACCCAGCCTCAGAGTTTCAGCTTAAAACTCCGGTAAACATCGGTAAAATTAGCATAAGCTTGCATGTTATAGTTCCGTTAAACCGTCATAAACGCTTGTTTCATAATGTTTTAGGTGGATAGGTAGGATAAAACGAGACATTTCTCGATATATGATCTTCTTGAAAAACCTCTTCTGTCATTGATTAATTTACATACATTTAGCTCATTGTTTTAACGTTTTGAGATAATGAAATGCTCGTTGTAGGGAATGCCCCTTTAAAAGTGTCTCATTTTTTGCTGAATTCTTGAAAAACGAAATGCTAGCTAAGGAATGTTTTTCTAACAACTGTGGTAAATTTCGCCGGAAAGATATCTTTCTCGGTTGTCTTTAAGAGCTACAAGTCATCCTAAATGTTAATGGGACTTTAAGTTATATTTCATGGCTTTAGTTTTGCTTTCTATGAGCGGTTAACAGTAAGAAGTGTATATTAGACAAGAAAAACTGGGCCGTTTGTGTTTTCAAAATACAATTTGCTACTTTAAAGGTTAAAACATCGAGTTAACCATATAGTGGCCTACCACGAAACTGATTTTGCCCATAAACGTTTTTATGTTGTTGCATATGTGAATATGTTTCTTATAATATTGAATTTGTGTACCACATTTATTTCTACAACTTAATTTGTTATCACTGATTTAAAGAGGCACTCCCTACATCTAGTACATCATAGCTTATACCCACCACTAGTGCTAGACGACTCTCGTGAATTACGTGTGACGTCACGTTATAAACATTGTGACGTCACTTCCCCAAACACAACGTCTGGATGTCGTTTGTTTATAAATACATAATAATGCATCATTTCGATAAGTTTGCATTTAGAAATCCACTTTAAAGTGCAAGGCAGTATGCAAATTTAGTTCAGATCGAAATATCCGTCACCTCAGGTAACTGTTCTGCGGGAACTCGGCAAAAGGAGTTACCCTCGGTGATGGATATTTCGATCTGAACCGCATGCTGATACCAGAAACTATTATTCTGCGACACGTCGACTCCCGATAAAGATATAAGGGACCATTATACATCATATATACAGTCGCAAATACCAAACTTGCATAACAGCAAACTTCACAATGTAAATGTGTACCAAATGAACTATTTGTACCAGAATGAACCATATGAACTGTACCGGCATGAACTTACAGTGTCTGTGATAAAGCAAGGTCTAATTCAGTGCTTTTCTCAATCTATATAGATAGCATCAGGTTGCGGAATCATATGGATAGGCCGACTTTGAAAATATTCATCAACTCAAAACAAAACAAATTAAGCAAAATATTTCACTGACGGGGATGAATAAGCCCTACCCAACTTAATAGCCCCGGGCAAGAAAATTAAACAAATGAATTATTCCAAATGATGATCTGTTCCAGAGACATGATTCTCATCCATTGTCACTTCTTAAAAGAGGCACTCCATACACCTACCAGATGATAGCAGTATTCTCCACACATAAATATATCGACAAACGCCTTATTTTGGCACAATTATCATCCTTAACAACACTAGATTCTCTAATATGTATTCGTATCAATTTCAAACCACGTTGAAACTGTTTAGTTTGTGATTGTGCAAAAAATATTCAAAAAACAACCATAATAAATAAGAAAGAACAAATATCAGCAAATAAAACACGCAACTACGCCTCTACATTCTTCTTATTCCCCATTTTATATTTCGATACTTGGTATTGAAACGCTGTCTACTAAAGGTAATTAATCCATATTTAGCAAATGATAAGCGTTTTATACCAAACTACGAGTTATCGGCATATACACTTACTTACACTATCATTTTCTGTTTCGTTTTTCATAGTTTCATCTCGGTCACCTCCGACAACAAGTACGACACGACAATCATCTTCAACTGCACCGTATTTTGTAAGGACAACAATTGAAACCCTTTTCTCCGCGTTCGCGGTCTACAACCGTCATACTTGTTGCCGTTTTTTTGAGCTCCTTTCTAGCCATATACAATGTAACTTCTTTTCCAGCGTGGTGCAGTCTGACCACACACCTTTTCTTGACTGATCATAAAGCCTGAACAGAATGATGTGTTCCCATCTGTCAAGTAGGTGATAGTCATCTTTCTGCGGTTGTAGGACTCTTAATGGCCATGAGCTTTTCATCAAAAGGGACTCTACTGAGTGGCTGGCCTCTAGCTCTGATTCAATGTTTTGTCAAATACATTTGTGAATAGTTAAAACAAGTGACAACACCGTTTCGAATATCAATAAAAGCGACCATTTCCGCTGCAATTGTGCTCAAAATATGTAAATATGTGACGGTAGCATATAATCAAGGGAAATATGTATTCTTAATATGTGGTTTTACTAAAACAAATACTATTTGAACGTTTAAGTTGATAACTGTGAGACAAATAGTGCGAAACTAAAGTACATTTTGTTTTCGCAAGGCGCGTAATAATACATGTAGGGACTGATTATACGGAATCAGTTTCAATTAAACTGTGATAAATGTATAAATATGTATCTGTTTTATTTATTCTCTTCCATTAACATTCATATAAATTACATTGCACATAAAAACATGCAAATGGTCATTCTTTTCAGAATTATAAGAGACTTTTCATCTAACCAATATGATATGTACACATTATAAAAACATGTAGAACCAGTGTTAATCTTACAGACAAGATTTTTACAATACATTATCTGATTCTGATAAAATTAATTAATGCAATTAGCCATATCTATCCTTTGGAATTTCAACAGAAAAACTGAAGCCGGTAAATGTGCCAATTTGCTATGTCGCACGTCGTTCTTCTGACGATTGTTATGGGAGAGACCGTTCATACATGGTAACAAGGCCAATTTTGAATTATAGTAAAATTGAGTTTATTATTATTATAATAATTAAAGCTTATATGATAATAAAGCAAATTTATGATATAATGAGACATTCCACCACTTGTACTTTATTAGGGTAAATATCTTTTCAGTCTATCAATGATTATATACAGTAAACTCCGTATATAATGACACTGGTTATAGCGAAAATCCGGATATAAGGAACAAATTTTATCTGTGGGATTTTTTTTCTTTCTTTCTGTTATATGAAAATGTTATATGGATATAACAAACTCGGGTCTCCGGTTATAAGGAACAACTTTAAATGGTCTAAAAATGTTACATATAACTATGCATGTCAAAAGCGCAGGAGTTCATTATTCTGTTTAATTTTTGGTATCATGTAATGCATTGGAATCACCCTTAACGTTCTTTTACCGACGACGGCGAGCGTTTTTATGAGAAGCACATGGACATGCTAGATGCAGCAATTACTTCATCCGCCGTAGATACGATCATTGGATAAAGATACGTACTTATTCTCAAGTTTTTTGCAACATTGTAGACGTGGTTTTGTTTTCACATCTTAATATTAATAACTGTACATTTTTCACAACATTATGGCGTTTTCGGATGCTTTTGGGTAGTCTATGGATGTCTTTGGGCAAAAAGTCAACGCGGAAGTCAATACTATTTCCCTTTTTATTGATGTTATTTTACACTTTTCAAAATAGATGGGGTTTTTTTTGGTATAGGAAAAGGTTCTTACTATTTCATTTTCTAATAAAATCACTAAAATAAGAAATGTTTCAGCATTTAATGACAGCTTCTATCATGGGTTTTCGGCAAAATGCATTACATATATGGCCACACCCTCAAGGGCGGTGCCAATAAAACAATATTCAACATTTGCTTTTCTTCAAAATAATTTTGAGAGACAGTGAAATAATACTCAGCATATGTAATGATTTTAAACTACATCCAGATTACAACATCACAATATTATGTATTAAAACTAATTTTACGCACGCCAGTATACACGGTTAGGTTACTTACAATCCTCACTTACAATCCTCACTTACAATCCTCACTTACAATCCTCAATTACAATCCTCACTTACGTTCCTCACTTACAATCCTCAGTTACAATCCTCACTTACAATCCTCAATTACAATCCTCACTTACAATCCTCTATCACAATCCTCAATTACAATCCTCAATTACAATCAAACCACCATAAAATGCAACTTAAACCGGTTTAAGCTCCCCAGTGGTGTTTTTGCCACTGACCGTTCCAAGGCGGTGCCCCACTGTGTTCCTTTAATTTGTTTTGTCCTCGGGGTGTTTTTTTTTTTTGTGTGTGGGGGTGGTGTTTTTATATATGTGTGTTTTTATGGGTGTGTGTGTGTGTGTGGGGTGTGTGTGGGTGTGCGCGTGTGTGTGTGTGTTGGTGGTGGCACTTCTGGTATGTGGTTCTTTTGGGAGGCTGCTTTTGGTGGCGGATTCCCTGTTTGATATTATTTTTGTTTTTAGACAAACAAATTGAAAAAAGAAAAACAAATGCTCTACTGCACTTGCTAGAAATGTCTTTAAAAATCAAATATCAGCCTTGGGTCACATCAAGGGTGAACTGATTAGCAATGATTACCTTAATTTGAATTGGCATACCCTATAACTGGGCACTATTTAAATGACTTCAAAACATTATTTAATCAAATAGATGAAAAGATTGCAACAAAACCTGAAAGTTTCGGCTACAATTTCTAGCTGATAATGGTAAAATCAGCGGAATCATACGCAATCATTTCATGTTTGGGTAGATCGGGGGGTCGGACGTAAACGATGTATCTCGGGGCTTTAAGCGAGAATTTGATGTATTTCTGGTCAAAATGGCGGCAATTTAATGTGTTTTGGGGAGACGGATAGGAAAATTGGTAAGGAAATGTTTATTTTTAATTTGATCGAACTGTTATTATGCCCTTTGTATAGCCATATGTAATATATGACATCGTCACACCCGTTTTGGATCATGGACCTAAAAATACAAAAGGTATTGAAGGGATAAATTGGTCGGTAGTGTTTATGTTTGGATTTTCCGCCGTTTTCTCCCACGTTTGGACGGTTCGGACCGCTTTACTCGAGCTTATTTGAATGCATTTCGTATAAACATGATGCGATCCATTGTTATGTAATGTGTGCACGTTTCCAATACGAACTATCGCCGATTTTTAAAACTTTAAACCGATTTCGATGTATCTCGGGCCGTTTTAAGACTATTTGATGTATCACCGGGTTCCAAAAGCAATTTCACACTTACCTAAAACTAATAAAACTCGATGATTTTGTTATTTATGAAACTGTTTTGTTGGGGCGGGGTGGGGGCGTGGGGGGGAAATGAACGACATAATAGGCTGGGGCGACTCATAGATTTGCCGATCCAATGCTGTCGTTCATTTCGCATGGACACATAACAAAATCGTTTCTTAAGTACATTATGTGTCACAAGGACAAACAAATTATTTCAAGTGTTATTTTTTTAGACAGGGAGAGGATATGTAAGGAACACACTGTACTTTGAATATAGATAACATTACACCTTCTTTTGAGACGTACATATCATGAATTTACTGATTGGGCTTAATGCTGTATTCAACAGTACAAAACATGTGTCATGGGTTTCTTACCAGTACACGACACGCAAACTGTCCACTTTAAACAGCTAGAGCATCTCAATATAATATTTATTAATCGTATTTTTATTGAGTACATATTGAGCTGCCTCGCTCAATTCAAAATATATATTTCGCCAGATTCCAATGAGAGACTCATTACATGCACACTTATTTTTCCATCTACAATAAACCTCTAAATTTCAGCTGCCACAATGCCTGTGACTAAGGGATTTCTGTTAAAAAATGCACGAATAGATACAAAGATTAGTCACATATAGATCTATTAATTTTGTTTCATTCAGCATTACATGTTGACAGCAAATGTTTGTTGATTCAGTTTAATACCATTCGATTTTGCGTTATTTAATTCCATGGTCCATGAAAAACCAGTGTGGGCAGCAGCCTAACTGGTTCACAATTTACACAAGGTACATCATCCATGCTGTCCGTTGGTTTACCGTTTACAGTTGCTTTTGGAACCCGGTGATACATCAAATCGTCTTAAAACGGCCCGAGATACATCGAAATCGGTTTAAAGTTTTAAAAATCGGCGACAGTTCGTATTGGAAACGTGCACACATTACATAACAATGGATCGCATCATGTTTATACGAAATGCATTCAAATAAGCTCGAGTAAAGCGGTCTGAACCGTCCAAACGTGGGAGAAAACGGCGGAAAATCCAAACATAAACACTACCGACCAATTTATTCCTTCAATAACTTTTGTATTTTTAGGTCCACGATCCAAAACGGGTGTGACGATGTCATATATTACATGTGGCTATACAAAGGGCATGATAACAGTTCGATCAAATTAAAAATAAACATTTCCTTACCAATTTTCTTATCCGTCTCCCAAAAAACACATTAAATTGCCGCCATTTTGACCAGAACTACATCAAATTCTCGCTTAAAGCCCCTAGATACATCGTTTACGTCCGACCCCCTGGTAGATAGCGATTTGTTATGTAAAAAAGTCGCTTTGATGGCATTTTTATGCAGAAACGAGATTCTATGTTTTGCTTCAAAACTGCATTATTTTTTTATATTACTTACATTTAGACTATTTTATCAATTAGAGAAAAGTATAGTTGTAGGGTACATGCCTTTGTAAAATTATGGCTGTGATTTTTCAATTTTTGAATATTCTACTATATTTCTATTATGAACTTATTTTCTACAATAACACACTTTGAACTAAATAATTAGTTTACGTTTTAATTTAATCAAATACTACACCTGTTTAGTAAGCCCCGTATATAACGAAAATATCTCTATATACGGAGTCGTTATATGTTGAGTTTGCTGTACGTCAGAATATAACAGTTACTGACTCTACAGTCGCCTATGTATATAACGACTCTGGATAATTATAACGAATATCCGGATATAAGGAACATATTTTCTATGCCCGAGTTATTTGCTTTATTTTTTATATGAAAATGTTATATGGCTATAACAAACTCCGGATATAAGGAACACATTTAAATTGACCCAAGGAGTTCGTAATAAACGGATTTTACTGTATATTCATTCAAAATCTATTACTTAAAATTTTGCATTTACAAATAACATTTTTTGATCTAATAGAATAAGAATTAATTTCTCTTCATCAAAAAAAGATACAAAAATACAGAGCTGTGAGTGTATATGAATGCATTCGTACATGTAACGCACAGAAGGCTATGTTTTAGTAGTAACAAACCCCCTTCTGTTGATAATAAAGACATATTTCAAAACCCTTTTTTTAATTAATGTTTCAGCATTTAATGACCGCTCAAACCATAGACTTCCGGCAAAATGCAGTCCATAGATTTTGATTATATACAATGCCAATTTTAGATGACTTATAAAATGTCAATGCGGGAGTTTGTAGAACAAGTCCCTCAAATTTATAATAATTACCCTCGGTGACTGATTACTGGAGTCCTGAGCATTACTCGCGAAGAAAGAAGGAATCGTGAAGATCACTGGCAAATGGCACTACGGGGATTCGAACCCGCGGTCTCCGGGTTTGGTGTTAGTCGCTCAAACTTACACGACTTCGTCTCCGACAAACCTTTTCGCATAACATTTTGTGTATCGCTTTCTTCAGAATATCGTACCTGTATACCATTAGCGTTGTTTTGACACTGATTACCAGATAAACAAAAACAAAAGAGAAAGATCTCAAGTAAATAACTATCGGAAAATCAACAAACATGTTAAAAATACAAATTGCCAGAAACAAAGCGGGCATCACGGCTTCCAAAGCAAATATTATGCCCATTTCCCTAAGCGCTCGTGTTTTTGTTATATTTACTAAAGCATTTGAGTTCGCACTTATGCTTTGAAAAGCGTTCCTACTCTTAACAGAGCTGCGTTCGTTGCAAATACCTGTAGACAGATCTGCTATTGTTTTGTTTTCGCAAGGCGTCTCTCCTGCTCGTGATCTAGGCACCTCTCCTACTTCTGAACAAGGGGCCTCCTTTCCTACTTGTGAACAAGGCGCCTCCTTTCCTACTTGTGAACAAGGCGCCTCCTTTCCTACTTGTGAACAAGGCGCCTCCTTTCCTACTTGTGAACAAGGTGCTTCTCCAACTTGTGAACGAGCTTTACGTTCTTCATTCCCTTCCTTAGATCTAGCGTGCGACAAACTGGTGTTTTCCTGACCGGTTACTTCGCTGACTCTTGCGAAACTTGCATTGGCGGTTTCTGTGTCACAGACTGTTCTGGATTGTTCTGGTACATTCGATGAATGCGGTATCTCAAGCTCTGTTTTGCATGTTTCTTTGTCATCTTGATCGGTCCTAATAGTAGTCAGAGGGGTAATTGAATGTCTTATTTGTTTGGCCTGTTGGTATCGTAGTATTCCGTAAAGTAGTCCATTAACAAAATACGGTATATTCATGACAATTGCAATATTTAAATAAACACCTCGATCATTAGTGTACACTCTGAGGCTACAATAGTTAAGGTCTTTTACAGCTATCCACTTTTGTCCCCTTAAGTATAACATGACTGCTGGGACACATGAAATCAAAATACCTGTATTAAAACCATATATAATCCGTCTTTGTCTTGTGTTGTACTGTTTATATAAATTTTGCGGTGTTTTCAAGAATACAAGAAATCTTTGTATGCATATAAACATTGCCTGGAATGAGCTTTGCAGTAGATTTATCACCAGCAAGTGCAAAAATACAACACACGTAGGGATATCTGGTCCGTTTTTAGAGTTTGCAAGTGAAAGGGCTAAGATAACCGACATAGTGAGCCCCATGAAGCACATATTATACGCCATACATTTCAAATTTGTCGCGTAGTGTGGCCACTTGTTCCTCCGATTCAAAACAAAGCAAATTGCAATTATACTACTGCTGATTAAGTTCCAACACGAAAATAACAAAAGAAGTATGATACTACTGAGTTTGCCTACGTTTAATTCAGAATCTGTCATCTTCCCTTGTTAATTTCAACTCTTATATCCAAACCAAAGCTGCTTACTAGTACTTACTATGCAACTTCTCACAAAACATAAAACTGCTAGTGCCAGCAAATTTCCTTCCGACTTTTACCAATGTCTCGTTTTGATTCTGATAAGCTAAATTACGATTGCCTCTGAAAAACAACATGCCAACTTGCGCGCGCATATTTTTATACAGAGTTCTAATAGAACTAATTAACTGTTAGTTCTTAACACCATTTTATTGTGCTAATTTACCATTGACTAACCTTTTGCACAGCCCAATTACCAATCAGAAAACTAGGTAGTGCTACATGTACGTCGAGTATTTCAAAAGCGACTCCTCTTTCTCATTTAGAATCACAGATAATCGCTGCATGTGGTAATTATTTTGTTGGCGAAACTAAGGGGTTACTGGCAAACCCTTGCGAATACTACTCAGGCATCAATTTTATTGTAAGAATAAATAATTATTTAACCTCAAATGCAGTAAATGTTGCGCATTGGATCCGTCCCGTCAGTTAGGGAGTATTTTTTACCTCGAACATACATTAGCTGTTGCTCAAACTCTATGATAGCAAGTCTAGTGCAAAGATTTTACCGGTAAAAGTTTGATAAGCCCTCCTTCGCAGATGACATTTCCCTCATTGCTGACTTTTTTACGTGGCTTCCAAACTAGTCAAACTATACGAGGAATGTTCAAATATGAATGCATCTAAGCACATAAAAATCTATCCTTGATAGATTTCAATGAACATTTTATTTTGTCCCCTCGGAGTATTCACCTCCAACAGATATGCAAAATTTCAGTCTTCTAATCCAATCTTTGAAGGCATTTTCATAGTCTTTTCTAGGTGTACTATGAAGACAGTGGAATATTGCAGGAACAGAAGTGTTTGCGCTGGACAAATTTTCGGCCAGAAAGGTATTTTTTGAGCCTTGGGAACAAAAAGAAGTCACATGGGGCAAGGTCAGGCGAATACGGAGGGTGAGGGAGCACAACAACCTTTTCCTGCTTCAGAAAGTCTTGTACAATAGACGCCTTGTGCGATGACGCATTTTCATGTAGAAATCTGACATTGGCCAAACCAGTTGCGGGTCTTCGATTTTTGAAATATTTATTCAGTTTTCGAAGAACTTTAGTCTTGTAAAACATCGTTTTTACGGATTTGCCTTTAGGTACAGCAACCTGAATGGCAGGACCCTGATTTGTGAAGAATATGGCATACATTACCTTCTTCACACTCATGGTCCGCATTGCAATGCATGGTTTTTTTTTCCAGACTTTGTTGTCCATATTTTATTCTGAATCTTTCGTTTGGGCTCAAAAAAGTGAACCCATGTCTCGTCATCAGTGACAACATTTGCGAAAGACCGTGCATTGTAATTTGGAAACTGTTTAAGCAACATTTTCGCGCATTGCACGCGTGCCTTTTTCTGCTCATCTGTCAACAGATGGGGAATCCATCTAGCACAGATCTTTCTAATTTATAAATTACGTTTCAGAATTGCATGAGCTGCTCCTAATAAGATGCAAACCATACTAGCTATTTGCCTAGCGGTGTATCTTGCATCAGTAGCAACTATTTCTTTTACTCTAGCAACCATCTTGGCAAACGTTGATGTTTTCGGCCGACGACCATGGTGCATCTTCTGTTGAAACTAACCCACATTTGAATTTCTAATATAGGACCGTATTTGAACTGCGTACGCTGACCTTCTTCCAACCATTTGTGTATTAGTATTACATGAGTAGGTAATGTTTAGCGAGCAATAAACACAGCTAAAGTGAACGGATTTTAATGGGTGTGGTATCAATGTAAAGCTAACATGTTTATCTACCTAATAATCTTGATTTCTTCGAGATAACGACCTAGATGCATTCATATTTGAACAATCTTCGTAGTCCCGGCCGACCCTTTGATTTTTACCCGGGTAAATTTGCCAAGACCAAGATTGACTCCCATGCATACTGGTTCTTAACAAAACGTGAAAAGTTGGGGGGGTTAAATAATCAGTCGGTTTTGTCCAAATAGTATGTTTGTTTAGTAAAAAGCGCACATATTTTGGCCAAATTGTAAAGTGTGATAAAAATGGCGTCTACGTTCGATTAAGAAAAACGTGTATGATAACCGCAGTGTCTTGGTTTAGATAATACTGCAGGTGCCACTAATTTCAACAGATAGTAATAATATCAAGCGACCTGGTGTAACGGTCAACAAAATAAAATACAAAACTCAATCGCATTGTGATTTCCTTATTCATCATTTTGTAAGATCGTTTCATCCAGGATGTTACTTTTTCGGAGTATGGTAGTGGCTGCATGTACCGTCATTGGTAAAAATATTCAATTCCATATTTTTGCAAAAAGCATTTTAAAATATTTCATCTTTTTTATTTCTTTTTATAAGGTTTTAAAAAAATCATTTTTATAGTGTTATTTGTTTTCAGCGAAAGAGGAAAATCAATAAAACAATTGAATAGTTAAACGTTAAAGTATATTTCAAATCTATTTTTCACGACGAATGCGCAAGCCTTAACTTTATACAGTTCATATAAACATTTTAGTGTGGACAATATCCGACACCTTGTCTAATAGTTTAAGGACTCACTTATGTATGTACAGTAAACTCCGTATATAACGACTTCAGATATGGCAAAATTTCGGATATAAGGAAAACTTTGCTGGACCTAATTTTTAATATGAAAGTGCTTTATCAAGTTAACATAATGGTCCCAAGAAGTTCGTTATAAAGAGTAGTTGCTGGTAGGTGCTGCGTAAAATGGTGTAATGGTAATTCATGAATTATATTTTAAAGCTACTCGATCTCAGTTACTGTTGAAAAAAATAACATTTTTTTTTTAATTAGCAAACTTATACATAATTATAAAATTAAAGGCTAGAATCAAAATATAAGCAAAAACTGGGTAGGAATTTGCAAAAATCGATTGAAAAAATGTCGGTTACACGGCACCGCTACACTATATGCTTATACTGGAATTTCAAAAGCGTTTGCAACGCTTTTGAATTCGGTAGCGTATTATTTAAAATTTAGAGATATACGTGAGAGGAATTTATACTGGAGCCTTTTAATATGACTATATGTTCTAAAAGACGTTTTTTACAAACAGTTTGAAGAACTTTTAAAATTATTTTTTTACCAAAATCTGAGAGCGAGCAGCTTTAATCTTAAAACTTAAGTAACATGTTTTAATAATGTAACTAATGTGTAAATAATGTTCATTTTATCAAAATATTGTATAAATTATTTCCAGCCATAGACGGAGAGCTTCTATGGAGGCGATACCTAATGGGTAGGTATTTTTTGCTCTTTTCCAAGTATTTTTAACAGAGTAACAGAGTATTTCAGACCCTTACGGCCGAACTCTTAACACAATTTTTGTGAATAGACCAATAGCCATATTCAAAGAAATAAAAAGAGCTGGAATGGATTACCTTGTATTCTGTTTTCATATGATATATTGATGAATAAATGTAAAACATTAAAAATTACTAAAAAATCAACGAGGTATCCTATAGACTAGTATCCACGTAGCTTTGATCAGAACATTTTCAAGTCAGACCGACACTTAGACACCTAGTCAGCGAATAGTGTGTCTTATAATATATATCCGATGTTGGGTTTAATCATAACTATCGAAACATCGTGACGTTTCAACCACTTGTGTAAACTTTAAACTTAAATTACAAAACTAGGAATTCCATGTGCATAAAAAACATTTTTTGTAACATTCCAATGACTATATCTCAAATGCTACGGCCTATGAAGTTATTTAGTGCTCTGAAGATTTTCCGAAAAACTAGCAAAATCGGATTTATGGTTAAGGAAAAAACTGAAACTTAAGCAAATTAACGGTTAGAGGCACTAAAAAGTCTTGTAGATGTCTTTTGAAATATGGCAATATATTTTATGCCTTAAAGTTGTAATTGTTGTATTTTATGTAAATTAATTCGAAAATGGTACAAAGTCCGCCTTTCAGCTAAGGTCATATTGCATACCTCAGGGTACGATAATGGAAGAAAACATAGACCCTAGATGTCTTAACTATGTTTTTAAATATAGACAGAAATGCAATAATCTTAAGGGAAAATCAAATTCATTTCTCTGAATTACTGCATGTAATTTACAAAGAACAAATATAACTCAATATAAATTGTAGGTAAAACTCAAGGTTTACCAAAGTAGGAAAATGAATAATATAAGTTTTCTTTGAAAGCTTATTTTCGATTCATTTGTTTCACCTTTGTACTATGTATGTAAAACGTATTTTCGAGAATATTTGTCTAAACAAAGAACGAATCTTTTGCACACTAAATTTTGGTGTGTACATTAATACATACATTAAATATAGGACATAATAATCATCATAATCATCATATTATTACTTGTTAAGAAATCGCTTGAGTCTATATAGTTAAAGTATGAAAGATAACGCCTGCTATTAAAACATTCAATTGTTTATACAAGTTAAGAAATTTAAAACAATGGTAGAAAGGCGGTAATGTAGGTGTCGCAATCCCTTATTCAAGTTCTCGTATTTTGAACCATCTCTGGGGATGTTATGTATCGCGAGTACTTGTTCTATAATGACGGTATATACTGAATCAATTTATAACAAAAAATGTTCAATTTTTAGCTTTCTTTGAAAAACAGAAGAGCCATGGTCATAAACTTCTGGTAGGACTCCGACTTGAATCAGGTACGATTTCTAAAAATCACTTTCTCGTAACGCATTAAGGCCTGAAAATTCAGACATATTGCTTGGCATCAAACAATGACCTGCCGATGTGAGGCATTATTTATTTACTTGTCAATAATTGTAGGTTCGTGCCACTTCTTCGAATTGTCGGGAGCTTTTGAGGTTCTACCCAGGTGCCCGCTTGACTGAAATAATGCCAGAATTGGCACCCAGGGTTTTTCACCATGAAATGGACGTTGATATGACCTTTTTACGTTAAATCGAGTTCAAACTAGAAGTTTCGTTCTTTTGTACCATTTCTAGTTACCATTCACAATTTAAGACATCATAGGGTAGTTGAACATAGTCACAAACCGCAAAATAAGCACATGGGCTCCTCTCAAAAGTAAAGTTTACACAAATGGTTAAGGTCAAAATTTGTGGACAGTTGTGTCTCAGTTTATAACTACTCGTGAAGGGGGTCTTGATATTTACACATGTGATGTGTACAACTGTGTTCTGATATTTACACATGTAGGTGCAAAATAGTGTTATCAGAGACAAGATCCCCACTTTCTCTTTGATTTAAACAGGTACAGCTAAAATAAGAATAATTGTGAATAGACAACCAAAAATTATACTGGTTAAGCTATTCGCTGTTTATTTTTCGCTGTTCCGATATTTTTTCTCGCTACGAATTCGCGAGTTCACATCACTACTACAGAAATCTCCTTTCCCTAATTTCAAATTTGCGAAAAATTCTGTCTGCTCATTTATCGCGATATTTTCATTACGCGAAAATAACAAATTTTACAGTAATTTACGTTATAATGAATCGAAAGAACTGTCACCAAACCTCAAGGTTTCAGTTAAAAATCACAGTAATAATAATTTGGTAAAATGTATTCATTTAACCGGGGGGATACGATTAACACGGACAATAATATTCAATTCGACTTTTCACATGTTTTGAAAAATTATTCATCTGAAAAATAAAACATTCGTTCGTATAGTCGAGATGCATTTCACATCGGATTAATCCGCCGAACAACTAACTTGTATAATAGCACAATTCAACATGAATATTTAAAACACTTGTAGGACCCGGTGGGGATCCGTCCCACCAAGGCGGGCACGGCATTCTCTTCCCGCCGCCACAACAACAGGGACAATCCAAGCAGTACCGGTGCGTCTCACAAAACAACCCTTGTCGTTGTTCCATGCATTTTGCGACCGAAATGGGATGTCTAACATGTGACTGTACAAATCATCCACAAACAGGTGAGTTTGAAAGGAGTTACTAGTTGTATTAAGGCAAAGTCTGATTTAGAGAACTTACTATTTCTCATTTTTCAGCATAAAATGTGTGTAGAAATACATAATTAGCATAAAGTTATACACAATGTATTGAACCTCTAAAAGGCTGGGAATAATTTGTGCACAATTATTGTATGCTAATAATGCATTATGCTGAAAAAAATGAGAAATAGTAAGTTTAGTTTCCGGATGTACTTATGTTATTGCGGCCCTGGATGGTCACTGGGCAATGCCAAGCAAGTATAAAGTCTTCTCGCATGAAAATGTTGCAGTGGTGCCCCCTTTTTGGCGCCCACTATCTTGTCGACACGAAATGACAGTAATCTACCTTGAAGTTCTTCGTTGGTTAAAAGTGACAGTTTGAGAGTTATAATATTCATAAAGAGTATGTTTTATATACAAATGACTATAGCAAAGTTTTAGTATGTTATTTTAATTACATTTCATACACTTTCTTAAGTTTTAGTTTTCATTGGGAAATCGTTTTTATTGATTTCTTTACTTGTCTGAAGTTTTAGTTCCTTAATTATAGTATGTTTCTCTATGATTCCTAGTATGTTTGACAGTTTCATATACAGAACCGGCGACGTACCAATGGCTGCCGTCAAGTACAACACCTGTACCACTTCCGACCGGAACTTCGACCACAACAGCACCATCAACAGTCGCACCATCAGTTCCACCTGTTGCCATAACAACCACTGGCGCAAACGCAAAAACAACAACAACGATAGATTATTGCGATGTTGCTAAGCAACTATGTCAAGCTAATTGCCCGGATGGTTACCTTATTGATCCGACGGATTGCACCTTCTGCATTTGCAAGAAAGACGTCATTGGATAGCTATTTATAGACATTGAGCTTGGAATGTTGCTTTTGCTATTCTTTGAAATTTTATAGTGTTAAACTGTTTTGCTTGATAAGAACACTATAATATCATAAATTGAAATTTTAGGAAAATAAAGCAACTATGCAACTATTCTTAAATATTTTCAAAGGGACATGTGTACAATGTTATTATCATACAAAGGCCTATGTATATAAAACATATTCAAATAAACAACCTAATTTGCACTTAAGCAAGCTCATATTTAGAACACGTTCCCTTTAATTTATGTCAATAGTAATGCACATATATGTAAGTGCGTGCAAGAGCTAAGATTAAAGGGAAAGAAAACTGATTTTTCACAGAAAATTCAGAACGTTCATATTTAGTCTCCGTATAAAATGTGTTTAGGTACATACAGGGGACAATGTAATGCAAAAAATGTACATTGATGTAGTAGGAATCCTTTTGAACCGTGCAAGTGATGTCACACTACGCTTTATTGGTAAGCAACCGTTTTATCGGAAAGTGACTTGATTGTTCGGACCAATCACCTGAAAACATGACCGAAGTTGCATTTTGTCTTCATGGTTATTTTTTAAGACATCAAAAAGGTATAAGGTACAAGTGTTTAGAATTTTGCCTTGGGTTTATTCTAATAAATTTTCTTTCCAGAAATGTCATAGTGTCAGAATTGGCATGGGTCCGTGTTACTGCACCACTCTTCAAAGTATTCAACACATATTTTATATGCCTCATTCATATTTCCACATGTATGTATACATAGATTCTTTGAGCCCTTTAAAATAGCATGTTAGGACAAAAAACAAGCTCATGTGTGGTATGTAATCGGTGGTATAGTTGACTACTGTGACTGTGAACGCCATAACGTGTCCAGTTAACCACTGTGTCAGCGCAAATATAAATAGCCTGAGTTCTAAATCCTGCACCAATCAGGAGAGTTTCTTAAACTATGATAGAATGACATAACTTAAGTCATCTCTATAGTCTAAATTTAACTCTTGAGCTACGACCTGTACATTTTCCTCGGTTTTTACCGTTGTCTTGCAATAAGCTAAAAGTACGATCACGTCACAATGCTCGAAATCGGACTATAATAGCAATTTATTTCCCCCTTTCATCAGGCATTCCATTTTAGTCCACAACAAGACGGCCAAACCCCACATAGAGCGTGCCGTTATCAAAAGCCTTTGTTTGGTCTGTGTGACTTTATCTACAAAGTCGTGATCTTTCAGCTTTTACACCTATCATTCCAAAAACATTAATTGTCCGTGCTGAGTATTTAATAAATTTTGTGAGTTCTGGTGTGCAAAAGTTTTGTTAACGTATAGTTTAAGGATGGTTTGTAAATAAAATGGACTTATTTGATAATTCAGCATAATTTTACGTACAAAAACATTGTTATTTAAAGTCATGTCACAGTTTGGATTTATCTGTTTCGGCATCGTGTGCTGTAAGTATAAATACAGTCTTGTCGCTTCTTAAATGCAATCAAACAGACCAGTCAAATATTAAAATGACGATAAATTTCTTATCATTAAAACAAGAAAAACCAGGTGACACATTTTAGTTAAGATAAATATTTCAGTCGGTTTTAATATGTAAATTAATTTTGTTGATAATGATTATAAAAATAGAACAAAATGGTCATATTCTAAATATTGCAGCCCCACGACACTTTTAACTTCAAACGAGTTATTGCCATCTTCCACTTAATTCCCCCACGTCGCATGGAAACCGTTTAAAAATCCCGACACCCTTTCTCGTTCATTGCCTTTGTATTTAAGTTTTGAAAGTATAGAAATTTAAAAAAACTTAGAAAACGGCAGTCTATTGTTGCGAACGCGCATCCGCCACTTTTCATGTACATTGTTTTATTATATACACATTGGTTTTAGTAATGAAATATATCTCTTCGTAGTTCTAGTGAGCTTGAGTTTGTTATATCCATATAACATTTTCATATAAGATATAAAAAAAACTCGGACACAGAAAAATTTGTTCCTTATATCCGGATTTTCGCTATATTCGATGATGTTATAAACGGAGTTTACAGTATCTGCAAGATCCGGGTAAACAATGTCGTATAAACAAGGAAGTTTAGAAAGTAGATGGAAAACACAATGTTTCCGTAACCATATACAAAACATGTTCATCTCTATGGTTACCTAGCTTCGCATTATCGTTTGAAATATCAGGGATGTCGAGCATTGTAAGTGCTTCTATCCTATGTTTGCACTGATACTGGTAGTTTATGGAATGAAAGGAAAATCTGCTCAAAATTAGCTGAGAAAGGGTAACTTCTTACTTAACATCTTGAGAAGGTGGATTGAAGTTGACCGTAAATCTAAACGTAAGAGGGCGAAACTTTCCGAAAGAATTCGTTCTTTACTTACTGGAAGCGAGCTGAGTTTATATAATTATTAACCGACTCACGTGTTTGTCTCTATATACAAAGAATAAAAAATACGTTTTATGTTGCCATAAACAATGTTTTTGACGCGCCGTATGACGTTCAATAAATATCCGCGTTCAAAACATCCTTTTTCTTTATTTTCCTATTTGTTATTACCATGCTGGTCATATTAGTAAGCGCTCTTGATGGAATCAATTTCCAAGATAGACGACAACACGGAAGTCCTTACGACGGACGACATTGAGCGAAATTGTAGAATTAGTTTTGAATATAGACACACACACTACATAGCACTAGAGAGAGAACGAACCGGGACGAGAGTGTGACAGAGAAATTATTTTTAAAATGGCAACGATTTGTTTTGCAAACCAGTGGATTTTACATATGGGACTAAATTGGTTTGTACATATGGGATAGTTTGTTTCTTTGTTATATATGCTTATGGTCGACTATCCTTTTTCAAAGTTTATACGGTACGACCTGCAGAGAACCAGATACAGATACAAGGGAATCCCGGGTACCAAACCATAGCTCTTTTACGAATAGACCCGTTGGTTCTTGTTTACATGTCCGGTGTAAAGCACCGATACACGTGAGACTACCACTGCGTTTCTAAACACTGAAAAGCGTTTTTGAAATTTCCAGTGCCCCGGCAGGGATTCGAACCGGGGACCTCCGGGTTGGTTAACCACTCGACCACCGCACCACTCATACATATGAAATAGTTTAAGCTCTTTTATTTCAGCTATAGCAGCCGTGTCTGCTCAGTTCTTTTACCCCTACGGCCGGAAATGTGCTCCGTTCATGTGTCCCCTACAGTGCAGATATGGCTATGCCGTAGATACGAATGGTTGCAAAATATGCCAATGTTCGACTAACGTAGGAGAGGCCGGAGGTAATACAATTAAAGGCGGTAAGATAAAAGCAACAGCTGTAATTATTTAAAATACTCATGAAATAGACAATAATTTTTACTGATCAAATAACGATAGAATGGTATTCCATTTACTCTAAAAACAACGCTGATGTACATTGTAAACAGTTCTTTCATATTGGTACAGTATTTGTAAATACAGTCTCATGACCTTCGACACTGGAGATTGACCTTGAAGTTTGTCGTCATGATAAGATGAGCATTTAAATTCAGTTTCATGAAAATCCTTCAAGGGGTTTGGGAAATATAGTCACCTGCCGTTGAACCCAAAGTGTGACCAGAGCCTCCGTCACCCATGTTTAATGAAGAACTCCTTATAACCCGACTGATATCATAAGAAGTTTACAATAAGGCGAGCCAAAACTGTTTTCTTTCTAATTTGCAGCTTGAAACTTTTTATAGAGTCGCAAGTTCTCTTTATTCAGGTCCGGGCGGAGATCCACTACATCAAGGCGGTTCTCAAATGGCTATGGGCGGAGTTATACACAGTAGTCCCACCTCTAATACGTACAATAAACCGTGCATTAACGGAACCACGTGTACTTTAAAGTGCTCAAATGGTTATTACAATGGACCCAATGGATGCCAGTTCTGTATTTGTGCTGCCGCACCATCAAGTAAAAAGTTAATTACAACCCCCATATCTAAAATTAAGCGTTTACTGGCGCTTTTTCGGAAATTTATTTATCTATTTCCCTTTGTGCCGCTTCAGTGGACTTACATAAGTCTATTTCTCCAGTCACTCTAAAACATAAAAACTGACCTACAATAAACTCCGTGTATAACGAACTCTTCTTTTGGACCATTTAAGTTTGTATCTTGTATCCGGAGTATGACATATCCGTATGCCATTTTCACATTAAACAAAGAATGAAACAGATCTGGCTTTAACATTTGTTCCTTATATCCAGATTTTCGCTATGTACGGAGGCGTAGTAGCACACCTATTTTTCTGAATGTGCAAATATTAAGATGATATTGCTTCAGAAGCATTTTTCTAATGCAATGCTTGTAAGAAGGTTTGGCTTGTATTTGTTGTTTTTTTAATTTCTATGTCTTTTTACTTTACGCAAGAAAAAAGGGCGTATTATCTGTTTGAGCTCACTATTTTAGCTAATTTTTAGCTGGTTGTTTAGCCGAACTTCACACGAAGATATTTCCAAAGTATACGGTAAATTCCGTGTATATTAAGACTCCGGATAAAGCGAAAATGCTGTATTGATATAACATTCTCTGGATAAAAGGAACACCTTGAAATGGTCCAAAGGAGTTCGATGAGGCGGTTATATGTCAATTTGAAAGCTTTTCCATTTCATTATTTATACAAGTTCAGTTTTTTTCTCTAGCAATGAGACCTGAGCCATCGAGCACGTACAATAACCCTTGTCCGGGATCTGCTCCTACCTGCGACATGGTCTGTATGGACGGGTTTGAAACCGAGAGCAGCGGCTGCCAGCGTTGTAAATGTACACTAACCTCTAACTCTGGTAAGTTTATGTATGTTTATAAATAATAATAATAATAATAAAATAAAAAATATTAAAACAACAGCCCGCCTCCGTGGTAGTGTGGTCTGGGTTAGGGTCGTTGAAACTTCTCAAATATTGAGTGTCATGGGTTCGAGCCCTGTTACCGACCATGCTTCTTTATGTAAGAAAGTTGGCAGTTTCTTACGGACGATCGGAGTCTAGTATTGGTTCTTCCCTGGAATGATAGTTCGGTTAACTGCCCGCCTGGAAAAATAACCAAAATAGGTTTGAACGGGCGTTTAAACCCGAGCATACAACTTCAAAAAACACAATGTAGTTTTCAACAACATGGTACGAAATCTTGGTTTTGTTAGGAAATGACGAAAAGTATATGACATTGTATCGGGCAAGGCATTTTACAGCCTCATATACATAAAAAGTACATCGTGTATTCCCGTAAGAGTGTCGGCAAAGGACCGAAAAGTATGGATTGCACCAGTACTATCTTACACCCTTTCGAGCACGATAATTATATACATGTATACGCAAAATCAAATGACATCTGATTTGCCGTAACGAGACTTGCGATATGTAGATAAAAGACTATTTGCCGACAAGATTGCCAAGCGGAAATTTTAACATCGCAAATTCTTTTAATTGATCTATTTGGCGAGATGGAAAAATTCGATATCGAAGATTAAGTTGTTGCTCAGCATTAAAAGATAAACTGGCTTCTATTGTCGCAATTTGGAAACCATCAGAATGGGGTTCGCAAGTGATTAATATAAAACTGAAGTAACTTAGGTTCACATTATCGACCTATAAACTGGGAAATTTTCGGATGCATAGAGAACGGTTTAACGATATTTGAGATGACGTATACTTCAGCATAACTTTTAGGTTCTGACGGGAAATTATCGCGAATTTTAAAGTACCAATTTTCGTTATTTATGCCAAACTCTACTTATATTGTAAATCATTTCAAAGTATATGTTTTCCGGGATTCTTAATTAGCGCATGGGAATACTTTTTGACGTTAATCCAGGAAAATTTTAATAATCGCGAATGTTACTTAATTTAAAATTTTAGAATGATATACAGTCAACTCCGTTATATTTCGACTACGGAAATACGCGAAACATCCAGATAAAGGGATCATTACTTTCTGGGCCCAAATTGTATGAAAATGTTCTAAGGATATGACGTACTCTGGATATAAGGAACAAATTTAGATGGTCCAGATGAGTTCGTTATATATGGAGTTAACTGTACTATGCTATTAAGTTAATAAAATATTAGGATGTCAATATTATATTTTTCTAGGAACAACGTCCCCAGCCCCGCCTGTCTCAACAACTCTTTCGGAAGGAGAATGTTTACAAAAGATCACTGAGTGCCAGCTAAAACATCCTTATGGATTTATGACAGACGACTCTTGCACTATGTGTATAAGCAAGGATGATATTTATCCGCGTAAGTACTGGCAGGGATCTTAAACAACACTGCATTAAAGCCCCAGGCGCACAATCCCAAGTAGCTCTAAAACAAGACTGCATTAAAGCCCCAGGATCTCATTACAAGTAGCTCTTATTGTCTTATCGGTGGAAATGACCTTTATTTGTACCAAAAACATTCCTAACTGTACTTTTTAAATCGAAACGTACATGTTAGAAATATAGCGCAGCATTTTTTTTCAATGATATTGCAGAAAATAAGAAAGGCTTTCTGGCAGCTCCTTTTCATGAAGAAACGACTTGAATACGAAAGAAAGAGTTAATTTCAACATTGTTTCAGAGTGAACAGAATACGGTTTTATCATAATCCTATAAGTAAATTTACTTTTTTATATCAGTAAATTCAAAGTGCTCCTGTGGACTTTAAGTAGTTGACAATAGAATACAAGGGAAAACATTTACGACTGTTTAATACAGAGTGATGTAGTATTTAAGTTAACATTGGGTTTGCCTGCTAAAAAATATTAAATACAAAAAAATGTACTACATTGTAACAGATTGAGAGAAACTTCTTTATGCGAATGTTAACAAGAAAATGCAGCAAACCATCCCTGTAAGTCAGTTGGCAAAGTCTCTATATTAAACATACATACTCGTTTAGCAGGTTGACAACATATGTAATCGGTTTTTGAACATTGTCTATTCTGATATATTGCCCAGCTAGTTGGTATATCAGCCGAGACGTCAGGATCTTTATATTCTATTACAGCGATAATAACAGAAGAGCACCAACCAATGATCCGACTGAGGAATCCGTGTATTCAAGGCTTGGATATATGCCGTATCTTTTGTGTCACGGGATACCGCAGAGGGCCGAGATCCTGCCAGTATTGTGCTTGCAATGGTTAATAGAATAATTCTACTTTTACTTTTTTATCAGAATCAAGTGAATAAAGGTCGAAACAAGACATTTTTAAATCTTATTTAAATCTCTGTGATAAGTTGTCGACGTGATGAAATAAAGAAATCAATAAAAAAAACGTGACAGTTTAAGAGTCGTGTTGCTTTGTTTAATCAGATTCTGTAAGCCGTATTGTTTGCCGAATTGTTACCGGTGTTAACGGTCAATATTACGACCCCAGGTTGACAACCCTCTAGGAATACGACATATGATAAGAAGGCAAGAAAACAATATGAATGATCCATAAGTCTTTATTTTCAAAAGTTTCTAAAATGAAAAGTAAATTAATTCAGATCTGAGCTGCACATCACGTGATTTATAATCTACATGAACAAAATTCGCAATCACGTGGTCCCATGACGTAACCATTGATACATTTTATTCCACACATGGCTGTATTTTCCACGCACGGGTTTGGCAAAGTCACGTAAAACTCACCAGGATCGTCGTATGCTGTATCTGAAATAAAAAACACATTCATTTTTAATTGAAAATTGTAACATTAATAAGATCTTTCATAGCGCAATTTATCTTTTCTTATGGGAAACATTTCGGAACCAAATTGAAAATTAAAGCACTCCAAAACTTAAAAAATCTAAATAAAAAAAAAACACAGTTTTCCGCACGCACGAACGAGGTCACCACATGAGAAGATAATATCGACAATATTGACCGATTTCAAACTAATCTGACATAAAGGGAAACAACTGTTATTAGAAATTGATCATATCGATCTAAGGGGAGTAACACTGCAGAAATGCTATCAATTCTTTCCTGTGACCAAGAGGTGCATGTAATAAGTATATTTGATACGGACTGAAATTGTGATGGAATTTTATCGATTATTTTTACAATTTTTTATAAATATAAAGTTGATGTTAAATTGTTAGAATTTATTTATGGCTTAAAAGTACCTGACTTAAACAAAGTACAGTATTGAAATACAGGAAAAAAATGTACGTACAAATGTAACTTTGTGCCCAGAAAGCCCATTTGCATGACCTGTAACTTTGAAATCAAAACTTACCGTACGTTGGTTTTCGACAAGAGCAAAACAGACAGTCATTAGGGTGACTGATAAACCCGTGTTCACATTTCTGGTTGCAAATTACCTGTAATATAAAGTACAGAACAACAACGATGAGTAATACGCGACTTAACCGTGATCCTAGGTATTTACCGTTGTATTACAATGCATTTAATGTGATGTTACGCCTCAATGCACTCAGTTGATCTATAGTTTATCCCCAGAGATTAAATCATATGCATTTAAACATCTTGAGGAAGAAGGCTGTCCTAAACATGACAAAAATCAGTTAAACACGTGCGACGACCATTAACGCCTTGTGTTTGCATATAAAATAATCAAACGCTACAAGTTCTATTATATCCGGTGTTTGTACACTCCGGTCTTTACTGAGACTACATTTTTCCGTTGTCCGGATACCAGATATTAGGACCGACAAGTGTCTCAAGATCAAATTAAAATGACTCCAGTAGAACTTTTTTCCGAAAAAGCTTTTCAAAATGTTTTGAACTGAAATAGTTGACTGCTATAGCTTAAATGATGTTAAAATAGTTTGGTTACAATTGACGAAAAGTTTATTACTTTGCACCAGCTTAAAGCTGCTCGCTCTCAGATTTTGGTGAAAACTAGATCTTCAAACTCACTAAAATAACATATTTTAGAACGAACAGTCAAATTATAAGGTTCCAGTAAAGACTCCAGTAAAGTATATCTGTATGTGTGAAATTATACGCTACCAAAGTATAAAGCGTCACAAACGCTTCTGAAAATCCCAATATAAAACATATAGCGTACTAAACCTATTAACATTTTCAATAGCTCTTTGCAAGTTGCTGTGTTGATCTTCATTTATGGAGATGATTCTAGCATAACTCCTACATTTCATGCTTTACTCGTAGTGTACTAGTTTGGAGAAATATAAATGTTTCACCAGAAACTGTGAGCGAGCAGCTTTAAAGGCCAAAGTTTGTTAGATATTCATATCCTTAATGCATTTCACACTAACTGATTATTGTCTTACAACATGCAGAGGCCTCCAGTAGTTTCTATTGCTTATGAATATAAGATTACAAAACTGAAATATGGACATACCTTTGCCATGATGCATGCCTCTGACGTTGGACTAAGGTCCAGATAATGTGGAATTGTTGTATTTCGATTAAGCTTCCCAGGACCTAAAAGAGTCAGATTATCCGATGTAAATGTAGGTAGTGTCCGTTGAAGTTCGACATTGGCCTTATATCGAAGGAGCATCGCATCGATGACATGTAAGTTTGTCTCAAGTTTCCAAAAAAGATTATTCCAGAAGATATGGAGCGGACACGTAAAACCAATGGCCCCTAGCAGTGGCATTGGCTTTAGCCCGATTGACCCCAAAAGTGTATCAAACATTGTTCCTGTATGCGCTTACATTAGCTGAAGGCCGCGTCAATGTAAAATGTTAAGGGACAGGACCAAACAACGTCACTTCTATATAGTCTGAACATAAATTGTTACAAAATTAAAATAGAAATCAAACTTTTCGGCTCCATTTTGTTTTCAAATTCGATGTTAAAATGGTTCGAACCTATTAATTTCCGGTTAACAATGCGTCGTTCCAATTATTTAAAAAAAATTAATATGGAGATAAAATCAGATACCTGGTGCTAAAGTTGTTGTACTATCTTTTTGCCAATTTGTTGCACACAAGCAGTACTGACATCCACCTGGACCTGGAAAAAAATGGATTTAAATTACAAACGACACAAACCACAATTTCGGATAAGTGCACCAATTCGGATAGTCACATAGTACACCCGTTATACTAATTCATTGTATGAAGCAACATTATATATTATGCGGGTTGGACAAATTTGTATCTAAGCTGACGAGATTTCTGATTCAACTGCAAGACAATCAGCAAAACTTTAAAGGCATTTTTTGTAGGACATACCTGGACCCAGAATGTCGTGATGAACATTGTTAATTAACGAATATTCATTCTTACATATAGTAACATATCTAAAATACTATCTCAAACGCTATCAAAAGCCGTAATTATTTTGCTTTGTAAAGATATAAGGTTGCTTTACCAGTACCTATGAAACGCCCGAACTGTCCTATGCTGATGTTTGTATTTAGCAATTACCTCATATTGTCTCGGCAGTGTAGAGGTATCGGAAGTAAAGTGATAATGTAGTATCCGTGTAAAAGTTCGAGTATTACATTTGAATTTAACGTGAACTTTAATTTAGAAGTAAAACGATATTTATAAGATATTTAATTTTTTTAAAAAAGAGATAAATTGAGATTGATACTAGCTGTATCGTATAGTAGACAGAACAAGAACAATTACGTGCTGTTTTCTATCTGTTAAAGTGACATTATGCGCATTTTTTTCAAGTTTAAATCCAGCTGAATATGGTGTGTGTACAAAAGCGTAGAGGAAATAATAGCTTACCCAATACACCAAACTCTTCACTCTACCAGTAGAAATAATAACTTTCTAAATATGATTTTCTTTTTGACTGGGAGAGTCAATTTAAGAAAAGAACAACTGCATGCAGGAGTTTCTTCCCTTCCACTGCAAGACACAATCAACTATCATTTTATCAGTCCGATTTTTTTTTATATCTAAAGCACCAACTTCAAATACTAATGCGGCATAATCATTAATTTAACACATTTAAATGAACAGCAACCAAAAATTGCTTTTATAAAACTGTCACCAAAAATACACTATGTGCAGTAAGATGCGCATAATGTCACTTTAAACGGTTTTAAAGGCCCACTACTAAGCGAAAATTAAGTGACAGTTATTTCAATGGCAAGTACATTACCTTAATATGCAAGACACTAAATAATGAAGTTGGCAGGTTAAAATTTACAGAAAGTGTTTGGAACACGAAGAAAAGTATGTGTATTATGTTGAAATATCAGTGATTTGACAAAATGACTACCCAGGTCTTTTTAACTTTCTTCATAATGCATAGAAAAATAAGTGTACATGTACTGTGGTTTATTTAGAATTTCTACATACCAACTTTCATTTTTTATTAAAGATAACTGATTTCTGTGTTTATTAAAGTATATTTGAATTTTCGCTTTCCTAAGTATTGGACCTTTAAAAATTTATGAACAAACCTGAAGTGTATTATGTTGATAAATCATTTGAGTTACCTTTTACGTAATGTCCATTGCATTGCTTATTACAAGTTTTCTGTGACGGAATACAGGGGTCTTTGAAAGTCCCTGTATGCACTGTAGGGGTTATTGTCGTTTGTTTAGCTACAGGTCGAGTAACGATTGGTTTATTTGTTGGTCTATTGGTTGTTACTAGTATTTGGACAACTGTTGTTGGTAGTTGTGAGGCACTGACACGTGTTGTTGCTGTTGTTGTTGTTTCTGAAGAACAGAGTGAAAGTTAGTCAAATACAGTTGACTATCGATATCTCGATCTCAGTTTAGTAAAATTCCTGTTTACCTCGAAATCATTTGCAGAACAGCTTAAAGTTGATATTCGCTTGAAGTCGAATGTTTTATATTGTTTCACGGTCTTCGAGTCAACGACAGCCAAATTTTCAATGAAACGAAACTTATTTCAAAAGAAATGGAAAATGATGTCATAATGCATATACACGTTAGTATTATACGCCTAAAGTTCATTATGCATTTGCAGAATTAGTCTCATAAGTGTCTTTTAAGATGATTAGTATTTGAAGTTTTCTTATATCATTTCTTTACAAATCGAGAAAGGAATATGTGCCGCCCGAATCATAGTCAGCCCATATCAGTCATCGAGTTTCAATCGATAACACGATTTTCGGTATGTCGTCGTCCAAGGGAGACAATCAATTTTGGCAGATAACCAGAATACTTTCAAGGGAGACTATAACCGGAGTCGTTACATACGAAGTTAACTGTGTGTTTATGGGCTGATACTTATATCGCCTTTATTCTTATTTGCAAATGTCATTGTTTGTTTGTGTATCGCTTGAACATATTATGTATATATTCATTCCCTTTTCTACATTATCTTGTATTATGTTCTTCAAATATGGAGGAAATAAAAGTTATATATCTATGGTGTGATTAACAGTGCAGTTATCGTGTAACCAAGTCTGATAAATGCAGTTGTTTGTTTGTTTCTAGGAGTTTACAACCGTATAACTAACGTTTACGCCCGGTTTCTATGTTCGCTATATCAAACAACTTGTTTATACAGTCGTAATAATGCCTTTGAGATTCCTCAACACTATAGGTGTAAATTAATATCGAAAGTGGGCGCAAATAATTAATTTAAGTGTCACAAAAGTATACGCGTGTTTGTGTAAATTGCCCATTTTAACACTACATTAAATTTGTATTATTTAAAGTCCCAGGATCACTCTGAATTTAGTGGCTAATAGAGCAATAAATTATGTGATAGGAAAATGATAGAAACATTTTCTGTTCACTCTAAAACAATGTCGTTCGTATCCAAGTAATTTCTTGAAGAAAAAGAGTTGCCAGAAAGGCATTTTAGCAACATAATTGAAAAAAAATCATAAATCAAATTTTGAAAAGTGTTTGGTACAAATAAAGGTCGTTTCAACCGGAAAGACATCTGTCTTGGTAAAATAAGAGCTTTTTTGTAATTGTGCTCCAGGGACTTTAATACATCTGTCATACCTGTGTTTGTAGCCGTTGTAGGAGCCAGTGAAGGTAGTTCTGTGCTACAGGCACAATGTTGACAACCATTAGAACCTTTAAGAAAACCGGAAGTGCACTGTAGCCGGCAATGGCGTACGGCAGGATTGCACGGCTTATCTAGAAACACACCTCCATTCACCGCTGTGTATAAATGCTGGGAATTTTGTGCTGAAAACGAAACATTGCGTTAAGATTTGTCAAATTTCAGTTGAAATGTAGATAATGAAATGAATTTTTTTTATCTGACCAAACTGTAGCTTATTATAGCATAGAAATTCGAAATAGTAGGTACCTATGTAGCTGAGGTTAGTGCGTAGTTCCCAGAATTGCATTTACTGTGGGTAGCGCCCGGTGTGTATCGTAAAAGGCGGCGAAATGGGCTTGGTAAACTATGGTCCCTACAGACATGGTAAAGCCAATCGTTCCTGGGAAGAACCAGTACTAAACCCCTATCCTCCGTAAGAAACTGCCAAAATAAAGAGATATGGTCGGTAGCAGGGCTCAAACCCATGACCCTCAGCCTATAAGAGGTTACAGCTATATTTCAAATCAGCAGCTTTAACCACTCCACCGCAGAGGCGGATAACTAATTTTGTATTTTTACTCCGAAACATGACGGACATCACCGAATCTAAACGAGTTGCTCCGAATCATGACGGACATCGCCGAATCTAAATGAGTTACTCTGAATCATGACGGACATCGCCGAATCTAAATGAGTTACTTCGGGACATGACGGACATCGCCGAATCTTAACGAGTTTGGATAAAGAGCAGACTTTACCTGTTGCAACCGACTGCGAATCTGTCGATGCTGTACTTGATAAACACTGGCAAAGGAAACATCCTTGCGTTGATTTAACAAACCCGTTAACACAGACTAACGGACAGAACATTGTACACATTTTGACAGTGACTTGTGTGTTAAAAATGAAACGGCGTTGTATTGAATTTCCAGTGGGTCCATGTTCTGAAATGTGTTTAAACAAAAATAAATATTGCAGGTCATATGAAATATCAAAAGGAATCAAATCAGATATAAAAGTACATGTACCTCTTATATTACCAATAAAGATACTTTATCGGTGACATTGACCATTATTTATTTATTTTAAAAACCTTTCCTAATACTAGAGACATATAGATAACTATGTCTCTGCAAACACTGCTTGTACATGCTAAAATTATTTTCACTGATATTAAAAATACAAGAAACACTTCCTTCAAAACTTTCGTGAAGATACGCAAACAACGTGAAAGAGATGTACGCGTCAATGTTTACTTTAACTGTCTATAGCACAGTTCAATCGATATTCTATAAGTAAATGTATTACAGTACTGACACCACAAGCTAATACAACAACAACAACATTACCTTTATTCACCCAGTTATGTTAACATAATGCATGGGGATAAATAAGACCAGACGGCCGTAAAGTCCGAATGGCGGTCTTATTATAGGGGTTTTACTGTACATGCATTCTATATATGAATATTTAACGTGCTAATGGGACTTTAAAACAATTAAGAAATCACGTCATAAAACACATGTATCCTAGAATTCTAGTCAGTAGCTGCCAGTGTTTGTAATTTTAGCTTAATTTTAGAAGGATTCATCTAGCAAATTATATTCTCTAAACATAAATAGTATTTTCAATAAACATAAAAAATGACGAAAAATACAATAAATAACAAAATACATAACATCGAAACATGCCTCATTTTAGCACACGTAATTAACGTAAAGGCCTTCTGTGATAAATCGCTATCTAACAATTAATTGTATAACAACTTAACATAGATTGTTGAACTGTTTTACGGTACTGCAACATATCTTAAAATGCTGATTTTACCGATTAATGACTGGAATTTATAGTTAAGCTTTTAGGTTACCTACAACAAAAATGCGAAAGAGAACGTGCGGGCACTGAGAATATCACTTTGACTAGTATAAGGACAATCGGAAGTCCTCGGCAGATTCCGTTTCCCTACATCAAGAGTCAATCTGCCGAAGTGTTGCGATTGCGTATAAGGAAACATATACAACGTCTGCTTCTTTAGAAACGCTGACTTAACAAATTCCCAAATAGGGTTAAAATGAAAAATTCTTCTCTACCTTTATAACAGAGTTGATAGGCTGTCCAGTTGCATTTGTCATGATTTATATACAAACGATTTTACCTTGATTTACTTTATCGCTAATTGTAGGGTAGGTAAATACGAATACAGATCTCTGATGACAAGTACAGCCAATGATATTTAACTAATGAAGATTCTATTTGTAAACAAGTTCCACCAAAACAGTTTAACTTTGTGCAATGTCATTTAGTAGCTTGTCCTGGGATCCTAATTTATGACATGTCTTTATGCAAAGCAGATTCAATGTACATCAAGTTACAGTAAAATCTGTATGTTACGAACTACTTGGGACAAATCAAAATGTATTCCCTATATCCGGAATACACTCAGTTCCACTTTGTTTTCTGTGATTTTTCATCGACTACTTTTCTGAAAGCCTATATATTTGGTACCAAAATTGAGATCTGTACTGTATACGTAAAATATGGCGAACATTTTAGATTTTGAGTTGCGCTCGTTTTAAGTGGTTGTTTTTAAACGAGAAAGGATTTTGAAATTAAGAAGTGCACACTTTCTTTTGGAATTGAGTGTATGTAATATCCACAGATCATTTTCGTATTTTATAAAGAAGAACAAAAATCGGGCCAAGAAAATTTGTTCCTTATATCCAGAATTTCGCTCCCTTATACACGGAGTTTACTGTACTACTGTAAAAGTTTTTGAATTTGCCATCAAAGCAAATACACGGTTTATACTGCAGTACATGGTTGCTGATGTTACAAATACATTTGCATATCGTACTCAATGAAACTGATAAATTTTAGATGGCTAAATCTGTTAAGGTCGAAATTCTTAATATCTCTTGCCTGTTCTTTGAATTTTTGTTGAAGAAAAACGCGCTATAGCTTCTCTATAGACCAAAACAATCATTTTCAAAATGCCGTATTCCGTACATCATAGACACTTCATCAACAATTATAGAAAGTGAGTCGGAGCCGCCTCGGCGTTGTAGTAGCGCGTTCGCTTCAGGATCGGAATGCCCCGGGTTTGAATCTCATCACTACCCAAACAGTAGTATTGTCCTTAGGCAAGACACAGCTAATTCCACATTGCCTTTTTCTCTATGAGGTTGATTCCATCTCAAGTGAGTCTCGTGAGCGATTAGTATACGTAGAAAGAACTTCTTTCACATCAAGATGAAATGAATTAGTATAAAATGAAATAGAAAGTGAGTTACTTGTTACAATGTTTCGTCAAAATTTAGAAACAAGCATCCGGTCATCTATTTTCCTATGACCATTTCATTTTCAAATGTTCCTTGAGATGGAAAACAGTGCTGTAGTGAAAATCTTCAAAGAACAATTGTGGGTCAGGTAACTTCAATTGCCAAATTTGAAACATCGCGGAAAACGTTAAAAATGTTTCTCTCAAATGGAAAAAAAGTGTTTACATAATCATAGTTTCTTTTAAACATCCTGTTTTATAGACAGTTCTATTTCTCATCCAATCAGAACGACGTGCTAAAAAGTGACGTGCCAAAGGTTCATTTTAATAAAACGAAGTTTCCTGTAGAACATATGGCAAAGAAGAAAAGAGAAATACGTTCCTTCTATTGGATGAAAAATCAAACTGCTTACTTGTCAAAGTTCATTAAAATCACAGTTAAACAAAATTACACCCACCTAGAGATGACACGGTGCGACATGTGGTTGCCATAGCAACGGTAAAAATCACATATCGCCATATAAGCATTCTTTTAAAATGCCTAAAGCATAAAATTCGAACGAAAAAGAAAGATGCATTATCACCTCATTCGTCATATTTTAAATAAGGGATTGGCATTGTAAATGTTTATCATGTGTAGAAGGACAGGTGCACATCCACACCTCCAGTTTAAATTGATAGTATCAGTAAGTACGAGGTTATAACCCCTAACCCTTACCCTAATCTTTTAAAACTTGATGAACTAATTTTGGCGGACTACTTTTTGACGTACTTTTTTTTGTCGATATTTGCTCATGGAATATTAGTAGGTTAAGCGTGTCAAGACCTTAGTACTCAGATACTGGCGTAATAACGGTACAGTTAACGTTTTTTGTGATACGAAAGTTGTGTTGCATAGCGTGGTTGAATTTTCCAACGCGGACTCACATTTTTCTACTTAATATAATCAATGTTAAAGCATTATCAATACGCACTGTACGAAATGAACTTTGAAGTTAAAATACGAACCAAGTGACTTATAAGCTGTAGATATTAATGATAACAATTGAATCATGTTCGTATTTGTTGACCTTCTTTTGAATGAGAATACATAATACTATGCAGACGTTTAAGAAATTCAAATGATTGTACTGTAATTTTAAAGGCCCCGGAGCACCTTGAAATAACTGATACTGTAAAATGAATTAACTTAAAGGAAAATGATAGAACAATGTTCTATTCACTGAAACAATGTTGACATTATTCATTGCTTTTCTTGCTGTTCCGTAACGTGTTTGCAGTATCATTGAGATATAATACCGCGCAATATTTCTAATATGTACTTATCAATTTAAAAAGCAAAAGAATGAATGTTTTAGGTACAAATCAAGGTCCTTTCTAATTATGAAATGATTTAATTGGTAGAATAAGAGCTACTAGTAATTGTGCTCCTGAATCTTTACCTGTTTTTAATTAACTTGATAAAAAACATTCTTCAACGGCCGTCGGATTGCAACACCTTGGAATGAGGTAGTTTGTCGTGCTTTTTTCAATCCCAACTTTTGTCAAGAACAACAATAATTTACTTTCGAGCATTTAATATAAAGAATTTATATTCTATATATGAAATAGTTTATTATGATTTTATCGTGCACTCATGACCTTTCATATGTACAGTACACATGTAGGACGACCTTTTTATCGTTGTCGATTTCGGTAAGATACTTCGTTTCTATTGACTTCAAATATGACTTGTTGGATTCGCCTTAACCCTTTCCTTGCTGGCAGCAAATAGTTTTGCTTTTGCTGCCAGTGCAGATCATGATCAGCCTACATATCCGTGACGTCTGACCATGATCAACACTACTCGATATTCAGTCAGTAGGTTTTTCACTGTCCATCCCTCTGTACAATTTATGGTATTGTCCAACTTGAAAGAGGGACGAGTCCATTTTAAAAAAATGCAGCAGGATAAGGGTTGATTTGCTGATTGAGGAAAAAAAAGAGTATAGGTTTCATGAAAGGTCAGAAGTTTCTCCCGTTTGGTGTAAGGCGTACCATTTCCGCAGATAATTAGGTTGTTTTTTTTGGGGGGTGGGGGCGGGGGGTGGGGGGCGGGGGGCGGGGGTTATCAGCTCTTTCAACAGTATTTAACTTTTTAACACAAACGGTAAATTTGGTATAAAAGGAATCAAACCCATGACCCCCTGTCAGCTAGAAGTTTAACGGTTTCACAATCAATTCAAATAGAATATTCATCAGCGAATAAAACATAAAACATATATAAGCTAACACTATTGCGGAAAATTTGAATAAAAGAGTCGTTTTAATACAAGAACATTTAATGGTCTCATGAATGCGACACAGCTGGGCGACGGAGGTGGGTGCGAAAATAAATTACACAGAGAAAAATGTGCAACCTTACTTATGCCACACACTGGTGTGTAATGTCTTGCTTATTAGGTTTTCGTTTACGAGGACATGCTTATTTTGCGGGCCAGTGTGGGCCTATTTGACGGGCAATTGAAAACAGTGCTGAAAATATTGATCTTTGTAGTTCTAGCAGAAGAATTGTGAACGTTTTATAATTAACGTTTTTTTAATTTATAAAGAGTAATGCAGCGGTCACACACTATTATGGCTCCCGTTTAAGATCAGACAGCGCTACGACACGAAAAGTGAAAAGTCAGATTACTATTCTCAATGATCTGAAATGTCCTATCATTGTCTGAACGCAGTCGTATACGTTCGTAGCAGAGTCCTTCAGATCGGAAATGGTCCGGAGAGGTCGGCCAAGCACTCCCGACATTTATGTGCGTCCCGTAACATTCGGTTTTGTCTAGTCGGATAACAATCGTGACTATGTCGTGACAGATTCAGCTGTATCGGATAAAAATCGTGACTATGTCGTGACCGATTCAGCTGTATCGGATAAAGATCGTAACAATGGCCTGTGTTGTCTGGACGGTGTCTGGACGGTGTCCTGTGGAACGGGCATGATCTGAGGAGATTTTTCATTGCCGTTTCTTGCCGATTGAGTCCAGATTGCGTCCAGATCTTGGCGAATGTCTTCCGTCAGTGTCGGTTCACTGTCTGGTCACTGTCGGATCGTTTTCGGGAGAATCGGGACGCTGTCGGGACAGATTCGGTCATTTTTACCATGCGAAAGATACAAATCAGATCAGAATTGGGACAAATTCGGCTAGAAACGGCTAAATCGGGACGATTCCTGAACAATATCTGTATGATTGTTGTCGTAAATGTTTTTACAAATTTTAATAAAGTTTGAATTTCCGGCCACGAATAACAGGATGTGATCAGACTTTTGGCAAATTGTAATCGGAAATCGTCATATCATGTCCTATCATGTCCTATCAGGTCATATAATGTTCGTTTTAAGTAAAAATGTAAATTTAATTTAGATACCTAAGTTTATTTCGCGTTATGACTACAGCGGGCCTTAGTATCGGACCGAAAGACAATTTACATGAGATCAGTTATCTGGTAGCAATTATATATACTGAGGGTTTTGAGTATTATATGTTATACTAAGGAGTTAGAAGGAACTGAAACAGGACAACACATATGAAATACATAACATTATAATACACAAAACGAATAGGTCTAATTATCCTCAGATAAAATCAGTCTATAACATGTGACTTATGAAGAAGAGGCTTGTGTGTAGTAAGAAAGAATTACAAAAAAATAGAAATGTTTTTTTTTATGTATAACAATTTTCGTCTTTAAAAAGATGGAAATTACTCATACAACTGTCCCAGACAACGCACCTGCTAGTTGTAATCGTTAACGATTGTGAGACATAGACAAATATACGTATATTGCTCGTAAAAGTTAAGTATGATAATTAGACAATTAGAAGAGGCGTGCAGCCGAAAATGCGTATATTTAAAGTTGTTTTTGTACAAAACCATTTACCAAATATCTTATATTGATTGAAAAATCATTTAAACATCATTATGCCATTACTAATATCCATATTCTTGTACTAAACATACATATGGTAGCATTTTTTAGGTTTTTCATGTAGGCCCACAAATATGCACGCAAAGGTCCGCAGAGGCCCGCAAAAAAAACCTGTCCCTTAAAGTAAAGTAGAACAAGCTTCAACGCTTACTGGAGTTCTGACCAGTATGGACTGTGGCGGTCGTGGTCATATGACGTTGCACAGGATTCAAACCCACGACTTCCGGGTTACTAGTAGTAGTCCGGCGCCCTACCTCAACAGCACGGCTCCTCCGTTGCTTATTATCCCCATGTACATCTATAATCTATAGATCTCATTTAAAAATAATTTTTAATATAGTACTTATCATCATTTATCTTTAATCTATAAAATATAACACCACGAGGCAATTAGTTCGCAAGATTTTGCTAAGATACTGTCAACTTTACTGGACATTCATCATCAGGCTGTCGTGCATCATCATATTACGTCTTCAAAAATGACTGTCAAAATTCATCAAAAAGAAACAAAGCATTTTATACATCTCCTAAGGCGTCGTGTTCTCCCTTTTTTATTGTCCTGTGTTAAATAAATGTATTTTTTCTTTTTAGTTTTATTATCTCGCGATTGAGCGTTACATAAAGTTTAATGTTTTCAGTGTTAATGTTTCTGCCTACACGATCTCTTACGTGACGCGTATGCATGTTGGTTTCAAAGACATACAAATGAATTAAAACTTGGAGCGACCTATGCAATAACGAGTAAGGTATGTGAATTATTATTAATTTTATACTATAATTTACTTATTCTCGATTGCGAAACAAGTTCTAACAACTTTCTTCAATCGCTCTCCAGAATTTTCATAATGTTAAATGTAAATTATCATCACCATATCATCACCATATCATCACATATCATCACATATCTCACTTACATATTTTAGGTACAGTAGACTCCGTTTATAACGAACTCCTTGAGACCTTTTATATGTGTTCCTTATATCCAGAGTTTGTTATACTCGTACAACATTTTCATATAAAATAAATAATGGCAAACTATCGGGCTGAGAAATATGTTCCTTATACCCGGATTTTCGCTATATCCGGAGTCGTTATATACGGAGTTAGCTGTATATATAAGTTCATATCATTTTAGATTTGTATTTCAAAGGTTATTGATACACTTAAGGTAATGCTTATCATTCATAGAGTGAACACTCTACATATTGTATATAAATGATTTAAGTCCTATTAGCAATGTTGGTTAATATTATAAAATATTTGCAGCTCTAATTGCTAAGAAAGATGTCTTTTCGGCGAAACACGCCGTTATTTGTACAAAAAAGACATTACTAACGTATAGATATGTATGTTGCTGATGCTGCCCGTTTTATGCGGGACTCATGCATATTTGTAAAATAAACTTTGAAACTTGAAACGTTGCTTTTTACACCTACAGTACAGGCTATGGGTAAATTGCGACCTATGTTTCAATGATTCAGTATGCTTTATGGCAACGTCTTTTAGAGAAGAAGCGACAAATATATGAAAGCAATATATACGTCGACGTGGCTTTAGAACACATAGATCACAGTTTTATCATTATTCTTACCGTTTAAGTGATATTACCATTCATAGTGACCATCATAATTTTAAACTGAACATTTATCAGTGATTTATACTGCTTGATTTGATAAACATTGCCATAGTAATAACCAAAAAGTAACGATCTGTATAACAGTTTCATTCACATTAAATATAGAGGAAATCTGTAAAAAAAATCTGTTTTAACTATCGTAGTCAAAAATGAAAATATCACCCTTTCGGTTAGGTGTATCTCAATTGTATCTGTCAATAACAGAAATAACTTGGTAAAACTTATTTCCTATATGTTTTATAGCATCCTATGTGTCATCAGCATCATTCTTGACTATAAACTAATGTAGCCATTTTGAATTGTAATATAACTTTAATTTAATATTCTATATATATACATGTAGTACTTAAAGTGATGCAGGGACTTTAATGGTCGCAAATGAAGAATAGTTTGCCACTAGCATGGTAAGGCATTAATTAGTATTTATTTGTAAACAGTCAAACCTGTCTAAAAGACCACCTCCGAATAAAGACCATCATGGAATTAAGACCAGCAGGGAGATCACAGTGCACTATTCATCTATAGTAGAAACACTTGTGAAATAAAGACCATCTGCAAACAAAGATCGCATTCATTTTGTAGTTTCCAAACAGTTTTTTTTTGTTCACAGATTTGACTGTATGCTGAAAAATTAAAGTCCCATTAGCACCTTGGATATAAAATTAACTGTAGCTCTCGTATAATCTAGAAAGATATCGTACCGGCTAAATTGACGTTTATGTATAATTTTGAAATACTTTGAAATCGAAGCATGCTATAACTGTGATATAGTATATTTTTTCAATGATATTGCTAAAAATAGAATCGCTGACAACGTTTTTTCGTTAAAGTCCCAGGATCTTTTTTTAATTTACTGATATTTTAAAATAAATATTTTTTTTATACTGATAGGGTAATGATAGAAACATGTTCTATTCACTCTAGAACAATGTTGGCATATTCATTTCTTTTGTACTCAAGTCGCTTTTTAGGGGGGGGGGGGGGGGGGGGGGGGGGGGGGGGGGGGGGGGGGGGTTTGTGGTTTAGGAAGGGGGGGAAAATTAAAGAGGGTTTTTTATAGAATAGCATCGAAAAACAAGTTGCCAGGAAGCCTTTTATATTTTTTGCAATATAAACAGTAAAGTTATTAATAGTTTTTGATACAAATATTTAAAAGGTCATTTCCGCCGGGAAGACATCTTTCTTGGTAAAATAAGAGCGGCTTGCCTATGTAGTCCTGTGACTTTACGCGACAGCTATTGAAAAGAAATGTAATATAGATCTTTATTTCAATTCCAGTGAGTCATTCATGACCTATGATGTACAACAGTACATACATACAAGAACTACATGACAAATGACAAAACATAGGTGACACCTTTCGTTGCGGAAAAGGAATATAAAATAATTTACAAACTTATCATAGCATCTAATTGCATATAACAAGCGATTTTTTTTCATAATAATTGTAAACATCAAAGCATAAGTAAAATTGAACTACGTACTTCAAAAGCTTTTTGCAGAAATATTCTTAACCTTCTTGTTGTAGGCAAACTTTCGGAGCTGAATAATACTTTAAGCTTGTATACGTCAACATTGTTTTAGTAATAGATAGAATACTTTTTGCCGAGAATAATTACCGTTATTTCTAGAAGGTGTACGGCCTCTGAGAAATGACGTAATTGTTAGAGTCAACAATAGCCTATATATTTTGTAATCTGTCACATTTGCTCTGGTGTAGATAGATCATAATGTTCTCTTTTGTAGATAGATCACAGTTTTAAGCTCCGCCTCTATCCACAGTGCATATATACAGTAGCAATTATACAAATGAGTAAAAAGAACACTATTCTATCATTATTCTATCCGTAAATTTACTGCATGTATTTTCTGTATGATTAATCTAAATATAAAGAGCTAATGGGACTTTAACTTATGATAATTCAGTACCATAATCACAATTAAGTATAATTAGTACACAGTATCATGATGCACGAACTTTATCGGTACTGTAAACCTAAAAATGTTTGCTTCTTAAAAAAACTCTATTTCATACGGGATGTTTTATTTCAAAACACAACATGAAGCAGTTACAATTTCTATCAAAATGCATTCTAACGCACTAATCATTTAACATTGCGACGGTTGAATAGCGTATACTTTTTTGTACAGCGCTGTATAGCCGCAAAACTCGAACGATTAGTAATGACCACATTTTGGAGCACTGTCCGTTATAATAGAGGTAACCGATTAGTGAGTTTGACAATTGCGACAGTGTATATATGGTTTTAAATGGTTGCGAAGTATTTTTTAATGGTGACGGTGTTAAAAACCGTATATACAGTTGCAAATATCAATATTACAAAACTAGACGAGAATATTTGAAGGTTAACAGAATTTCTAATTTGGCCCATGTATTTGACATTCGAATCGATTTATTTGATTGATCGCAATAGTTTTAGGCTAAAGAAATAATTTATCGACGGTGATCTTGATGTTTTAATATTGGTATGAGATAAAGTTATGTAAGATTGAATAGTCATCTGATTGTACATACATGTACTATACACAGATGTGTACACTACACAAAATGAATATTACACGTTCATGTACTTTGTAATTGCAAACATGTAACAAACATACCATGTAAGAGAACAAAGCTCAGAGATTACGCTATTAGTTTAAAGGATAATTATTTGCACACGGGTAAAATGAAGTTCAACATTTTATTACAGCGCTAAAAGCCGGTCGCAGGGCTGTGAAGGAACCTCTTACTATAGACGTATGATTTAGGTCCGTGCTCAAAGAAAAGGTAGACGGGATATAGTTCAACAATGGTCGCTCTAGCAAAAAGTATCACAGGTATGTTAATTTGTTTTATTTTTATGCACTCACATAGCACGTTTATTTTGCATTACATTTTTAAAAACGCAATTCAACGGCATAGATATTACGACTCATTGCTTACATCTACTCCATCCAATTGTCCGCAAACATGAACATACTAGATGCCAGTGGTTAACAAAAATTAACAACAAGCAAAATTCAAATATATAGTTACATAGCAACACATGATGATGTTTTAGCAATTGTTAAAATCATGATATTATAAATAGTTTAGAAATGTAGGCAGGCATGCGTTAGATGTGTATTTTGTTTCTGGTTCGGCTAGCAGTTGTGTTTCGAAGTTATACATTGACAGTAGATAGCTGAACTAAAACAAAGATTTGGGATGCCTTTGGTATGTATAGTCGTGTTCAGGTCAAGGTTATGATAATAAAGGTCAAATGTCAAGACTCGCTCTTGAATTTTTCCGTTACACATCTTCAGCTACCAGCTGAGTTTCAATATCAAATGGTAAGTAGCTTCGGTGACGGAAGTAAGGGATTGCATTCAGGCATATTCTGGTCAAGGTCACACTTAAAGTTAAAATGTCAAACATGTTTGAGAATGTCGTTGACGGTTCATTGGTTCATTCTGGAATAAATCAGGTGAAATAACTGGCCATATCCGACTTTGTTAAATGTGATTTATCATTTGTAAGAAAGTTATACTTTTACTTGGGAATACTTAACACAAGGTCAAGATAACACCTTGCGCAAGGTCAAACTTTTATTATAATCATGCATAAAAGAGGCACTCCCTAAAACTGGTGTCAAATTAAATAAAGGGGAGGGAAGGTGTAGAAGTTAAGGTGTCTGCCGCTCATCCCGGAGGTTACGTGTTCGAACCCCACTTTGGCCACGACCGAACCTCCTCATATGATGGTATTTTCAGGTATTTTCAGGAAGAGAAATCGAGATTGACTCCATAAGCTACAAGCTTTCTTCACAATCGAGTATAGACTAAATTAAATAACTTCAAAAGCATAAGTAACAGAATATTTGTAAGTTTTACTTATGTATAATAAAATGGCATATTTAACGAATTTCCAAACGATTTGTTTTTTGCAGAATGTCCTGATATAGAACGCATTTGGCACGTGGAAAGGTCCACCAACAACAGCGTCAATGTAGCAACCGGAAGTTTTCTGCTGAGTCATAGTGACGTAGGACCTTATATCCATATCATATGTCCAGAAGGCTCTCATGTGGTTGGTCCAAATATGATCACGTGTCTTGAAGGCGGTTCCTGGAACGACGTCACGGAACCATCGTGCTCAAGTAAATATTTCTTCTTGAACTTTTACACAATAGGCTTAGTACTAGTCAAGAGTAAAGAAATGTTCCGTTCTCTTAACCAAATCAAATTTATTTTAAAATAAATTGGCTTGACCTATGTGTAATATGGGTTTGACTTAACACAGTTCCATCTGTATTTTCTGTCTTTAAAGTTCCTTTAGCAATATGGATGTTAAATTATTCATAGCCTTAATAGTGCATGCACCAAGAAAGATATCTTACGTGCAATAGTTACCGTTATTTGTTCAAAAATCATGCCTACCGTTGCTTTTAAAATCAAAATTTCAACAAACATAAATAAAATCATTGTTCCACTTTTTCAGCGTCAAGTCTATATGGAATTGCCCAATCCGATGTTGTGCTGATAGGCGTTCTGGCTGGGTGCGGGGCAATTATCATACTAGCATTGACAATCATTTTAGCCCATTTACTCTGCTTTAGAAGAAATAACATGCAATCTGATAGGTAACCATTTATTCTGATATTTTTACTTGTACAGACTTTCGTCGAATTTCCATCACTTTGTACATTCTTCACCTATTGACTTGCTAAATACCAGCCATCCATTATCGATCTGGTATCGTTTTTCATTTGATAATTAGTATCTTGTCAAAGGGAAACTATCCAATTAGGCAACAGTGACAGCTAATCAAGGGAGACTACTTTGTAAAATTTGCTATGAATATGACTTTACGTCAAAATTACATAGAATATTTAAGATTTAAGACAAAAGACTTGAAAACTACACAACTACTGTGATAGAGCGCTGAATGACAGCGGTCTGCATAGGCTGTACATTGAATCTACACTAATCGCAGAAAACAGAAACGTTTGTCTCCAAGGGGAGCTCCCTATAGAATTATATGTATATTTAATAAATATACCAGTAAGACTAAATCCTAAAATTTCACTTGTGTGCCAGCTGTGTACAGCGGGTAGCTACTCACGGGGTGTGTTCTTGGACAAAGACACTGATACCACACGTGTCCCAGTCCACCCAGCTGTAATTGGGTAGCAGTGATGAAAAACTCGCTGCCTCTCTCTCTCGCGAGCGAGCGTCATGGCATCTGGAATGAGTGTTCGAGGGCGATTCAATAAGCTACGGAGCTTTCTTCGTAATCGAACTTAAATGAATTCGTATAAACTAAACTAAATTTGACTTAGTTGACTTTAACATTTAGACTTACATTTTATACATTTGGTTTTCCTTTTGAAAATCGATGTATGTTTTGAAATGAGCTTTTCAAATATCGGAACTTATGATAGTTATGTCTTATTTTTTCAGGTCAACTGACGAGTTGGAAAGAAACTCGGACAGCCCTCAATCGGCGTCCATGTTTGATGACAAACTTTTTCATTCCATATCAGCCCCAACAAGTGCTACACTAAATGGTCGTCCATTGACACGTCTATCCCATTCCAATACTCATTCTGGTGTTCGAACACCAAACTATGACACTAGGTCCCTTTCAAGTTCGGTAATTATGGCATGCAATCCCGATAGCCATGAATATTCATTACCGAGGTACTACTTGCAGTCTACAAGGCAGTTGGAATACCCTTATGCGCATGCCCATGATACAGAGCACGTTTACACTGATCCTTATGCGCATGCGCAGCTTACAGCTTCACCAACTGAAGATGACAATGTATTTGTAAACGAAGCTTTCGCAGAAGAATTTCCATCACGGGACTACAGGGCTAACTGGGAAAATGAGTAAGTCAAATATATGTGAAAATATGTTTCAACTTCATATTCCCCACTCTATATTATGACCAACCGGAACTCCTGGTGTAATTCCGTCATCCTTCAGCATTCATCACTGAAGCTTTCCGATTGCATTAAAACCTGTCTTTGATGTCTTTTAAAGAAATTTTATTAAATGCTTTATTAAAGTGCCAATGTTTATTAAACAATACACTTGCACACGATTTCTGATTACAGATATCTTAAAGCCTTTTTAAAACTTCACCGATGATATTATAATCAGTCTATTGCATAATCGTTTCACTTTGTTTTTGTTTCTATTTCAGTATGAATTCACGGCAAGCAAGATTTCTGCACCCAATATCTACTCTTCCGGTGTATTCTTCCGACAACAGAACTACTTTTTAACCCTGTGGCAAATAGGCATGTATAGAACTACTTTTCTCATGTGCCTTAGCATTCGTACGGCAAGAGATTATGTCTTCTGTGTATCCATTCTTTTCATCCTGCATTTTGCTTATAGATTAGGATGAATCAACATATATGAGGAAAAGGCTGATCTTGAAGTACATGTATTGGGAGGCCATCGTGGCATAATAAAATATACAGTAGTGAGGTTTCGATTGACCATGGCACCGTTGTTTGCATGGGGTGAACACAGATGAAATTTCTGGTGCACGCTTAGAAAATATAACCAAATGCGCGTTGGCTTGTGAAAAAGGTCGATCTTGAAGTATTGGGAGGCAATCGTGGCATAATGAAATATAGTGAGGTTTCGTGACGCCGTTGTGTGCAATCGGGATGAACAGAGTTCAAACTTCTGGTGCACGCTTAGTGACGATAACCAAAATCGCACGTCGGTTAATATTGCCGGAAAATGAAAACTTTTGAACGATTCTTTTAATCATTTTCAGAATAATAAAAGTAGTGAAAGCGTACCCTTAACATAATTATATGATCATACTTCAAGTTCCTCCGTCAGTTATATTTTGTGACGTCATCATATCTGATTACGGCCGATTTAAAATAATGTATGTCAACTTTCTTTCGAGAGGGCCTATACAATGATATTCTATAGTTGAACTTTCTTTCGAGAGCCCTATATAATGTACACTGAAATTCTATATATTCAGTGCACACATTTTGTGCAATGTTTTAATTGGTTGCTTCTTGTCGTTTGTGTTACGATATTAACATAATTTGTACATATATTGACACATAATAAAACTTTTAAACATTATTGTAGATTGCTAGCCTAGTGATATACATGTATTGAATGTCATCTTCGGCAATGGCATATACTACACTAATGTAGTTTAAATGCAAATTAATAAGTCAAGTATAGCAATCTTTGTTCCACCTTCACGCACCTCAGTTATACATGTAAATCAGCCAATCAAAACAGCGGTACCTGAAATTTAAAAAAATGGAATATCACGGTACATGTATATACAATCATTTCCAATCTCACATATTGCTTGAATATGAAATAAATTAAATTCGTTTTTTAAAGTGGGATTTTCATAAACCTAGAGCCAGAGTAAAGTCCTTTTACTTTTATTTTATACTAATTAAAATTTTATTTATTCTCAATCCTACAACTTACATTAATCGCCCTCGATCAGCCTCGTAGAGACAGAGAAAAAAAATTGGAATGATCATCATCTTTTCTGAGGACACTACCCTTATATGGCGCTGGTTTAGGATTGAACCCGGACTGCCCGATCCACTGCACCATTGCGGCTTCACAAAAGCTTTGCTAGAGGCATCATTTCATGTGCGAATATCCGCCAATAAATGAGAAACCTTTTACGAACCTTTGCAATCACACAATGTACATGTGCTGCCATCTTGTTTTACAGATTGTACTTCAGTGCATGTCATTGGACAAACTCTGTCATGTGATATAACGCATGGGTCGCTGACTTTGTGGTACCGGATATTATTTACTTCGATAACATCCGGCGGAAGTGGCGTTGTCGACAAGGAGGACATTGTAGGATCTGGTGTTGCTTCCCATTTAACTAAACGAAAATAATTATAATATTAAGTAGATATTATTACAGGCATAACAAATCAAGAATCAATTGATTTGAAATACACTTTGTAGACTGACATGATAAAAATAATCTCTAAACAAAAGTAAATATATGAAAAATGTTAGAAAATAATGAAAGCCAAATTTTAGCTGTAAATAATCTCTAAACAAAGTAATTCTATGAAAAATGTTAGAAAAGTAATGAAAACCATTTAGTTGTAAATGTTAAATGTAGCCTATCGTATGGCAATATACTGCACAGGTTTCAATCATAGTCACCTTCCAATTGTGCTGAACATCTAGAAACTGAAATACTTTATTTTTGAAGTGTTCATCACGATCGGAATCATGTATGGTCTTAACGCCCAATCATTTCGGTCAATTTTACAGGCGAGTAATGTTTACCTTTCCATCTTCCCTGGTAATAACCACTACTCGACCAAGGAGCCAGGCCATGTCTAACTTATCCTATTATTTGGATAACGATAAAGGGAATGTACTGCATTTCTACTCTTTAAGCCAAAGCATGGCAGAGTTACTCTCCTTATCGGTCAGTTTTATGAGAAAACGGTTTAGTGTCATAAATTATGGATTACCATGTTCGATTTGAGAACCACTCATAACAAGTACAATATAACTGAAGACGAGGGTACATACATGTACAGTGAACTCCGAATATAACGACTCCGGTTATAGCGATATTCCTGATAAACGGAACAAATTTTTTGGACCCGATTTTTTGTGTTCATAAAATATGAAAATGCTTAATGGATATTACATATCCGGATATAAGGAACTAATTTAAATTGTCCCAATGAGTTCTTAATATACGGAGTATTATGACCTAGATAACTTAAGAAAGGATCGCTGGTCACAGCCGCCTGTCGATTCTTATAAAATACAGTAAAACTCATTTATAACGAACTTCTTCGGACCAATTCAATTTGTTCCTTATATCCGAAGCTTGTTACATACATATAACATTTTCTTATAAATCAAAGAGAGAAAATATATTCCTTATATCGGATATTCGTTATATCCGGAGTTTGTAATATCCATATAACATGTTTATATAAATTAAAGAGAGAAAGAAAACTCGAGCAGAGAAAAAGTGTTCCTTATATACGGATATAACTGTATATAACGAAAAGTAAAGGTTTTTTAAGTAAATTCAAGGGATTCGTACCATAGTCATCTCTATTTCTGCAGACGCAGAAGTCACAAGTTACGTCCCCTTTCAGCTGTAATACGGTACACTTGACAGAACAAAATTGGTCTTCCAGACGACAGGGGTTAACGGGGGCCACGTAGTCTACTGGTCGAAACGCATCACATATCAACACTGAAATGTAACAACAACAGCATGTGTACTGTTTTAAAGACGTTAACCTTAAAACTGGACGCATTTAAATTACATCAGAATGTTATTGAATTTGATAATTTAAAGGATAGCTACTAAAACTTTAAAGTCTCATCTAAATATTTCAGCGAATGCCGGTAAAATAAGCGAAAGAATGCGAGTTAAAATTCATTAGCCTTTCATAATGTCGGGAGGGATAAAAGTTTATTATGAGCTAAAAATAGATTAACATTCAAAGTGCTAATGGAACTTTAACTGAACAACTGAAATGTGTTTTAAAAAATGAAATGTATCACTGAAAAAAGACATTTGTTGTAAAGTCATTTTTGATTTAATCACTTCAAAGAACTGCAATATACTTGGTATTTACGGAACTAATAAGCGAATCTTTGCCGCTCACTTGGATAAACAGAGATTTCCTTCACGAGATCGATCAAATTTTCTTTGGTTTGACATGTGACCAAATGTTTTGACACCATGCGACCCAGTTATTGACACCATGTGACCCAGTTATTGACACCATGTGACCCAGTTATTGACACCATGTGATCCAGTTTTTGACACCATGTGACCCAGTTATTGACACCATGTGACCCAGTTATTGACACCATGTGACTCAGTTATTGACACCATGTGACCCAGTTTTTGACATCATGCGACCCAGTTATTGACACCATGTGACCCAGTTATTGACACCATGTGACCCAGTTTTTGACACCATGCGACCCAGTTATTGACACCATGCGACCCAGTTATTGACACCATGTGACCTAGTTTTTGACACCATGTGACCCAGTTTTTGACACCATGTGACCCAGTTTCAAACATGACCAGGAGCCTTTTAGGACTAACACAGTAAACAATGTTTATGATTGTTTGTAAAATGCAGTCTCCCTCGTGTCTAGAGGATATGAATACAGTAAACTCGGTATATTAAAAATCCGTATATAGCGAAATATCGGATAAAATTAACACATATTCTGGTCCCGATTGTTTTTTCTTTTCTTTATTTGAAATGAAAATGCTATATTGATATAACATATTCCAAATATAAGGAACAAACTTAAATGGTCCAGATGTTTTCGTTATACACGGAATTTACTGTATACGGTTGTCAAACAGCGGACGTCAGGCGATCCTTATACCACGACAAAAACACTCTGCGTGCAGGTGAGCTTAAAAGATAAATAAACCATGCTTACCGTTTAATATCAGGACAAGTATATTTAAATCAAACTCTAAAATTTTATAATTCATATTGTATTTAATTATTTTAGTTATACGTGTTATTCCGTGAGCTACAGAACACACAGGCCAACAATAAAAGGTATTTCCAGTCAGAAATTAATAAAATCCAGACATGATTTCCTTCAATGCAAGAAACACCGAGATTCCAAAAGATTTATAACGTATACTAAAATTACCATTCATAAATTTTATACTAGTTCCTTATCTTCCTTATCAAAACAATAAGTCACTTATTTCACCCTCATTTGCTGATAAATGACGTCATTTGGAATCGTATTAATATGTCCCATGGTCATGTGTAGGTTATAGATCTATTTTACATGCAGGAACAAGCAAATTTATTGGAAGACAGCGCACTATGTTTTTCCCTGTAACGGCTTACAATTCTTCCTACCTACAGATAATTTTTTGTCGCGGTAATACATTAACGGTGGTCAACATTTTATGACAATATTTACTTTTTGTATATTCTGTTAGAGATTTCTTTCATGAACAAAAAGACCCATTACATAGAGTCAGATCCCTATCAGAAATTTACATTTTATTATTAACTTTTATAAAATTTTGTTATTACTCCCCTTTAATATGAAAGTATTTAAAACGTTGAGTATTTCTTTTTTATTTCAATATAATTTCTACTTTTACATTTGAATTGGATAGATATACAAATATTTTCACATTCGAAACCAAAATGCAAGTTTTAAACCTACGTGAAACTTCTGAATTCATTTACTTCCAATCTATCTTAGGTGCGCACCCAAGATAGATAAAGGGAGGTAATAATATCTTTTCAAACTTGAATTTCTAATGAATTCCATCTAAATATATATTTTCTTATGCAAATATTTCACAAATATAATACAATAGGTCTTATTGTTCCTTCCAAGGAAGGAACTGTTTGAATAGTACAGAGACACTTGACTGAACAATGCATCACGTAAGCCGTTTTTCGGTGTGTTTCCATTATAAGTTAAACGTTGTGATATTAAAAATGCGTTCTGCCGATTGGATGAAACCAACCAATAGCCGTTGTTTCCGTACACGGTATATGTTTACGTTACTGAGGTTACTTCCCTTTATATTGCAGCAACTTCACTTGGTAAGCTATTGCATGTTCAACTTGCAGAAATCGTCCGACAATGCATTTGATTTTGCATTGCTAGTTTGACAAATAGCTGGAATGAATGTTAATTTAAATATCGTTTTGCATTGCGTAGAAATATGCTAATATTGAGCTGGAAGTATTGGCGCGAACTTATCATGTGACCATATCAAAGCAGATGTCGGAGAGTTACTGTAGCGTAGCTTGACGTAGTAACAAGTGTGTGGAGTATTAAAGAAAAGTAGACGTTATCTATCAAATACCAAAAAATTAATAACTAAATAACAATAACTAAATTAATTACTTAATTTGCTTAGACTGTCGTATTTTGTACTTCAATAATATATATAGAAAGATGTGCCCTAGAAGGAACTTTTGGAATGCTATAACTTGTATTTATATCTTTCCTTAAGCAAAGTTTACTTATGATGAAATAACTCTATCTAGGTTGGGCAACCAGGGTAGGGAAATCAAATTTTGAAAATACCTCCAGTTAAAATCTTACTTGAATTAAGCGCTAAGTGAACATAAATGAGTGTAAATGATCAGATGTTAAAGTTTCAAACAAATCTGTTACATGGCCAAATTCTAATTATATACCTTTAAAAGACGTGTGATTTTTCGCGAGGTTTTTATTTCCGCTGATCTTTGCGAATGAATCAAACAAACCATGATTATATAAAAAAAAATAGTGCTTGAACTCGCGCATAAATGATAAAGTGGAAAATCGCGAAATAAACAACTCGCGAATATAAAGACGTTTACAGTATATAAAAAAAATAGTGCGGAGCTTATTTCTCTGATGTCACAGTCCAACTTGCTGGACAATTGCATTGACTTATAAGCAGTGAATCAATTTATGGAAAATAAATCTTGGATTTTTTTTCAATGAAATGGGAGCGTTTAATTGGATTAAAAAGTAGGTCAAACCTTAAATTATATTGTGGTTACTTAACCTACGACAAACACATTTTTTCTTAAAGTGAGATAACTGAGACAGATATTTGAAACGGATCTAGTAACGCCAGATTCGATAGAATGACGTCATGGATGGAACTGCAGGCTAATCATGACCTCATTTAGCAGCGTTTACAGCTTTCCATTTTTTAAGTAATACCAAGGTTTTGTTCATAGAACAACTTGTGCAAGGTTTAGTGTTTCTCATTAACAGAAATCATTAGCAGAGTGCAACTTGATTATGCACGCGCATGGGTAGTCATGGCCACCTTATGAGAAGACCGTAGTATACGGCAAGACTTTGTGGTGAATGAACGTTTAAGGGCAAGAAATACCTGTATGGTCATACACGTTTTTTTTTAATACACGCGACGATGATTTGTAGTGTCCGTTAATTAGCCATGTCGCGTGCAAATCTTCTGTTTTTGTATGTGCTTTGTGGCCGTGCTGTCTTGATCATATAAAATGTATCACAGGACCATAAAACAGACATGTAAAAAAGCAGTGTACTATTTTTATTTCTATGACAAACATCTATCTAAATATTCTACCACTTCATATCCCAGAGTTTATGACTTGTATTTCATATCGCCTTTATGAAAAAATAAAGTAGATACAGTGTAATCATATAATGGTTACTTGACACCAGACTGCAAAAATTAATTTGAAGATGATCATCTACATTCAGTTTGATTATTCAGTAAAACATGAATATATAATACAATCTCTAATTAACTTCAACAGCTAACCCTTTCTTCATATATCTCCATTCTCAATACAGATGTAACGGGTTATCTTGCAACGCCATACTCCCTACACCGGTTACTTCCCCTTATAGCGAGCATTGCTGCCACATGTAATAGAGTATTGTTTGCGAGAATAATTCAATATTTCGAGAAGGCATAGCCTCTTATTAATAACGTTATTGTTCGAGCAAACAGTTCTTGATCTGATTTGTATCATGACCAATTTCCTGTAGTACTCTATTGAAACTGTGATCTATTTCGAATAGAGTACAGTTTTAAGCTCCGCCCCCTTGCACAAAGCAAGACATCATAAATAGATTAGTTTGCTCTTATGTAAATTCATTTCAACATTACACAATGCAGGCATTTGGCAAATTAGTAAATTCCATGTCATAGGAAGGTAACTCGTGTGCGAAGGTGTCTATTGGTTAAGGTGCTAGTCAATTCTACCTTTGACACATGGTGTCATCATATTGTCATTAGGCGCTCGTACATGACATATATCCACTTATTAATAATACAACGACTAATTAGGAGTGAGATAATGCGGTTTGTGACCTGCTATAGTAGACATATTCATTACCCTTGATAGGTTGCAAGTTGCGCATGTCGACACTAATAGATAATGTCCGAGATCATCCGTATGTGCAAACCAAACTTTTCATATCGTATTTCACATAGGAATTAACCCCAGGACTTTTAGTAAGGTGAGTACTTTCCGCTTATTTTTGAGTGTGAGTTATTCTCACTTCTCATTGGAACTTAAGTTAAAGTCCCAGGATCTTTTTTAATTTACTGAAATAGTAAAATAAATTTACGGACAGGATAATGATAGAACCAGGTATCTATTTACTCTAGAATAATGTTGACATACATCTTTCTTTCGTTTTCAAGTCGTTTCGTCATGATAGATAGTTGGCAGAAAGCCTTTCTTATTTTTTGCAATATCATTGAAAAAATTCTGCGCTATATTTCTAACATGTACTTTTCGATTCAAAAAGCAATATGAATGTCTTTGGTACAAATAAAGGTCATTTCTGTCGGGAAGACATCTTTCTGGGTAAAATGAGACCTACTTATAATTGTGCTCCACGGACTTTAAGCTTGAAACAATTGGATTTATGTTTTCACATACAAGAGAAAAAAATCGGAAAAAATAGAAACACATTTATTTAGTTTCACAAATTTAAAAAACGGCATTGATAACCTTGATCCATGGGGTAGATTATTCATTTCGAATGGGACTTTAGAATTTCTCTGCAAAAAAACTTGCCATGTGCAAAGTCAATGATACAAATATCTGAGTCCAGTGTTTCAGCTTTTGTCATATGACATCCCTAATCTATCACACATACTGTAAATTGGGTATTATTCGCAATGATTTAATTTTCGCTATTTTCGCGAACATCCCATTTCGCTAATTTAAAAATCTCACGAAAGATTCATTTCACATAGATTTACTATGTTATTTTCGCGAATAAGTGTGTCTGCTTGCAAATCGAAAAAAATCGTCAAACGAAAATTACCCAATTTACTGTAAATACAGTTACATGACATCAACGCTAGAAGCATATGTACTTATATATAGCTGTGTTGCACGATTATTACCTTGTTTGTATTCTTTTTCTTTTTTCCACTCATCATGAACGTGACAAACAGTTATCGCTTAGCCGGGCTCATTTACAAAGCCCCGAACAGGGTTTACTCGAGTTAATACACGCATGCGCAATGATATAACTATATCTCCATATCCTGAACGTATTGGGTAGGTATGTTCTTGGCATTTTGTCAGTCAGTATCACTTCTAATATAGAGCGGTATCGTTTGACTGATCTATGTTTTTACTGTCTGCAAACAGTTCTTGTTGTATGAGTTTAACGCCCGTTCTAGCCGTATTTCAGACATTTCAACCGGCAGACATTTCAACCTAACAATGGTTCCTGGGAAGTACCAGTATTGAAAACCCCATCCTCCGTAGGAAACTTTCTCACTTAAAGAGACATGGTTGGTAGCAAGGCTCGAACCCATGAGATGTAACAGTGGTTTAAAGTCGGCGATTAAACTCGACCATGGACGAGGCGTGTCTGCATGATTTCATATGACAAATTGATGAAATGTTGCTTATAAACGCAACGCTGTGTAACCTTCACACAATCCCCGTGATTTTGCGCATGCGTACTAGTCTAACAAGACAGGGTCGTTTACAAGCACTACCCGAGTACTAGCCTATTCGGGAACACAAGCTGTCACCGCGGCCTTTACCTGTTTAAGAAAAAATCAGAATTACCAAAATTATCTCCCCATAAATGCACTTTGTGAAACCCTAGCTTTTCTGGGGCAATGTATGCCTGTTATCGATCAGATGGGTCATAATTCTGTCACAGGGTTATAAACAGACGAGGAAAACTGGTAATTCCAGTGACAGACGCTAATGAACATTATTATTACGAGAGGTAGATTGTATATAATTATCATTGTTTACTAAATGGAAAATAATTAGCATCAAATGCGAGGGTGGTTACTTTTCATTTTATCAAGATGCCCATGTAACGAATCTTGAAAATGTCTCAAAACGTAGATCTATCTACAAATGTATTGACGTTGATGTTTTAGTATGTAAAAAAATGGTCTTTTTGGTTGTATTCTTATAAAAAATGTTTGGGGTCGACAATTAAAATTTAAGTCGATCTGGAGATTGTTAGCGGTTTAATTGAACCACGATCGAGTTCGGTACAGAAAGGCTTTGTTCGTTAGTAAATAAGATTTCATCTATGAATTAGGGCATTTTCGAATAAGTTACTCGAGTTACTCGGGTTGAAACTTCGCGCATGCTCAGTGGCTTAACTCTACCTATCAGTTAGAGATTTTAGTTTGTTGTCTCCCCTTTTCACTATCGGAAATGTGTATGCATATAGGTCCGCGATTTGGATTACTCTGTTTTCATCGCAATTTGTTTGTTCTATATGATAAGAAGTAAGCTGAAATACTTGCAACCACATTAATCAGATTTAAAAAATGAATTTAACAATATCCTAGTTTGCAATTATCGGCATTCCTATAAGTTTAATTGACACTGAAAGTAACTGGGATACCTCTATGAGAAACAACGGTAAAGTCAGAGGATTCCAACTGATATGTACAGTAAACTCCGTATATATCGACTCCGGATATAACGTAACTTCGGATATAACGAACAAGTTTTTTGGGCCCGATTTTTACCCTTCTTTGTTTAATGTAAAAATATACGGTTATATCGTACTCCGGTTATAAGGAAACTTCGGATATAAGGAACACTATTTTCTGGCCCAACAATGCAAAATGTATAGTAAAGTAATCGTATATATCGAACTGCAAATATGTTCAGAAAAGTTAAAAAAAATATGTTGATTTTGCATTTTTCGTTTGCCGTCTGCATTGTATTTTATAGCATACTTGTAGCTATCATTCATAAAAGAAAATAATTACAAATGTGTAACGTTTTGGTAAACTAGTTAAATGAGAGTACAAACATAATTGCTAAGTACGATATTCAAGTGATAATATTTAACGTAAATAATTTTGAGCGTTTCTAGAATGCAGACCGGATGAAATCCCATTTTTTGGAAAAAATACCTTGTAAAATATATCAAATCATGGCAAGTGAGCGAAAATCAGCTTTCTTCATTTGTATTTGTTTAGGTATTGCCAATGAAAACAGTAACTGTCTTTTTTATGTTTTATTAATCCTTCCAATTATTCTGCATAGATTTACGGGTATAAAAAAGGATACATGTAACAATTATATATCTTTATAACTCCTCAAAAAAAGGAGGTAGGAAAATCAAAAGTTGATGGTTCAGATTTTATAACATTTGACTATAAAAATACTTGTTCGATATATATTTTAGTTCGATATATATACATCGCATGTAAGGAACTTGTTCGATATACGGATATAAGGAACTCCGGATATAAGGAACAAATTTGATAGGTCCCGAGGAGTTCGTTATAAGCGGAGTTTACTGTATATGATCTACCTGCAATCTTGTTATCTTGGACTTTATCCAGTAAGGGAGATAATTTGTAACTCACTAAAGTCTCCCATTATCACTGTTCTTTATCACTGTATTAGAAAATAAAATTCTGCTTGTCCTTTAGTCAGTATGATTTATATCTAGCATGGCCAACTATTATCACCGTAACCAATTATCTCAAATCAGGGAAATTTAGTCAGAGTCAGATGCCATGATATCAGTCGATGCGAGTGTGTGTTGGTGGGCTTTCATTGAGATAATTTGGTGGCCAGGAAAACATCAACAAATAACTATATTATCCATTCATTTAGTTGCGTCTTTTAGTTTCTGTTTCCCATGTTATAAGAACTAGAGTGATGAATATGATAGCCACGCAAGTGTTAAAAAAGTGATAAAGTCCGGAAATACTTCCTGGACAAGTACGGTATTAGGCGTCAAAATCATTTGTTTGTTTTTTTTTTCAGTTTCTAATGCTGTGCGTAGTAGCCATGACCTTCACTTCCTACTTCCTGTTTATTCTTGTTATGACGCATGCGCTGGTTGTATGTTCGTTTTCCGGTCCAGGATATTATGGTAACCATGGCAAAAGAGGTCCTGCCTTCGATAAAACATTAATTCCTAAAAACGTAAGTTGGCAATTATTATATCACACTATTGTATAATATGCAGTGGGTAAATTTAATGAACATTTCTTTTAAAGAATTGTCCTAAGTTTAGTTTAGTTTAGTCCGCTTCCTGGAAAAACAAGTACAGGTGCAAATGAGGAGGTACGGTCGTGACCCCAGTGGGGCTCGAACCCGCAACCTTCGGGATGAGCGGCAAAAATGACCTTAATACAGTAATTTAGACTTTATCGAAAGAAGCAAGAAAAATATATGTAAGCGGTTCTTTCTTCTACTTATTGATATACAGTTTACAGTTTACCAGTGCACATAAGTATAACTATTTTTATAGTTTGCCCTAGTTCCTAGTTTCCAATCCAATCAATTTGTTTATTCCTGCAATCTAGACCTGTAACGTAAACATTCATTGTAAATTTTCAGGTTCCGGAGTACCCATGGACAAAGTCAGTCACTTTTCATCACAAGAAGGTCTCTACACCATTCAAGAGTCATTTATTAATCAACCAACCATTCTTGCGTATGCCTCCTATATATGAACATGCGAATATTCCTGTCAAGCCGTTTGTTGGCATGCCGACATCAATGGGGAAACACTTTTACGACATTCTGCCAGGAGGCAAACCACTAAATCATCTTTTCAACCCATATCCGCTGTTCAAAGCAACTTCCATTCCTATGTCATCTTACAATTCATTCCTCATGCGAGCACAAGACTCAAAATCTTCTGGTGAAATTCCAAAATTTTCTAAAATAAATTTATCAATAGCAAAACCAAAAATTTTATTTATCAAAGGAATTGATAAACACTTTCCAGATCCAAACCAGTTTATGGCAGCGCAAGGGCATGAAAGCGCACCAAATAGATTTACAGCTGAAGTTTTTCCTCCGAAACCTAATTCAGAAAAGGATATACTAGCTATCGATATTATGCAAGCTGAAAATAAAACGCCTCCTAAAGACCCGAAACCAGTGAATAGCCATGACTATTTCAACGTTATCAGTATACCAATCGGTGTGCCATCTGAACCAACTGGTGGTCAAGGGAATGACAATGTTATACCGGATACACCAAGTAGCGATGTTGGTTTGACAGTGGATTCTAAAACGCAAATAACAGATAAACCTATACCAGATGTTCATAGTAATGCTCTTATTGATGCGCATGTTATAGATATAAATGCGGCACATCCTAAAGTAGAACCTTTTCCAATAACAAACGACGTTGTAGCGCCTGTTGGAAATACCAAAATTAACCCAGAAGTCACGTTTGCCGATATTCCAGGTTTTGTCGTTGATGGCGGAAGCGCACATAGTACAATACCAGGTCCAACACATATAATATCAGTCACGCCTCACCGTGATGTATTACACATAAATGATGCTTTAATCAACCTACCTGGAACCAATGAAATTGGTTTGAATTCGAACGAGAACAATCCATTACTAGCACCTGGTGGAATCAGCTTGGATTTTTCTGAATTTGGAGGTGTGGGCAATCTGGCAGGGTTCAGCAGTAATGATTTAACAAATGGTGGTTTCAAAGGCGATCTCGTGATAACCGGAAATAGTGATATAGCGCGCGAAGAAAGTTTAATAAAAGACCAAACTGTTATTGGAGGTATCGCGGCATCTACTATTCAACAAGCTGATGGTGTAATAGGTAAAGTGGATCCAAACGGCTTGACATTAAATTCTGAAATTATACCTCGTGTTGTTGGTATTGATAACAATGGCGTTATCTCCGAGGTTAGCACAGTAAATGACGGTGTGAATGATGTGTCTGCGCCGGAAGAAGATACGAACAATTTGAATGCAGGGTCTGTGCTTGTTATACGGCCAGTGTCATTTCTAATGAACATAGAACCATTCGGGCCAGGTCCGTATGGACAGTGTAGGGCTCCGTCACGTGTGGTGTGTGGTGTGAGATTTGGTTGGGAGCATGTGACGGGAATGGCGGAATGGTGTCAGAGTAACTGTGTTGTATTTATGTACAGCAGTTATTGTGACGATGACCGATGTCAGTGTGAATGTACTTAAACGTGTTGTCATGGTAACAATGAATAAGACAACAGACAGTGCCGGTTTTAACGTACATAAATTTCATATGGTTGTGAGAACAAGACTGAAAATACGTTTTGCTTTTCTGACTTAAAGTTGTTTTTAGATAGAATCTATCATCGCTGTTAATCTCTGATTTTATATGAAAAATGTAGATAAATTATGATATGACAATTTGTTACCTTTCTTTAGATATGTATTTCATTATTTTCATATTGTTATAACCTTGTAATGAATTGTCAGTTAGCATGCGAAATAGATGTGATTCTATGGGATAATATGTGTTTTGTGACCTAATTTGGTACCAAGGTGTACATGTAATTTGGTACCAAGGTGTACGTGTTGCCATATACCTGTAGTGCAGATGAATTTAGACGTTGACACAGGTACGATTGTAAGCAGCGTGCAAAGTCTGAATTTACGGAATACCGTGGACATAGTCATTTTTAGTGTTTGACCCCATTTGCCCACCAATCGAATCGCTCAGATTTTCAAACAAACGTCTTTCTTTTTTATTAAAACTACCTTCTGGAATCACTAAAAAGTGGTCAATAACATTTAAGCAACATTCTATGACAATTTTTACTTTTTGTATATTCTGTTTGAGATTTATTTAATGAACAAAAAGACCCATTGCATAGAGTTAGATCCCTGTCAGAAATTTACATTTTATATACTTTTTATAAAATTTTGTTATTACTCCCCTTTAATATGAAAGTATTTAAAACGTTGAGTATTTCTTTTTTATTTCAATATAATTTCTACTTTTACATTTGAATTGGATAGATATACAAATATTTTAACATTCTGAACCAAAATGCAAGTTTCAAAACTACGTGTAGCTTCTGAATTTATTATTTCCTATCTATCTCAGGTGCGTACCCAAGATAGGTAAAGGGAGGTTATATTATTTTCTTAAACTTGCATTTCTAATGATTTCCATCTAAATATATAATTTTTGATGCAAATATTTCACAAATGTAATACAATAGGTCTTATATTTATATCTTTCCTTAGGCAAAGTATGTGTATCAAATTTTTACTTATGATAAACTAAATCTATTTCGATCGGGCAACAGATCAAATTTAAAAAATACCTCCAGTGAAAATCTTACTTAAATTAAGCGCTAAGTGAACATAAATGAGTGTAAATGATCAGATGTTAAAGTTTCAAACAAATCTGTTACATTGCCAAAGTCTGATTATCCACCTTTAATTTATTCAGAGTTCGCGCTAAATAGAAAGCACTTAAGCTCCGCCCACAAACACGGACCTATATACTCATAGGTCCGTGCCGCAAAGCATGTCGGTGGCTATGCAAAAGGTCAAATGAGGTAAAACACTAAGTAAGTTGGAATTTACGAAGTAAAATTTTAATAACAATTTAGAAATGTACGATTTTTTATAGTTGACGTGATACTTTTAGTACATTGCACTGTTTGTTTACGAGTTAGTGTTTGACCCCATTTGCCCACCAATCGAATCGCTCAGAGTTTCAAATAAACGTCTTTCTTCTTTGTCAAAACTAACTACAGAAATCACTCCGCCTACAATACATGTCGCTGACTATGCAAAAGGGCAAATGAGGTTAAACACTAAGTAAGTTAGAGTTTATTAAATATGCAAAACATATAAAAGTGCGACACGTTTAAACGTAGCCTATTTATTTCGATTGTTGTTGTATTTTACATAAACTCTCAATGTTCTGACTTGTACTCGCACCAAAAGAAAAGATCCTGTAGATCGAGTTTAAACGCCGCAGGCGGAACTCGAGCCCAAGGTTTAGGTTTAGGAGGGCCGACGCTCTACCCCTACACTGCGGCGCTTTCCTGAAATTGTGACACGTGAGTTGTTATAATGTTGCAAGTTTATTTCCGCCCAAAAGCAGATTTTATATGAATGTAGGAGGACTCGGGCAGAACGATAAAGATTACGTGTTTTAACCCCCGCTCTGTGTTTCAGTTTTCTACTCCCAACTCCATGTTTTAGTTCGCTATCCCATTGTCCGTGTTATAGTTCTCTATACCCTGACCTATGTTATAGTTCTCTATTATTTGCCCCGTGTTATGGTTCTCCATTCCCGCATGTTTTATATGTGTTCAGATTATACCATGGACCCTTAAGCGGCTTCAAAACGGCACTAGCTTAAAAATAAGATATATCATTTATTTGACATTAATAAAGAGAGCTTTGACAGAAAGGATTTCTACAAGGACGAATCTGTTTTATGGACCCAAGGTATCCCCTCATCTCACCCCAACACACAGAGACACTTCTCTCGCCGACTTCTGTTGCTACAGGGATACATGAAAACCTATTCGAACTCGATATAATAAACTACGTGCATGCTATCCTTTTCATTTTTACATAGACAATATAGTTTATGTTCTGAATAGATCGACGTAATATTTATTAAAGCAGCGTCAACCCACAGGTGGCAAGATGCGCTTCAGTCCAACTTGTGATCTATGTTCTTCCGTAGAACGGGCGAACGAACGAACGATCGAACGATCGAACGAACGAACGAACAACTGGGTTTATTAATTCTAGTCTTTAGTTTTTAAGGGGCGCCTATTTTTCTCCTGTTATGCTGTTAAATTTGAATTTAGTTTTCGGAATGGAGTTTTTTGCAGGACACGCCACCCTCCTGGTTGCTATATAGTTAATTTTGTGAGCCAAATCCCGGATAGAACATTCAATCTGTTCTATCTTCAAATTTGCTTTTCACACTTATTTATTCATTATGTCGGTAACAACGTGCGCGATCGAAATTGGTAGAAATACGCCGTTTTAATATGGAACGCCAAATCTACATATACTCAAATATTTGAAGAGGTCTTTAAATATTTGGAGAGCTCTTCAAATAATATTAGAGGTCTCAATTTCAATTAGAGATATCTCCAAATAATTATAGCGCGCAAAAATTGTAATAGAGAGGTCTTTAAATAATTGGAGAGCTCTCTAATTCAATTATTGATATCAAAAATTGATTTAAAGCGCGCAATAAATGAATTGAAGACCTCTCCAATTCAATTGAAGATATCAAAAATTAAGGTGTATTTCAGCTGTTTTTAAGAGCTCTGTAATTGAATTGAAGAGGTCTCTAATTGATTTGAAGACCTCTGTAATTGTTTTATAGGCGCTACAAATTAATTTATAGAGGTCTTGAATTCAATTAGAGACCTCTCTAAATCAATTTGAGCCGGTGAAATTCAATTTTAGATATCTTGAAATCGATGTTAATACATGCCAAATCTACATATACTAAAGTATTTAAAGAGGTCTTTAAATATTTGGAGAGCTCTGAAAAATATTTGGAGAGGTCTACAAATTAATTAAAAACATCAAAAATTCGCTTGTAGCGCGGTTTAAATCCATTGATTTAGAGACATCTATAATTCAATTGAAGAGGTCTCCAATTGAATTAGAGACCTCTATAATTGTTTTACAGCATGCAAGAAATGTATTAATGATATCAAAAATTGATTTAGAGAGGTCTCTTATTCATTTGTACCGCGCTTCAATATAATCCATGTAAAACCTTGAAATAGAGAGCTCTCAAATAAAAGAATTGAAGCGCGGTACAATTCAATTATAGACCTCTCAAAATCAATTTTTGATATCATTAATTCATTTCTTGCGCGCTATAAAACAATTATAGAGGGCTACAATTTAAATGGAGACCTCTTCAATTGAATTATAGATGTCTCCAAATTAATGGATTTAAACCGCGCTACAAACGAATTTTTGATATCAAAAATTGATTTATAGACCTCTCCAAATATTTTACAGAGCTCTCCAAATATTTGAAGACCTCTTCAAATAATTGAGTATATGTAAATTTGGTATGAATTCAAGAAATCTAAAAATGAACTTCACTGGGTTCAAATTGATTTAGAGAGGGCTCTAATTGAATTCAAGACCTCTATAAATTAATTTGCAGCGCGCTATAAAACAATTACAGAGGTCTTCAAATCAATTAGAGACCTCTTCAATTCAATTACAGAGCTCTTAAAAACAGCTGAAATACACCTTAATTTTTGATATCTTCAATTGAATTGGAGAGGTCTTCAATTCATTTATTGCGCGCTTTAAATCAATTTTTGATATCAATAATTGAATTAGAGAGCTCTCCAATTATTTAAAGACCTCTTCAAATATTTGAGTATATGTAGATTTGGCGTTCCATATTTTAATTGGATGACATATTCCCGCTAAATTATTATTCATCCGTACCTGTTCTACTAAAAGTAGAAAGTATCCAGTCAAATTTTCTAATTTTTATAGATCAGTACGGCTAAATAGCAATTTAATCATAGAGATTCCACTCATTGTACTTGACTTAGTCAGGAATACGGACAATTTCAGTCTATGTCAAAAAGTATATTTACTATATATTATATGAAACTGAACAAAAATATGAAGTTGTGCCCGTGATTGCACCCACTAGATGGTTGGGTGGTAAATAAAAAGTATTTTCCACATGTGAGTGTATAAGTCCCAAAGTGCATGGCTTAGAGCCAAATATAACTTACACAGGCGTAGGAGCGATGGCGGTGCGGGGCAGACTACTGACATGTTCCTGACTTAGCTTAATCACCAGGCTCCGTATATTACACAAACCCAAACGGGTTAAAGAGTATTCTTGGTACACCGCCTCTGAGAAAGAGGTGTAAATCTGAAATTTCGCGCAGTCGGCTGAAAATCATGGCAGAATGTTGTCCCCGTTAAACTGTGCACCAGGACACGAGACAGGTACGACGTGTCATAGTTTATCCAATTAATTTCGCATTACACGCAAGGATTGGTCGAAATATTGCTTAGAACAGTACATTATTTGTAGGGTGTGTGGGGTAAAGTAATAGAAGCAAATTTGCAAGTACACGATAATTCCTTTCTTAAATTAAAAGTTTTGAAAGAATAAGAATAGATATATACACTATAAAAGTACTTTGCTGGAAAGATACCGAACTAAATTGTATTATATTGTTTGTGTAACTTTTTAACACCCACAGAACACATGGATTTGACCGGAAACGCCTGACGTCACTTTGCACGTTTTATAAATGCAAGAGCTCAACACATATTTATTGAACAGATGTCAGTCTGCTATTTGTAACCTGGGGAGCAATAGTGACATTGAAATTTGGTTAATAAATCGGAAGGAAATTTCTTCAGCCGACAGGGGCTTCTTTGAAACTGTCATAAATTTTCGCGGGAAAAAGCATTACACGGGATTTCGAGCTGTCAAACAGGAAGATGACAGCTGTGGTAAGTGCCGTACATTGTCATTGCTAATTGAAAATTGGAACAAAATCGACTAATAAATAAAAAAAACAAGTGAACTGCCAGTCAATGGAGCATTGGTTATGATTAGGTTAAAAAAATGATTAATCTGGGGCATTAGATCTAAACAGGTTTTGAAGTCCGCAATAAGATCTATATAAAACTACGTGAATTTTGACATGTGTGCCCATGTGGTAGTAAAAAGTTGATAGTTGGTGGGGGTATTTTTTGAAAATGATTGATTTTTTATGGGAGTCTAAACTTCATGTGACTGTGCAAAATGCCACAGTTCATTTGGTGTCCCTTCTTTCAAAAGTCTAGTCATGACTCCAATGTCTTGTGAGTAAAAGACTTTTAACAGCACACATAAGTCGATACTTCATGTCCGTTGATACAAAAACTTGACGTTGAATGTAGTCATAAAAAGATTCATGCATCTTGTGGGCTATAGGTGACTGAGTTGGCTTTAAACTTGTGCAGGACCTACAGTCTGGGGTACTAACTATGAGGTTAATACCTACCAGCAAGTCATAACAAAAGCTACCTGAATGCCACAGGAGTTGGTGCTGCAGTATACATTAGTTGCATCCGTGAAATAGATTCACCGTTTGAATTTGTTTACTTGAATGTCTTTCACTCTGGGACTTTCAGTAGGTCCTTTTATTTTGGTCCCATGCAGTGCATAAATTAATTTTGATTTTTTTTATCAAACTTTCAAGTCAAGATTTTGTAGAAATGAAATTGAAACACCTCTGTTTAAAAGTCGCACATACATGTGCAAGCATTAAAAAAGTCCGGAAATCCTTTCTCATTGTGTTTTCAAACAAATTTTGATACCTTCATCTCTCTTGTGTTTGCACAGGGGCACGAGATGTCGTTGAAGCAGGATGACTATGATAGTGGTTTAAACTCTGGAAACTACATGACGGGGAACTGTGACATCTTCAAGAGAATAAATGCAATGCTTGACAACACGCTGGATTTGAATAACCTGGCAGCTTATAACAATGATCAGACGAAACGTAAGACAAATTGTTCTGCCTTCTGAATTTTAAGAGTGGACTTTGCTGGATCGGGCTGTTTATTGGGAGATGTGCTCAGTATTTTCAATATCAATTTTAGCGATAAAAATCATTTTCTCTAAATATTTTGAAGTCTGACAGTGCAGTCACACAAAATACAATTTGAAGAAAAAAAACCTCTAGAGGGTTACTTTCCACTCAACATATTGACTGAACCCCTTTGAGACATTGCTGTTAAACTTTGAAAACTTGTTTGCATCATGACCCTCATATGTTACAAGCAAAAGAAATTAACTCTGTCAAGGATTTTTAAAAAAACAAATTAATGCCCATTATGGACATAAAATCTGGGTTAAGTTTTTCGTACCAGTCCACTTTTTGACTTTAACTCTGAGATATTACATTGAAAGCTGGAATATTTGTTTACCATCATGATCCCCAAATGTTGGCCAGAGAAGGTAACTCTGTCAAGCATTTCATTTGAGTTATTGCCCTTTTCTTCTCGGAAACTCGGTTAAATGTTTTGTCCACTTGTTGACTTGACCATTTAAGATATTACTTTCAAATTGAAAGCTGAAATACTTGTGTAGCATCATAACACCTATCTGTAAGTGAGATTAGATGACCGTGAAAAAGTGTTTTTGATTATACTTAGAAATTCCTAGTTAAAAGTTGTGTGTGCAGCTCATATATATTTAACCACTAGAAAGTATCATTTTAAAGGTTTGCTGTAGTATTCAGGGATATCAAACAATTAAGTTGGGAACCTTGTCTATGGTAAAGTACTATAAACAAAAATAAATGTTTTATTCAATTGTGATATGTCAACAATGGTCAAAGGGTATGTTCCTTGCACCTGCAATGTTAGTCCACAATTGTATATAATCATATAATATTATTATTATATATTGTACTCATTTTTACTGATAAGGGGAGTGGTTGTGTAGATGTTAAGATGTGTGCAACTCATTCCAGAGGTTACGGGTTCGAGCCCCACTGGGGTCACTACCGTACCTACTCGTATGACACCAGTACTGGTTTTTGCAGGAAGCGTACTCAAGAGTGACTTGATGAGCTACAAGCTTTCTTCACAATGGAGCTAAAATATTTAGCCTAAACTAAACTATTACTGATCAATCAATGTGTTATTAAGGTATCTTGTATATTTGTGTAGATGCTCTAGCCCAGATGCCCATGATTCCAGGCCCTCATAGTCAACAAGGAATCAACCATGGCACAACTACAGGTTACCATGACAACCAATATAACAGTACCACATCTTACCAAGGTATTTATTTCAAGTTTCAGAAATATCAAGTAAATACTTCCTGGATTTAGCCAACCTGTGCATACAAACTAGTGAACATTACAAGACACAACAGTTTAAATATGAAAACTGATTTCATTGATATTTTTTGTCACTATAAATTAAATTATTAAATGTGACCCTTTTCGGCAATGTATCGTGTTTGGTATTGAAAGCCCCTTAAAAATGTTTCCAGTCTCGCGCCCAACCTTAACTTTTTTCTGCCAGCCTCAAACTCTTACGAGAAAAAATCAGAAAGAACTATTTTCAGAGCAAAAAAGGCAAAATTTAAAAAAAAAATTAAAAAAAACTGCCGACCGACCGACAAATTTTAGGCAAAAAGACCGGAAACACATTTTTTTGTTCGGCCTTAATCGATGAAGACACTAAATATTCTATTTTATATTGTGTTTCTCAGGTTTCCAGTTGTTTTACCCAAACACAGCAAACCAACAATACCATAATCAGAATTACTCCTCGCAGTACAAGACAGATCCATACCAAGGTATATAATATTAAAAGTTTTATTGTTGATCCGGATAATCCATTCATCTGCATCATCATCATAGTCCTCTCTGCTAATGGCAAAATGGCAACCAGTCATAACTGACAACAGTATAAAGTTCTGCTATTAAGACCACCCTATATTAGAACTGCCCTTGATATTCTTGAATACGAGACATTTCATGACCACAGGAACTGTGTCTTTCAAGCAGCTCGATCGAACTAGGAGAAACTAGAGCAATGTAATGAAACAAATGTGTGCAAAACCTAAAATATTAGCCCTAAATTGGCTATACAATGCGGATTGACTATGTATATAGTGAAGAAAAAACGAGTTTATGTGCAATTAAAAGATACTGTTTAGGGCATGGACGGCAATGTAGCTAGTGCTGCCTTAAACCCTGCGTGGCAGTGTCGGTACTGAATGCATGTACCATTACTCCATACCAAGGTAGGTGATGCAGGTAGCTCTTTTCACTGCAGCGGTGATATAGTTGTAGTATTCCTTGATATACTACTTTTGTGCAATCTGGGGTTTCATTTGTTTTTATGCCCCCGAAGGGTGGCATATTAAAATCGCACCGTGTGTCCGTCCGTCTGTCCGTCCGTCCGTGCGTCCCCACTTACAAATTCGTGTCCGGACTGTAACTTTGTCATGCATTGAAGGATTTTAAAATAACTTGGCACACATGTCTAGCACATCAAGACGACGTGTCGCGTGCAAGACCCACATCCCTACCTCAAAGGTGAAGGTCACACTTGGAGTATGAAGGTTATGGAATCCTCTATATATGCACACATTCGTGTCCGGACTGTAACTTTGTCATGCATTGAAGGATTTTAAAATAACTAGGTACACATGTCTAGCACATCAAGACGACGTGTCGCGTGCAAGACCCACGTCCCTAGCTCAAAGGTCAAGGTCATACTTAGAGTTTGAAGGTAATGGATTCCTCCATATAAGCATATATGCACATATTCGTGTCCGGACTGTAACTTTGTCATGCATTGAAGGATTTTAAAATAACTTGGCACAAATGTCTAGCACATCAAGACGACGTGTCGTGTGCAAGACCCACGTCCCTAGCTCAAAGGTCAAGGTCATACTTAGAGTTTGAAGGTAATGGATTCCTCTATATAAGCATATATGCACACATTCGTGTCCGGACTGTAACTTTGTCATGCCTTGAAGGATTTTAAAATAATTTGGCACAAATGTCTAGCACATCAAGACGACGTGTCGCGTGCATGACCCACATCCCTTCCACAAAGGTCAAGGTCACACTTAGAGTTTATAGGTAATGGAATCCTGTATATATGCATACATTTGTGTCCGGACTATAACTTTATTATGCTTTGAAGGATTTTAAAATAACTGTGCACAAATGTCTAGCACATCAAGCGGATGTGTCTAGGCAAGACCCAAGTCCCTACCTCAAAGGTCAAGGTCACACTTAGTGTTTAAAGTAATGGAATACTGTATGCATGATTACTCTGTCATGCATGGAAGGATTTTAAAATTACATAGCACATTTATTGAGCACATGGAGAGGACACAGACTGTGAGGCACCTCTTTCGGGGGCATTCGTCACTTGGGAGGGACAGCTCTTGTTTGTACATAATTATGAACCTTTGTACGAACTTTCTTCTAACATGAACTGTACATGATTTTATTGTGAGCTATATGACCTTGGAAGTCGATAGTTGACACGCTATAAAACACCATTCCATTCATTACAAGAATGCATCATCAAGCCAACTGTTACAGACAAGATAATTTTATTATGTGAATTTGTTCATTAGTAATGGTGAACTGTGTTGTGTATGTTACAGCTTACGTACAGCAGAAGTCAGACATGTTTGCACAGTCCCAACCTTACAGCAAGCTGGACAGTCAGAATATCCAGTTTTCTCAACAATACAGTAAACCAGACAACACTAATATGCAAATGAGTCAACCATACAGCAAACCAGTCTGTGATAATATCCAGTTTTCTCAACCATACAGTAAACCAGTCTCAGAGAATGTCAACAACCAGTTTAAACTGGATAACATGCAGGGAAGTGCTATAACCAAGACGACGGAAACCCCACAGAAAACTTCCAGGGCCATAAGGGGATCTCCAAATAACTCTGCATACAGGTATTTTTTGTTGATTTTGTACCAATCATACCCAGCAAACAAATGACGTCGTATAGACGTTGGTTAGACGTTGGACCCCGACGTTGGATCAACGTCGGATTTTGGTTGGATTTGAAAGTTTTTTAGACGTCGGATTCTGACGTCGATACAACGTCGTGGTCTGACCGTTTCCCAACGTAAATCCAACCATTTTCCAACTAAAACCCAACCGTAATACGACCTGAATCCAACCATTTTCCAACCTTAACCCAACTGTATTACGACCTGAATCCAACCATTTTCCAACCTAAACCCAACCGTATTACGACCTGAATCCAACCATTTTCCAACTTAAAATGAACAACGAAAGTGTCAGTTCAGTATTAAATATACTTTATTAGTCATAGTAATAATCATTATTAGGCAGAGACATAAACAAAACCATGCATTTCAAAACAAATGGACAACAAAAAACTCAAAATAAAGTAAAATGTCTTTCTAAAAATATCAATTTAAATTTACAAATGGTAAGAAATGTAGGTAGATTTAAGTATATTTAAATAATATTTTAAGTCAGTCACAGTATAAGCAATAAATTACGGTACTTTAAAGTACAAGCAACTAAAAGCATGTTCTCCTGCAAGCAATGGATTAAATTTTAGCTAGTAGGTCTATATCACACTTTCAAACAACATTAAATCACTGTAACAATAAAGTATTGCTGGAATCAAAACCGTAATCAATCACAGAAGAGATCTTATAGAATTACACATTGCAACAAGACAGTCAGTTGATTTTTTTCAAAATTATCTGTTTTCTTCAGTTTGATTTTTTTCGCCCTCCACCGTCCGATCTGGTGGATATTTCAAACAAATTTGGATTGAAGAGTTATGTCATGTTCTGTCAGCCTTTCCTTTACCTTTGTCTTCATTGCACTGGCTAAAATAAAAATCAAAGGTGATTAGAAACATATCTGATTACACATGTTAACCCTAAAAGTAAACATAATAAAAAAATTAAAAAATCTTAATACTTGAACATCATTTTCTCTCAAGTTGTTATTTGTCACTGAATCTATTGGCTGAAAGTTATATCCAAAGGAAAGTAATTGTTAATACAACAATTGTTTGATTAGTTATTTATGAGTACTTACTAGCAACTGCTTTTCAATGTATGAACTATTTCAGTTACTTGCGACAGAGATTGTGTGCACCATCATAATCAATGTATCAAAATGTATATTTACCGATTCATGTCCATATGCAGATATTGATGCGAAGGTGAGCTTCTGTGTAATGCTCTTCAAGTAGAACTTTGCCACAATAATCTGAAAATATAATAAAATGTAAATAGAGTTCAATAGAATTTAAAGAAGATATATGATCACTTATTAGAATCATCATAGTACATCAGTACAGAATGTTGTGGTTAAGCATAAAAAACATTTTATTTACATATGAATAAACATTTGGATTCAGTACTTTTTAAAAGTTAAAATACTTAAAGATCAAAGATGAAAGCTGAGTAATCACGTTTCCCGAATAGCATTTATTATACCATTAACCCAGATGTGCGAAGCCGAGAATACAGGTCGAATTTCCCCACTACATTAATGATTAATTATGTCATGTACACATTTTATATGCCCGTGTAGATTAAGTTGGAATTTTTGCTACGTACTTCATGCGAAACGTTTACATATCATACTTATCAAAAAGATAGAAATGGTTAATAAAATATTTTTAAAAAGCACTATCTAAACTAATATTAATGCTTATACCCGCGCATTGCGATTATGTAGAGGGTGGGTATGGACAATTCTGTTTAATCGATCGTTACGTCAACAATGCATGGTCAAGCAAACAGGTATCGTTTGTACTAATGTAGATAAACTATAAAGAAATCAAATCCATTTTCATCTTACCTTTTCAAACTGCTGTATAGCTTCTATGTTCAACTGAGATCGAAACTCCTTCGCCGGTTTGCTGTCTTTCACTTTCCGCCAACGCTATAGATTTAAAAGTAAAATGTTTACATCCGTTGAAATGCGCCACCTACAAATATATTTCCCGCATATTGCAGCGCCACCTATCTGACAAAGGGGAGTAGTTTCTAGGATTTGATAATAAAAAATCACAAAAACTTCAACGCAGTTGCAGTTATCAATTTGATCACACGATTTAATAAAATAGTTTCCGGGGATTACAAGCTTTTAAAATTACGACCTCAATCCGACGTCGTTCCAACGTCGGAAACCGACGTTGTATAGTGGTCGGGGTTTTGATGTTGGATAGACGTCGGATTGAGGTCGCCGACGTCGCGACCAAAATCCAACGTTGATCCAACGTTGTACCGACGTCGCGTGTTTGCTGGGTATATTTAGGCGTTGTCAAGAAACAGGAAAGTTTGTTCAAGACCATTAGTGTTGATATTCCAGGAGGCTTTCTATGTCATTATTTCAGGAGCTATATATTGTCACTTTCTGTGGTATGCGAATCATGTAATTTTTCTTGAATGCTCATGATAATTATTTAGTGACTGATAAGCACATTGGTAAGGATGTGAATCAGTTTAATGCTTATAGCTGTAGCTTATCTTCGGTAATTTTGTTTGTAATTGTGCTTATTGGGTCCACCAACCTCGTTGGAGGTATATTTGGTGTGACCCGATTATCTTTGGTAATACAGTAGAACCTTATCTATCTTATCTAGCAGACTGTGTAACCACTTGATTGTGCTTATTAAAGCAGGTTGCCAGTTAATAGCGAAAATTCAATAATTGCTAATATAACTAACTTTACAGTACTTGCTACCTATTGTCATTTGATTTCTGCTATTTTTAATTTTTAGTGATTATGACTCGAGTACTGGAACCCCTATGACTCCTTCAACTCCCCTGAATGAGACACTGTCACCAATAGAGCAAATATTTGGTCTCATGTCGTCTGGTGGGAAACAATTATCATCGAGAAGTAATTCTCCGTATGACTCGGACACGAGCGGGTTCAGTAGCGAGGGTTCGGAGGCGGCACTCATTGACATGATGGTAAGATTTTTAACCAGGTTTTCAATTTTGAAAATCCTGGTTATTAGATTGGGGTATGGCGGGCGGATGGGCGGATGGGCGGATGGGCGGGCGTCAAACGAAATTGTGTCCGCTCTGTAACTCTTCAACCCTTTGAAGAATTTTGATGAAACTTCAGACAAATGTTTACCACATCAAGATGACGTGCAGAACGCATGTTCCGCATGGCTGGCTCCAAGGTCAAGGTCACAGTGACATTAACATTGAAAATCCTGTCCGCTCTGTAACTCTTCAACCCTTTGAAGAATTTTGATGAAACTTCAGACAAATGTTTACCACATCAAGATGACGTGCAGAACGCATGTTCCGCATGGCTGGCTCCAAGGTCAAGGTCACAGTGACATTAACATTGAAAATCCTGTTTACATGATTTTAACTTGATTTGGCAGTCAAAGGTCATATCATCTTTGGAGGTAATTTAAAAAAGATATGATATATTATTTCATGTCTACTTTGTAACTTGTTTTTTTTTAATAAATGTATTATTAAATTCTAGAATTTCTACAGGCGCTGTTGAAAATCTGGTTTGGCGGCATTGCCGCATTTCTTGTTTAGTTTGGATGCAGAGAAATGTTTTTAGTTTTTCAAGTTAAAAAGCAAGTTTTTAAAACTCTATAATATACATGATATATGGCTCTTAGTAAAGATGATTCTTCAGTGATATTTTTTCCTGTCTGTTTGGGTGTGGTAAAATGACCATAACGATTCTGAAGTTGAAAATAGTGACAATTTTTCTCAATTTCCAAATTAACATTCCAAAACTGATGAAGTTTCAGCCATAGCTCTACAAATTTTATTGAGAAACTTCGCATATCCACGTCAGAAGAATGTACACATACAAATTACTAAAGTATCATTATGATAGTAATAAAAGGAAGTATTATGAACTTGAATGTTGCCTAAAATTTAGAAGTTTATTTGCGCAATTTTCCCCAATTAATCTGAGCAAAAATTTCCTTTCCTATTTGGTAAAAAACTTAACCGATTTTTGAAAAAGGCATGTAACACCATTATGAAATAAAAAAGTTTCACACCAGTTAGCATTACATGTATATTTCACTTTAACTAGTTACTTGCTGTCTGCAGCCAGCAGCCAGTCTCGGTGCCTTCGGACACCATAATTGGACTGTTTTAGATAGCCATGCATGTGTCATCCAAATTAAGTTTGAATGTTTTAAAGAGAACAATATATTATTCATAATGTTGTTGTTGTTTATATTGTTTGCAACTTTGCAGAACACATTGAAGTTGAGTAACCGTGAAGCAAAGTCCCCAATCACTGACCTGTCCAAGCAGCTGTACACAGCACAGCAACAACAACAGCAGCACCAACAAGCGGCCTTGCAGCAACATCATCAGCAGCAACAGCAGCAGCTGGCCCAACATCAGCAACAACAACAACAACTGATACAGTACCAGGCACAGCAGGCGCAAGCCCAGCAGCAGACAAATGCCATGTCTAACGCGCTTGCATTGCCATCTACTGATCAAGTCATTGGTAAGACTGTTATGATCCTACTCAGAAAAGATTTTATGTTTATATTTGTAGCATTGATTAAAGTCCCAGGATCACATTTATAAGTAGCTCTCATTTGATCAAGAACAATGTCTTTCTGACAGAAATGACCTTTATTTGAACCATAAAAATTCCTAACTGCTTTTTAAATCAATAAGTATCATACTAGAAACATATAGCACAGTATTTTTTTCAATAATAATGCTAAAAATAAAGAAAGGCTCTCTGGCAACTCTTTTTGTTTTCTTGAAGAAACAACTAGCATACGAAAGAAATGCCTATGTCAACATTGTTTAAGAGTGAATAGCACATGGTTCTATCCTTTTCCTATCAATAAATTTGTTACTATATTAAATTTTTTTTTTTTATTTTTTTTTTTTTTATAAAAAAAAAAAAAAAATTTTTTTTTTTTTTTTTTTTTAAAAAATTTTTTTTTTTTTTTTTTTTTGGGGGTTTTGTTTTATCAAAATTATTTTTTTAGTCGAAAACAACGCTGAAAAGGATGTTATTTCAATTCTAACATGACCAGATATTACAAAAGGTGAATAAATGCAAAGCATTATTTTGTACGCGAACACTCGTTTAACGTCATGCGGAGCAATGTGACGTCATGTTTACAGCATATCTGTTCCCGCGTTGTTTATGGTTTAATATAACATAATTTTTCTACTCTTTGTATATAGAGACAAAATCTTGAGTCATGTTAGAATGTAAAGTAAATGCTAGAATTGTGTAAATGGATGAGTAGAGGCAAAACTTGCATTTAGAAATAGAAGCAGATAGGAAAACTAGGTATTCAGACCTGAAAATGCATTATTTTATATGTCAGGCAACAGAATATCAGGCCAGATTCTACGTCCATACATGATCGCCAATCTTGATCCCTATGCCATTGACAGAGCTGCGAGGCTTCACCGTAGTGCGGCAGGTAATGGTACGTCTTCTGTTTGTTGGGGAAAACAGAAAATTGTTTTATGATTTATTTCCTTGGTAACTGTCCAATCAGCATGTCTCCGCTACCTTGTGATTCTTATCTTCGTGACGAGCACAGATCATAATCAGCCTGTGCAGCTATACACCATACAAGTTCAGAACGAAGTATATTGCAAGTAGAAGGCCATTTTTTATATTCTTTATATCTGCCTTTGATGAACCTGTTGGTTATATATCATTTGTTCGTTAATTTTACTCTTTCATCTTTCAGTAGCAAGTGGTGTTTATTACTGGGGTATGGAGAATGTATTGCTCAGTATCATATCTGAAACGTGTACACAATCATATATGTAAAAAGGGGCTTGTCTGTTGGAGGCCCTGTTGAAAGTTATAGTCAAGTTCTGCTGTAGGCATTGTATAGGCAAAAGTAAAATTCAGATGGCTTACAAGAGATGCCTTGTCTTAACCTTTCCTAGAGCAAGTTCTGTGTTTCTCTAATTTTCAGCAATGTGTGAGGCCAGCTGCACGTGGAGTGGTAAAATCCCACCAAAGAACTACAAGAATCCCACAACTTTCTCGTGCAAGGTTTTCCTGGGCGGTGTACCTTGGGATATTACTGAAGGTATGTCATAGCATCACTTGTACGTGAAGAGTAATTCTGCTGACACATGATTTTTTTCAGCTTGATTGATCTTGGTTAACTCGAGACAGTTGGCTAGGAGAACATTTTGAAGAAGGCTTAAATTCTTAAAAGGCATGGTCTGAACTTTTTGTTTTAAAGGGGCACTCCCTATATCTAGCAGATTATATTCTCTAAACATAGATAATGTGTTCAAGGAACGTAAAAAGATAAATAAATACAATTTCAAAGAAGAACTTGTGGCGAAAAATGCCTCGTTTTACCACAATTGATAAATTTAGAGGCCTTCTGTAATAAATCATATCCACTCATTAATTGTACAACAAAATATATAGGGAATGTCCTTTCAAAGTCTTTACCAAATTTATCAAGTGTTAATTATAAACAAGTTACTGCATTGTTTGTCATCAGTAAAAAAGGTGGAGCATGTGTAGTGCCTGAATTATCAAAGCACCAAGAGTACTGATTTTGGTAAATCAAAGCACTGATAGTATTGAATTAAATTAATCAAAGCACTGAATTCCTTAATAAAAGCACCAAGAGTTCTGATTTAATTAATAAAAACACTATAAACACTGAATTCAGCAATCAAAGCTCCAGGAGTTCTGAATTCTGTAATAAAAGCACTGAGAGTTCTGAATTTGATGAATCAAAGCCCTGAGAGTTTTGAATTTGATGAATCAAAGCACCGAGAGTTCTCAATTTGACCAATCAAAGCACTGAGAGTTCTCAAGTTGACCAATCGAAGCACTGAGAGTTCTCAATTTGATAAATCAAATCACTGATAGGGATAGAAAAACAGATTGGAGAAGCTATTTTGAGATGAAAGCTCAAGTTTAGTGACTTCACTATTTGAAAAAACATGTTGGTATATTGAACAAAGATTTGGGTTTAGAAACTTGGTACTTGCTATTTATTTTATTTGTAATTTTTCAGCTGGTCTTCAGGCTGCATTTGATAAGTTTGGTAGTTTCAAGATTGAATGGCCAGGACGTGATGGTAAGTACTGGTACTGTGGTCCTCGAAAAAAAACAACATAACATGGATATTTTGTTATTTGCCGATGTACAAAAAAATGGTGCTTTTTGCAAAAAAAAAGGAGTAAAATTTTAGATATAAACAGCCCACTGCTGTGATTGAGTGGTTCGAGTTGCTGACTTAAAACTTTACCACTTTAAACTCTCATTGTGTGAGGGTCATGGTTTTGAGTTCTGCTAATGACCATGTCCCTATATGAGTAAGTTAGCAGTTTCTTTCATACAACAGCAGTCTGGTACTACCAAGGATAAGTCATTAAGTAAAGTATCATGTTTTGAAACTGTTCATACCTTAACATGACTATTCTTCAGGGTATGTGTACTTATTATTCGAGTCGGAGAAAGCTGTGAGATCGTTACTGCAGGAATGTACGCATGATTACAGCACGGGGGAATATTATTACAACATCTCTAGTCGTAGGATGAGGTCAAAGGAGGTAAAAAAATCAATAAAACTTTTCAGTGTATTTTGCAAGTTACGATATGTTTTGTCATCTGTTTTAACATCACAGACTGGACTCGTTGGGCTGATGTCCTGTGATTTAGAAACTTATTAAAAAGTCCAAGTCTCGCATTTGCAAAGATAAGAAAAGTCTAAAAAAGATATCAGACAATACCAGTACACAAAAGTTCTAATATTACCCAGAATATTGGCAACTTGTGGGGTGGGGAGGGTTTAATTTCTATAGAAGTCGTCCAACACTAGTAATTTTTCACCATCATTTCTCAATAGATTTAGAATAAGAATGGAAAATTCAACAACAACACATTATTGCATTTTCTTTTCTCGATAGGTTCAGGTAATTCCATGGATGTTGAGTGATTCAAACTTTGTTCGCCAGCCCTCACAGAGACTGGATGCCAACAAGACCGTGTTTGTCGGTGCTCTCCATGGCATGATCTCAGCAGAAACCCTCTCCGTTATTATGAATGATTTGTTTGGCAATGTGGTGTATGCTGGGATTGACTCCGATAAACACAAGTATCCAATCGGTAACAAGATTTTGAGGTTTTACTCTTGATTCAAAATTTATTGAGAATACAGTTTTAAACGTACACCATGATAATGGTCTGTTGGTCAAAATTTAGCAAAACACCGGGCTCCTTAATTGACTGACTTCTCTATGATTTGTTTACATTTTTTACATTTTCTTTTGAGTAACTCCTTTCTAAAAGACTTAATTCTTTCTGACATTTTAGTAACTTTCTGCCATTTTAGCACCTGAAAAGCCTTTTTACAATGATGTTATCAAATCTGTGTGGCTAATGGCACATGCTTCTGTTGGCATGCTACCTTTGGCATAAGGTTAAAGTTCTGCTTTAGACCAAAATATAACAGCAACATCAGATTAGCAGTAGATCTCTTTAATTAAATAGTTAAGATAGTCTATTCCAATGAAAGTGAATGGTAACTACATCTTGTGTGTATTGCTACGAACTCCATACATCATGACCTGTAAACATATGACAAATCATAACTAATCTTTCTCATAATGGACAAATACACATATATGTATCTATAGATTCAGATTACATAATAAAATGATTATATATTCAATTCAAGGCAATAACAGATGGAGACTAGTGGCTTACAATCATCTTACTTATAAAACCAACAATAATATAAAACCTTGACATCTCTTACAATGGTGTACCTAATTATATCCTACTTTTATCAGTAAAGTCTGTAACTCACCAGTGTGTGGCACTGTCCACTATACAGCTTACTCAACAAATGTAACACAACTTCACACACATCACTTCCACTCTGTTTGACTGGTCAGTAAACTGTAATTTTAGAGGTTATATAAAGAACATGTGACGAAGATATTGGAAAGATAAAGTGATTCTTTAGTTAATATAAAAAAAGTTAGTCCGTTACCGCCATTTAGATATATACATGTATGCAAATTCTGCATAGCTATAAATTACCGAAATCTATTAGCCCTACAAATATTTGAAAAATGAAAGCTGTACACTCTTTACCAAGATGAATGCAATCACAATGCAACTAGTACATACCTAAACAAACTATTCCCTTCCACTTGAAACAACTACAACGAAGAAGACGCTTAGCGTCTTAACCTCATAGCGGCAGAGCTACCTATGTTCTTGCGGAAATTGTGCATTGACCAACAAACAAAACGATGCCTAAACCAATCAAATTACAGGTGATTGAAACTCACTACAGGAAAATATCAAAACGAGGTTAAAAGAAATACAGATACACCAAACAATTATAACACAAAGGTACCAGGGAAATCTCGTCCTGTTACACTTCTGTCTTCAAGAATATCCACCATGTGATGGGAATGTGACTGATATCCCAGGTCATGTGACTAATGATAAACCAATCATAATACTTAAAAATATAGTAAGCCATGTAATAAAGTGTGATATACACCAAGAGATGCTCAGTTGATTGATAACTTTTCAGGAAGTGGGCGGGTCACATTCAGCAGCAGAAGAAGTTATATGAAAGCCGTACAGGCTGCATTTGTGGAAATCAAAACACCAAAGTTCACAAAAAAGGTGAAAAAAAATTTGTTTGGTCAAAATTGTTTTAACACTATTGGTTCTAAAACCATGCTAAGTGTGAATTTGAGAGAATATGACTTTGTTTAGGGAGGGGTACGTGCAGGGGTAGAGCTTTAATTTCTAAACCAGAGGTTGCAGGTCCAAATCTCTCTAAGAAAATTTGACCATGGTATCCAGAAGCTGTTATGTAATAGCAAGAACTGGTCCAAACTCAAGAAGCATTATTTGTAGCTAATTATAGAAGTTGAAAGAACTGATGATTCCATGATAATAATCTGTGTAAAATTAAGGTGTGAACAAGTGGTATCATAAGAGTTTCTCATATTCCCTTTAATTCAGTATTTTGCTGATACAAAAATATATGTCACACTAAAGATTGAGACTATGTTCTTTGATTCTAAGCTATTTCTTTGCAGGTTTCTAACACTTACTACTTTGTCTGTGTTTTCTCTAGATTATGATATTTTAGTCAGTGTTCAAATCACGAAGAGGAAAAGCATTCTTGTCAGCAATGTCACAGTTTATGATGTGACACCACAGTTATATTGTATGTGACAGGCTTTGGACCACTTAATTGTATCCAAAAGAAAGTACAAAACTTTATTCATAAGTTATGCCATGTTTTAAGGTCTAAACATCACAAATGTAAATACACGGTCTTGCTCCAAGTGGTCTGGTCTATCGCTCCTGTGTCTGCTATTGTGTGTTTACTCTAAGACTTGCCTTACAGGCATTAAATCATTATAAACAGGATAACTCTTGGGTTTCGGTGAAATTATAACACATTATTACACTGCAACCAATACATGTAACATTATTTTATTATTTCACTGAATGGGCACCAAAAGTGATACTTTCACCAACTTAACAGTGAGTTTATCTATTAATAATCAACGTTATATTTCATACAACATGAACCTTTTTTTTTCGACTAGTGCAGATCATGATCAGACAGATTTTTCCCACTGTCTGGTCATGATCTCTACTGTTGGCTGTTCAGTTAGTAGATTTTCAGTGATCATCACTTTGAACAGGGAATGGTACTATCCTAATTAAGTGATGGAGATGACCCTTTTTGGAAATTTAGCATGTAAAAAGTTTTTTCTTTCGTGTGTTAGATCCAGATTGATCCATATCTGGAGGACAGTATCTGTTCACTGTGCAGTCTGCAGCCAGGCCCTTACTTCTGCCGGGATCTACAGTGCTTCAAGTATTTCTGCCGAACTTGTTGGTACTGGAAACATGAACCGGATGCGCTGAGGAACCATAAACCTCTCAGCCGGAACACGAAAGGTCACGCAAGCCTGGCTTTACTGTAGGTAAATGCAGTTTTGTTATAAAGTAATGTTCTTATTTTAAGACCTCCCTTGATATTTTGACCTAACCTTTCTGAACCAAAGGCGAGTTTCATTGTGAAAATTTAAGGTGTGGAAAGTAAGACGGGGTTTGGACAGGTCTGGGAAAAATGATCTTTTTCTTGAAAACTCATGGAAAGTTATCCTTGCTTGTTTAAGAAAGTTCAGGCTTAAGTCTTTACTTGTGACGTCATTGATAGGTTTTTGTTGCCTTTCAGAGATGGAAACCTGTACAGTAAACATCTGTATATTACGACTCGGGGGATATAGCGAAATTCTGGATATATTAGGAACAAATTTAAATGGTTGCATGGATCGTTATATTATTACAGAGTTTACTGTACTAGAATTCTTTCTGATATGCCCATGTCTCAGTGGGTAATGTTATGGGATCATCTGCCAGGGACAGAATCCATCGAAGTTGTCTTCTGATGCCTGAGTTTAATAGATTCTTCTTTGTCTTTGTCAAAGTTTTCGCATTATTCATAGAGAAATATTAACTGTGATTCAAGACACTTTGTTTCCTTGTCAGGTTGACCAGTGAAGAGCAATTGACTATAAGCAATGGAAGCCATGACCAAGAATGGCACTGAACAAGCCGGTGCTGCTAGCCGGAGCCGAATATACTGGAGGCAGTGCTGAAATTTATAAATAGTTACAATGCAAGAACAAGGCAGTTCTGAATGGCTTTACAGGGCAGTAAAGTTAATGAGGGGGAACCAACCTTTAATTGAATCAGTGGAATGAGAACCAAGAATGAGGTAATTGATAACTTTGTTGGAACTGGGTATATGTTAACTAACTTGGTGATGCCGGGAACCAGGGAGGTTCTCTTTTTCGTGAAATGGACTGAATCTGCGGGAACCAGATAGGTTCATTTTACTAGAATTTAAGGATGAAACCTTGACAGATGTCTTTCACATATGTTTTTGTTGTCTTTCAGTAAGTACATTTAGATATTTTGTGTTTACTTGTTGATTATTTCCAAACTTCTGATTTTATATTTTCTATTACACTGTGTTGAATTGTGCTTCTGGGAATTTTTCTTTGTTACTAATTTTATTAATTTTGCTAAAGAATGATTAATTTAGCAATGAACTAAAAAAAAAAATCAGAAAAAAAATGCAAAAAATATGAAAGAAAAAACAATTTTGTTTACCATTGTGTTTGTTTTTCCATTTAAAAACTTTTTTAACCTGACTGTAACTTATGTGTTCTGTACTTCGAATGTGTGTGCTCTGTGACTCCATGAATGTGTTTCATGTATTTTCTGTATTTCTTGAAATTTACTCCTACTTCTTGTGTGTTCTGTCCTTCTTTAATATTGTGTGCTTCACTTCATGAATGTGTTTTTGTGTGATCTTCTTAAACTTTATTCCTGCTTCTTGTGTTTTCTGTACTTCTTTAAGTGTGTGTGCTTTGCTTCATAATGTGTTTCTTGTGTGATCTTTTTAAATCTTATTCCTGCTTCTTATGTGTTCTTTACTTCGTTGACTGTGTGTGCTTCACTTCATGAATGTGTCTTGTGTGATCTTAAATCTTTTTCCAGCTTCATATGTGTTCTGTACTTCTTTGACTGTACTTCTTTTCACTTCATGAATGTGTTTTTGTGTGATCTACTTGAATGTTATTCCTGCTGCTTGTGTGTTCTTTACTTCTTAAACCATGTGTGCACTTTACCACGTAAAGATGTTCCTTGTATATTTCAATATATCTTGAACCCTTGTCCCTTTTCTTGTGTATTTCGTATTTTCATTAATTGTGTGTAATTTGTTCAATGTTTGGTGAACTCCATGTGTATACTTCTTATTTATATTTCATTATATATTTGTCATTTAGTGCTATTGGAATCAAGTTTACATTGTTGACAGTTTATATTGGAAATGGTTGTAAATAATATAATATCTTGTAATAATATTATGTTGTAAATGATTTTGAAATTTAAGTGCAAAAGAACTGTGCTTACATAATTTAAGTGTGCTAACTTGGGGTTTGATTGAGCTAAGTAATGGTTTAATGAAGCTAACTAAGGGTTTAATTGATTTTCAAAACTAATTTGACTGCAGTGCTGTTTGAATAATTTTGGCAGTCATTTATCTGCATTATTGCAACATCTTTAATTGGTTTTAATTTGTCGGTCTTTCGTAAAATTGTAAGTTTCTTTAAAACAAAAATGAGTAGATTGCAGTGGTTATTACTTTATTTTACTAAATGACAGTTTCAGATCCGGTTTATTTTAATTTTATTTATTACTGAACAAACATGACATTTTAAAGAGTAAAAATGAATTCCTAATCAATTTATGAATAATCTGTAAAACTGTGATTTGCTTTTGATTTAAAATACCAATTGGATTAAGATCTTACAAATTTTTATGTCGAAGCTGCATTTTCATATACAATATTGTCTTATTTTTTATTTGTGTAAGCAGAAAACCCACAGATCTTATACACTGATTCGTTAATTACAAACATAAATTCACAATCATAATATTTTTTTTAACTACAAAAGTGTATGTGCCGGAATTATTTCAGGTTGTGATTTCAAATCAATTACGACACGTCTTACCTAAATTTTTAAGATTTTATTAGATATGCAATCGGAATCACATAAATCAGTAACCACCAAACTGTTTGGTGGAACTCAAATTTCTATTTGAGGCAACAAATTTGGAACAGTAAATTTTATTGCACAGTTCGCTCTATATTATACATTGTAATGAACAAAAGATAACATTGACATGACATTTTATATGGATACAATTTTTTAACATTCTTTTTTTGTCTTAAGATTTTATACTATTTATTGAATAATCCCTTAAACCGTTGAGAGACAGGACCGGTATTCAAAAATCAGTTTAAACCAAAAAATTGGTTTAAACCAAAACCTTTGAAGCTCATCTTTGCACATCTGCAAGGTGAGATGAAATGACCAGGATCCATCTGTTATATATATGTATATGTTTCCATTAAATTTTGTCAATGATTCATGCTTACAATATATTTAGGTCTCTATTTCTTAGTACTGCTTCTACAGAGTCGATGCTTTCTTCAGATTGTTTTCAGCAGGGAAAGGATGCTTCCATATACATGTACTTCAAAGATACAGGTAAAATAGATAAACAATAAACAGGTCACATGACACTTCAGACTGTATGACTATCCTATCGACCAGAAAACCCCATACTTCGCATCCATAAGAATGCATTTTAAGATTTGCTTGTTGCTTAGCTTGAACATTTAGCCAACCGATAAGAAATTGCTTTTGAAATCTAGAAGAGTACTTCCTTCTGAAACCTGACCAATGATGATTCACTCGACGTGATGTACCAGGTGAGTGCACAAGGACCAGTGTGTCTTTGGTTCAGATCCAAATTTCAGAGTATCTGGGGTCCGTATATTTTATATATACATGTATACGGACCCTATAACTGTGTTTTGTGATTTCATATCATTTGGAGTTTTCTTTGGAAATTTATAAATATCGATTCAAGACCAGGTTTAAGAGGTTATTAAAGCTGCTTTAATATGCAGGCAGGTTTTAAAATTTAAGTTGATTTTTTTTTCAGTTTACTGTTTAGAATTTATCAACTCTGAGATTAACATGCAGGAGAAATATCACTTTTTATCTTTGTGCATTTAAGTACAAACTGAGTTTTTTAACAGTTTGACCACTCTCTTGTAATATTCTCTTTTAAGTCTTCCTTTTTAATAACAGAACTTTGATTCGAGACTTCATTAGTGTAATTTCTTCATTTTAAACTTCACATTAATGCAAGACACTTTTACCTTTTGGTTCATTATATTTAATAAAAAACACAGGCAGTGTTATTTGTAAATGTGTTTGTTTTGTTCTAAAGAAATATTTGGAACAAAATTTAGTAAATATCTATTGTGTGGTACTGGAAATGTTTGAAACACAATATAGTAAATAGCTGTTGTGTGGTACTGGAAATATTTGAATCAATATAGTAAATATCTGTTGAATGGTACAGGAAATATTTGGAACAGTATATAATAAGTATCTGAAAATATTTGAAACAGAATATAGGTAATGTCTGTTGTGTGGTGCTGGAAATGATTGAAACAGAATATATTTAATATATGTCATATGGAGCCGAAATATTTTGAAACAGAATATAGTAAATATCTGTTGTATGGTACAGGAAATTGTTGAAACAGAATATAGTAAATATCAGTTGTGTGGTACAGGAAATTGTTGATACAGAATATAGTAAATATCAGTTGTGTGGTACAGGAAATTGTTGAAACAGAATATAGTAAATATCAGTTGTGTGGTACAGGAAATTGTTGAAACAGAATATAGTAAATATCAGTTGTGTGGTACAGGAAATTGTTGAAACAGAACATAGTAAATATCAGTTGTGTGGTACAGGAAATTGTTGAAACAGAACATAGTAAATATCAGTTGTGTGGTACAGGAAATTGTTGAAACAGAACATAGTAAATATCAGTTGTGTGGTACAGGAAATTGTTGATACAGAACATAGTAAATATCAGTTGTGTAGTACAGGAAATTGTTGAAACAGAACATAATATTTGAAACAGAATAGAGTAAATGTCTGTCATGTGGTACAGAAAATATTTGAGACAATATATTAAATATCTGAGACAGAATATAGTAAATATCTTGTATGGTACAGGAGACTGAGAACAACAATTGTAGGATGGTCTAGGAAATATCTTCAAACGGAATATAGATTTAGGAGTTACTTGTAATATGGTGTACTGAATATACCATAAATATTCGGCCATAAGTCGAGGCCAGTTTTCAAGGCAAATTAAGTTCAGTTTTTGGTCGACTTGTAGCCAAGCATATACTGTATCCTTTTTTGTAACATGATAAAGATACTGATTTAGGGGTTTTGTTGAAGAAATATTTTTACTATTAAAATAAAAACAGATGAAACTTGTTGTAGACTTAAAAATGAATTATCCATTCAGTTGAAAGAAAATGCTGTGTACTTGTTAAATGTAAATGGTGTTTCCTATAAAAGGGAGACAACTACATCAATGCTAAAGTAGTAGAATAATGTATACTTTTGTACAACAATGTAAGAGTTAACAAAGTATGGACAGCCAAAGAGGCTATTTATTTCATTGTTACTCAGGTTGAAATCTACGTAACTACGCAGAGTGAAACATTTTGGTAGGCATTTATAGCTGAATACATGTAGGTTATTTTGGAAACATAACAGCTTGGCACAACTGTTCTGAACATGTCAGTTTGCAGAAAGTACAATATTCTAATTATTGCCCTTAATTATTGAGTTACCTTCCTTTGCATTTGGCATAACTCTTTGAATACTGAACGGAATTTATAAAAAAAAGTGCTTATATATAGTGGGTATTGCAGGAAAGTGCAGGTGTCCAAAGAACCATTATAATTTGATACATATTTATCTGTTTAATGAAAGTGCTACTGTATCTAAAATGTATTGTCCTTTTGGAATATTGGATAAATTCAATTTGCTGTATATATTTATATTTTCTTTTGTTATTCACTGCAGAAATATTTGCACTGTTTTTTGAGCATCAGAAAAGACTGAAAATTAAAGAATACTTTTCAGCCAACAATTTTGTGTTCTTGTCATTGTTTCCCCAACTCAATCCCAATTATGTCCTACCATATTAAAATTGCACTGTCCATCTGTGTGGCTATCCTTCCATTTTAAGCTCGACTATTCAAAGAATAAGCACTCACCCCGACATCTGTGTCTGCATTTGTTAAAGTGTTCTAAATAGTCAAATATCTTGAATACTATAAAATGTATCGACCTGAAACTCAAACTGCGTGTTTGGCATCAACATCTACACAGGAGGAAACAATCCCCATTACTCTGTTTTGAGATTTTACAGATTTATGCCCCTTTTTAGCTCACCTGAGCTGGCTCAGGGTGAGCTATTAGAATCGATGATTGTCCGTTGTCCGTCCACATTTAGTTCGTTAACACTCTAGTGGTCACATTTTTGCCTCAATTGTCACATTGTCAGGATGTTTGTCCCAGTAATTACTCGGACGAGTTCGAATATGGGTCATCTCGGATGAAAAACTAGGTCACATGACCCAAAAATAGAAAAATCTTGTTAAGGCTCTAGAGGCTACTGTTTCAGTCCAAATATCCTGGAAATTTGTCAGAAAGGTTAGTTTGATGATTTCTAGCTCAAGTTCGATTATGGGTCACTGGGTAAACTAGGTCACACACCCCAAATATGGGAAAACCTGGTTAACACTACTAGAGGTAACATTTTCAGCCCAAATCCGGAAGATGTCAGAAAGGTTGTTTGATGATTTCTAGCCCACGTTCGAATATGGGTCATCTGGGGTCAAAAACTAGGTCACAGAGCCCAAATGTGGAAAAACCTTGTTAACACTCTAGAGGTTACATTTTCAGCACAAATATCCTTGAAATTTGTCGGAAAGTTTTGTTTCTAGCTCAGTCGAATATGGGTCTGGGGTCAAAAGGGGAAAAAGAAATATGGGAAACCGGTCACACAACCCAAATATGGAAAAACCTTGTTAACACTCTAGGACATTTTCAGCCCAAATTCCTGGAAAATGTCAGAAAGGTTGTTTTGATGATTTCTAGCTCAAGTTCGAATATGGGTCATCTTGGGTCAAAAACTAGGTCACAGAGCCCAAATATGGATAAACCTTGTTAACACTCTAGAGGTTACATTTTCAGCCCAAATATCCTGGCAATTTGTCAGAAAGGTTGTTTCTTCTCCAGTTCAATATGGGTCATTGGGGTCAAACTAGGGCACAGAGCCCAATATGGAAAAACCTGTTAACCTAGAGGAACATTTTCAGCCCTATCCTGGAAATTTGTCAGAGAGGTTGTTTTGATGATTTCTAGCAACTTTGTTAAAAGCAGTTGTACTCTGGTGAGCGATAAAGGGCCATCATGGCCCTCTTGTTAACTTGGAATTTTTGGTTAAAGATTTTTATAGTCAAATATCTTGAATACATTTGTACTAGTGAATCATGAATGTATTGACTTGAAACTTAAAATGTATGTTTACTATCGACATCTTCACCAAGGTTTTTGATTTTTGAAATATTTATGCCCCTTTTTAACTTAGAATTTTGTCAATAGTTTTTACAAGACTATTTTATGGAAATACTCAAAATGGCTTACTTTTGAAGTGTCATAGAATAATTATGCATGCTTTTTAATTTTTTTTCATATCAATTGTGAAACATTACAAAGTTATTCATGATCAAATATACAAGGTCATGTATTTCTATGAAATTATCCCCCCTCCTCCCCCCAGTTGGCTTACAGAATCCAGAGTAAGGCTTTTCATGTAAAGTACATTTTTAAAGGTCTTTGAACAAATTTCATAAGTTGACTAATTCTTATAGACAATTGCACAATACACCAGTCCTGTTCTTAGACAAAAACCCCATTTTACCGACAAGCTTTCAAATAGTCAAGCGTGCTGTCATGAGACAGCTCTTGTTTTCCTTTCTGGGCTGTAACTTTGTCCTGTGTGAATGGATTTTCAAATCATATTTCACAAATTTTCAGCACATCAAGCTGACATGTCGTGTGCAAGAACCACATCCCTACCTCAAAGGTTAAATTCACACTTGGAGTTTAAAGGTAATAGAAACCTGTATATATGCACACATTCATGTCCAGACTGAAACTTAACTCAAAAGGTTCAGCATCTGAGGACAATGTGTCACATGCAAGACCCACAACCCTTCCTCTAAGGTCATGATTGGAGTTTAAAGGTCAAGAAATCCTTTATACATGGTAACTGTCTTGCATGGAATTATAATGGCGCAATAATTGTTGAGCATAATTATGGAGATGACATGTCATGCACAAGTCCTGCATCCTTACTGTGAATGTCAAGGTCACACTTGGAGGTCAGACATTTTAGAATCCTGTATATTGTTGTGCACGTTTGTGTCGGCATTGAAACTGGTATATACATTGAAAGATTTTAAAATGAATTTGAACACATTTTCAACAAAATTCATGCGCTAACCCCACGACATGTAGACAAAGGCTGTGCACAAGTACAATTTATTAGCCCACAACTTAAAAGTCAAGGTTATAGACTGTGAGACACCTTTGTCTCTTATTAGGGACAGTTGTTGCTCACATATCACATACATTCATACCATCTGCACATAGTTATGTTAAGAAACTTCTTTTCACATAATCCAATTGTGGTCACGATATTTCATTGGATGCTTCTTTTTCAGCAGACCTTGGACAGTTATTAATTTAGTGAAACAAGCAACAATAAAAATATGACCCAGTTTCTAACTTTACCAGTAGACCATCAAAACATGCACTCTTGCTTATTTTCAAGATGAGGTAAAAATGTGGAATAAGAGTGTTCACAAGGTTTTGTATGATTTGACCAGGTGACTTAATTTTGACCCCACATGACCCAGTTAGACAAAACAGATGAGGAACGGTTGACTAATTTTGAAACTCTCACAGTAACGTTGTTGCCTAATGATCAAAGGCATTACAACCCCCCCCTGCATAGAATTTTTATAAACTTTATAAAATGTTCATTTCATGGAGAAAACATACAATACCCGTTTCAAGCAAATTTGCTCAAGGTAGAAGTCACCTTTAGGGTCAAAGGTCCTGTTTCTATAACTCGCAAATCTTTTGAATGTTTTCCTTGAAACTGGGAAAACGTTCATCTAATAAATATTAAGAATGTGAAGAATACGCTTACTCAACTATGTTTGGCTCAAGGTCAATCTCCTTAACCCTCTGAAGGATTATCATCCAACTTTGGTCAAATGCTCCTCAATCACGATGACAAAGGCCAATGTCACTGGGTCAAAGGTCATGTTACTTCATCTCACAAACCCCTTGAAGGATTTTAATAAAACATAGAACATGGCAATACTTCTTTCACTTGTTGTTTGCATGATTTTTGAAACCTTTGAAACTGATGTCAAACTGATTGATGTATAAGTGTGACAACAAACTCTTTGTCATTTGTTAGCTTACTGTTTCTGAAACTTTACTTACCATATGACATGAATTTTATTAAGGGCACTAAGTGATATAAACACGCAGAATGTTTTAGTTTTGACTCGTAAGCCTTGAGGACACGGGTTTGAACACCACTTGTCACAAGAATATTTGAGGCATAACAGTACCCATTTTCCAGGGATGTCTTCAAGCCAATTTTCATCAAGCTTATAAGGCCTGTTTGTTTTACAAAGATTTATATGCTAGACAAACCTATTTGGTCATATAGCATTTCTAGATGATTGTCTGTCCACAGGGCAATGGACTTTTGATTCAAAGTGAGCAATCTCTGGGCCATCTAGGCCATGTTGATTAAACTATGCAGGGATGTTCGCATGAAATGATACAAAATTGTTCAAGATTCCATTCCATGCAGAAATTGATTCTAGAGCAACAAATAAGGCAAACATTTAAAAAACTTCTGCCAAACTGAAGGCCTTAAGCTTAATATTTGGCAAATAGCATTGTCTGGTTTGGACCTCTTCCAACATTGTTTAATTTGCCTCCGTGGGTGATTGTTTTACAAGATGTAATAGAAGAACCTACTTGGTATACAACATTCTAGTGATCTTACGGGCAAGTGGACTGGTACCAAGGGAGCGATGTTGGGCCATTTTGGCCCTCTTGTTTTGAGAAAGATGGAATGTACAATTTTCAATATTCAGAGCAAAATAAGGCAAAATGAAATAAATTCTAGTAACTGGTTAATTTCTTGCCAATGGATTAATAGTTTGGCTAGTAAACTGGTTTTTGCCACCAGTAAAAATGACCAAAATATGGTTCTAGAACACCTCATAAATCTAGGTGCTACCAACCATGGCATTTTACAGAAAGTAGTTTCTTATAGTGGATAAATTAGGGTTCATTTGGTTCGGTTGACAATATTTTCTTGATTTGTGACCAGACAGACTTATTCTTTAATTCTTAATTTGCAAAAGGAGAATGCTCTTGTGGTAAATCTATGTGAAATGAATCTTTTGCACATTAAGAACAAAACACATACATGGATTCTTCATGCTTTATTGAATGTCGTTTTTTTTCCTTCTCCAAAACAAATTCCACATATAATTAGAAACAATTGTAATAAGGTTATTATCATCAAAAACAAAAAAATTTAACACTTAAAAATTTCTCCCCTCATAAGAATGATTATACACATTTCGTTTGATTTTTCTCTCTGTAATTTAATGACATTGGCTGAGGCTGAGGACACGACTGTATTTGTAATAGATTTGACTAATTTTTGAGAACAGCCAAAGATACTTCTTTCACCTCCTCAGACATCAGGTTCATGCTTTGGTTATGAGATTCCAGTATCAGATAAATCTAACAAATTTTCGCATTTATTCATTCATAAGTCTAACTGAACATAAGACGCTTCCCCTACAATGTAGTAATAAACTTTCATTTATAAAGTAATGGCTTTACCTTATGACAAAACGGTTTGTCTAAGACTGAGAAAGAAAACCTTAATTCATACTTTTATATTTTAGACACAATACTGGTATGAATATCTTTACTGACTTTTGTCCTGTAAACTTTTCAAATTCTGAGTTTGTAACAAAAAGAAATACAGAAAAATTGGTCTTAATGATGTGTGCATTATATTAATTCTGTAATTGCTTCAACTTCATTTGAATTACTTTTTTTCTAATTATACATAGTTATGTATTTACTAAAAATGTTAAGAATGAATTTTGCTGTCCACTACCGTACCAGTATCTAAGACAGACTACACTGTAAAAAATATATATCTTAAAACTTCTGAGGTAACACAGGCAGTAGCTTTTACTGCTGCAGCAAAAATAAGAAATAAGCCAAACTCTACAAATAAATCTGACACAAAAGGGTTTTCTTCCTGTAACAGAAAGTATGCTTGAGAAATAGTAGGACAATATACACTTTAAGGTTGTCAATTATTACAAATAAATTTGTTTTCTTTCTCTAAAAATTTTTTATGAAGCATTTACTGTTCAAACAATTTTTAGTGCAAAATCTGTTACATCTTTTCTTCAGTACAAGAAATAGTACCCAAACTAAATAATGAACACAAACAAAATGACTTCATTTTCGAAAAAATTTCAAATGCATATGACGAGGTATACTTATGACATCATTTTCAAAACATGATGTATTTTTGTAGAGTTGCATGGGTTTCACTGACTTTTTAACTATGTACTGTATGACAAGAGTCTTGTTTTTAATTAAAGCTGCTCGCTCATTCACAGTTTCGGTAAAGTTTTTGGGGAAAAAAATTTTTTATTCCGCACAATGTATTTAATACTGAGACTTCAAACATCAAACTGAAGCCTTGAATGAATTCACGATAAAAAAAAAAAATTATGAAAAAAAATATGAATTTCTACTTAAAAATACTTCCAAATTGCACAAAATTCAAAAGTGTTTGTATTGCTTGATGTCATTTTTTCGGAAATATCGTCATGCAACAGCTATGTTTCTGTAAATTTTATCTATTTATCCGCTCACATAGTTGTCTCCTAATTTATAGATATTTGAAGAAAATCTATTTTTAGCAAATCGGTGGGTGAGCAGCTTTAAGGTTCTTGATGAAACATGTTACTATAAATAGATCAAAAGTTCTTAAGTTTTCTCCAAAGAATATAAAGCAGAAGTTTTCTCTTAACAGAATCGAGGGTTGACTGCAAAACTGTCATAAGTCCTTCTGCATTTCATACAAGTTAGTACAGTTTTGTGATGAACCCTTGAAATACAATTTATCTATAGATACATCAATTTTTCGTGTGTCTAAAAAGCAACTAGATTACTGGTTACATTTTACAAGAGTCAAATGCATACTACCTCAAAAAAAAAATCTGTCAAATTATAAAAGCAGCTAACATTGTATTCATTAAGCAACATACTAAAATTATAGGGTTTATGGTTTTGAGCATACAAAAATTAAGTAAACTCTCAGCTATAAGCCAGATACTTATAGCTCTTTATAAAACCTCATTTTGCACTAGTAACTACAAAATAAATTCAATTATTCAATTGACTATTTCAAATTAAAACAAGATGAAAGCATATCGCAAAGTTTCAGCGGTATTACTTTCAGCTCCCACCTATGTGCATACTGGCTGACTGGAAAAATATCTAACGGAATCCAAGTCATCATTTATTCCATAATGCACTGCCCCCGACTTATATTTAGCCCGACCTATAGCTGAGAAAATACTTAGAACTACATATAGAGCAACGCAATATGTAATGCTTGTGAGAGCATGCATCTATATTATATGGTAAAAATGTATTAAATAAATATATGTACACAAATTGTATGCAAAAAAATGGAGATTTATATTAAGTACAAAATGAATAAGTTGGACAATACAAAATCACAGGATAAATTTAATGACATACATTTCAACTTTTTCTTTACCGTACATCAACTCGTTAAACTGCACACAAGATACTTGGAAGCATTACAATGTATTTCCATACACTATATATCAAGCAAAAAAGTAGTCAGCAAAACAAAATGGTACAATTTTATCAGGTAACTGATTTAATAAGTTTATTTACAGACTTACTTGCAAGTGTAAAATACAAGCGGGAAAAATACACAAAATCAAGGACAGACAACTCTGCCTTAACCCATTTGTGCCTAGTGTCCATTACAAAAATACCTTGCTCTGAAGCAGTCGACAAACACAATGTCGTCTGACCAGGATTCAAGTTGTTTACCTTTTGGATCATATTTCTGCAAAATGCTCCTTATAGAAATAGACTTGCCCCAAATTGGAAGTCAGAAGATGTCATGGTGAAAATCTATGTAGAAATAGGTTGAGCAGCAAATCAAGAAATGCAATGTACATCAAAGCTGTCCACATTTAAGATTACATCATTATTGACTGTTCTAGGCAGGTGGGTCCTTATACCTTAACGGATGGACACTAACACAGGTTCCACTCTAAACACTTATTATTCCCACTGTTTATATTCAAACATGTCCTCTTTTAATCTTGTATACAGTTTCGATAGTTATTTCCGAATACTATTCTGATTTCTTTAGTCTCAACTGGTACTTTCTCTTCATTCCCGATTCTGGGAGTCGGACAGAAATCCTACTTATTCTACTTACTTGTTATTTCCATATAAAAATGATTTCAAATACAGTTTTAAATTAGTAAAAACCTGATTATACATATTAACCAACTGAGGGTCTTGGCAAGTTCGCCTCGGGAGAAATCCCAGTGTCGGCAGAGACTATAAACAATCTCAATGAAGGAGATGATACAGCTAAAATGAATTCCTTCACACTGATCCAGAAGAAATTTCTATTACTTTCTTTAAACCCAGTAAGAATAGTAGTCTACCTGTGGATAATAGGTTGTGTTTGGATCAGCAACAAAATCATGTTCTTTTATTAATAAAATGTTACTTAACATAGTCATGAAAACATCTATACCCTGTTCAAGGTCTCCTAGACAACATCACTAATAACAGACTACTAGCTGCAGCAGAGTAATTTAATACTTTTATACCATAAAACAAAGTACAGTTTTTACTTTGACAATTAATGAAAAAACTGTTCTTCACAAATACTGATGGAAAACAACACCATGCCCTAAGTACTTTGCAAGATCTCCAAGGACATCTCACAACTTATATCAACACACAACTTATATCCACAAAGTAAGCAAAATGCCATTAAAATCTGAAGATCCTACAAATTTAACTTTTTGTAGTGTGTGTAAACATCATTCTGCCTTTGTTTATTCTTCTGGTCTCAAAAGACATTGTCCAACATTATCCACTCTTTAAATGCCAACCTCACCTTTAAAAGCTGTGACATATACATCACGTACATGTAACAGTAAAGTAAATACACTTGCGAATCAAGCTTTTTTACAACATTTACTGTACGTCATAGTACTGCAGTTACGTTTCTAAGCCAATAGTTTCTACACAGGCATGAATGTAATTAAACCCTGAATGCTGGTGATAAATTGTTCCCAATCCTTGTATCATTGCAGGTTTCATTAAAATTTCTGCCTTTATTAGCCATCACTTTCCTATAATTCATTTAAGTCAATGGCTGATTATTAGTAGTGTAAATTGAAATTTTACTATTTGGATAGCAGTGCTAATTGGAAATTTACTCGCTGGATAGCAGTGCTAAATGGAAATTTACTGACGGAATAGCAGTGCTAATTGGAAATTTACTGGCTGGATAGCAGTCCCAAATGGAAATTTACTGACGGCATAGTAGTGCCAAAGGGAAATTTACTCACTGGATAGCAGTGTTAATTGGAATTTTACTATTTGGATAGCAGTACTAAATGGAAATTTACTGGCTGGATAGCAGTGCTATGTGGAAATCTACTATCAGGACAGTAGTGCCAAATGGAAATTTACTCGCTGGATAGCAGTACTAAATGGAAATTTACTGGCTGGTTAGAAAACAAACTCGATCAAGCTCAGACTCTTTCAATTTGTAGACTTTCTATAATCTACAAAGACTGAAACACACTGACTCAAGTAATACAAAGTCAAGTCAGTATCCTCTAGCAACCATAATTGAGACTTAGTACTTTCTGAGACACCCTAATTTGAAGGTTCACAAACTGGACAAAAAACAACAGAACATGTATATCGACAATGAATTCAATAAACCTTTTGTATAACTGCTAATCTCACAGGGTCATCAGCTGCTTTTATCTTGATCTTTTTGTACTGTCTTATATTGCTGGATACACACTGCTGTAGTGGATTCATATTAAATGACAACGGAGCATAAACGGTAATTTTTAAACTCACGTTTCCTGTTACAAGTACTGTATGTCTTTAATGAGAAATGAAACTATTCGAATGAACACTGAAACACAAAACATCATAACAATTCCATTTCTGAAACTGTAAATAACAGACTAAAGAATGTTTGTAAATGGCGAATCAGTAAAATCTGAAAGGTTATAAATCCAACTGATAATAGAGTAATTAAGTTGATAACAACGTTATTGCAGCTAAAATCACACACAGGCAATAATATATATTGTGTAAAAAAACTGACTAAATTTGTTCTAGACTATGGTGACGTGCTGTTGATTTACGAATCCCCTTTGGTGCCTACACGCTTTTTTCGATCTGAAATAAAAGAGGATAACCTTATAGATTACAGTCTGAATAGTCTCAGATCTTTTTACAATCATTGAGTCAACGTATTACTTTGCTTTACTTACATCCTGGTCTTGTAACCAGACCTACCCTAGGTACTACTTTTTTCAGGTGTATACAAACTTAACTTTTATAGACACAATGAAAAGCACCGGAACTTCCACTTCCATGTGAAAACCTTTAATAAGTGAACATGGTGAACCTTAAGATAGTTTTAACTTAAGAACTCTTAAACATAATTTAGAAAACTTTAAGAAAATTCAAAGTACTGGTACAGAAAAATTTAAGAAATTCTAAGTACAGAAAACATGATTCTGTGAAACAGGCACACTTACTTTCATCGTAATTCTGCTGTAATTTCGATGTTACACGCACTCTGGTTTCAGGAAACTCGAAAGCCAGGCCAAGTGTCAATAATTTTTCATTTTGTTCAACCAGTTTTATTATTTTGGTCTCCACTTTGTTGCCCAGTGCCTCTGGTTTCTATAGGATGAAAAAAATACTTAATGTCATGACTTAACACCATTTTTGACACCAGGAATCATTTCACTAATAAACTCAAAATTTATTCTACTTTCACTACTCTAAAAAAAACATCATTTTACATTCTACATTTACATCTTCATAATACTCCGAGACAATCAATACTGATTATGATACGGAGGCGCAGGTCGTGTGACAGTTGTTAAAAGTGAGATAGATCTCACGAAGTGCAATGTTAAAAGAATAAAAAGTCTACAGTGCTAAGATTAAAAACAAGAGAGAAAGCTGAATGTAAGTGTTCAGTGGCCAGCTGCTCAGCAAACAGACTAAGGCTGGGGCTGGACTGTACATGGCTTGGGAGGGTGTTCCAGAGGCGAATTGTTCTAGGAAAAAAGGAATTTAAGTGAATTAAGTCATTAAAGCTGAAAACTTGATGAATCGTTACTATAACTTTTTAAAGTACTGTAAACTGTGTAAAATTCACGTTAATGTTATGATTTAATTTTCGCGAATTTCCCACTTCACAAATTTAAAAACGTTGCGAAAGATTTATTTCACATAGATTTACATTAAAACCCGGCCAGTGTTTTAAGAGATTTCACTTTGGCAAGTCTATTTAAAATTTAGAGTAAGGGTGTTTTGCAGAACTGCTTACCAAAATGTAAAACTTTTGTCATGCAAAATGACCAATGTATTTACAGTAATGTGCCCAAAACTGTCCGTAAATGTATGTATTTAAATAAACACTTTTCACAAATTTAAACTACACTGCTTCAAACCGGTAACTGCATTCACTCACCTGTGTTGGTCTAAATTCTGTTACAGCTTTCACATTGGGCCTTAAGGCTATTTCTTTAGATACTGGTGTTTTGCAGACTGTGATGCATAATGCTAATGTTTTGTTGTCTTAAACTTGAATTTCTAAACATAAATAAATTTCGTAATTTAGTACCATATGTATAATAGAAGCCCAAAGGGCGCAACTGTCTGAAAAGGGTGATGGGGATATTAAATAAACCTTACCTAAATACATAAAATGGGTTAAATGCACTGCTTCAAAGACCGGACAATTAACTGTAAGTATGTAACTCACCTGGTTGGCTGCCCCAAATTCTGTTACAGAGCTTGTTCACATTGTACCTTGATTTAAGGATCTCCACTAGATGTTCCCCAGTTACGAAGTTAGACTCTATGTTTAATGTCTTTAGTGTTTTGTTGTCTTTCAAACATTCAGCTAATTTCTGAAACATAAATAAATTTCTGTGATATTTAAAGTACCATAAAATGTATAAATATAAGCCCAAAGGGCTGCAACTTTCCCAAAAGGGTCATGGGGACATAAAATAACCCTTACCCTGGACTGGACAATTTATTGTTTACAGGGGTGCTCACTGAAAAGTTGCTGACTTTATAGCAAACAGTGCAGATCATGATCAGACTACAGGGATGTGCAGGGTAATCATGATCTGCACTGGTAACAAGCTATCAGCAGGTAAGGGTTAAATTACATGTCCATCTAAATACAAACACACATGTTTTTCTTCATTTTTGTGCATGATTTTGCAACTCCAATCCTCAGGATACATGAAAAATGGTCCTAACTGTTTCTATCTTTTATATAATTATGTTACATCAGTCTTGCATTTAACCTCGATACTTTTATGTTGGTTTGTTTGAAAGTTGAGGTGGTCAATGTTACAGAAATATGTGAGAACATGTTTGAAAAAGTGTCTCAAACTTAGAGTTTTTGGCATTCAGCATGTTCTGACTAACAAATCAGAGTGCCATTTGAAATGGGTCCTTCAACTTGTTATCTGATGCCACATTGCCTCAATCTACTCTGTTGTTGTTGTACAAGCTTTTCAACAGTATTTTGGTCATTGTGCAGGTGGGCAGTTTATCTAGTCCTCATTCCTGGGAAGAACCAATACTATATTACTGTCCTCCATTAGAAACTGCCAACTTACTCACATAAAAGAAACATGGTTGGAAGCAGAGCTCAAACCCATGACTCTCGAGCTATGAGAGGTTACAGGGATTTCAAGTCAGCGATTCTAACCACTTGACTACAGAGGGTGACTCAGTCAACTCGCTAAAAACTGGTACAAGTATTGAGTGATAAAAATTGCTACATTTGTATCTCTCTCTCTCTCCCTCCTCTCTCTCTTTCTCTATAAATGACAAAGAAGAACTAGTTACCTTAGCAACTCTGTCTGTCATGGCAACACTTGCCATTTCAAGGATTTCCAGATTTGTGTTTGTTTTTAACCCTTCACAGACGGCCTCTAGTCTCTCATGTGAAATATTCTGCAAGTAGAAAGTACTGTAAATATGAAATATTTGCGAGAATATTATTTTCATTTTTTTCGTGAGAGCTCTCATTCGCAAATTCATAATTTTGTAATTAAGAATTCTCCTGTAATGAACAATTTCCGGAAACATACGGGAATGCTTGTTCCCAAATTCATTCTGTGAGTTGACCTACAGATGAAATTTTTGTCTCACGAAATTCAAAGTGATTTACAGTATTAGAAAATGAAAAGCATAACAGCAACTCACTGGAAAACTGCTTTCATTGCTAAATATTCTTTTGTATATTGCAAGATACATACTTATGTAAATATGTAACTCATTAAATCAGATTTTGAAAACTGAATTCTTCAATCTGATATTCTATTTTCACACAAGAATATGGACCTTGTCATGCTTTTCTACTAACATAGTTATGTTAACATGGTTACTTACATGTAAGTTATAAAAGGCTTTATATCAATATGTTACTGGATTATATACCCAAGTGGTATTAAGGTAAACGTTATTCATACTTTTGTTATTCAGGTAATAGACCTCTTAGTTATCAAGGATAGAAACCTTGGTTATTAAAGGTTTACTCCTTTATGTAATGTAAGTTTCAAAAATTTTTTATTAAGGTTTCATTTCTTATGTTAATAAGGTTAATCAAGGTTTTATTCCTTTGTATTATTAAGGTTATATACCCCCATGTTATTACGGTTACATATCTGTATGTTATTAAGGTTACAGCCCTCATAGTAATAAGAGGGCCATGATGTCCCTACACCGCTCACCTGAGACCTACTTATGACAATATGTGACCAAACTTCAACCCTAAATTATATATCATAAACACAAACATTCTGACCCCAGATGACCCATATGCCAACTCAATCTAGATATCATCAAGATAGTTATTCTGACCAAGTTTCATGAAGATCCAATGAAAAATGCAACCTATATTGCATACAGTCTATGATACACAAGGATTTTCTATGATTTGACAGGGTGCCATAGTTTTTGACCCAATATGATTCATATTAAAAGTCGACCTAGATTTTATCAAGGCAGTCATTCTGACAAAGATTCATGAAGTAAATGAAAAATGCAACCTATATTGCATAGACAAGGTTTTCATATGATTTGTCCCTGTGATATTGTTTTTGACCCAATATTCAAACTCAACCAAGATGTCATCAAACTGAATGCAAACATACTGATTAAGTTTCATGAAGATCCCATAACAATTCAACCTCTATTGCATACACAAGGAGTTTCTATGATTTGACCCTGTAACCTAATTTTCGACCCCAGAAGACCCATTTTCGAACTCGACCTAGATTTTATGAAGGTAGTCATTCTGACCAATTTTCATGAAATCCAGTGAAAAATGCAGTCTCTATTGAATACACGAGGTTAAGTCTTAGTGTGGACAGACAGACGACGGACACCAGGTGATCACAATAACTCACCTTGAGCACTTCGTGCTCAGGTGAGCTAATAAAGGTAACATATCTTAATGACATTAAGGTAAAATACCTTTATATTATTAAGGTTAAGATGTTTCAGTGATGAGTCATTGTCCTTGATCTGTTTGATGCTCTCCTCCACGTCCGTCTGGTTCGGAGGCTCCAGCGGGATCACTTTCAGTACTTCAGACCTTGCCATACCTGAAAATAACATACAATTGGATTTTATTATAAATACTAAACACAATTTTGCAATATTGTATAAATTTAACCGAGTTTGCTTTAAACTGGTTGACCACATTCAGGTCATTTTCTGAAATATATTTCCTTCTGACAATAGGATAACTGTAAGTTTCTGTGAAGTATTACATCATAATTTCATCAAGTGGGCACCAAAAGTGATATTTTCACAAGTGGTGCAGCCAAAAGTGAAAATTACAATTTTTGGTGTTTATGAGTGAAATTAATGTGATATTACATCGAAACCAACAATTGTTCTGTTTATTTTATGGTTAAAACTCCCCTTTTGTTGAACATGTTTCAATAAAATGTAGAAAATTGTGGGAAACGTCATAAGAAAGCATAGCACACATGACATCATTTTAATTATGTCATAGTTGTTTGGTTTCCAGCATCCTTTATGCTCGGTGTACTTTTTTATGTTAATCTGGGTAAAAGATTTTCATGATTTCACTGTTTTAAATCGCCAGTTCATCAAGAAATCCAGAGTTATATTTCCATAAACCATCAAAAAAACATAAAATGAAATATTCTAGTTTTGAAATAAAATGACCACTAACCTAATGCTACATGCCTAAAGGAAAAGCATAATTTATGGATTTTTTAAAATGAGGCTCAAATATTACTAAGAAGCTCCTAAACATCTCCATTTTCATGGAACTCAAATGCTTCCTTACAACTGACAGACAGACAGAACATGTTCCCCTTACTTGAAAGTTCAGGTACAACTTCAAGTAAATTTCTTACTTTGTTACCTTCCTTTTGTTGTTGTTGTTGTATGAGTTTAATGCCCGATCCAACCAGAATTACTAGAGACATTTTAATAGGTGGACAGTTTACCTAACCATCGTTCCTTGGAAGAACCAGTTCTAGACTCCTATCCTCCGTAAGAAACTGCCAACTGTCTCACATAAAGTGGCACGGTCAGTAGCAGGGCTCAAACCCATGACCCTCAATCTATGAGAGGTTACAGCCAGTTCCAGTCAGCTACTATAATCACTCGACCATGGCGGCAGATTTACTTCCTTATTATACTTGTTTATGAGCTATTTTTAGCTACAGAGGCATTGTCAATAAATGAGTTTAATGAGCTATTTTTAGCTACAGAGGCATTGTCAATAAATGATGAGTTTTATGAGCTATTTTTAGCTACAGAGGCATTGTCAATAAATGAGTTTTATGAGCTATTTTTAGCTACAGAGGCATTGTCAATAAATGATGAGTTTTATGAGCTATTTTTAGCTACAGAGGCATTGTCAATAAATGATGAGAGCATTCTGCTCTTTGGAAAACTGCTATTGCTTTCAATTCAAACCAACTGAATCCATGTTACTTATACTAACCTGTGAAACCGCCTCCCTCTAGTTTCTCATTATTTTCTGAGGCGTAGAACTGTGTCTGATTCAGCATACCATGAAAACCAAGTACAGCTGAAAACAGAAACAAAATTTTTAATAAAATATACTTCTTGCTGCAGAATCATACCAAAACTAAGGACGTAAAGTGTAACCCTATTCATATTCACATTTTGCCAATTATTTTCCCATTTTGCCTCTTTTTTTTAATTTTGCAAATTCATTTTCAAATTTTGCAAATTCATTTTCACATTAAAATTTTTATCATTCATTTTTACTTTTTTGCCAATTATTTTCAGTTTGCATCTTTATTTTGACACTGCATTTGACTAATCATTATTTCTGATATTTTCACATTTTTGCCATTTCATTTTCACATTGTTCCAATTATTTTCACACTTTGTCTATTCACTCTCACATTTCACCATCTACATGACTTTGTATTATTTACATTTTTGCCAAGCATTCACATTCTGCCATTTCATTTTCATATTCGCCATTTCATTTTCATATTCTGCCATTCATTTTCATATTCTGCCATTTCATTTTCACATTTTTCCAATTCATTTTCACATTTTACCAATTCGTGTTTCATATTTGCCCATGACAAACTAAGAGAGACACCAGAGACTCACCTGCTAAATCAACAAGTTCGTCTTCCGTAGCCTGCGTGAGAATATCGTCCCATTCCGTGTCTAATTCTTCCTGTTCCTTGGTCTTCTTAACTTCCTTAGGTTTCCATGGTTTCTCTGAAACATCGACGGACTCCCCTGTATAAATGTAGACGTGCAGGTGTTAGTTAGGGAGGGGCATGCACACAATGCACAGGAATATATGTATATATACAGTGAACACACGCATGGGAAAAACAGTACATGCCTCATGAAGTGAAGGGCAAATGGGTAGGTTTCTGAAAACAGTGTTGAAATAAATGCATGGGAGCATTCTCCATTAGTATCAGATGAGAAAAGGTGTTGTTATGTGCTATACTAGTATACACAGTACAGTTAAACCTGAGTAGGTTGTCACTTGGTATAATTCAGCATCTACATAATACAGTCAAACTTTTAAAAAGAACGCTCTGTCAAATAAAGACCAGCAGGTAGAAACAGTGCACCATTCAATTACATTAGAAACACCTGTGAATAAAAACCACCAGCTTTGTCAACAAGGGTCAATTTGACCTATTACAGCCAATGGTCTTGATTCACAAGTTTGACTATATTTAGTACTGTAACCTTTATCTACATTCCAAAATTCTATTTTTAGAAAATAAACAACATTTATCTGTCACTTGATAATAGTGTGCAATTTTGTTTAATCCATGCTGGCCTCTGAACAAAGGTTTCACTGTATTACATTCTGGTGATGACAGGTCACTGTATTTACAGTCCAATCTGTTCAAAAGGACCACTGAACAGAAGAGCATATAGCAGTTTTTGTTGATGTTGTTGTATGAATTTAATGCCCATTAAAACCATATTTGGTCAATTTAACAGATGGATAGTTTACCTTATCAAACCAGTACTAGACTCCTGCCTTTGGAAAACTGCCAATTTTCTCACATAAAGAGACATGGTCAGTAGTAAGGCTCGTACACCATGACAACATGAGGTAACTGTGACAATTGTGGTCCTTCTTCTCAGGTATTTCCACAACAGCTTAATAGTGCCTTGTTTTCTTTTTAATTATTTGTGAAGCTGCTTAGTAAAGGTTTTACACTATACAGTCAAATCTGTGTTAAATACGCCCTCCAAACAAAGACCACCCCAAGAATAAAAGAACTTAACATAATAATATACATTAGCTCACATTGCAAAAACATCACATTTAAATGAGGAGGGCCACCTGTCAAAAAAAACCAACTACAGTACCTTCCAGACAGTGGTCCCACAGGTTTGATGTCAGGAAACAACACTGGATAATTGGTTAAAGAGTTAACAGCTGCAAACACAGTAGTGTAACGCTGTATTAACTAAAGTATGCTACAGTTCTGATTCTGCATTGAGGAGTAAATCTTCATTCTGCCAAACAAAAAAGTTCAGCTCCTTCAATTAAAAAGGTCCAAGGGTCCATCCCTTTAAAAAAGGTTTCCTGTCTTTTTATTTAAAAGGGTCATAATTAATTTGCTCTAAGAAGCAGGGTCCTAGGGGGGGTGGGTATAAGGGGGGGCGCGGGGGGGGGCGCTCCAATATTTGAAAGGTTGTTGGTAGGGTTGTGGGAAAGTTGTCAAAGAAAGGAGATACTGTAAGAATTAAGGTCAAAGAAGAACTTGTTCAAAGACCTATATAAATGACCATTACTGTCAAAGCCACTCATGACAAAAAACCATTGGAGGAGGGGATAATTTCAAAAAAAACATGACTGGAAGGGCCACTCTGTCAATATAAACCAACTAAAGTATCGAATTCCAGACAGTGGTCTCTGTACACAGGTTTGATTGTATAACACAGAAGAAACCATTGTAATTCCACTTTTTTTGCTGAGGCAAAATTTAAGTTAAAGGCATAAATTAATCAAGGAAGGTTGGCAGAACATGCATTTTAAGCCATAAAAACAAAGTTAAAGGTACTACAAACAGAGTTTGGGGATTAATCCTAAAGTAGATGCTGACAGTAACACATACTTTGAGTTTCTAGTCAATACCTTTGATAGAGTAAATTTCTTAAAACTTTTAAAATATTCAATAGGGCATAAATCTGTCAAAAATCAAAACAGAATAAGGGGGTTGTTTCCTCAGGTGTAGATGTTGATTTCAATACTTTGAGTCTCCAGCAATACCTTTATATTTCAAATATTTAATTATAAAAACTCAACTCATCAAAAGGGGGGGGCATAAATCCTTTAAAAAAGAAGGATTGTCTCCTATTACAAAAGTGTTGAGTTTCATGTCAATACTTTGAATGTATTCAGAATATTGCTCTAAAAACAGTAACCAATAAAAAAAGTAAATGGTCCATTTTGATTATTTTCTTAGTGTAAGTTGATGGTAAAGTTTGAGTTTCAAGGCAATATGGCTTTAACCAAAATTTGTTAAAAGGGGCATATGTAAAAAAAAAGAGAGGGTGTTCTTTGTTGATGGTAAAAATATTTTGGTAAGTCAATACCTTTATATACAAGATATTTGACTTATTAAAAACTTTAACCAACGAGACGCCACGCCGCGCGGGTGGGAATTCTCCTTTTCTTGAATAGTCGGGAAAAAAAAAGGTTTTTTGATTATTTTCTTATAAAAAAGTTTGAAGTCGGCAGTAAAAAGATACGGTCTGTCAGGAAAAAACCAAAACATACTTATTATTTTTTGGCCTCAAGTTCAATGGCTATATACTACATGCTTCAAACACACTGATCTACAAATACAGGACTGCATAAAATACATGTCTGTATGAAAGCAACTTTGTAAATACAGTTTTAAAATGGTAACATTTTCTTGGAACATCTACATGGCAAGAGACAAGTCTTGTCGCATGCATTATAGGCATTAGATCACTATTCAAACCAACATGCCATCCAATCTGTATATATTTTTACAATTTTCCTAGTTAATTTTTTTTCACAACCCTCTTATAGCTGGAAAAACATATATGCTAATATGCCATATAAGAGAATATGAATCTATGGATAGAATAATTCTAATTACTCTAAAGCAATATTCACATGTAGCTTTCTTTTCTACTTTTGTCCCTGCATCACCAAAATGCATTGTCGGAAAGATTTTCTTACTTTTTCATATTATTGAAAAAAATTACTGTGTGAAATTTATATTGTAAAGGTACATGTACTTTCGATTAAATTGAAACAAAGTTAGCAATGTTTTAACTACAAAATTATTAATAGTAACATCCTACATGCATTCACCAATAAGACAACTTTCTTTGGAATAGAAGATCTACAAGTAAATTCACATCCAAAGTGATCATGGGCCATTCAGCTTTACTAAAAATAGAAAATTGGCCAATCTGCCCCTAGCCCCTTAAATGTAATCTTAAAGGTCAAACTGTACCAATCTCAATAAAAAATCTAACCATAATCTTAAATCTGACCATATAATCCCTTATGTCTGTAACATTTTGAATTAAGTGACTTTAGACAAGTGGGCTTTTAAACACAATTTGCCTGGCTGTAAGTGCAAAGCTATTGTGTCTACTAATTAATAAATTACCATAAAAGCCCCTCCCTCACACACCAACCCCCACCCCTCCACTCTAATGTCTGACATAAATTTATTAATAGCATAAACAAGCAGATTGCCTTTAGAACATCTACTAAGTGCAATCAGATAGTATTAAACAATGTTTATTTCCAAAACCCCTGACAAAATGGATAGATATGCACCAAACCTTTCTATAACTTATAGTCACTTTCTACATCAAGTTACTATAACAAACACAAAACTTGAGTATCCCCTTGAAGGCAAAAGAAAGATTCACATCTCACCTCGACAGTGCCCATCAATTATATATACCCATTACCTACTTTGCGTTAATTGTTTACATAATTGCTATATAGGATGTTTTAACACCCTGAAGCTGATACTACTGGTAAATAACTGTAAACAAACAGTTGGGAAATAAAACCATCATTCCTTTAACAACAAGGAAACAATACCTCTTTTCCTTAAAATTATTGGTAAACATAGCTGCTGTTTTCTCAACAGGGCCTTGTAATAATGTTCTCCACAAGAACCTGACTACTTTTACACTTTAGTGACTTCTTCTTGCTTCGTTTTCTTTTGTGTTTTTAAACTTGCCAACCCCTTTAAACTTGGGAAAACCCTGCCTATATACTTTCTTCCTTATTTAATAATAGCCATTGGCTACTTATTTGGGTTAACCCAATCTTCCATATGGGCCTCTTTTCAGACATCTCTCAAAATTTTACCATATATTTTGGTTTTCTATCTTAATCTACATATTAACTAAAAAAAATTATCAAATCCTCACCCCAATACTTTATTGTGCCTGTATAAATCTACAGTTAGAATTTGTGCCAAAATACCAGTAGGTGAAGGGCAAAAAGTTATAACCAATCAAATTCATTCATTTTACAGTTGTTTTGGTTTTCACTTACTAGATGGTATGAATATGCACATCCTCGATAACCCGGAGTATTCGCTATGTATACACTTCATCGAATAATGACTGGAGAAAAGCTGAAGAAACTAGACCTATCACTAAATGTGATTAAAATCCCCGCAAGACTGCTTTGTCAACTGAAGAAGTTATAAGTGACAGAATACCTTGTAAAAAAGCTAAAATGTCATGTTTCTTGACAACAACTCTGTAATGAGTCAAGATAGAGTTATGGTTCTTGTACACAGCACTTCCTCTCATTGTGCTTGACCATTGTATGAAGTTTCGGAGGTATAATTAACCGTGGGTTTCTGACGATGGAATATGTTGCCGGTTATGAACAAACCCATTTAGCACAAATAAAGAAATCTTCACTTGTACACGCGTCTTAAAAATGATCATACATGTTTGTACATGTATATACACATGCATCATCACATGCTGACCTACCTGGCGCCTTTTTCACGTATGATGCCACATTTTCCCAGTCTTTTTCATCTTTCGCCTTCTTCTCCAAGAATGCGAGCAACTTTTTACGGTTGTATGGTCCAGTGGCATCCTTATCCGTCTGTGACTTCATGCGCTCTGATGGCGGCAAAAAGGAGTTCTGAAAAACACACACGAGTTCAGGTTTCATCCTACTGGCACCTACCATTATGATAACAGATTACCCCCACATTTTCTTCACGGGTTAGGTCACAATCATATGGAACTGAATGAAATACCAAGCGATGTTTTTTTTGGGGTCACAACGAGTGGATCACAATGTGAATTAGGTGAAAGACAATGATCAGAATCCCTTTACAATTTCTGCATTATTTCTTGTACAACGATCTTAACTTGAAAGCATTTTTCTCACAAATTAACAAAAGTCTTTGGTTTATTTATTATCCCCCGATTAGAAAGTTATCTATACTTAACAACTTTAAAAAGAACCAGGGATTTGACGAGTATTTTGTCGTAACAGCAAGTGTAATTTGGAAAATTGAAGACAGCATGCTTTTTGCCATTCATTGGTTTTTTTTCAACAAATCATACAAACAAAATTTCGTCGAAAAGCATAATTTATTGCAAAGATAGCAATTTAACACTGCTCAAAATTAATGACTTATAATAGGCAGCATTTTTAAAACGTTAAAAAATAGCATACTCCTCTACTCAACCATAACTTCCTCTTACATCTGGGTCGAAATCGCCATTCAGTTCATCTAATTCTTCCGCCGTCAACTGAGACAGTAACTCGTCCAGGTTATCAAGGTCAAGGTCGACGTCCTTGTTCGTCGCCATCTTCAAAAATTCTGCGTCCGACATCTTGATGCAAGTCTATTCAAAACTGAAAGTATAAATCATTTTAAACTGTAAAATCAAAGGCCAAGAAAAATTAAAATGGTACATTTTGTAGTTTTTGTAACGACACACATTACCATACATTTTTGGCCCCTATAGTTAATTTAGGACAAAGTGACAGTGAATCAGCAGAAGAGTCCAAATATCATTTGTAAAAACTAAATTCACTGGATTAGGCCAAAGTAAAAAGTACCTGTTTCCGACATCTTTGCCAAAAAATTTAAGGTCAATCAGTTGGCAGGTTGTTTTTTAAATTTAAGACAAAATAATTTTGTTTAAAACCTGCTTACCAACCAACCTTGAATTGTTTGGCAAGATCAGAAACACATTTTGTTTTGTTTTATTTCCGAAAAAAGTTCATACATCATGTACATAGCCAATGTAAATTTACAAAGGCCTCTTTGCTTACAATACTTCCTTTTAGTTGATATTACTTGTTTTTATTATATAATATGTATTTTATTTCCCCATTTATCACTGCACATGATTTGCCAGCCAAAACACAAAATCATATCTTTCAATGAGTGGTAAATATAACATTCTGTTCCAATATATATATATATAATTATACAAACAAGTAAAACACTTTGTAGCCTTGCCATCAGGCTAGATGATAATAATTATATTTCATCAAAACTCCGAGCGAAATATTTCAGCCTTTTTTCTTTCTTTCTCACAGGGCTCGATCATTCTACAATCTACACGTAGTACATTTTTGCCCACAAAGAGAGAGGATTTTGCAACAAATAATTTAAGTGCCTCACAAAAAAGAAATTAAACTATTAGTAAATCATTAAATGTAAGGACTGAAAGCAAGTCTAAACACTTAATCTCTTATGAATAAATGTTTACTCTAAATTAGTTTACAAATATAGACTCCTAATAAATCCATTTAAAGGTTTATATGTTTATAATTCATAAATTCAAAGAGATACCTATATGTAGCTTGCTTTAAAAATTATTCATGTAAAACTTGTTAATAAATAAATCACAAGTGCATGAAATAAATTTGGTATAGTACATTATTTAAGGAGAATGTAACAGTGACATAATACTGTATGCCCCCATTTAAACACCCCTGGTGGTTAACATTTTTTACCCATGGGATGTTACAAAAATTTAGATTTTTTTCCCCAAAATTTTTTACCCTGGGGACGTTTATTTCAGACCAAAAATGCAAACTAAGCAATGTTCAATGAAAGTAAATGTTGTGTCTTCTATTTTTCACTGGATTAATCAATACTCATATGGATAACTGTGTTTATATGCCTGTCTCCAGACCTAATAAATCATTTTTTTCTTTCAAAAAAAAAGGGTCCAGGGGGGGGATGGACATTATTAGGGGGAGGGCATTTATATGGGGGTATACGGTACATAATTTATTATACATACACAAAAAGTTTACAACCAGTCCATTAAAGGGTTACCATAGATCATGTGTGCAAGAAAACATTTAAGTTTTAAATTATCCAATGACTTTACACAGTCAATAATATTAGACTCTTCTGTTGAGACTCTGTCAGACTCACATTGTCCTATATGATCTGTACGTGTAAACCTGATTGCTTTATTTCAGCCAATGTTTACGTTAGTCATAAAATGGTCATGACACAAAAATGTTTAAATGTTTACTGTACCTTCATGTATACTACGAATGCCCTAATTAATATTCCTTAAAAGGAGAGTTAACAATCAGAGTAACAACATAGAATAAAGGCAAGGTTTAACAAGGATTATTTTCTTTAAGATTGCTGAAACAAGTTCTTTACGACTTTAGATTAAATTGCTCTTAAGGATATACCTGGGGGTGTTGAACTGATACCGATTGTGTCTTATTTTTGTTAGAATCAGGCTCAAAAAGAGAGAGGGGCAATGTGGAATTATGGTGTCTTGCTTGAAGACACTTAGCTACATGTTCAACCACGCTTGGTGGGATCAAATCAAGGGCTCTTACAATTCCCCCCTCCCCCCAGGAGATTTTTCTCTCCCTTTAAGTAGCTGAAAGACTTTTTTTATATAACCTCTATACTGTTATTCATCTCCATGCATTTTATTTATCAGACTAAAAGAAAGAGTCAAACAAAACCTATGTAAAGTTACTTTTTATTCTTCAACTATAACTCTACATGTAGATAAAGAGCACCATAAAGGCATTGAAAACAACACTTTATATCTATAATTATAGGAGGAACGAATATTGATAAATAATCAGCTGTCTGCAATAAAAGTTATAGATAAAATGGAATAAAGCTAGATCAAGTAGGAGAGAGTCTTATTTTCAACAAATCTACATTACAATGTTCTGTTTGCCCTCTATCAAACTGTGTTTGTCAAGTGTTTGCAAGTATTATTCTGCAGTACCATAAACAATTCAATATTCTATGAAGAGTAACTGTTGTTGTACAATAAATGGGTGGATGCAATTAATTACAGAAGGCCTCTATATTGATTGATTGTGGTAAAGTGAGGCATTTTTCACCATAGGTTCTTCTTTGAAATTGTATTTATTGATCATTTTACGTTCATTGAACAAATAATCTATGTTTCGAGAATATAATCTGCCTGATATAGGAGGGTATGTCCCTTTAACTTGGGTAATCAATAATTATATACTGAGTCAGTAAATAGATTTACAAAAATTAATTTCAAACACTAAGTAGGTTAATGTTCATTTTGATATGTTTATTACTGTGTAACAATAAATTGGTCGCGCTGCACTAACCAATTTTCGTAAATGTATCAAAATGAACACTTACCTATATACATAATGTTTCTGAAAGCAATTTTAGAATAACAACTTAACAGTAATACATGATCCTGGTGAAACATCCTTCCACACTTGTATCTTTGAACATTGTACATCACTGAATATTTTATAGAAAATGATCAAACATATTATCTAAGAAAATTTCAGTTGATTTTTTTCCCCAGATTATTACGAAATGTAAAGAAAATTTACTTAGTCCAAAATGCATGCATATGATTTCTAAAACAGTTCTGTTATAAATAAAGTTGAAAAGTTAAAACAGTTCTGCTACAGGTAGATAAGGGTTAAAGCCTTTAAAGGTTTTATATTTGCTTCATTTTTTCAGGTCAAATCATTGACGACTGTAAGTATACAAAATTTACCAATTTTAGATTTCTTTTCATCAACTCTAAACAATGTCAGTACAATTTTGTACATAAACATAAAACATACATGATTGTAGGTCTACAAAATACCTTCAATAGAAAGGGGAAAAAGTTATCCACTAGTTCACATGTATATATATCCAAGCAAATATGATATATAGCCTACAATGTTATTTTGTATGTACTGTCTTTATGTTGTACATAAAATCTAGCAATATTGCAGTAACGCCTTCAAGATGTGTTATGGGAGAGTATCTGGCATGGCTTATGAGCATTATTTCTATTTTTAGAAACACAATATTCTACATAGGTAAGATAGATCGTTAATCGTTAATACAGGTATTAACTGAAAGGTGGCTGGAGGGTCTGATAAATGTTATATATCAGACTAAATCATGCCAGGTTAATTAGTAATCAATAATTATCTTGATTAATTAGTACAAAATATATACCACACATTGACATGGTCACTATATAAATAAAGATGTCACAGTCTGCAGAAAAATACAGTAAACAAGAGTGTCAAGATGGCTCTGTAGAGCTCACCTAAGTGTAGTAACAGTCACATGAAGTTTGTAACTATACATGCTATATGTCTGATAGTGGGTACAGGGGGATATTTTTTAAATGCTTTTTTTTTTTATTTTTTTTTAATTATTTTTTTTTGGGTATCTTCATTCTACATTCTGTATATCAAAAACTTAGTTGTTAGTTCAACTGGAAAATGTGTATACTAAATAGAGCCTTCAAAGATTGCACTTCATCCATCTATTTACACAACATAATTGGCTAGCTAGCTATAAACACTGAAATGTTCATCAAGCTCTATATAGATGCATTTCATCTAAAGAGTCTGTAATCACCAAGTTTTTTTTTGTTATTTTAATGCAAAAAATGAACTAATACTTAAAATTGATAAAACAAAGATGATAGTAAGCTAAATCCACTGGGTAATACATTGTACCTCCAAAGTGGTCAGTCAAAAAAGGTTAGTATTGGCTGTGAGGTGTATTGTGGTCAATCAGTCATTTTTGGTGGTCAATTGAATTTTTTTCTTGAAGTGAATACTAGGTAAAATATCCAATTAATTTTAGAATTCAAATAAATGAAATAAAACAACTCAAATAAACAAGAGGGCCAAAATGGCCCTATATCGCTCACCTGTATATCAATTGCCAATAATACAAGGGGTCATGACTTAAACATAATTCATAGAGGTCCCCTATATAAGCCATGCGAAATCAAGTTACCCCTCCCCGGGAAGGTTGTAATTTTCAACCTGGTCATGGTTTGAGGACAATCTTTAAAAGTCCACATAGGTAATGGTACATGCGGTAAATTTCTAAGTAAGGGGAAAAGAATAAGGCATTGAAGAAGAAGGCTTGCAAAAGTTATTCCTATGTAAAATTCATTATCAGTATCTATAGGTATGATATTTTCCGGGTCATATTTGAATAAAAGTTGGCAAAGGTACTAGAAATTATTGTTACATGTAAATACTGCAGCTTCCTAGCAATTGTGGTATGTCAGAGTATTAAGTTTTAAGTAAATAGCCCTCAAGTACTTTTGGAGATATGCCTGGACAAAACTTTTAAAGTAAATCTTGATCCAGGGGAATAACTCGAAAAGTAGGCAAGGTAATAGATAATGTTACATGCCAAATTCTACTTCCTAGGCCATTGTGGTATCAGAGGATTAAGATTTTAAGAAAATTTCTCAAGTACTATGGAGCCTATGTAAGACCAAGTTACCGGGCTCAAACAACTTGGTACTGGTCCTACTAGACAATGTGCTATAAGTCAAATGTATTAAGCTTAGGCCAAGTTGTTTAAAATTTATAAGAAGATTATTAAAGTTTTTCCTATAAAGCCTAAAGGGGAATAACTCAAAAGTAGGCAAGGTAGAGTTATTGTTCTTGGACACTTAATTTGAACAACGTTAGCTTTAGGTCAAATAGAAAATTTGACAGCAAAATCCTCTAAGCCTAGCCTTGTGGGTTTCACGGACAAGTAATCTTTAAAAGGTATACCTATAAAAGTAGGCAAGGTAAGTAAAGTTATTGACATACACCCTGCCAATGTGCGGTCAGTGTATTCAGCTTGGGGACATAAATCCCTGAACAACTCTTGGTAGTTGTGCACTAGCCAAAACTACAAAGCAAATATCTAAAGGCAATAACTCTAATAGTAGGAAGGAAGTTATTGTTTTAAAGTCACTTCTACCATTCTATGTAGTGTATTTAGTTTGAAGAAAAGTGACCACAGGCTTTGGGGTTAGGTTCAGGACCAGTTTTTCATAATTAATCATAAAGGGGATTTAGCACTAGACCGTTGGCAAGGGTCCAGTTAAAAGCTCACGTTACACACTGCACCTCCTAGTAAGTGGTCCGTCGTGTCAATCAAAAATGAGATGACAATCGTTACAAATACTTTTGGAGTTATGTCCGCGAATTTATAGAACGGAATCAATAACATGTTTTATTAATGGTTGTCAACTGCATCTATCTATAACCAATTGAAGATCACGTTAAGTATACAAAAGAAAGGCCAAATAGGGTGACCAAGAGGATTGAAGACTGGATTGACAATATCTTGGCCTAACTTCCTGGGAAAATAAAATCGCCAGGTACCCCTTGTGATTTTCAGGTAGATGAAAGGGATTACGTGATATTAAATTTAAATTCCTTATTGGTAGATAATTGTAAACAAGCGGTTATTTGTCCTTTATATGATTCATAAAGGTGAAAATCATAGGCCAACTGCGAACATTTGTGTGATCGTTTTCCGGGAATTAATTGTGTTCAACAAAAAAACACTTACTAATACATTATCTAATCCAACAAAAATTTTTATAAAGGTCCAAAGTCAACAAATGCACATGGCTTAAACTATCAAAAATGCTTTTTAAGGCCATGTGGTTTCACTAAGATCAAAGAAGACCTGACTAACGCCACTTGCGTCGGCGACTTGTAAAATCATGTGACCCGTGCCTCCCCCTCCGGGCTGGGTCATTATTAACCGAAGGGTCTGCATTTGAACAAAACTTTATTGGCAAAGGTCTATTCATTAAACGATAGATATAAGATAAATAGTTCCTGAAAAAGAGCCCAAGGACTTGTGATAAACGATAATAAGGGTTTGCATAAGCGCGACGATTTTGTAGATAAACAACCAAGTTGCTCCGGTAGTTTTGTTTTGAAGGGTAAACAACATTCGGACAACCTCATTAGATGTCTAGAAAACAATTTTTCATGCTAAATAGTCGTTCACTTAGCTCTTGTGAATTCAAGTATAAAAATTGAAAGAGTTAATTTTGTCATCCTTTATGACAGGCCATTTTCAAACCTACGAGTGACCATGGCTAAGTGGAAAATAAACTTGGCCAATTGCAGCAGATATTTCACGAAATAAATATTTCAACTCTAGGCATTGAGGTTTCAGATTTAAAAAAGATGTTTAACCTATCAAGCCTAAAGATGTAAACAAGTACAGCCGGTGGGGTCAATTTTATCCGGGGTCATAATTTGAACATACCTTAGTAGAGGTTCAATGCAATGTGCCAATCTAAGCCTTGGATGCCAAGTGCTTTTAGAGGTGTAGTTTTATTCTTAAGTTTTTAAGTTTTTTGATGTAATAAAAAGTCAAACTAGAAATCACGTAGTGAAACGCGATAGTCTCATGGGGGTCGATATTTTGAACATAACTTGGTAGAGGTCCACTACGTTATTTTGCAAGCCAAGTTATTATTTTTTTACAGTCTTTGCATTTTGTCAAGTATACTATTTATTAGTTCAAATTTGTCCAGGTCAGTAGACCTCGGTCCAACTGAAGTCTAGATGAGGTGGTCCGAAGGTCCAATTAAGTTTTCAGTCCTAAGTCGAGCCCTGTTAATTTGAAAATCTTGGTAGAGGTCCACCAGACAATGCTACATGTCAAATATCTAAGCTCTAGGCCTTGTAGTTTCAGAGAAGATGAAGTTTTTCCTATTTTTTGCCATAACAACCAGTTCTGCATGGAATGGAATTCTTTGAACACTTTTAGTAGAGCTTCATGCAAGGAACATCCCTGCATAGTTTCATCAACATTGGCTTGGTGGTTTCAGAGGAGATGTCGTTTGAATCAAAATGATGACGGACGTCGGACAATCATCCATTAGAAAAGCTCACCCTGGCAAAGTCAAGTGAGCTAATAATTAAAGGTATTGCTCTGTTAATACTTCCATTACATACAATGTAGGTACCTCATAGGCTATTTGGACAGTACTGGTCAATTGATACAAAACACTCTTTGAACTGAGTGATGTTTCTTAATGATGTTACTTGAAGTGTATTCATAATGTTGACTTGTCTTACTGAAAGTGTGAAGTGTGGCAGGTTATTAATTTTGCTATCAGGGCAGCCTAGGTGTGAATAACACCTCTGCAAAGGGGTCCGATTGTTTTGATAGCAAATAGACCATTCCTCCTGACAGTTTATCAGTCTCTTAGACCTATAGTTAGAATATAGTATTGACCACAGTACAATTCATTTGGACTCAATGAAAAAACATTTTTCTCAACAAAATATCAAATGGTTAATATAATTATGTTATGTTAAATTAACATGAATAAGCTATAAAGTTATGAAAGTTTAGATCTACAGCAACCCAAGGAAGATTTAAGTGTATATTAGACATAATTTTTCAATTGACCAGTATTGAGCGGTTCTAAAGGCCCATCTACACAGTAAACCTTGATGTATAAACCTTAGGAGTACGTTTTTGAAGGGGGTAAATCATGACCGTATACACAGTAAATCATGGTTCATGCAACATATTTAATTATTTTTAAAAAAAAGTATTTCGCACAGTAGAAACTTTAAAATCTTCATAATATAATAAATTTGTTTTGTAAAAACTATTATGTTGCTAGTAGGGATATTATTTATAGAAAGACAATGTGTGCGATCCTGGACAGCCAACAAAGATAAATTTTATTTATATCATGAACTTTTTTTATCTACAAAATAATTTAAATATGTTACTAATTTCATAGGCAATATAAAAACAAGCAATGTTTTTTTCTGCATTGTTTTATTCAATTTCAAACTATTTTGTCTGTATTTCCGCCATAATTATAATCTTTCTCACACTGCTCTAGAATTATAATCTAATTAGGGCGCTGTCACCTGGGTAATAAATAAAATCTCTGTGTGGGGTCGGTACAGCAAGGTTTACCGGATAGGACTTTCTGTATCCCAAAAATGGAGTATACACTTCAGGAAAATCGCACATTCGACTAATCTACACAGTAAACTTTGCTGCATAGATCAAAATTTATAAATCAAGGTTTACTGTATAGATGGGCCTTAACCAGTACTGACCGGCGATTGATATAATCTTTCTTACCAAGTCGGCTACCAATCACCACTACCTAGACTTCTTGTCAGACAAGAAGTTGAGGTAGCGATTTCTACAGCGATGTACAAGTGAGATGTTAAAACTCACTTGTTAGTGCCAAAATTCACCTGTCCAGATTTCAGCATTTAAACCAAAGTTAAACAAATAGGGACCAGGTTTAGATTTATTATTCTAATGTTCTGAAGTGAACATACAGGACACATTGGTAAGCTGTAAGGATATCTTTCCTAGTGAAGTTCTCAATAATTTGTAGCCTGCATGTATACAAGCCTGAATCTGTTTCTGCAAGGTAGGGAGAGTATGCGGCAAACATGACAAAATGTTGATCCCAAAACGGTGTCCATGTGAAGCCAGCTATATTAGAAAACCTAAGTGTCTTGAAATTTAATGACATGTTTTGCGTAATACATGCAATCACTTTGCCTTTTGGGTTTCGTTTCGAGAACATGGAATTTGTTTGGACTGAATGTGCGAAATTGCGCACTCCTTTCCCAACTACTGCGTAAGTGTAGTGCAAGCAGTGAAAGTAGTTTAAATGAGGAATGTACAAGGGAAAAAAAGTTATAATAAAAGTATTTGCAAGTAAGGAGTAAAAGCTGATATTGTTTGTTAAAAAAGAGGATGAACAAATAAAAGCTCCTAGGCTAAAAAGCAGATTTCCAAAATCAGTCCGTTCACTCCCCGCAGCGGTTGCTTACTGATCAAATGAAATGACGTAACATATCACACGCTGGAAATTCCTGCAGAGGGTGCTTCACTTGACAGTATACAGTAATAGAGAGGAACCACTGTGAGCAGTTTGACACCTTATGCTTTTGCTGGATATAGGTATTTCATATTAAAATCTTAAGTGAAAATAAGAAATGCTGGGTCTTGACTAACCCTAGCCCAAGGTTTTTGATGCTTGTATTCCTATTTCTCATTATAGCAATATGGTCAACTGACACAATAAAAAGACCAATTTAGTTATGGAAGCCAGACTAATTTAGTTAACCCATCCATATTCATCTGATCTATCTATCTTGTTATACTGCCTCACACCTCTCACGAGTATTATGGGCAGGGTGCACGCCGGGTGTTAATAAAAGATAAAACTACTGCAAGATAGCTCCTACAGTCAGGAGAAACAAGACGGTTAAAACTGTTAAAATAGTAAAATAGTAAAAGGGTAGTAAAAGAGTAAAAGGGTTTAATTGATTAATGTTGTTTTGGGTGTATGGGCTATTATTACGGGAAAAACCGGGTTTTCCTTAAGTTACACGTTAATTAAAAATTATTGATGAATTAAGTGTAAAATGAATTTACAATAATTTCAATATATATACGTCCAAGTTGAATTTAGGTTCTCCGTTACAGGAGCCATTTTGGATTTCGACTTCTGGTGGTAATGACTATAACATTTCCGAAAACAAATCTTCCCCCTGTTTTCATTCTTCAGCAACCAGCCAATTACTGGTTGTTAAACTTAACGATTTTTTAATATTTTTTAAGAGAAATTAATTATATATAAAAGTATTTTCCCAATGTTGTCAGGAACGCTGAATTGACGCAGCTCCCGCGCTGTAAGGGGAGGTAATCGTTACGTTACGTCATCGTACCATTATACGGAAAGTTGTATTACAGTATGATTCGTGTTATATTTTTTTTTAATGTTTCTTTGGTTAGACTGTAGTAAATGTGGTGTACATTTTTGTTTTGTATTACTTATTATGACAACAGTTACAAATAAATTAATGTATTTAGTTTTTCCCGTGGATAGGTAGCACCTATAGTTATATTACCATCTGCTCATATTAATTTAACAAAACAAAATAAAATAGTGCATACTAATGGTATAAACTGATCATTTTTTAATGAAACATACTAAATATTCTCCACAGTGAGAAAGTTAATCAGAAAAAAAATTGTCATAGTGCCAACTTTATCGGAGAAACTCGTACATTCACATACAAATAACAAAGAAAACACAACCGTTGTTGAAGCAACAATATACGCACGATATTATGGGACCATCGATCATTTTAAGATACTACAATATTTGCTAGAATTTTACGAAATAAATCAATTTATTTACCAAATCTTTGGTAACCGGAAGTTCTCAGTGACCTTGACCCTTTAACCGGTTAATCCGTAAGAACTACACGGTTGGCTATTTACAGTTAAGGCCAAAGATGCCTAAATTACAAGCCATAGATCAGTTTTCTTCTTTGGGCAGTTATTTTATTGCTTTCAGTATTCAATTACATACTCATACATACCTTTATCTATGGTCGGGCTTTTAGCTCTCGCCCGTATAACGCTGCACCGTCTATAATATGACAATAGGCAATACCTATATCGGGCAAAAGCATAACAGGAATTTCATTTTTAGAAATGGTACAAAATTTTAGGAGACACAAAAACGGTTCAAATTACGAACATTATTGGTACCAAATATCCATAGAGTCATGAATCGATCGAGGGGTTGATTGCGAAAAGAAATAGTGCTTTTTATGGCGTCACAAGGAAGAACATCAAATTTTAGAAATGTGTATAAATAGGATCTCTTTACATTTCAAAGTACTAACCTAGCTGCATTCAACGGAAAAGTGTTGCGTTTTTCCAAACAAAAATGGCTGTCATTTAATGACGTCACAATTTCTTTTGATAAATGACGTCAATAAACACACTTGCAGCGGAAGTTTATAGACGGTACTGTACAGCGTTATAAGTGTGTTATCGTATCGTCCAGGAGTCGACACTTTTCAATGTTGCATTGGTATATGATAAATCACTTATTTTATTGCTTTCAGCACTCAATTAAATACTCTTACATACGTTAACCTATGGTCGGGCTTCGTTCTTCGAGCATTCGCCCGTAATATGAAAATAGGCAATACCTAGATCGGGCGAAAGCATAACAGGAATTTCATTTTAGATATGACACGAATTTACAGGGGCGCAAAAACGGTTCAAGTTACGAAAAATATTGGTAGGGCCTACCGAATATCAATAGAATCATGAATCAAGGGTAGATTGCGAAAAGAAATGGTGCTTTTTAGGAATGTGTATAAATATGATCTCTTTACATTTCAAAGTACAAACTAAAGTATGGTCTCACTACTATTTCCACTTCGAAGGCAGATCTATTTTACAGGTTGACATTTTAAAATTGTCTATAAAGGTGTGACAGTTATAAAATATCAGATCTGTGAAAGGGGTCACACTGAAACGCCAAATTAATTAGGCTAAGTACAAACCTGCATTGAATGGAAAAGTGTTGCGTTTTTCAAAACAAAAATGGCTGACATTTAATGACGTCACAATTTCTTTTGATAAATGACGTCATGTTGTGCGGAAGTTTATAGACAGCGCAGCGTTATAAGTATGTTATCGTATCGTCTTTTCAATGTTGAATGGGTATATGACAAATTTTATGACTTATTTGATTGCTTTTAGTATTCAATTAAATACTCATACATACGTTTACCTATGGTCGGGCTTCGCGCCCTTCGAGCTTTCGCCCGTATAATATATATATTCCTTCTGAATATATCTTACAACCAATGTTAAATAATCGATCAAATAAAATAACGTAGATCTACCGTGGCATATCACGCGCTTGGATTGTCTAAAATCCGTAAATAGCAACAATAGGATCCTGGTACGAGAGCTACCGAGGAATAAAATTGATACGAATTATAGCATGTCAATCGGTAGAGCACGAGACTTGTAATCTCGAGGTAGCGGGTTCGATTCCCGAGGCTGACCAACTAAAATTATTAACGGTCTTTCGGATGAGACTTAAACCGTGGTCCCATGTATGGGTGCTATACACCTGGCATGTTAAAGAACCAGGGGTGTCTCTGGAATTGGGACGCTTTCTGTATCTTGCACTTTCCTCCGAAAACCTAAAATAACTAAAACTTTCTCGGGGCGTTGGTCATATGTGAAACCGGTGCCAACGATAAAACCCTAATATACGATACATGTGTGTAACAATTTTCGAACTATAAAAGAATTTTTACCGTTTTGAAACATGCAAAGACAACAATTTGATAGCGGCTAAGAAGAAAGGATTTTACTTTGTTAGTAACGTTGGGAGATACAAAGTTTAACATGTGTGTAACAATTTTCGAGCTATAAAAGAGTTTTTACCGTTTTGAAACATGCAAAGACAACAATTTGATAGCGGCTAAGAAGAAAGGATTTACAATGTTAGTAACGTGTGGAGAGGCAGCATGCTTTTGAAGTTTGTACAAGAGTTTAAGATGATTGACCTTGTCAAAAGGGGTCCAAAAGGATAACATCAGTGTGTTTGCCCTCACTTAGGGATTTTATGAGATTGTTAGTAAGCTCAAGAAGTTGAGTCTCACAAGAACGTCTGTCCCGGAATCCATGCTGCAGATCGTAAAGTATGTAATATTTTGTAAAGTGAGAGGAGAGGTTAAATGAGATAATGTGCTCAAGAGGCTCGCACAGGTTTTATGTCAAGGAAATTGGCCTGTAGTTGGCTAGTCCTAATCAGCTTTTTAATTTCTTTGTTTATCCACGGCAGATATTTTCTAATACTGAACTGGTACGTAGTTTTGGATGCCTGTTTTGACTAAGGCTCTACCCCCACTTTAACACTTGGGGTCTACCTTGAATCTGTGTATGACAACAAAAGCTCAGTATTATTCGATCATAAACCTATTCAAAGCAGAAGCCGGACTGTGCCGTACGGGAGACAGATATATTTGAGTTTATTCGAACTTTGGAAAGCACATTCTCTAGCAATCATGATCAAACCTCCCTTGATTTTTTGATAATACAATCCTGTACTACATGTATGTAGGTCTTGTTTTTTTATTATTGACATGGAACCAGTTATATTATACGTTCAATGCCTCTGCTAGTTAATGGATGAGGTGGATATGCATAATGGGGGCAGTGTATGTTATTCCAACAACTATTCTTTTGGTCTGGGTTAGCGAGCAGCTATTACGCGTTTGAAATTATGTGGAAATAACAATTACATTGTACATAACACGCGTACACACAGTAATAATTGCTGTCTTTTTCATGGTATACATGTATACAGTTAATCGTGATCCATTTTCTGACAGATGCATTAATTGCCTTGTAAACAACTGAAACCTTTAAACGAAAGTATTGTTTCGTTTCAAAACAACTGAAACATTTATATAAAAGTATTTACGTCTGAAATAGTCACTTCTGGTTTTTTTACTCATTTGTTTTTTGTCATAGCAATTTCAGTAAAATATGACTCATAATTGATTGATCTTTATCTTCACGGAAAATAATTTATGCATTTAATGTAGAAACAATTCACATTTTATGTTCAATACCAATGTAAACTGTTACATGTATATATTTGCATTGCGTTTTAAGACATGTTTCGAGACATTGATATAACAGGCTTCGTTATGTATTGATCAAGAAGTACATCAGAAGATGGAGGCCGCAACCATCGCAGTGTTGATAATGCTATTGACACAAGGTATGTAACTTTTATTAAAAAAACCTTCTATAGGAATTACTAATGCTAATGAACTATTATATTAATGTAAAAACTATGGGTGTTGAAAGTAATACATTTTTTTTCTTCAGATTTTGCGATGTTGCCAAGTAATGTTTGTACATTGTATTAAGAAATGACGTTATTTAACATGCAATGTTTAATGTCTTGATTAATTAATTCATTTTAAAATTAATTAATTTGATTAACAGTCAAACTTGTCGTAAGAAGACAGCCACAAGATTGACCATGAGTGGCCGTTTGAAGTAGATCGCTACTTAAAGTTATATTACCCATCCAAATGCCATTTATTAAATAATGGTCAAGAATGAAGTTTAAATTATTAAAAACTGTAATAAAAAAATGGAGTTATTTCTCTTATTGATAGATGGATTGTCAAAAAAGAATTTTATAGATTTTCTTTATGTTCAATGGAAATACAGTTATTATACAGATTCATATATTTTAGTTATAACTATGGCAATGTTTATTATTTTTGGAGTGGAAGTCAGTGACTGATGTCTTTATAAAATTATAATGGATGGTTACTGTGGACGGTAGTTAATAGCACTTTAATGCAGCTATATTCATTGTAATATAGGTTATAGGTCTATATTACAGGAATAAACAAATTTATTGCGAGGAAGCGTCAGCGAACCGATGCAATAAGTTTGTTTCTTCCTGTAATATGTACCTATAACCGGCTTACAGTTTTCCCATCTACAGTCTACAATATTTGTATTGAAATATATAGAGATTAAGGGCGGGGCTTAGCTCTGTGATGTCACAGCCTCACTTACTGGAATAATAAGTGAAATAATTATTTTCATATTGGAGATATTGAGTCAATATGGAGAATACAATTAGCTTTTCCGAATGAAATAGCGGCATTTGACTGGATTGGAAAGTTTGGCAAACTGTAAATGTGACTAACGGGGCAGTAATGGTTAATTGGGATAAATCAGTCTTAATTGGTGGCTGCTTAATTGTGGAGTCAACTGTATTTCAGTGCGTTGTCAGTCATGTCCACACAACTGTATCCAGTGTCACGATAGAAATAGTTGTACAGAATGTATAGACGGTTACTACAATGACTACATTTATGACCAGGTGAATGACTGCACTCGTCCATGCCAGGGTAACTGTGAAACATGCTCTGCGTATTACAACTGTACAAAATGTAAAGCTGGGTATTGCAATATGGGAGAAAGAAAAACTTGCCAAGATCGATGCATGACCAATTGTGATACATGTTTAATATCGTGTGACATTTGTACAAAATGCAAACCGCGGTATTACGGCTGGGCGTGCAGCATGACCTGTGAGTATGGTTGTGTGGGTGGCATGTGTAACATTGAGAGCGGTTTCTGTGACTGCCGTCAGAATTTCAGAGGTGCCAGGTGTAATTTGTGCGTCATGGGGAAGTATGGACTATACTGTAATAACAACTGTTCGAAAGGTTGTTTAGATGACTCATGTGAACGGTATGCAGGACTTTGCACAAATGGATGTAAATTAGGATATAGCAAGCCCAATTGTGACACGTGCATTGATGGTTTCTTTGGCGATAAATGTAAGCGTTGCCCTGAAAACTGCTTGAAATGTAGTTCAGCCCAACAATGTTCTAAGTGTAAAGGGAGATTTTGGGGAAGCACATGCGAGCACAATTGTCCCATTACGTGCACTACTTGTGTCACGGAAAGTGAATGTTACAAATGCGAGGCAGGATTTTACGACACGAATTGTTCTTCTAAATGCCCTAAGAACTGCGCTGACAGTGCCTGTCTGAAAGAAAGCGGTCATTGCCACACATGTAAGACTGGTTTTTGGGGAATGCATTGCAATATGTCATGCGGTCTCGGCTGCATTGGAAATAAGTGCGAAAAACAAGACGGCAGATGTTTGGGTATGTGCAAGTACGGTTTCACTGGTAGCAGCTGTGAGAGCTGTGCCAGTGGGTTTTACAACCAAGACTGTTGGCCTTGTCCAAGCATGTGTGCAGAGTGTGTTTCAAAGATTCGATGCACTCACTGTCTTGATGGATATTACGGACAGACTTGTTCGTCAGAATGTTCTGAAAAATGTGATGGAAAGAAATGCAGAAAAGAAAATGGGTCTTGCCTGTCTTGTAAAGAAGGTTTTTATGGAGAGCAATGTGTTCAGTGCCCCAAAAAGTGCGCCACAAAATCATGTATGATAGACGGAAAGTGTTTTAACTGTATAGAGGGTTATTATGGAGACACATGTGACGAAACGTGTCCTCAGCATTGCAAGGACAAGTGTATAAGAAATACAGGAGAATGTCGTTCCTGTACTGATGGCTACTATGGTCAACGTTGTGACAATCAATGCCCAGTTAATTGTTTACGCTGTTCATCTAAGACTGAATGTTCAGCGTGTAAAGTTGGATATACAGGAGAGGAATGTGGAAACAAATGTCCAAACTGCAAAATTGGAACTAGTTGCCTCCAGACTGATGGTAGATGTAACGAAGCATGTGCCGACGGATTTTCTGGCGACGGCTGTGATGAACGATGCTCGCCATTGTGCAGAACATGTGCCCGAATATCTCACTTGAGATGCACTTCGTGTGCCCATGGTAAATATAGTGATGGTTATACATTAAAATGTGATCTAAATTGTAGAGAAACGTGTTTTAACAAAACGTGCGACGAATACCGTGGACGGTGTACAGATGGATGCGAAAGGGGGTATTGGGGTACGAAATGTGAACACAAATGTTCTGACACCTGCAAAAATAGAATTTGTCATTGCCTCGTTTGTAACCAGAGCAACGGAGAATGCTTGGATTGTATCAACGGGTGGTATGGTGTAAATTGTTCACAAACTTGCAGTCCTAACTGTGCAACCAGTTGCGGAATGAAAACAGGGGAATGCACCACCGGCTGTGCTAAGAAAAATAGACACGGCAGATATTGTGAGAAAAAATGTAGCCCGGAGTGCTTAAATCTAGAATGTAACTGGGAAACGGGATTGTGCAGTTCAGGATGTCAATCCGGCTTTTTTGGAAGGACGTGCGACATACCTTGTAGCGAGAATTGCGTTAATAACTCGTGTGATGGGCTCAGTGGAGAATGTACTCTTGGATGTTCTGATGGATTGGAAGGGCTACAATGCACAGAGTGTAAATTCTATAACTTAAATCATTATAGACCTTTAAAGTCTTTTTGATAAAGATTCATACAAGTCATGTATATTAAAGCTGCTCGCTCTCAACAAACAAGGTACTTCGAACTGTCTGAAATTAATATATTTTAGAACGAATCATCAAATGAAAAGGTTCTACATGTTGTATTAATTATTGTATTTTTTGAAATTGTATGCTACTAAATTATAAAGCGTTGCAAAGGCTTTTGAAATCCCAATATAAACATACATATTGTGTAACGGTGCCATCAAACAAAGCTCACCAACATTTTCAAGGTTTTCTCAAAGTGCTATATATACTTCTACATGTGTTGTTGATTCTAGACACTACTTTTACATTTTAGGTTTTAGTATATCATTTTGGAAATTGTGACCGAGCAGCTTTAAGACACACGCGTGAATGATATACATTGTAGATAAAGGTGAAGATTAAGGCTCCATTTATACAACAGACAATATATGCTATAAAGCTATTTTGCGACAAACAGGGTATCTAAAACAAACCCCTGTCTGGCCCAGAAGCAGGAAGAACAAGGCATTACTTGTTTTAGTGCTGAACACCAAAACAAGTGAAAAGGGGAGCTGTCAGTATATACCATTTTACACAATTTGGATGTGACACGCCTAGGGATCGAACCCACACAAAGCGGGAGAACTGTTTCATGTGGCTATAGAGACGGTTACACATGTAACAAACATTCTTGAAAATAGCTACTGTAAAAGTCTAATTTTCAAATGATTGAAATATGTATATATTTATGCTAACTTATGAAAGACTGTGTTCAATCATTGAAATATAGTGTGATGGTATAGATATCATACCAGTCACAGTGTAGGTGATAAAGGTCTGTCGGAACTACTTTTTACAGTGGTGCATATACATAATGTAGCTTTTGTTTAAATCGTAAACATTTTGTTTTAAGTTGATATTGAATATATATCTCAACTTAAAGTGATACGACTTTGCGGAATTAAAACTTGGGAATAAACCACCGACTGTGCTATACATGCTCGTGAAAAAAATAAAATTGTATCACTTTTCGTTTTCCACTCGAAACAAACAAACAAACAAACAAATGTCCTCTATATATCAGCTTGTTCACACCAATTTACAACTATATGAACTTCACTATTTTTGTGCATTTTATATTTTACAGTGGTTGCTGAAAGTGTTAGCACCAGTGTTCTGGCGGGCATCGTTACTGGTATTTTTATCTTGATAGTTGTTGTTGTTGTAGTGACTGTTTTAATTATCAGACGTCGCAAACGGTAAGAAAGCGTCTACACTTAATAACTTAAACCAAAGGGTTCCTAGCTCTTTCTGTTATCATATTCAATTTCTTTTAAACTTTATCATTTTTGAGACGATATCTAAGGAAAATGTAATTTTACTTTTTGCCTATGATAATATTGTGCGTTGCACAATATTAGGGAAATAGATTCTAATTTATGTCTGTAGAAATATTAGCGTCATAGAGCCATATATTTTATGTTCACGCAATATCCACGACAGACTTACCGGTATACTAATTGTTTTCCTTTAAAGAGTTTTTAACTGTCTGTGTAGTAATGCGAATATATCTTTTGACAGTAAGCTTACTAATAACGAAGTGGAAATGGCCGAAAGAAATCCGAATGCAGACAGCGGTGTTGTTGGGGAAGTGTGCGGAGATGACGGAAACGATCGTGATATTGAAGATACTGATCCAGGTAACATCCAGTAAACTCCGTATATAAGGTATGACTACACTAAATCTTTTTCCATAGACTTACTGTATAGCATTTAAGCACGGTCCGCATACCAAAACATTCATTGAGTGTTTACACCCCAATAAATCTGTAGAACCACCTTAAGTCACACCCAAAAATGCCCCTTTTTATATACATATAGTGATACTTTATAGCCGAAAATTGCACTAGTAGGACATCACCCCCTCGTCTCTAGGATTTTTGTTTACATTCTGTCGTAAAATTCATTATTTTCAGATAGCCACAGAACACCGTAAAATTAATCAGAAAATTCGATTTTAATTCTAGAAAACTTTAGTGCTACTAATCATTTTAAACCAATCAGAGACCACATCTAATAGGTCCGCAAGTTCCCTACACAAGTTGGCTGGTTCCAAGTCCCACCGATTTAGTGAAGTCATACCATAACGAACTCCTGGGGATCATTTGAAATTGTTCCTTATATCCGGTGTATGGTGTATCTACACAGAAATATCATACTAAATAAAGAAAAAATGCAATCGGGGACCAGAGCATTGTTTCTAATATCCGAAATGTTGCTATATCCGGAGACGCTATATTCGGAGTTTACTGTATAATGCAAACTACAATTAACAGAACAATTCTGATAATTAGGTAAAGAATGTAAATATGAAATTAAACAAGAATTTTAATTAATACTTAATAGATTGTGGAAAATGAATTTATTGCGCTAAGAAGATTTTTGTTATCAATATTTGATATATATTCATAGAATTAATAAATTTATGAAATAACACGTTTAAAGCGATTACAATATAGATTGGACACAAGTGCATGTAAACACACATTTGAATATTTTGCGTTGATATCTTTAACTATAGTTTTACGTATGCAGTTTGTATACATGTAGTAAACTTTAATATCTATACCAGGTGTGATCGACGCCAGGTCACATACACCAGCAACAAGTCAGCACAGAAAGTCAAAGACAGAACTTAAAATTACTGATGCCTTAGAAGTAGACGGAAGGATGGCAGGAAGGCAGTCAATTTGAATTTTGAATATAATTCAAAGTACATGTATTACGTATTTGATCGGCAAAGCAATGTGTCTAAGACCGCCAAACCTATAACGAAACTTTCTGCCTCTTTCTCTGATAAGCGATCGGTTCATACGGCGAGTGACGTTTTAAAGACAATTGAAGACTCCTTCATTAGTGACCCCAAAAACCGCATGAGGCCTAATCCCTTAATTGTTTTATGACCCCTTATCAGATAAGACACAATGTCTGGTTAGGTGTCTCTAGACTGGAAATTTAGTCCAATATATAGACAATAAATTTTACTGACATGTAAAGATAACTGGTTTATTGCTTATTTCCTGTTGCTTTTTAAGCAATTAGTTTATTATTTAACAACGATTATTGTCACAAAATAGCATTTACTTTAATATTTTATATGTGATTTCGTAGGCTTACATGTATTGATACTTCGAGCAAATTTTACACTGTACATGTACATGTACTTGCAGAAAACTAATTTCACTTTCGAAAATGTTGTGACAGTTCAAATGTTTTATGAAAATTAAATGTTCTTTTTTCAGATTATATAAAATAAAATACAGATTTTCTCTGTCCAAACTGTCTATCTGTTTTCTTTGTTTGTTTTTAGGGAAGTAAAAGTACTCTCTTCGACTAAAATGAATAATTTGTTTGTGCGCGAGGAATATTGAACATTTCTTTCAGACTGTAGCAAAAGTAACTTACCTGAGCAATTCATTTACATAACTCAACCCTTTACTTAGCCTGGTCAACAGTCCCTGAAATATCCCTGTAACTACTTGATATTTCACTGTAACGTACAGTTATGTTCTAGAGCCAGTCTACTATCCAACGCCGATCTCAGGCATAAAACTGCCCCAGTGTACAACGCAAAATATCATATAAAATAGACTGGAAATAGTGAATAAAATATAATATATTAACTAGTAACTAGTCTAATATGAAAAACTATTTTAATTCTTTATACATAGTGATTGAAGGTGTAGAATACGGTGATAAGATCCATGTGTAAAATATTAGTTGACTGAAAGAAAGTTTGCAATTGTAAAGTAGCATGTTCTCAAAAGTTTTAAACATATTGAACTTTAAATTTTCCCAGTATCCGTACTTTTTTCACATTAAACACAAACGGTTAAAATCGGTTAAATCATCATAACTTTTGAACGGCATTATAAACAGTATTTGCAATTACAATGTATCACAAAAAGTAGTAAATTCTTTCATCGAAATGTTGATATCAATTTCAAAAATGATTAATTAAGTATTTCACTTAGCCACGATTTAGTTTCACGGATCGGGTGCCTCCGTGGTTTTCAATGAAGTTAACGAATATCATACAGATATCATTGCGGGCCGCAGCAGCGGCCCGCTATATTTAATACGTGGTGATTAAAAGATGCATGGAGACTTAAGCACTAGATCGAAAATATGCGTCTCTCTTCATTATAAAATTGACGTACTTCTGAGATGAAAACTGTGGACACAGTCTATTTTTTTTTGAAAAGCAAGAGTTGTCGTTTGTAATTGAGTTGTCGTTCGTTTCATAGAGGGCGCAATCTACGCTGATAAAAATAGAAAAAAGCGCTTTTCACGTTTCAACTTCCAGGCGCAATCTACGCTGAGGAAAAGGGATATATTATTGCTTTTTCCACTTACACAGCCTTTGACATTATAGAAACGAAGTGCAGTCGACTGAATATTCTGCGATGGCCTTTTTAAATATATATGATATAATCTTAGCTAATTTTTTCCCTTTTCATAAAGATCTGTGTCCGTGGCGTAATGGGTAAAGTTGCTAGCCCACACCTTTATGTTAGTGTACTTTTACGAATCCACGAGTTCGAATCCCATCAACACCCAATTTTTTTTTCTTTACTTTTTTCTGCTGTTTTAATCACCATTTTTAGCTTTTTAACCATTTTAGTATATTTTACGGCAAATAATCATAAAAATCTTCATCCATGTCAAATAAATAAGGATAATGGTAATAAAAAATTGAGACATACCAGGAACGGTCTATAGAGCATTCCTGGACATACTGTATAAATATTATTTGATAACAGTAAAGTTTTGATACTACAGATCAGTCAGTAGATGTGGTGTCGTGTCAGGTTTTGCTTGTTCAACCAGAATTGGTTTCCTCGAGTTCTTTTGGGGCCATGTCTAATATCAACCATCACCAATTTCCAAAATATTTACATGGGATTATTGTTTGTTGGCCCGCTGTGATACTTTATATCACAGTTTTTCTTGTAGACATTTGATTTCAGGTAATTAAAGCCTGAAATGGAGGTAACAAATAATTTATCCACCATGATAATACTTTTACGGCTGCTTCATGCGTCTGACTGTATTTGTAAGGAACATGTACATACAATGTATATCACTTTTCTACTGCTTAGTATATCTTACTGGAAGATATAGATGATAATTGTTGGTTTCGGTGTAAGATCACGTTATAATTTCACCGAGTGGGCAACAAAAGTGATATAAGTGAAAATAACTACTTTTGGTGTTCACGAGTGAAATTAACGTGATATTACACCGATACCAACAATTTTTCTGTTTATTTTATGGTTAAAACTCTACTTTTATTGAGTTTGTTTCTATGAAATATCGAAAACCGCGGGAAACGTCATCAGAAATTATAGTGCAAATAACGTCATTTTAACGACGTCATCGTCGCGTGGTTTCCAGCATTAATTACGCTCGGTATTCTTTTTGACGTAAATCCAGGTTAAAGATTGCAAAAACAGTGAAAAATAAAAATATTAATTCACTGTTTCAAAACTGTGGATTATCTCTTTTATTTCACTGAGAAAACTCTATCATTGATTGGAAAACATAAAATAGATTGTTTTCTTTTTTAACCTCAGGTACAAAATTTTCCCGAACAGACGAGGAGGGGTGTAAGGTTTTGATCGGGCACCTGTATGGTGATGATGACGTTAACCCTGCAATACACAGATGGGACATAGGAGGAAATGTCCTTGGAGGAAACTAGGATGTTTTTGATTGTCGGCCAATGTGATTTAATAAATGAGTGTTCTAACATTTAAGGAATCTGTTGGATTCCTGGTATTTCCACTTGCTTGCTCTATAAAATGGTATAACCCAGGTGTCTTTCAGGGTGACAGACAGTTTACTGCATTATGGTATACTTTCATATTGCCCCGTTCACTTTGCCTTAGAGAGTTCGTTCAGTATTCTACGGTACTGCACGTTGGCAAGGAATGATACTGAACGTTGGCAAGGGGGGCGGTCCTAGCGATCAGCTGTACGGACTATTTTATTTGTTTGCAAACATCGTTTTAATGACGTTTATATGTCGAAGTTTGATAGTTTTTTACAATTAAATAAACTACGGTCTTAAAATAAAAAAGAAACTTCAATCGTTTCCAAGTAGACGTAAAAGAGTTTCATTTTTAAAAAGGTTCGAATTTTTTAGGGCACGCAAAACCAGTTCTGGTTACGAAAGTTACTGGTACGTATTTCAGCCAAGTATTGATAAACAAAAGGAATGATGTTTTCCATGTAGTCATAAGAAAGAGAAAACATTTCTAGGAACGTACATCAAGTTGATGTATTCACATTTCAAAGTACAAACCTGATCTGGATGTTAAACAAGATGGCGGACGGCACGAATTTCACCGTATAATTGACGTCAACGTTTCCCAAAAATGACGTCACGTAAAGAACAATATTGAATCGAGCATATACGCAATAAAGAAAAGTACATGGTGAAATAGTACGCCCGTTGTCTGAAAATTTCAAAATTATTTAGTTTTTTGCTAACAGAAGTCATTTGTTCATATTCAAATGAAAGATAATAAAAGGATTGAACTTGTAGGGAAAATCTGAACTCGTTGTTTGGCGGACAACTCGCAAGCTCGTGTTCCCGCCAATCACTCTTCCAAGTAATAGTTCACCATACAAGTTCAAAACCTATAGAACTGTCTAAAACTTTGGTCTCCTGAAATACTGGTAACAAAGGCAGCCAAAAAGTGAAAAATACTACAGGAACATTTTGAATTTACTTAATGCTAATAAATGTTTTATTTTAAAATGTGTGTGATTCAGTAGTGCATATAAAATAGAAAAAGAAAATCAACGCACTAATAAGTTTAAACATTTATCGACATGTTTCGCACTAATAAGTTTAAACATTTATCGACATGTTTCGGCCGTAAAGCCTTCTTCAGAATAAATGTATATATAAACAATAGTGCATAATACTAAATTATAAATCATGTATTTTGGAATATCTCTGCAAGGTGTAAATAGAATGCATCCTGCCTCCGGGGTCAAGTGGTTAATAACCAAACTCTTACTGATTGAGGTTCATGGGTTTGAGCCTTGCTACCAACCTTATTATGCTTGAATTGTCATATAAACAAAAACAGAATACAATATTCTTCTAGTTTTCAGCAAACATAGGCTTATAACATCTTGTTTTGTTTGAGTACTAAATAATTGAAGGAGATTACTCAAGGTTTCAGTACAGTCTTAGTATTTGCTGAGTACTCAAGGTTTCAGTACAGTCTTAGTCTTTGCTGAGTACTCTATGTTTCAGGACAGCCTTAGTCTTTGCTGAGTACTCCCGGTTTCAGAATTGTCTTAGTCTGTGCTGAGTACTCAAGGTTTCAGAACAGTCTTAGTCTTTGCTCAGTACTCCAGGTTTCAGTACAGTCTTAGTATTTGCTAAGTACTCAAGGTTTCAGAACAGTCTTAGTCTGTGCTAAGTACTCCCGGTTTCAGAACAGTCTTGGTATGTGCGGAGTACTCCAGGTTTCAGTACAGTCTTAGTATTTGCTAAGTACTCAAGGTTTCAGAACAGTCTTAGTTTGTGCTAAGTACTCCCGGTTTTAGAACAGTCTTGGTATGTGCGGAGTACTCCAGATTTCAGTACAGTCTTGGTCAGTGCTGTTTCTGTACCCCATGCCCCAAGATTGTAAAACTTGTGTCTCACTAAATTCTATTTGAGCACAAAATAATTGTCCCCTCTAGCGCCATTTGTGTGAAAAACTAGAGAGTTATAGTTGAAAAAAGACATTTTAAACAAAAGTACTTACAGAAAACCTGTTGAGGCACATGTGTGTATAAAAAATTACTGACTCATATTCATGAGTTAATCAATTATTCACTTATCCCATGCTACTAAAACCAAAAGCACAACAAAAACCCAAAATAGAAAACACAAAAAAAAAGTTAGGTCATAAAACTGTGTTCCCATGACTGGCGAATCTTGATTGTGAAAAAAACAACAGACGTAAAGCAACAGCAACAAAAGAACCAAAGGGCCTTGGCTTAGAAAAATAAGAGAAGCCAAACCCGAATCATCATGGTACATCAGCCAGGGAGGGTTGGAGGGAAAAGCTTGTATAGAATTAAAACATCTTGGTGGTGTCAAAGACTTTGCCCGGAGTAACTAATAAAGTGTAATCAACTGCTTAAATACAGTGTATTGAGAATTGATAGACATTACTAAAACAGTAAACGTACTGTTTGTTATACGTGAGTAGTAGTACAAATACAGCCTTCAGTAATTGTACATGTTGAATCAGCCCAGAACTACATAGACCATTGGTCCTGCCATTTATCAGTGTTCTATGATCAAACGAATATCTTGTGGTAGAATCTATATAAGAATGTTTATTAAGTGTATGCCTTTCAAAAGGTTGATACTTAAAAAGATTTGCCCTTTAACTTCTTGTACAAACAAAAGCATACTTAGTCTAATGGATTTTTCAACAAAATCTATCTGCGGTCCCTGTCTGAGAATAGGTCACAAACTTATAAAAACTGTACACCTGATGTATGATGGCCTGGTTCACATGTTACCGTGCCATTATATCTTAAATTATACCATTTTTGAGAAATAAAAATGGCGTGGCTTCATTAAATGATGTTGTAGCAACCCAAATGTTGTTAGATGGCAGTAGTATGTGTGAGTTACCATACTTGCTTCTATATCTATATCTATATTTAGTTGCAACAGGTTCTTAAGTGCTTCATTTATACAGAATGATATATTTTTTTACAGTTGTCTTTCCTCTAATTTGGTATACAGTTTTATGTAAAATTTTAATACCAATAGCATGTGCCATTTTTATCAAATGAGATTTCATTTCTTTTTTACAAATGCCTTTCTTTTTAATACCATTTGCAGTGATTTTATAATATTGCTTCTATTGTCATATAACACTATTATTCAAAGGACCATAATGGAAATAAGGGTTTATCCATACTCATTTTTTTTGTGTTATCCTTTGCATATAATGTTAATTGATATGTTTTAATTATGTATTGCCATGCAATTGTTCATTTTTTCGCAGAAATAAATCTGTCTATCTATATCCTGCTGATGCAAATGATTCTGCATTTGTAAGCAGTGTAAATCTGTGCATTTTGATCATGATCTGCACTGTTTGCTATTGGTATATAGTTTTTCAGTAATACACCCCTGTGAACAATTAATGAGCATGTCCAAATTGAAAGTTGGGCTAGTCTACACCCCTGGTTCTTACACTTGCCAGTAATGTTCTGTTTCTTCGACAGTGCGCTTCTTCTCGGAAATTAGCACTGTGCGAAATATCAAGTCAATTCAATGAACAATTTTGAAGCTATGTTCAGAAAATAATATGTTCAAAATTAAGAAGAGTTGTCCGTAAGACAGCACGCTCGACTATTCCCAGTGCATGCCAATTAAACAAACTTCTGTTGACTCTCTATCTATAAACTAGAAAAATGCTCTCTTGAAAAAGTCAAAAGCTATCTATGATAACTCAATGGTTTGATACCCATGAACCGTGACTATTGCAAGATAGTACCTTGCATACAAACCTTAAACTAAATCAAACAAGGGAAATTAAGTTGAATGAAATCCATCCAAAAGTTGAATGAAATCCATACAAAAATTGAATGAAATCCATACAAGAGTTTTCTAACTTGACAGTCTGACACCTCAAGACTTTAACGAACTTTCAAATCACTATCATAAGTGTCTATGATAGAATCTTGCATGCAAAACTTAAACCAAAGGTGCAACGCCGACGCGAACGTAAAAATGACTGTAGCCCTCTTTTTTTATTCGAATAGTCTAGCTGAAAAGAAACTAAAATGAAGCCAATCCTCTGAATAGTTTTGGATTAATGGTCTGTACAAGCATAGTACAGATGACAAAGGGAAATAATTAAAGAACTGTGGTAGGAAGAGTTATGGTTCTTGGTCACTGCACTTCATCTCAATGTCCTCTACCACTCTGTGAACTATCAAGTCAGCTCGCGTGATGGACAGAAGGACCCCGGAAGGACGTACACAACGGTAATCCATATTAGGAGAATAAAATATACAAATCTTTTCAGTCATAAATCTTAAGTTTATTAATATTTAAATACATGTAGATACTTTACAATAAAAAGTCTGCTCCAACTTGTTTGATTGTTAATTAAAATATACAGGTACAAGGAAAAACTTTCAAAATTAAAAGATACATGACGCTAGCTATAATGGACAATATTTTGCCATATGGCCAATCTTAAATATCTAAAAAATGTTTCAAAAATCTTCCAACATGACCAGTATAAGTTAAAACTAAAAACAATTCTACTCTTACAAAAATTGAATATTGTTTAAGTGGTAACTAAAATATGTTAATCTGTATACCAGTTTTGTTCCTGTTGAATATAAACTATGAAAATATTTTTGAAATTCTCGTCAAAATTTATATGTATCAGTAAGAGATATAACTCAATACAACTTATTTAATTTTATTACGATTTATACATAACTTGGTCCTGAATAGTAAAATGTGGTTCAACAACTTTCTTTTCCGAGTTGTAAATACGAGCATTTTGAACGTCTATTAAAAGCATGCTCCGACTTAACATGTAGAAATTCAAATTAGATTTGTACATGTATAATGAAATATCTTCAGAACTTGTCGAAACTTTTTTTGAATTTCGTCTGCTCTACAAATTAAGATGTACATTCTTCACTGGAATGACAGCCGCCCACGAACCCTAAACCTCTTTTAGAGGGTAAAAAACGTGTGTCCATCGCATGCACGTAGGTATTTATCCTATTTCATTCCGCCGAATATAGGGACCAGGGTCAGCTGGCATAAAATATAACAGAGAATTTGTAAAAAAAAAAAAGAGAGCTATTAACTAGTTCATTATTTCGAGGGTTTTATCATACAATACATCTCTACAAAAGGTTGGTCACTCAGAACCGTCACACATGCTTAAACATTTATTATATCATTTCTCCAGGCTTTATGATTAATTCATACAACTGTTGCAAAATTATATATAAATGTATTTTTAACTGTTCTTTCCATAGAATGTAACACTGTTTGTACTAAAATTAATTCCTCTTTTATACACTCTTTTTGTGTCCTTATTACATATGATACATGCATTTGTATTTTACCCTCATTCATACGTTATTACTTTGGAGGGAGACAAAAACTGTCCTGACGCGGCTGTCACGTGCTTATACAAATACTGGTTACGTTCCGAGCTAATACCTCCCGGGTAAAGTTAAGGCGGGAGAGTGGATTTGCAGATAACAAATCTCACTGCCGCTTCGGCTGTCGCAGATATTTTCATGTACACAACGCCGGGTTCGTCTGCGGTGAAACGAATTTTGAATTTGCTTGTTAAAAAGTTTCTTTTCCGTTTCCATACATAACTGCTTCATTGCTATGAGATGACCAAGTTACTACATCTCCTGCTTGTTCTACGGTGTCTACATCTGACCTACGGTACAGCTGTTTTATCCGACCAAATCCAGCATCTACAAGGCATCTAATTGGAATATAAACAGATAAATACATTGTGTAAACATGAAATTGTGTTACGGAATTCTATTAAATTCAGTACTGTGTATAAACACAGGCCAACGCTGATTTTCCGGCATATTCTTTACTTTGAATATAAAAAATAACAAGGACATGCAACACTATTTTACTAACGTGTCTATGGAATGAGAATGAAAAGAATGACTTCAACAATTACATGTGTACCTTTGATGTTAAAAAGTTACAATTCCGTAGCTCTATACATTTGTGTTTGTGTTTGTGTTTGTATTCATCACATTTATTTTGTTAATCGAGCCTCACCGTATATGTACGTGTAGCTGTATCATATATGTAACAGATTTATGCCGCTTGGTCATTGGTTTTCAGCAATGTTAAGAAGTATGTAACGGTTTTTGTTTTGACCTGAAATCTAATATAGGCTTCATTTACTATCTGTTTTGTATTCGGGGTCAAACATATATAGTTTAAGTATACAGTTTACTATCTCTATGTAAGTTTGTAACTGCGCAAACACGTAGAAGTGCAACCCTTATTTAATGCAGTGTATAATACTGTACATATATTAACTGATGATGCGGTGAATATCAGAACTATAGACTGGGGCACTGTATTACTAACAATTCGTAAGTTTTCTGTAAGTTAACTAACAATTCGTAAGTTAACTAACAATTCGTAAGTTTTCTGTAAGTTAACGAATGATTTGTTTACTTACCCAAAAACGTAAGTGCGTTTTATAAAAAATAGTTTCCTAAACGAAGATAGTTCATGACTTATTAAAAAAACGAAGAAGAGAAAATAATGTTTATTCGATCTTGACAAAAGCTTCAATTAGCACAGTATAAAGATGTCTTACCGTAGCAATTATCTGCGTGAATTCGGCACTCTTCTTCTTTTACTCCAAACCTATGGAACGCACAATCCAACATTGAAATTACTGAGTGTGGTCCGTGAGGAAGCTGTCCGTCTTGACCTGGTAAAGTCGTAGTTCTTTTTAATAATTCAGATTTTAATAATGAGCAGATGATCTGTTTTAACGAATAACACCCCTTTTATTAATTGGCTACATGAATTTATCTGTTCTGAAAGTTCAATAATAATCACTTTTGGAAGAAAACTTATTGTTGAATTCATGTATTAGTTTAATATAGACGGTATATATTGAATGAAAAAAGATGATCTAAAAAACCACACAAAAAAACAACAACAACGTACCGTTTGTCTGGTTCCCATCAAGGAGATAGTTGTATTGCTTGCATCAATCGATCCTGAACCCAAACAACTTTCCGTGGCTGTATAAAAACGCGGGACCCTTCTCCCTTGAATGGTGAGGTAATGCACCATGTTGTAGTTAGGCATAGGCAAATGCTGATGAAACATTTCGGTTGAATCCTTTACACATTGTTCATATACGGCCCTTTCTGAACGTGCGTCAATCACGTGCTGATGGTATTCTCCTGTTGCAGATAATCTATCATCCTCGTTTCTTGCTAACGATTTTTCTTGGCGGGCAGATTCATTATCTTCATATAAGGCACGCACCTGTTCCATACATCTTTAAGTAGTGCAGGCGGTTGCATACACTTTATGTTTTAAGAGTTTAGTGCTTGATGTAGGAAGATAAATTGGAGGGATACCATCACGTCCTCTGGGTGGTGCCGGTTGAGGAAGTCCTTCTTCAGCTGCATAATTAACAAGGAACTGTACGGCAACTTTAATCACTTCCTTAGGAGAAGAATTATTTAACTATTTTCCTGTTAAACCATGAACACAAGGTATAACACCTTGTTCGATTATATGTTTCAGTATGCTTTTTAGAGTTCTTTTCCAAATGTCAAAAATCAAAAGAAATGCCATATACCAATGATCACTTCTGTGCTACTGGCTTCATCCAAGATATGTCATCTGTCTCGATTGGTACTGTGTGTGCTACTCAAAGTGCCAGTAAGTCGTGAAGTTTCTGTAAAAAAGGTTTTCTTGATAAAGAGCACATAAAAATGATAGTTAATAAATAAAAAAATGTGTTAAAAATTTGGCACACCTAAAAAAACCACCGGGCGTGATGATCGAACTCACATCTGCACGCTCGTTAAGCGGCGATACCATTCACTGTACAAGTCAGGCCGTTATTTTACGGTCTCACTATCTTATATATATACTTTTACACCCGCCTTATTATTTGGTAAAAAAAATGGTAATATTATAAAAATAAGTTTTCGTACATAATTTCAATAACCTCTCCATTTGTGGCGGTACTTAACACCACGATCAGACATATGAAACAATACACATTAAATGAGAGTAACAACACCAACACCAACACCAGCAACAGTATGTAATAGTTACAGTAACAACACCAACACCAACAACAGTATATAGCAATAAACACTAACAACACAAGTACCAGCAACATTATGTAACAATAAACAATAACAACACCAACACCTGCAACATTATGTAACAGTAACAACACCAACACCTACAACAATATATAAAAATAAACAGTAACAACACCAACACCTGCAACAGTATGTAACAATAAACAGTAACAACACCAACACCAGCAACAGTATGTAACAGTAACAACACCAACACCTGCAACAACATATAATGATAAACAGTAACAACACCAACACCAGCAACAGTATGTAACAGTAACAACACCAACACCTGCAACAATATATAACAATAAACAGTAACAACACCAACACCAGCAACAGTATGTAACAGTAACAACACCAATACCTGCAACAGTATGTAACAGTAACAACACCAACACCTGCAACAATATGTAACAGTAACAACACCAACACCTGCAACAATATATAACAATAAACAGTAACAACACCAACACCAGCAACAGTATGTAACAGTAACAACACCAATACCTGCAACAGTATGTAACAGTAACAACACCAACACCTGCAACAATATATAATGATAAACAGTAACAACACCAACACCAGCAACAGTATGTAACAGTAAACAGTAACAACACCAACACCTGCAACATTATGTAACAGTAACAACACCAATACCTGCAACAGTATGTAACAGTAACAACACCGGGGGGGGGGGGAACACCGCAACAATATAATGATAAACAGTAACAACACCAACACCAGCAACAGTATGTAACAGTAACAGTAACAACACCAACACCTGCAACAATATATAACAATAAACAGTAACAACACCAACCCCTGCAACAATATGTAACAGTAACAACACCAACACCTGCAACAATATATAATGATAAACAGTAACAACACCAACACCAGCAACAGTATGCAACAGTAACAGTAACAACACCAACACAAGCAACAATTTATAACAATAAACAGTAACAACACCAACCCCTGCAACAATATGTAACAGTAACAACACCAACACCTGCAACAATATATAATGATAAACAGTAACAACACCAACACCTGCAACATTATGTAACAGTAACAACACCTGCAACAATATATAATGATAAACAGTAACAACACCAACACCTGCAACAATATATAATGATAAACAGTAACAACACCAACACCAGCAACAGTATGTAACAATAAACAGTAACAACAACAGCACCTGCAACAATATGTTACAGTAAACAATAACAACACCAACACCTGCAACAGTATGTAACAGAAACAACACCAGCACCTGCAACAATTTGTAACAGTAACAACACCAGCACCTACAACAGTATGTAACAGTAACAACAACAGCACCTGCAACAATTTGTAACAGTAACAACACAAGCACCTGCAACAGTATGTAACAGTAACAACACCAGCACCTGCAACAGTATGTAACAGTAACAACACCAGCACCTGCAACAGTATGTAACAGTAAACAATAACAACACCAACACCAGCAACAATATGTAACAATAACAACACCAACACCTGCAACAGTATATAAAAGTAAACAATAACAACACCAGCACCTGCAATAATATGTAACAGTAACAACACCAACACCTGCAACAGTATATAACAGTAACAACACCAACACCTGCAATAGTATGTAACAATAAACAGTAACAACAGCAGCACCTGCAACAATATGTTACAGTAAACAATAACAACACCAACACCTGCAACAGTATATAACTGTAACAACACCAACACCTGCAACAGTATGTAACAATAAATAGTAACAACACCTGCACCTGCAACAATATGTTACAGTGAACAATAACAACACCAACACCAGCAACAATATATAACAGTAACAACACCAACACCTGCAACAGTATATAACAGTAAACAATAACAACACCAACACCTGCAACAGTATGTAACAGTAACAACACCAGCACCTGTAACAGTATGTAACAGTAAACAATAACAACACCAACACCAGCAACAATATGTAACAATAACAACACCAACACCTGCAACAGTATATAACAGTAACAACACCAACACCTGCAACATCATGTAACAGTAACAACACCAACACCTGCAACAGTATTTAACAGTAACAAATCCAACACCTGCAACAACATATAATGATAAACAGTAACAAAACCAACACCAGCAACAGTATGTAACAGTACCAACACCAACACCTGCAACAGTATGTAACAGTAACAAAACCAACACCTGCAACAACATATAATGATAAACAGTAACAACACCAACACCTGCAACAGTATGTAACAATAACAACACCAACACCTGCAACAGTATGTAACAGTAACAACACCAACACCTGCAACAGTATATAACAGTAAACAATAACAACACCAACACCTGCAACAATATGTAACAGTAACAACACCAGCACCTGTAACAGTATGTAACAGTAAACAATAAAAAAACCAGCACCTGCAACAATATGTTACAGTAACAACACCAACACCTGCGACAGTATGTAACAGTTACAACACCAACACCTGCAACAGTATATAACAGTAAACAATAACAACACCAACACCTGCAACAGTATATAACAGTAAACAATAACAACACCAACACCTGCAACAGTATGAAACAGTAACAACACCAACACCTGCAACAGTATGTAACAGTAACAACACCAACACCTGCAACAGTATGTAACAGTAACAACACCAACACCTGCAACAGTATATAACAGTAAACAATAAGAACACCAACACCTGCAACAGTATGTAACAGTAACAACACCAGCACCTGCAACAGTATGTAACAGTAACAAAACCAACACCTGCAACAGTATATAACAGTAAACAATAACAACACCAACACCTGCAACAGTATGTAACAGTAAACAATAAAAAAACAGCACCTGCAACAATATGTTACAGTAAACAATAACAACACCAACACCTGCAATAGTATGTAACAATAAACAGTAACAACACCAACACCTGCAGCAGTATGTAACAATAAACAATAACAACACAAACACCTGCAACGATATATATCAATAAACAGTAACAACACCAACACCTGCAGCAGTATGTAACAATAAACAGTAACAACACCAGCAACAATATATAACAATAAACAGTAACAACACCAACACCTGCAGCAGTATGTAACAATAAGCAGTAACAACACCAAGACCTGCAAAAGTATGAAGCAGTAACAACAGCAACACCTGCAACAATATGTAACAGTAACAACACTAGCACTTGCAACAGTATGTAACAGTAACAACACCAGCACCTGCAACAATATGTACAGTAACAACACCAACACCTGCAACAGTATATAACAGTAACAACACCAACACCTGCAACAATATGTAACAGTTACAACACCAAAACCTGCAACAGTATGTAACAGTAACAACACCAACACCTGCAACAATATGTAACAGTAACAACACCAAAACCTGCAACAGTATGTAACAGTAAACAATAACAACACCAGCACCTGTAACAGTATGTAACAATAAACAGTAACAATACCAACACCTGCAACAGTATGAAACAGTAACAATACAAACACCTGCAACAATATGTAACAGTAATAACACCAGCACCTGCAACAGTATGTAACAGTAAACAATAACAACACCAACACCTGCAACATTATGTAACAGTAACAACACCAACACCTGCAACAGTATGTAACAGTAACAACACCAACACCTGCAACAGTATGTAACAGTAAACAATTACAACACCAAAACCTGCAACAGTATGTAACAGTAACAACACCAACACCTGCAACAATATGTAACAGTAAACAATAACAACACCAACACCTGCAACAGTATGTAACAGTAAACAATAACAACACCAGCACCTGCAACAGTATGTAACAATAAACAGTAACAACACCAACAGCTGCAACAGTATGAACAATAAACAGTAACAACACCAACACCTGCAACAATATGTAACAATAAACAGTAACAACACCAGCACCTGCAACAGTATGTAACAATAAACAGTAACAACACCAACACCTGCAACATTATGTAACAATAAACAGTAACAACACCAACACCTGCAACAGTATGTAACAGTAACAACACCAACAACTGCAACAGTATATAACAGTAAACAGTAACAACACCAACACCTGCAACAATATGTAACAGTTACAACACCAGCACCTGCAACAGTATGTAACAGTAAATAATAACAACACCAAGCACCTGCAACAATATGTAACAGTAACAATAACAACACCAACACCTGCAACAGTATGTAACAATAAACAGTAACAACACCAACACCTGCAACAGTATATAACGTAAACAATAACAACACCAACACCTGCAACAGTATATAACAGTAAACAATAACAACACCAACACCTGCAACAATATGTAACAATAACAACACCAACACCTGCAACAGTATGTAACAATAACAACACCAACACCTGCAACAGTATATAACAGTAAACAATAACAACACCAACACCTGCAACAATATGTAACAGTAACAACACCAACACCTGCAACAATATGTAACAGTAACAACACCAGCACCTGTAACAGTATGTAACAGTAAACAATAACAACACCAGCACCTGCAACAATATGTTACTGTAAACAATAACAACACCAACACCTGCAATAGTATGTAACAATAAACAGTAACAACACCAACACCTGCAGCAGTATGTAGCAATAAACAGTAACAACACCAACACCTGCAACAATATATAACAATAAACAGTAACAACACCAACATGTAACAGTATGTAACAATAAACAGTAACAACACCAACACCTGCAACAATATGTAACAGTTACAACACCAGCACCTGCAACAGTAAACAATAACAACACCAACACCTGCAACAATATGTAACAGTAACAACACCAGCACCTGTAACAGTATGTAAAAGTAAACAATAACAACACCAGCACCTGCAACAATATGTTACTGTAAACAATAACAACACCAACACCTGCAATAGTATGTAACAATAAACAGTAACAACACCAACACCTGCAGCAGTATGTAGCAATAAACAGTAACAACACCAACACCTGCAACAATATATAACAATAAACAGTAACAACACCAACATGTAACAGTATGTAACAATAAACAATAACAACACCAACACCTGCAACAATATGTAACAGTTACAACACCAGCACCTGCAACAGTATGTAACAGTAAATAATAACAACACCAACACCTGCAACAATATGTAACAGTAACAACACCAACACCTGCAACAGTATGTAACAGTAACAACACCAACACCTGCAACAGTATATAACAGTAAACAATAACAACACCAACACCTGCAACAATATGTAACAACACACCAACACCGAACAATATGTAACAGTAACAACACCAACACCTGCAACAGTATGTAACAGTAACAACACCAACACCTGCAACAGTATATAACAGTAAACAATAACAACACCAACACCTGCAACAATATGTAACATTAACAACACCAACACCTGCAACAATATGTAACAGTAACAACACCAGCACCTGTAACAGTATGTAACAGTAAAAACAATAACAACACCAGCACCTGCAACAATATGTTACAGTGAACAACAACACCAACACCTGCAATAGTATGTAACAATAAACAGTAACAACACCAACACCTGCAGCAGTATGTAGCAATAAAGAGTAACAACACCAACACCTGCAACAATATATAACAATAAACAGTAACAACACCAACACCTGCAACAGTATGAAACAGTAAACAGTAACAACACCAGCACCTGCAACAATATATAACAATAAACAGTAACAACACCAACACCTGCAACAGTATATAACAATAAACAGTAACAACACCAACACCTGCAACAATATATAACAATAAACAGTAACAACACCAGCAGCAGTATATAGCAATAAACAATAACAACACCAACACCTGCAACAATATATAACAGTAACAACACCAGCACCTGCAACAGTATGTAACAATAAACAATAACAACACCAACACCAGCAACAGTATGTAACAGTAAACAATAACAACACCCAACACCTGCAACAATTACTACACCAGCACCTGCAACAGTATGTAACAATAAACAATAACAACACCAACACCTGCAACAGCATGTAGCAGTAAACAATAACAACACCAACACCAGCAACAGTATGTAACAGTTAACAGTAACAATACCAGCACCTGCAACAGTATGAAAGCGCATCAAAATTTAAGAAAAAAATTTAACATTGTTTAAAATAAAAATAGAATCTTAGTAGTAGTCAACTTAAAATGATTAAACAGTTCGAAGTTAAAATCATAATTGTAGATAAGACTTTCTGTAAATTATACCGCTATAGTTATGGCCAGAATATAAACATCTGTTGAACAGTTCTTATGCCATTGATTGTCTGTTAAAGTCAGTTATCACTATAACCAAGATAAAAATTGAAAATCCATGCTTTGTCTTAGTCTAAAATATTTTCATTTGTGTCGTCAATAAAAGAAATAAAGAAGTATAACTAATTTTAAATTATTACATGTTTTCAGAGCATCGACTGTGTTTTAAGCTTGATTCTTGACCATAATTTGATATGGCCATTTTGAAGAGAACTATAACTTTATTATTCAGATCTTGACAACTTATCAATATCTACACAGATAACATCATACAAAAGCATTAATTGACACCCTTATATTTCTAGGTTTACAGTTTAGCAATATATGTATTAAATAAATATTTAGGAACAACCATGTTTTACTACTCGATAAACAATGTTGACGAATACCTATATTTCTTAATTATAAAAAAAGTATTGTCAGAAAGCATTTCTTATAGTTTGCTATATCATGGAAAAAAAAACTGTTTTGTATTTATAAAATATACTTTCTTTTTTAAAAGCAATGTTAGGATGTTTTGTTTTGCAAATAACGATGAATTTCGCCGGCACCTTTCTTGGTTATATAAATACCACGAATAATTGTAACATCTAAAGAGATCAGTGGCCTTTAAAACTTTAAAGTGGAGCATGAAATTTCACAATATTCATAAATATAACATTTAGCCTCCTTTTATCCAATACATGTCCTGTGAGTGAATTTGAATGCAGAGGTCGGTTAGTTCACAAGCGTCGGTACAAGTCAGCAGACGACAATTCTCATCTTCAACACTCAACATCAGGATAAAAAAGACCACTATCACTCAAAGTCTATAGTAGCTGAAGAATGTCAAGCCCATATGCTTTGACAGTACTAAAACAGATATAAGAATATCAGCATTTTCAATTTTGGTCGCCAGAACTATGTCTTTAGTTGCTGTACATGTCAACTGCCATGCGAAGTGGGCGGAAACTCTGTATCTTTTCATCCAGAAATAAGGTTCTGAAAAAAACAACAGACAAACCAACTGTTACTTATCAGATATAATGAAACAGCTACAAACAGTTGACATTTAACCTGTTAGAGGGAGGATAGCTTTAAGCTTTGAATTCGAACTTCTGCGGTAACAATTTCAAGCGTGCGTTTAAAGAACCAAATGTTCTGGTGATTTAAAAGAAGTATTTATAAAAGGCATACATGTAATAAGTAATTCCAACGTTGCTGGCTGCAAATAATAAAGTCTGAAAATTCGAGCACTGTTGATTATGATTAGCATTATTCCCAGTGTTTGCCATTGAATAGAACAAAACTTTTGGTAGTAAAAGACAAAACAAGAATTTTTGTAACAAATTTTAAAGTGCTGTAGATTTAGTAAAATATTAGCTCAAGATTTATCTTATTTAATTGTTTGACACCTATGAATTCCAATTAATACGTTAGGTGGTTACGATATACAAAATGTACATGTATGTGCATGACAGTGCCTTGCATTCAACACTTTAACTAGGAATTTCTAAGTTCAATAATTTTTTTTTTTTTTTTTTTATTTTTTTTTTTAAAAGGGGGGGGGGTGGGGGGGGGTGGCGCCTCTCCTCCCCCAAGGTTGGCCGGGGTTTTTATTTTTTGGTGGGGCCCCCAGTTTTGACCGGATATCAAGTTCTGACTGGATCTCCCAGTTTAGTACCTGAAAGTAAATGTAAGATTCATTTATAATGTTCGATGATTTTGTTATAGAATCTGTATTTTACGGGGAAAAAAAAAAAAAAAGAAATAATAAAAAAAAAAAAAAAAAAAAAAAAAAAAAAAAAAAAAAAATTTTAATATTTAAAAAAAAAATACAAATTTTTTTTTTTTTCTTTTTTGGGGGTTGTACACCCGTTTCGACGGTATTTCTGTCATTTCCACAGACGGGAAGTTTAGCTAACCATCGTTGCCGGGAAGAAACGGTACTAGACTAATGTCTTTCCATAAGAAACTGCCAGCTTTCTCACATTAACAGACATGTTCGCGGTAGCAGGGATCGAACCCATTACACTAAATCAGTGAGTCACAATGATTTCAAATCATCGACTCTTAACAACTCGCCAATGGACGCCGGATATTTCTTCGCCTGTACATTTGGGAATAAAAAATCTTCCATATCATTTATAGATAAAAAATCGGGATACTATTCCCTTAATATTTTAATGTCGTCACATCAAATGTGAAAGATATAAAATCACCCATACATAGAAATGAAACTGTCATTCTATATATTTATTATATTTACCTCAGGTGTAAGATCATGGAATTGCTTTGCAGTCTCGTCTTCCGTCTGATCCCGTGAACAACGTGCAGTGAGTAAACGGACTGTCGGTTAAACAGCTACATCTTTCACAAGATTCCACGTAGAGAATATAAGATGACAAGCTGCATCCATCTAGATGACGTCATCTAGGAAGTCGTATGCCTACCCTCAGGAAATCTCTGTTTATCTACAATAACTATTAGTTAATTACACGACATGAAACCAGGATTCGAACCTGAACCGTGCTGCCACATCGCCTAGCGTTGAAAGTAAGAATGCATGGACCTCCGCCACAACAGCAAAAAAAGTTCCGATACATTTGCATACACAATGTTAAACATTCATAGTTTAATGAATATGTCTTCAGTGGCTCTGACTTATTATGTTACCTTTATTCAACAAGTAGCGAGAGCATACATATTGAACGTTTAAAATATTCGCTAATAGACTATGAAGCTTTACAGCTAATACAGTTTATAACATACTTCAAGAGTGCCTCGTTTTGGATCGGTCGGTGACAAATTACAGCAGACATACAGTTTATAACATACTTCAAGAGTGCCTCGTTTTGGATCGGTCGGTGACAAATTACAGCAGACATACAGTTTATAACATACTTCAAGAGTGCCTCGTTTTGGATCGGTCGGTGACAGTTTACAGCAAACGTACAGTTTATAACATACTTCAAGAGTGCCTCGTTTTGGATCGGTCGATGACAGCCATCAACGATGTACACAGTGGAGCAGTATAACTTCTCTCTTGCAACTTCTTTAACCTTATGACGGACAAAGCCGTTTTACTTAACCAGTGTAGATCATAATCAGCTTACCCATCGATGACGTCATGTTGCAATCGTTTGATCGGTACCAACTATTCTTTTGTAAATTTCACAAATGAGTCTATATTTGTAAGCTTGCATTGTATTTATAAAAGTACGTTTTTTCATCTTGAAACTTTTTAAATTCATTTTGATTGCCATAAATATTAAATTTGATTGTATATGAACTGTGAAATACATGTGTTATATATAACAAACGAGTCTGCATTGACATCATTAAAGACCGTGATCAGCTTTGCACGGCACGAGACAACCGGATGATATATCCGCATCATATTGTTTGATGTCTTGCATACAAAATTTGTGTACCTTTAACCATGTTAATCATGATAAGCAGATGTAGGTCGGCAGTGTGCAATAACCTGATTCAGTATCATATGTATTAATAAGAGGGTTCAGTCAATGTAAAGTAATGACGTCTGCGTCAGCATTTTCGACAAGTGTCCATAATAATCAACAATTGCTCCAACCATGACTATTGTGTCGCCATTTCTTAACAATTTCAATTAGCATAAGCTAATAAACGTAAATTAAACGAGTCTAAAAAAAACGGCAGACGACAAGTGCGTCGGCCTTCTCGACTAATGTAGATCATAAACATCATGTTCTATAAATAGAAAGCATATAAGTCTAAACAATTCTACGGACGATTATTGTGAATACGTTCAGCTTATGCAATCAGTTTAAAATAAATAAATGTACACTAACCGGTAAATGGAATCTGAGTCTGTCTTCGCGACCTGTGTAGATCATGATCGACATCCACCTACAGGGGGATATGCACCTCTGCGTGTGTGGGCTGGTGGCAATCAGCTGATTCAGCGCTATAACAAGTTTTTCACTCGAATATTGTGTACCTGTAAATATGTATAATTCTAATAAAGATTCAAGAAAACTGTAGTAGGAATCATCCACGAGAGTAACAGGTTTCAAGAAACAATTGGAAACATACAAAATCTCGAAACAAAATCTATTTTGATAATAACTTTAAGGCAACCACACACCCTAAAACGTTCGGAAGACTTCCATTTAGTGTTTTATCTTCAGTGTTGTCAAGATAAGAAAAATATGTAATCTGAATATGATGATCTTTAGTTTTAAAGACTGTCTTTAAATATGCTTGCTTCCTTATTCCATTAAACGTCTTAAAAATGTTCTAAACTGAAGTCTATCTTTCCAATAAAGCCTTTCCCAGTGGCGGCAAACGATTCGGCCTTTGTGACCAGTGCAGATCATGATCAGCCTGCAAATAATTATTATTGTAGTCTGAACACGAGATGAAGTGTTCGCTACCCAGTAAGTAAAAATTCAGTGGGCTCCTCTTTACATGTTTACACAATTAATAGAAAAGTCCAAATTTAAAGATGAAAAAGCCTCTGTTAAGAAATTTGACAGGTTATCGCGGTTTTAGTTCAGAATAAAAGGGAAAAACGCTTTATCTGAGCTAGTATTTATCTTTGAAAAATACACTTCACATGATTATTAATCCGCAATTATGCAAAACAATCTGCAAAAAATAATAACATTCATTCCTCACTACAGCCTGACATGCAGTCACTAGTTTGAAGAGGAAAACAGCTCAAGGAAAATTTTAAAAAACCCCAGAAAATAGCTGTGAACTGGTGATTTTTCTTTTCTAAGATGCTTTGCGGATATGGCCAAATAACTGTCAGTTATCGATGGTTTCCGACAGGAACTTGAATCTTTTTATCTATGTACCCTAATACAACCTGGCCAGATCATGGTGCTTTGTTTACATATTGACAGATCTAGGAAAGTGCTATATTTACAGATAATCTGCAACTCTACAGATATTCTATAAATTTAAAGATCGATTGATCTGCAAATTTATAGAATAGATATGAAAGAAATTTCTGTTGATTAGCAAAATAGCACGGGGGAACTACAATTGTTTGACATCTTAAAGTTTCATTGATATTATTTGACTCAGACTTTTTTTCAAGACTTTTCAAAAAGTTTGTTCAGAAACCAAACATGTATAAGCATTAAAAAGTGCGGAAATTCTTTATCACTGTTTATCGTTGTGCTTTCAAAACATTTGAAAAACCATTCAGTAGACTATTTCTAAATCAATCGATTGTAAACACGTTATATTTTAAATTTACACTCTCGACATATCTCAAGGTCCCCATCGGGTCGTGAGGTTTAGAAGAGAAGCCAGTATTCCAAGTAGTTTAAATAACCAGTGTTTAATTTCAGAATATCTCAAGTTTACACATAAAACGTCACAAAAAATCAAGTTTTACAAGTTTATAGTATTAGATGATATATGCAATATGCTTTTGGTTTTTGCATATTTTTTTCTCCGTGAAATGTTGATGGAAATAAGTCACCTGGTCAGAGTCGAACGGACACACTATAAGCAGAGAAGCCGCCTCTGTATTTTCAGTCCCAAAAAATGTTTAGTAGCAGCGTAATGTTGTTTAATTTTAAATAAATCACGTTAAAAAATCAAATAACATTATAAATGTTTACCTTGTAATCTTTGAGCGTCCTTTTCCCCAGAGAATCTCAATGTGAATGAAAAAGTCGCGGGATTAAAGATGCGACTTTACACAGCCCTGGGCCTTATATGGTATTGTATTTGCACATTGTTATCTAGCCAATGCTTCATAATAACGTATAGTGACATTTACTCAGAAACATCTAACGGTATTATTGGTTGTTACCAGGGTTTGAGGCAATAATAAGGGTAGTGCATTAAAGAAAATAATCGACGTGAAGTCAGCTGAAAAAATCGACGTGAAGTCAATGAAGTCCGAGTTTTATATCATTTGAGCTATTTACTCGCATGAAATTGATAACGAATTAAAAATTAAAATGAATACAACTCTGTAAGTAATATACTATTCCCTACTAGAAACCTCAAATATTTATAAGCTTTAATGTATTTATTTACACTAACGTCCGAGTTTCTAAACTGCGCAAGAATCAACCAATCAAAATGAAAACATGGCGACTTTCACCAATAAAAAATCAGAGCGCTTAAACTGCTGACCGCATTTGTGCTGAACATTTAAATTTAAATTCAAAATGGTTCGTAGTTTATAAACTACGGAGCTTTGATACAAATGTTCAAGCTAGATGAAAGTCTCTATTCAAACATCTTCTTTCTGAATTTAACATTCAGTATTCAGTGAGCAGCCTTTGTAAATGAAACTAAAGGCAGAGAACTTTGATGCCATTGTACATGCATTTTACCATTCTAATATTGATTTAAATTTCGTTATGAAAATATTTTCTCAGGTACCGTTGCATTCACTAGCAACCTCCCCAAACCCCACTACGTACGGCCCTTTTCTAGTTTTAGCATATGAAGAATTCGAAGCAGTAAGCATGACAAAAAGCTTGAATTAGTTCTACGGTCACATGACCTCAGAACTAAAAGGAAGGTACATTTTCTATCCTATCATTCGGAATTAGCACCTGAAATTGTGATCTGCAAATCCGAAGGGTATTTTTTATGGTAAACAAAAATTGTCTTCAAGTTGGTTGTTTTCCACAGGAACATTTTGTCACGGGGTGAGTAACAAATATGCACCCTGACCGGGACGCGAATGCCGGACCTTTCGTGTCCAGGCGAATGCTCTCCGGCCGCCTACACATTGTATCACCAATTGTGATTAAGTCCGTACCGTAACATGTGCATAAGGACCCAATTGTTCGAAACTCTAATTGTCGAGTGAGCTAACAGTTTGTTAACTTTAAACTCCCAGGATCTCTTTGAATTTAAAATGTTCCCCTAATGTAGACCATCGAGAATCATTTTTTCAATCAAAATTTAATCGACGGTTGGCTTAATAGTCGGTTAAAGTTTCGAACAACAAGGTACAGTTCTTGCTTTCTCTTATTAGATATCTTACTCGAAATATTGACTATTAGTCACTGGCTAAGAAGTATAATTACTCTGGATTCATAACAGTTCTCGGGCGCTACCAGATGTTCGGGTTTTTTATGTTTTGTACCGTAAAGGGTTTATACGGTATTATTTTAAGCTCCTGAATGATATTTCTTTAGTGACCGGTGTATTAGTTTCTCTGTATTATAATCATAACAGATAACTTAACATTCTCTTTAAAGCTACTCGCTCTCTGATTTTGGTGAAAAACTGTAATAAAATAATATATTTTAGAACACATACTTTTATTAGTCATATAAAAAGGTTCCAGTGTAAATTCCTGTAAAGTATATCTGTATATTTGAAATTATACGCTACCAAATAGTAAAGCGTTGCAAACGCTCTTGAAATTCCAATACAAACATATAGTGTAGCAGTGCCGTAAAACCAGCATTTTCAATTGATTTTTGCAAATTTCTACCTAGATTTTTACTTCTATTGTTGATGTAAGCCTTTAGTTTTATATTTATGTATTAGTATGCCATTTTTGAAAAAAATATTTTTTTCAATGGCAATTGAGAGCGAGCAGCTTTAAAAAAATCCCACTTTAATTAATTGATTTGTTACAATTTTAAAAACTAAATCATTCATTAAAAGGGGATTTTCGGTTGTAATGCCCTGGGTTCTCCTTTCCTCCAACTTTGACTTTGACTGACCTTGACCTGCTGTCCTTGTCTCACTGTTTGAAGCTTCGTCAATGAAAATTTGGACCATGAACTTTTACAGTTTTACTTGTTGATTTCAACTTCGACATTGGCTGACTTTGACCTACAGACCTACTTTGTTGTTTTTGAAGCAACATCAATGAAATTCAAACTCTATGGATAATTTTACCTGCTGAATTTAACTTTGACCTTGACTACTGACCTACATTCTAATTTTGAACATACAACAGTGAAATTTAAACCACATGTACAGTTTTTAATGTAGATTTCAACTTTGACCTATGCTGACATCGAAGTTTTGTTATTTCAAGCTAGAGAAATGGAATTTTGACTACTTGTGCAGTTTTGCAAACTTAATTAAAAATAATCCTATGACTGACCTTGAGTATAACAGTTTTACCAGCTTTCTTGCTTTAAAGCGCAATGATAGTCAAGTGAGCGACATTGGGTCATCATGGCCGTCTTGTTTATAATTATACGCCCTACGAAGAAATATGGTTTTGCACACTTCTGCAGGTCGGTCCATCCGTCCATCGGTCAGTCTGCCCATCGGTAGACCGACTTTCCGATCAGTAACTCGAGAACGATTTGGCCTAGGAACCTGAAACTGAATACGGAGGATGGCAATGACCAGCAGATCACCTACTTTATTGCTTTTTAGTTTAGCTATCCAAAGGTGAAGGTCGCAGTGACCTTGGGCAATTAAACGGTTTCCCATCAATTACTCGAGAATGTTTGGTCATAGGATTCTCATAGTTCATTGGGAGGCTTGTCATGACAAGTATATTATGACCCTCGTTGATTTTGAGGTCAGTGGTTCAAAAGTCATTAAACAGTAATTTAAAATGGTTTCTGATCAATAATTTCAGAACGCTTTTGGTCTAGTATTCTTTTAAATAAAAAAGGTAGGCTGGTCATGACACAGAGTTGGCATCTATTGCATCAAAATCGAAGGTCGCAGCGACCTTAAACACGAAGCGTTTTCTAATAAGCAACTGGAGAATGAACCACCTAGGATTCTAAACTGGTCAAATTCAGTAAATGACTCGTTATTGCTTTTGAGTTCAGTTGTGAAAGGGTAACATCGCGATGACCTTTAGTTGTAAACGGTTTCTGACCAATAACTGGAATAATGGGTGGCCATACGATCCTCAAACTGAGTCGCAAGGTTCGTCATGGTCACTAGATGAATCCCTTTTGAATTTAAAGACGGCGGGTCAATGGTCAAGGTTGTAATGACATTGAACAATAATATATTCAAGAACGTTTGGGCATAAAATCCTGATATTTGAAAGGAAAGTTGGTCATGGCAAGTAAAAACCGCCTTATACTCTGGAGGCTGTTTCATTAATAATCAAGGTTCAATGATCATAATTATGAATAACTCAAAAATGAATCACCTTGGACCCTTAAACCTGATAGGGAGGTTGGTTATTACAATTAACTCGTTAGCGCTTTTGAATGCAGTAATCAAAGGTTAATGTCTCGCTGATCTTTAATTGAAAATACCGTGCCTAATCCATATCTGAGAGAACATACATGTATTTGTCAAATTAAGTAGCTTGGTTTGTAGTTGTCAGAAGATGACCAACATACATTTTGATGTAAGAAGGTTAAAGGGTTAAGGTACCAGTAATCCTTAGTTGTAAACTGTTTTCAATCCATAACCTAAGAACGACGGTTCGGCCTAGAATTTGGATACGTTGAAGATATATAGGTCGTGCTAAATGTGGAAACATACTTGAGACCCAAACAATGCATTTAAAAGCCATGACTATAATCTAAGGAATAAGAGTAAACAGAACTTGTAAAACGAGTATATGGTAGCAGTTATCTTTCTTTGACAAGTAAATTATACAATCCTGTACTTCATGTATGATGGTAATTTCTTGTTTATTGGTTATTGACATGACACCAGTTTTACTTAAGTGCCTCCCTGTATTTTACCGTTGAATAAAATGTAGTCAGGAATTTGGATGCGTAGTAATAAAATCACGAGTGCGTAGCACGAGTGATTTAATTTTTCGCATACAAATGACTGACTGTATTTTATTCAACGATAAAATATAGGGAACAATTTATTATTTCGAACTTCATTTAACGCGTAGTAGTACATCATTGTAACCTTAAAACGCAAGATACGATTGGACGCGCTTGTTTACATACGTCACATCGTTACGTCATTTAAGGCACGTCGTCCTTGGAAAAACGTGCTGTACTTTATCATCAAAATTCCCTATATGTTTATGTAGGAAAAGCAGCCGCTTGTGTTAGAATACACATTCAATGCCGCTGCTTATCATGGATTAGGTAGAGATACATAATGGGGGCAGTGTATGTCATTCCAACAACTATCATTTTGGTCTGGGTTAGCGCTCGTCTGTTATGCGTTTGAAATTAAGTGTAAATAACAATTACATATCACGCGAAAGACATACATTGTATATCTAGGCATTTTAGTAATAATTGCTGTCAATTTTCATCGTACACATGTATACCGTTAATCGTGATTCATTTTCTGACAGATGCATTAATTGCCTTGTTAACAACTGAAACCCTTAAACGAAAGTACAACAACTGAAACATTTATATAAAAGTATTTACGTCTGAAATAGTCATTTCTGGTTTCTTACTCATTTGTCTTTTGTCATAAAGTCTCTTCCGTGTAATATGCCTAATAATTGATTAATCCTCATTTCCTTCAAGGAAAATAATTATATGTAGAAACAATTCACATTTTATATTCAATAGCAATGTAAACTGTTACATGTATATACATTGCGTTTTAAGCCATGTTTCGAGACATTGATATAACAGGCTTCGTTATGTATTAAAGTTATTACTAGAATTGTATAGAAGATGGAAGCCGCCACCATCGCAGTCTGGGTAATGCTTTTGACAGAAGGTATGTAACTTTTATTCCAAAATATGAGTTAAGCGGCGTTATTTCTCTTAATGATAGAGGTAAATGAGAATACAGTTGGACATAAAGTTGGATTTCCAATTTATGACTAGGATAGTCAAAGAAGAATTTTACAGACTTTCTCAGGTTCAATGGGAATACTATTATTATACAGATTAAAATATTTTTATTTTAGTTATAAATATGGCAATCTTTATTACTTTTGGAGTGAAAATCAGTGACTGATGTCTTTTTAAAAATTATATGGATGGTAAGTGTGAACTGTAATTAATATCATTTTAATGCAGCAATATCAAATGTAAATGTGGCTAACGGACGGACCAGTTATGACCAATAGGGTTACATCAGTCTTGATTGCTTCAAGCTTGCAACGGACAGAAAGGAATGATATTTTATGTGATGAACAGAATAGATTCAGAAAAAATAGAAATACTGTAGATCATATTACGTCTTTAACAAATAGCATAGAGACAAGAAAGAAATTGAAACAGTCAACTTTTTGAGCCTTCGTTGATTTTCGTAAGGCGTATGATTTTATAAATCGCAGTTTATTATGGAAGAAAATATTTGATATGGGTGCAAAAGGTAATATTCTAAATGCTCTGGTGTCACTTTATAGATCTGTATCCTCCCGTGTTAGAATTAATGGGTTGTATACAGACTGGTTTGAGAGTAAAATGGATTACGACAGGGTTGTTCGTTATCAACCTGTTTCTGAATGATCTGGTTTGTAAAATGAAAGCTGCAGGTAGAGGGGAATCTATTGATAATGAAAAGGTGTGTATATTGCTATATGCTGACGATATTGTACTTATTGCAGACAGTGCTGATGAACTTCAGTTTATGTTGAATATACTATCAAACTGGTGCTCTGTAAACTCAATGATAATGAATCCACTTATTATAATAGGAGCAATGTTATACATTTTCGACCTCCATCTGTTGCTCAAACTACACATAATTTTGCATGTGGAGAGCACAACTTCATTGTTGTTAAAATTATACGTACCTAGGAATTTTACTAGATGAGCATCTTAATTTTGATATAACAGATACGTCTGTTGCACTAAGTGCTGGTAAAGCACTGGGCAGTTTAATAGCTAAGTCAAAGAGTATCGGTGGAATGTCACATACAGTTTTTAGTAAATTGTATGAAACCATTGTTTGGCCAGTCATTTCTTATGGTGCTTCTGTATGGGGCAATAAGCCCTATTCTTGTATAAATGCTGGCCAGAGTAGAGCAATGAGCTTTTTTCTAGGTTTAGGTAAATATACACCTACTGCTGCCCTGTATGGTGAACTAGGTTGGAGACCACCGGAAGTCAGTATCTAGACAGTGGCATATATTATTTGGTATGAATGACAACAGAATTAATTATAAACTCTTTAGTTTTTGTAAAAACAAATCTAGTAATAAATGTAAAAATTGGCAATATTATTTTAAACAACACTTACATAAAATTGATTTGTTAGACATTGCTCAAAATGGTTTAGTATTGACATCCAAATGTTTCTGAAATACAATTCAAGATGTTTCCATGGATAGTTATGTTAAGGAATGGGAGCATTGTATACAACAAGAAAGAGGTATCAATAGTAATGGCAGAAATAAACTCAGGACATACATGTTATTTAAACATGATTTTGAAACTGAAGTTTATGTATCACAGTTTATGCCACTTAAACATCGTTTAGCTTTAGCTAAGTACAGATGTGGGGTTGCCCCTATACGCCTGGAAACTGGAAGATATGAACAATGGCCAGTTGAAATAAGAATCTGTCCAATCTGTAAATCTGATGTAGAAACTGAAAAACGTGTGTTATTACACTGTCTTGCATATCAGACTCATAGACATGTATTGTTTGAAAAAGCTGTTGACACATGAACAAAGATTTTAATGATATGAATGATGATGCAAAATTGGTATTTGTACTCTCAAATGAGCAACTGTTAAAATTTACTGCCAAAACCTGTTACGCAATTTGAAATGAAAGATTTAATATATTGTATAAAAAGACATGTTTTGTGTTGATCTATACTGACTACTTGCAGATTCATAAATACATGTTCCTGTGTAAGTCGAATTAAGTTGCAGTGCAGTTCACTGGACAGCTTACGTACTATTTTAAGAGTTGTTTTTTATTTTAGAAAACTGTGTAAGTAATGTACTAAATAATGTTTTAGTATCAAGTCATCTAAAACCCTTTTGCGAATCAAACTACATTTGATCTGATCAAGTGTAGTCCCATTATTTTACACCCATTTTTGAATAATGCATTTGCAGAGTATTCCTTTTCAGTGTCTTAAGTTCTCCTTTTAAGGCAGTTTTTAATATAAAGATTAGCAAGGGAGTTTTAGGTTTTTAGCTGTATTCATGTAAAAAAGAATAATGATTTGATATTGAAATGTATAATGACTATTTTGTCATAGTCTCTTATAACTCTTGTACATGTGCTTATGTAAAATACTGTGATACTTTGTATATGATTTTATATGCAGTGTGATATAATTATAATGAGACTGAAATAAAAAAAGTCTAATTGAAGAGTCAATTGTATTTCAGTGCGGTGTCAGTCATGTCCACTACACTGTATCCAGTGTCACGATGGAAATAATTGTACAGAATGTATAGACGGCTTCTACAATGGCTACTTGTATGACTATAAAGGATATGACAAGGTGAATGGCTGTACTCTTCCATGTCTCGTGGGTCACTGTGAAGCATGCACTTCGTATAATAACTGTACTAAATGTAAACCTGGGTATTGCAATAGGGGAGAAAACAGACAATGCCAATATCGATGCAGCTATAATTGTGATACATGTTCCTCGTGTGACTTTTGTACAAAATGCAAACCGGGGTATTACGGCAGGACGTGCGGCATGACCTGCGAGTATGGTTGTGCGGATGGCAGGTGTGACATTGACAGTGGTTTTTGTGATTGCCGTCAGAATTTCAGAGGTGTCAAGTGTGATTGGTGCGTCGTTGGGAAGTATGGACTATACTGTAATAACAACTGTTCGAAAGGTTGTTTCAATGAATCATGTGAACGGTATACAGGACTTTGCACAAATGAATGTCAACCAGGATATGGCAAGCCCAATTGTGACACGTGCATTGATGGTTTCTTTGGCGATAGATGTAAGCGTTGCCCTGAAAACTGCTTGAAATGTAGTTCAGACCAACGATGTTCTAAGTGTAAAGAGAGATTTTGGGGAAGTACATGCGAGCACAATTGTCCCATTACATGCACTTCTTGTATCTCGGAAAGTAAATGTTCTCAATGCGAGGCAGGATTTCACGGCACGAATTGTTCTTCTATATGCCCTAAGAACTGCGCAGACAGTGTCTGTCGGAAAGAAGACGGCCATTGCCCGACATGTAAGTCTGGTTTTTGGGGAATGCATTGCAATATGTCATGCGGTCTCGGCTGCATTGGAAATAAGTGCGAAAAACAAGATGGCAGATGCTTGGGAATGTGCAAGTACGGTTTCACTGGTAGCAGCTGTGAGAGCTGTGTCAGTGGATTTTACGACCAGGAGTGTTGGCCTTGTCCAAGCAAGTGTGCAGAGTGTATTTCAAAGAGTCGATGCACTCGCTGTCTTGATGGATATTACAGACAGACTTGTTCGTCAGAATGTTCTGAAAAATGTGATGGAAAGAAATGCAGAAAAGAAAATGGGTCTTGCTTGTCTTGTAAAGAAGGATTTTATGGAGAGCAATGTGTTCCGTGTTCAAATAAGTGCGCCACAAAATCGTGTAAGATAGACGGGAAGTGTGATATCTGTATAGAGGGTTATTATGGGTACAAATGTGAGGAAACGTGTCCTCAGCATTGCAAGGGCAAGTGTATAAGAAATACTGGAGAATGTCGTTCCTGTATTGATGGCTTCTATGGTCAACGTTGTGACAATCAATGCCCAGTAAATTGTTTACGCTGTTCATCTAAGACTGAATGTTCAGCGTGTAAAGTTGGATATACAGGCGAGGGGTGTGGAAACAAATGTCCAAACTGCAAAAGCGGAACTAGTTGCCACCAGACTGATGGTAGATGTAACGAAGCATGTGTCGACGGATTTTCTGGCGACGGCTGTGATGAACTATGCTCGCCACAGTGCAGAACATGTGCCCGAACTTCTCACTTGAGATGCACTTCGTGTGCCCATGGTAAATATAGTGATGGTTATTCAATAAAATGTGATTTAAACTGTAGAGAAACGTGTTTGAACAAAACGTGCGGCGAATACCGTGGACGGTGTACAGATGGATGCGAAAGGGGGTATTGGGGTACGAAATGTGAACGCAAATGTTCGGAGAACTGCACAAATAGAAACTGTCATTGCCTCGCGTGTAAACAGAGCAACGGAGAATGCTTGGATTGTATCAACGGGAGATATGGTGTAAATTGTTCACAAACCTGCAGTCCTAACTGTGCAACTAGTTGCGGAATGAAAACTGGGGAATGCACCACCGGCTGTGCTAAGAAAAATAGACACGGCAGATATTGTGAGAAAGAATGTAGCCCGAAGTGCTTGAATCTAAAATGTAACTGGGAAACGGGATTGTGCAGTACCGGATGTCTGCCCGGCTTTTTTGGAAGCACATGCGGCATACCATGCAGCGAGAATTGCGTTAATAACTCGTGTGATGGGTTCAGTGGAGATTGTACTCTTGGATGTTCTGATGGATTCGAAGGACTACAATGCACAGAGGGTAAATTCTATAAATTAAATCATTATAGGCTTTTAAAGTCTTTTTGATAGGGATGCATACTAGTCATGTATATTAAAGCTGCTCGCTTTCAGATTTTGGTGAACAAACAAGGTACTGTCTGAAATTAAAATATTTTAAAACAAATCATCAAATGAAAAGGTTGTACATGTTGTATTAATTATTGTATATTTTAAAATTATACGCTACTAAATCATAAAGCGTTGCAAACGCTTTTTTTTAAAATCCCAATATAAACATACTTATGGTTAAACTGTGCCGTCAGACCAAGCGCACCAACATTTTCAACAGGTTTTCTCAAAGTGCTACTTAAATTTCTACTTGTGTTGTTGATTCTAGACAGTACTTTTGCATTTTATGTTTTAGTAAATCATTTTGGGAATTGTGAACAAGCTTTAAGACACACCTGTAAATGATATTGCTAAAGGTGAAGATCATGGCTCCCTGAATGCACCAGACAATATAAACTACAAAGCTATTTTGCAACAAACAGGGTATATAAAACAAACACCTTTCTGGCCCAGAAGCAGATTATATTTCCCTACAAGGATATTGCTATCTAGGCAGAATTTGCCGCAGCTACTCTCTTTGTTTGGAACTAAAAATTACAAACTTTTGAACAAATAAAAGGAGGGTGTCATCTCCTAATAAAAATCTCCTTTTTAGACACAAAAACAAACATTCACAGCACCAAGGGAGAGATGCGGGGGTCGGTCACAAGCAGATTGATGAGCACAACTGACCTTTTAATTTTCTAAACAAATAAACAAACAACAGGTACAGACTGAAGCAGAACGCTTCTCATGATATCAACAAGGCATTACTTGATTTAGTGCTAAACACCAAACAAGGGAAAAGGGGAGCTTATAGTACATACCATTTTACAATATTTGTGTGTGACACAACTAGGGATCGAACCCACGCACACAAAGCGGGAGCACTGTTTCATCTGGCTATGGAGACGGTTACACATGTAACTAACATTCTAGAAAAAAGCTACTGTAAAAGTTTAGTTTTCAAATGATTGAAATATATATATATATATATTTATGCTAACTTATGAAAAACTGTGTTCTATCATTGAAATTTAGTGTGATGGTATAAATATCATATCAGTCACAGTGTGGGTGATATAGGTGTACAGGAACTACTTTTTTCAGTGGTGCATAATTAAACATAATGTAGCTTTTGTTTAAATAGTAAGCATCTGTGTTTGTTTTAAGTAGATATTGAACTTATCTCAACTAAAAGTGATACGATTTTGTGGAATGAAAACTTGGAAATGTACCACCGACTGTGCTACATATGCTCGTGAATTTTTTTTAAATTGTATCACTTTTCGTTGTCCACTCGAAAAAAAAAACAAACAAATATCCTGTATATATCAGCTTGTTCACATCAATATGCATTTATATGGACTTGACCATTTTTTGTGCATTTTATATTTTACAGTGGTTGCTGAAAGTGTTAGCACCAGTGTTATGCCGGGCATCGTTATTGGTATTTTTATCTTGATAGTTGTTGTTGTAGTGACTGTTTTAATTATCAGACGTCGCAAACGGTAAGAAAGTTTCTACACTTAATTACTTAAACAAAAGATTCGTAGCTCTTTCTGTTGTCATATTTTATGCTTTTAAAGTTAATCATTTTTGAGACGATATCTAAGGAAAATGTAATTTTACTTTTTGCCTATGATAATATTGTGCGTTACTTCAGAAAACGATAGTAGTTTATGTCTGTAGAAATATAAGCGACATTTATTGATTTACTGATTGATGTTCATTCAGGTTAAAACACATATATACATATATAAGTTACAAATACCAGTTGCATAGTTATACAAGTTACTTAAAACAGAGTCAAATACAGACAAGTTAAAACGTAAATCTATCTGAAGGAAGTACTTTTTATCACAGATAGCTTATAAGTATAACAGTATGGTTACAATATCACAGCTAGTATGACTGACATTTAAAGGTCCAATACTAAGGAAAGCGAAAATTCAAATATACTTTGAAAAGCACAGAAATATGTTATTTTTAATAAAAAATGAAAGTTGGTATGAAGAAATTCTAAATAAATCACAGTACATGTACAATTATTTTTCTATGCATTATGAAGAAAGTTAAAAAGACATGGGTAGTCATTTTGTCGATTCACTGAAATTTCATCATAATACACATACTTTTCCTTGTGTTCCAAACACTTTCTGTAAACTGTAACCTGCCAATCTTCATTATTTAGTGTCTTGCCTAAGGTAATGTACGTGCCATTGAAATAACTGTCACTTAATTTTCGCTTAGTAGTGGACCTTTAACATATCATAGAAAACATATGGTAACTTAGAATAAGACTAATTCAGGAATAGACAGATGGAGATGTAACATGTATGTCATATAGCAGTGTGTATTAACCTAGGACTGCCCATGAAAGCGAAAAGCTTATTTCCAATGGGATCCTTGGGCACTCTAAAATTGTACATATTTGCCCTTGTGGAATGAGTTTGTATATCATTTGCAATAAAGCCACATTATTTTTGTTCACGCAATATCCACGACAAACATACCGGTAATCGTGTTCCTTTATAAAGTTTTAAACTGACTGTGTAGTAATGCGAACATACCTTTTGACAGAAAGCTTACTAATAACGAAGTGGAAATGGCCGAAAGAAATCCCAATGCAGACAGCGGTGTTGTTGGGGAAGTGTGCGGAGATGACGGAAACGATCGTGATATTGAAGATACTGATCCAGGTAACATACAGTAAATTCCGTATATAACGAACTCATGGGGACCTTTTGGAATTGTCCCTTATATCCGGTGTATGTTGTATCTACACAGAAATATCATACTAAATAAAGAAAGAATGCAATCGGGCCCAGAAGATATTTCTAATATCCGGAATGTTGCTATATCCGGGGACGCTATATTCGGAGTTTACTGTATAATGCAAACTACAGTTTACAGAAACATTTTGATAATTAGGTAAAGAATGTAAATATAAAATTAAACAGGAATTTTAATTAATACTTAATAGATGGTGGAAAATGAATTTATTGCGCTAAGAAGATTTTTCATATCAACATTTGATATATATTCATAGAATAAATAAATTTATGAAATAACACGTTTAAAGCGATTGCAATATAGATTGGACACAAGTGCATGTAAACACACATTGGAATATTTTGCGTTGATATCTTAAACTATAGTTTTACGTATGCAGTTTGTATACATGTAGTAAACTTTAATATCTATACCAGGAGTGATCGACGCCAGGTCACATACACCAGCAACAAGTCAGCACAGAAATTCAAAGACAACTTAAAACTACTGTTGCCTTAGAAGTACACGGAAGGAAGGCAGAACTTAAAACTACTGTTGCCTTAGAAGTACACGGAAGGAAGGCAGGAAGGAAGTCAATTTGAATTTTGAATAAAATTCAAAGTATAACGTATTAAAGGGCCACTCCCTATATCTGTCAGATTATATTCTCCAAACATAGATTATGTGTTCAAGGAACGTAAAATGATAAATAAATACAATTTCAAAGAAGAACCTATGGCGAAAAAATTTCTCATTTTACCACAATTAATCAATATACCGGTAGAGACTTACTGTAATAAATCGCATCCACCCATTGGACCTCTACCAAACTTCAAATTATGACCCCCGGATCAAAATTGACCCTGCATGGGGGGGGGGGGGGGTGGGCACTTAGTTTTAAATACTTTTTAGGCTTATATAGGAAAAACTTTAAAAATCTTCTCTGAAACCACAAGGCCTAGAGCTTAGATGTTTGGCATGAAGCATTGTCTAGTGGACCTCTACCAAGATTGTTCAAACTATGACCCCCGGATTAAAATTGACCCCGCACTGGGGTCACTTAGTTTTACAAAGGCTAATGTAGTAAAAACTTTGAAAATCTTCTTCTCTGAAACCACAAGGCCTAGAGCTTAGATATTTGGCATGTAGTATTGTCTAGTGGACATCTACCAAGACTGTACAAATTATTTCCCTAGGATTAAAATTGACTTTTCCCGGGGAGTCACTTAGTTTTACATTACTAGCATTGCCTAGACCTCTTCAAAGTTTGTTCATATAATGATTGGGGTCAAAATTGGCCTTTCCCGGGGGGGGGGGGGGGGGGTTGGTGGCGGGCCATTTGCTTTACAAAGATGTATATGGAAAACCTATTTGGTATATAACATTGTCTAGTGATCTTCCACCAGGCAAGTTGAGTTGCACCAAGGTGAGCGATATAGGGCCATCTTGGCCCTCTTGTTATAAGGTTTGGCTACTATTAATCATTTTATGGCAGATTTTAACAGGTTTAACTTGTTTAAGCACATTTGTCTTGTACAAATCTTATCTGTAAGATAAAAAAATTTTTTTTTTTTTGGGTTTTTTTAAATTTTTTAAAAAATTTTTTTTATTTTTTTTTTCGGATGTTTTGGGCGTACGAGAATGGATCAACAGTGGTTCAACATGTTTTATTTAGTTCTTTTGTGCAATATTGATTATATTAGAAGCATACTGAGTAGTCTCTAATAATTCTGAATATAATGACCATTTGCATGTTTTAATGTATTGGTCAATGTAATTTACATGTATGTCGATGGAACATTTTCAATCATTTATCAATCATGCATGAACAAATACAATATATTTACCAACAGCATCCAGGATTGAGAAGAGAGCTACGTAATAATGGCTTTTTGATGTCTGATTTAAAACTGCAGTTGAAGGTATTTGGGCTTTGAGAATGTCTGTGTTCAAGAAGTATTTAATTCCAATCAGATAAAGGAGTAGGAATGTGTAATGCATTGAAAGGTTTTGAGGTCATTTGCATTACATAAACAAAATGTGGAAGTGTTCCCAACTGGGTAAGGCATCGTAGACAACATATCTAAAGGAGAAAGACCGTTAGACATTTTATAGAATAGAGTCAATCTGTGCTCCTTCTTTCTATCTTTCAGAGGTTGGAATCTGGTTTCTTCATAAAGATTCTGGGAAAGAAAAACAATTTTGGTTGTTTCAGTTCTAAAATTGAATCATCACAAGTTAGAATTCTCACTGAGTGGAAATGTCATTCCGTACAGGTTTTTAAAGATTTCGGTCCAGTAAAAAATTTAAGCTTCTCTTTCTTTCCTTTGATTGTTAATAGTCTCGACTGACCCTATATCCCATAGGGCGAACTTGCCAAGACTCCTGACATGCGCAGGTTGAAGAGAAATAAGTGTAGATACAAGGGAATGCGGGTACTTGACTCTAGCTCTTTTACGAATAGATCCCTTGGTTCTTTTTCTAACCAGTTCATCTCTAGATGGGTGGGAAACACTGAAAAGTGTTTCTGAAATGTCTTAGTGTTCCGGCTGGTATTCGAACCAAGGGCCTCCGGGTTGATAGTCCAGAGCCGTAACCACTTGACCACTGCGCCAGCACTTTAAGCTTCTCATGGCGTAAGTTCTTTGCCAAGGTTTTTTCTTGATCATCTTTATGTGTTTGTGCCATAGCCCTGTGTGTTTGTGAGATTTCACTTCTTTAATATGGGTGCCGTTCGTTTTGGGAGTTGGTGAAAAGGTTTATTGATTTTAAGAGAGATCATTAGGGATTCAGTTAGACCAGGTTTAAAGTCTACCAGCCAGTCGTTTGCCCATTTTGAAATTTTCAGTTTTGAGTGATTGTTGCATCAGTTGAGTTATCGACAAATATATATATAAACTTGTATCGTCTGCAAAGAGCCGAACAGTGGATTTAGTGTCAGTGACAATGTCATTGATGTAGACCAGTGACAGGAGAGGCCCGAGAATTGAACCCTGGGGGACACCAGCTTAAACTGAAACTAAGGGTTCCTTTTTCAAAATGCCAGACACGATATACATTTTATCGGCACGCCTTTTAAGACCAACCGGGAGTATTGTATTGAAGCAAATTTATTAGTCGTAGAGTCGTTTGGGATGAAGCCAGATTCAAGAGACATGATTATGCTGTTGGATAATAAAACAAATGATTAGACATGTTGATGGATTACTCGTTCTAGTGCTTTACTGATAGTGCATAGTGACATTTTCCCCTTGTACTTTTTCAGCGACTTTAATTCTTGTGTTTTGCATTTCTTAGAAGGCTGTTTGTTTTGTTTCTGAGTGTTCTACACGTTTGCCAGTAATGAGAATTTGTGTTCGTTTTGCTTTGTCGTATGCCCTTTTCCTTTTATATACTGAAAGTATAAAGAAACGCAGGGTAACAATACATGCAACACTTTTTTTAATGCTTGGCCTATAATTATGAAAACAAGTCAGAAGACTATCTTGGTCACTTGTCACTCAAACCGGTGCCTTAAGTCACTCAACCGCGCATTGCACCATGCCACATAGAGAAAGTAATAAAAAGCAAAAAACACGTGCAGAATAATGATGACAAGTTTGTCAAAACATCTGGTCATACCACTTGATACTCTTGAGGTATACACATCGCTTTCCGCTATTTACATTGAATTTGAAGCTCTTGCAATCATGGTACGGCTGACAGAAGTTCAGAGGGGTCAGGCTATTGCATTGCTTATGCAAGGTCAGAGGCAACAACAACGGTTGCTATGCAGTTTCCACCAAAGAACGTCTTGTCCGTCGTTTGAGAGAAATTCGAAGGGTTTCCGACCGACCTCGATCGGGACAAGTCAGTCGATTTCACTTTGCGATATTGCGGGGTACCGTTAAATGTGCTTCAATTACTAATGGATTATTGGTCAAAATCTAATGACATTTTGGTAATGTGTTGATTAAAGATGGGTTTTTTATATTTATATAAAATATTGTATATATTATCAAACACATCACTTTAAATCACCTCAAATGTTTACCCTGCGTTTCTTTATCCTTTCAGTATATATGTTTTCTGATTTCATTGTGCATCTAACGTAGATCATTGGTATATTGTACATGTATTCTGTGTAATGTGTTTTGCACATATGTCATGGACTGTGTTTGTAATATTGCGATAGGTTTCAATGCCGTCATCGACGAGAGTCTCCCAATCAAATGAAGAAACCTCTTGTCTTAATTTTGTGTTGTTCCCATAGTTAACCCGCCAAGATTCTGATGTATGGTTTAGAGCAATCAATAAAGCAAAAGATTGGACAGTGATATCTGATATTTTGATCTACAAAAGGTTCACTAACTCAAGATACAACTTCTTTACACGATTGGGAAATAATAAAAAGGTATTGAGAGATAGTAATGTTTCTGTAAAATGTGTATGTGTACTAATTGTTTGAATCATGTTATACTGTGATGACATGTTAGACCTTTAGAATGGGTTGGGGGCTTAATTATCTTAAGGTTAAATTTCCCCTGTCATTGTTACCGTATGTCTAGGATATTTGTATCTAAGACAAGTCCTATAGCATTTTCTGCTAGAGTGAGAAAATTTGGTGTAGTGTGAGTTTTGGGGACTAAATAGCAGATAATTTGTTTGGTCGTATGCCTATACACCATATTGACCCAAACCCTATTACATATAAATTATGGCATGATGGCAACAACAATAATACAGTAGCACAGAAGCAACATTTTCAGCACAATGACAGAGTAGTGTATTACAGTCATACGAAAAGGGTAATTATATCCGATTTAATATACATGTATCTTTGTTTTTTTAAAGCATTTACAAGTATTTTGAAACTTGATATCTTTTAAAAACAATCATATGTAACAAATGTTTTTGAAGATACTGGCACATTATTTAGAAGACTGGGAAAGATATTACCTTTCAAATCACCTATATGAAGAGACAACAAAGTTTTCAGTGATATCTTGTTAAAACTTATAACCTTGCTTATTGACCTTTTAACAGTTTGCAAGACGCAATGAGTTCTAAAGTAATATTAGATCTGTAAGGACACTGATAATCATATAAAAATCACAAGCTTTGGATAAATGGTTGCCATGACAATATAATATATACATGTACATTGTATAATATTGTTCAATAGTTTTCTGCAAAGACAAAAATATATCAATATATGTGATAAAAATTACTGTTGAAGGCTATTTTTGACAAACAAAACCGTAAAAAACCGTAAGGTGCAGCTTTTTATAAGTAAAAAAATGTAAATTAATACAGTGTTATTGTTTCTTTTTAACGTCTCTTCCCCTAATATTTAAGAAAACAGAATTACACATATACACGTTCGTGAAAAGGGCAACGAAAGAGGCAAACTTTAATATAATAAGAAATGATATGGAAATTTTAGACCAATTGTTTATAACTGTATCCCTTTGACGCCATACTGCTAACTGACATCTTCATCAAACATGGAAAGAACCTCAGTGCACTTACCTGGAATACGTCTCATTCCAAAACAGAAACAGAGCCAAACCCGACTGTTGTGGAATTGATGACCGTGCCGGATGCAACTACGACCTCTAACTTATCCTCGACTTTTCATGCACTAAATAGTTTTTAGTACGAAAGTTTTATTTCACAGTCAATAGTTACATTTTACAATTCCTTTGATATTTTAATTACGTTTTATTTTGCTCATACTGAGTATATTATATTCAAGTTTTCTGCATTATGACAAGCACAAACTATTTGTTTCGCATAGTAGAAACTGACAGCAGTGGTAAATATATCTCACAAACATTTTGTAATACGACACAAAGTGGCAAAAATAACACCATTTTCGTTTCGTATGCAGTATTTAAGTCAGTAACGATAACTGAACGTGATTATGGTAAATAATGGCAATTACATGTATATACATTTATCGCGCTGGTAGATGCACATTTTCTGTAATTGTTAGCATGAGCCGGTGCGGGAGAAACTAGTACTGGTCAGTATAGAAAATATCTGGATAAAGAAGGAAAAATGGCGGCTCTTTTCGCGGACATTTGATAGCGAGCGTGCTGAACTGGCATCTGGAAGTAGGGCTGTGATTTCAGATTGACCTGACACGTGTAAGGAGCACACGTGCATGGTGATTTGTCTCAGCCAAAATGTGATCAAATATGCACCGCACAAGAAAATTATTATCAAATACGCTGAACTGACACCATGGTACATTGTATAGAAGGCAAGAACGACGGCTCTGCTTTTGAAACATTTTAGCGGATGCCAATGAACTGATACTTGGGAGTGGTTTTCAGGTCAGCGGTTCGATAACGCATGGCTGACTTCGGCAAGACGTGGTGACATGAGAACGAATGCGCAAAATCTAAGCAAACTTGTTTCTATTTTAGGTTTTACAATTAAGGTCATTCCGCATAAATATCATTATCTCCAGAATATTAAAGATGGAAGGAAACAAGAAATATCATTAAAAAGGTGGTCGGCGCGAGTTTTAGTATATGAAAGATTTCGTGGTAAAAATTCCAGTCAAGTTTTATCTTTATACAGTAAGAGTCACTTGATGAGAAAAAATTATGTTCTCTGATAAAGGATCGAACCCGTGACCATACGCTTACAGTGCAAATGCTCTCCGGATTGAGCAAACCATAAACTTGTACATTTCCTGTCCAAATTACAATGAAGTCCGTAACTTTGCATCAGTAAAACGAGCTTAATCCGTGTTTTCAGTCTTATTATCAATATTATCAATCACTGGTCGAGAAAGTATAATAAATAAAACCATTTTGGAAAGTAACAACATAATTATAACGTAATATATATTATATTTTTGAATTAAATCACCACACTAGAGTAACAGACAGACAGGCACAGATAAAGAGAGCCTATTTAAGTATAAAAGTAGCACGTATCTGCGTTTAAACGAGTAACGAATACGTGTATGAATTGCATCCCTTTAAATGCATACCTGTACTATTTATATCCTTATACATGTAGTTAAAGTTTAGTCAAGGTCGCATAATCAACGCTTCATCACAGGTAGGCAATTGTCGCCGGGTGCACGCTTATCTTTAAAGGTAAGTTATTATTTCTTATTTTTTGTGCAAGGCTATATGTTTTATCTTCACTGTTCATAGTAGGAGCTTTTATTCTAAGTTTTACCTTAAATATGTAATATATATATATATATATATGCATATAATTAGATTTCAAGGTAATAATTGGTTTTGTGAGTCAGCAAGGTATGTATGCGGTCATTTGGCAGACAATCGGTAGAGATTGCCATTGTCCCTTTTATCATGTGCTGTAAGGTTTCAGCTAGAGTGCAGTATAAATTTGCTTTAGAAGCACGTTAACTTTTTATATTGACAGCAATTGAAATCAAAGGAATGAAAGTGCTGGAGGATCGATTGTCTCTGAACAACAAAGCCTGCACACATACATGTGTAAATATCAGGACAACACAGACTGTACACATACATGTGTAAATATCAGGACAACCCTTGCACGAGTAAAGTTATAAACTGGAGACACAACTGTCCACACATTTTGACCTATAACAATTTGTGTAAACTTTACTTTTGAAATAGGAACCCATATGCTTACATTTTGCATTCAGTGACTATGATCAACTACTCTATGAAGTATTAAGCTGTGAATGGTAACTGATAAATGGATTTTGACAAAACTGAACTGAAAATTCATAGTTTGAACAACTTTTAATGTCATACAAAAGTTATGGGATATGCCCATAAGGTGCCAATTGACTGATTCGGATTTAACGTCGCACTCAGCAGCTAAGGTCATTTTGCTACTTTCGACTTTCATGGAGAAGGAAGATCCTGGATGCCAATTCGGGCATTATTTCAGTCATGAGCGGGCACCTGAGTAGCTTCTAGACATAAAAGAATTCGACCATAGTAGGGCACGAACCTACAGCGGTGAGGGACAAGTAAACATCAGTCAGTGACCTTAATCACTCGGCCACAGATGCCATTGTATGATGCCAAGCAATTGTCTGAAGTTTCAAGGCTTTAATTGTTACTGAGAAAGTGAATTTTAAGAAAGCTTTATCAGATTCAAGACGACAGTGCCGACTGGCGTCAAGAAGGTTATGACAATGGCTCCTCTGTAAAAAGCTAAAAATTGATAAATCAATCTTTTGATATAAATTGATTCAGTATATACAATGTACCTATAATTGTAGAACAAGTACTTGCAGCTAACATTAACTATCTCCGTGAGTGCTTCCAAAATACTGCGAATTGCAATATACTGGGTCTATTATTACTAGCCTTTCTACCATGCTGTTTTAAATTTTCAAAACTTGTCTAAAACAACAACTGAATGTTTTAATAGCAGGCTATAATCTTTCATATTTAACATATACTAGACTCTAGTAGTATTTCGTAACAAGTAATAAAGTCCTATTTGTATTTATATTGAGTTAATATCAGTTCTTTGTAAATGACAGCATGATCCAGAGAAACGAATTTGATTTTCCCTTTAGATTATTGCATTTCTGTCTACATTTAAAAATCGTATTTAAGACATGTAGATCTATGTGATTTCTTAGTTATTCGTACCCAAGTGCGAACCGACTTCGGCATAATGCGGACATTTTCGTGCCATTTTCGAACCACGCATTTAAATAAAGTACAACAATTAAAACGTGTTTAAAGCATAAAAATGTGTTGTCATATTTCAAAAAGACATCTACAAGTGCCTCTGTAAAGTTAATTTGCTGATAAGTTTCAGTTTTATACCTAAACGCATAAAGGCGTATTTTAGACTAGTGTTTCGGCACATCTTTTAGACACGAAATGACAACTAGTCAGGCCGAGCACTTTTGATGATAGAGGCGTTGCCAAGTTACAAAAGAATCGTTGTTTTTTATGTCGAAATCCGAGTTTTGTAATTTAACATTTAAGAGTACCTATATATATATAGTGGTTCCATAACGTATTACGATGTTCCGATAGTTTATGATCACAAACACAATATTGGATATAAGACACATTATGTCTGAAATACTCTGTTAACTTTGGATACGATTGAATAAATTCAATCGACCCAATAAATAACGGAGGCCTCCGTGGGGCCGTGTTCGGTAGCAATTAGAGCAGAACTACATAGGCTAAACAACTAGTCATGTACTCATACTTTAGCCGTGTTACTAAACTATGTTGCAAAAGAAAGTGTGCACTTAGGTTTTTGTTGATTTTATACATTATTTTTACCAGACATAATAATTATATATTATATGATGTTTGGTATTAAAATTTAGAGCAATGTATGCTCAATTACATGTGCATTGATAGCACATTCAATCGAAAGTACATAGTGTATAATATTTACTTTCCCGCGCGGGATAGTACGATTAGTTGAACCGCTCAAGCTAAGTATAAGTTACAGTTTATTAAGTCATATTTTAACAATAAAGAAACCCAAAGGGAGCGAGCGTTAATGTTTTAACCTCATTTGACCTTTTGCATAGCCACCGACATGTATTGTAGCACGGACTTATGTGTATGTAGGTTCGTGATTGTGGGCGGAGCTAAAGAGCTTTCTATTTAGAGCGAACTCTTAATTGGTTTCAGTAGGTAGTTTTAATATAAAAAAAAGACGTTTATTTGAAAATCTGAGCGATTCGATTGGTAGGCAAATGGGGTCAAACACTAAGAGTAAGATAGTGTGTAGAGAGTGACCAATAGTCAATTGTTTATGAAGAAGGTTGACCAATGAGATTAAAGTAAAGGTGATAAGGTAAATGTACTAGACAGATTTGTCAGTTCTAGCGTAGACACCCAATACTCATGTGTCATCAAGTTTCAAAAATTACATCAAATGATATTTAAAATTGTATTTTTTTGTGTGAAGTCCACACGCGCCATTGAGAAAAGCGCTGGCTGTTTTTGGAATCAGGTTTTCAGAGTTTATTCTCTGTTTTTTCCTGTCGCGTCTTTTCGAGAATATTGTTTTTTTCCTATATGAACATAAATAAAGAAAAATGGGGAGTATCTTGTATTTTTAACATTTGTATACATGCAGACGATAGTTAATGCATCTATTGTATTAATAGTAAAGAAAGTATTGTATTATTCTATTAACAGGGAATGTTTATGTAAAAAAGCATTCAGAGAATTGTTTGGTATAAAGCCAATGTAAAGTCTATATGTAATACATCATAGAGATACATGTATAAAATAGTATTCATGTGGGAATACACAGTCCCGTGGCCAGTTGTGCACCACTACTGGGCGAAACATAGTTATGTGTTTCCTTATAATTCAATAAAGACATGTAGTACTACGTTCGCAATTTGTAACCTATACGTTTATCAATATGGAGACATTTAATATAAAAAAGGGCACACTTTCTTTTGCAACTTAGTATATTTTATTCACAAGTAGAACATTTTTGTTTTAAAAAATATCACAGTAAGATGTAAAGATCAGTTTACAGAACTGTTGTTTTGGGAGATAGCTTTATGCTTACAATTTATAGAGTTGTTGCAAAAGATAAAATATTTCTATAGTTTAAATAACGTTAAGTGATAAAAGGAAAAAAAGTACTTCTGTCTGTCTGAGGCACAGGGGTTTGACACATGTTCATGTCTTTTTGTCCGAGCACAGGGTTTCGACACACACTCATGTTCTTTTATTATAACAAGGGATCTGACTCACAACTGACCTGAACTTTATACCTCGCCAATAAATGTCCTGCAGTATGAGCACCGTTTAATTAAACATTCAATAATTTGCTGGTAACTATTACCTATGGTGGGTGATTACCGCCATGTGGGGTTTAGGCAGTCGAAAACATGAAAATGTGCGAAGTACCTATTTTGTCGTGTTTTCGCCTTTCGACTTTGCGGGACGAAAGGTCGAAAACACAACAGATTAACGGCGAAAACACGACAAACAAAAGACAAAAACATTACGTACTTTTTCTTTGGCGGGTGTTAATACGGGGCGAAAAGTCGAAAACACGAACGCCTTTTGGCTTGGCGGGGCGAAACACGACAAATAAATGGCGAAAACACGACAAAATAGGTACTTGGTGAGTTTTCATGTTTTCTTTGCGGCGAAGTCAAAAAAGAAATAGCAGACAACAGCCACCATAACTAAACTGAAAACAATGGTGATTTCCCGTGGTGGTCCAGCGTGGGTTTGTTTCACCGAAAAGCATTTAAAGGTTTCATTTACATGGGTTCGTCCACTCACAGTGCATCGGATACACTTTCTAACGGAAAGTCAGCAAATGCATGCTATGAATTCCATTTCTAACCCCTTAACATGATTTATAAAAAAACTTATAAAGATTTTATTCATTACCAGCCATTTGCCTGCCACTGACGATAATAAGACGTTTGTTAAAATTAAAAAGCAAAAACGTGTTGTTTTTAAAGAGAAGTGAAAGAAAATAGTCTTTCAAGCGGACGTTTATAATCAAATATAATTAATTGTCTTGCAAAAAGTGTAAATGATTGAAATACATTTGTAATATATTTCCGTTAGAAATGTATGTTTACTTATTCAATGAGAGTAAATGAACCCTTGTAAAGGAAACACCCTAACATGCATTTTTGGTGAAGCAATTACCCGCTGCTGGACAACCATGTTAGGAAGTAGTTGAAACATGTGTTTTTGCGTAAATGATGTGATAATAGCTACCACCACGTACAAAGTGTTGACTGTTAATTAAACGGACCTCAAACTGCAGGGTATTTATTGGCGAGATGTACTTATCAGGTTTGATATAAGTTAGATCCCTTGTTATAGTGTACACAGTCTAACCAAAGAACATGGTGGAACTGCTGTGATCTCAGCCTCATAGAAGACATGATTTGGAGTATCTGAATTCAGATTGAAAGAAATGTATGGGAAAATACAGTCAGATTACTGATAGTATCTGGTAAATCCCTTTTAGAACACAGACCTCAGCGGTGCTAGATTGTTTCCCTGTTTAATATACAATGTTTATTATTCAAATTTACAATATTACACACTGTATTAGATCAATTGCGCGCGTGATATGAAACAGGTAGAGCTAATACAAAGCATAATTGAGGCAATATGAGAAAAGCAGGGCCAATACGAGAAAACAGGGCCAATATGGAATTCAAGCATTCTGTTGGTTTAAAAGAGAGGGCTAATACGGAGAATTTTTTTGTTTGTAATTGTGCTTATTAGGTCCACCATCCTCTAAAGAGGCTTTGATCGGTACGACCCGTCAATAAGGAGAAGTCACTTCCGTTAGATTTTTAAACGACGCCATTTCGTAAATTATACAATTAACGATAGTTTGAAAATTCCTGCTGATATCTTATTTTACTAAGTTAAATACAAATAAATTGTTATTGTTACAAGAACATTTATAGTCTTGTTTTTTAGCAAATATTGCAAAGTTGAATAATAAAATTATCATTAATCAAGTGATTTCATATTGGCCTTGTTATTTGTCCGAGGGTGGTCGTATTGACCCAAGGCCGAAGGGCGAGGGACAATACGACCACCCTTGGACAAATAACAAGGCCAGTATGAAATCACATTATTAATACCATTATAGAACACATTTCTACAATAAGTCTATCTGTAAATTCATTTTTCTATATGATGTATTTAAAGTGCTTCTGTGACTGTGACATTTAAATACGCAACAAAATCTGTTACCAGTATACCTAGTATCTTAAAAGTTAAAACGCCCTGTTTTTTTTTTCTTTTACAGAACGTCATCACGCGATTGAAAAATAAGGATCATGGAAGAGCTGCGACAAAATTTAGACTTTCTCGATGATGACGTCAACGATCTCAACATTAAACTTGAAGAACAACTTCACGCCTCCAGTAATAGACGTTTACAGGAACGCAATAAGATACTTCAGGTAACGTCCCTCATGAAGACGACAATACAAAAAGCAGAAGAAACTCTCGTCGCCAAAAACGAAAGCTTGTTTTCCCAGTTTGATGATTGTTTAAACAAAAGATTTGAAACATCAAAACAAATGCAAAACGAATTAAGCTCCATTCGATCGCAAGCAGACGACGCTCTTACTTCCGGTTCTGGAGATGAATTAACCATGGAGACTATCAAGCTGAAGTACGACTCCTTGCAAGACCGCCTTGCTACAGTACAGAAAGCTGTAGTTGCCCCCGTTTTTAAGCAAGTAGACGATGACGTAGAGGTATTGAAGAATATGGATATTGGATATTTTGAAGATATTGAATATCTTGACTGTGGGATGAGTGCGGTTCTAACACTTACGTTTTCATCTCAACGGGAAAATGACATGAATCCTTGTTTCCCGACGGGACTGCTTTGGGTCAACAATATGATTATCGTTTCAGATAAAGGCAACAAGAAGCTGAAATTCTTTACAGATAATGGACAGTTTCTTTCAGAACTCCTGTTCACTCATGCTTCGCCATACGGTGCTTGTGATATCAAAAATAACTCATACGCTGTAACACTGCCAAAGGCGCGGCAAATATATATAGTCAGTATAGAAAATACTGTCGCCAAGGTGATTAACAGCTTTCCCACCTATTTTGGATATGCAGGTTTGTGCAATGGATTGAAGATGGGGACTTTGATTGCAGCCGTGCCATCAAACGATATCGGGGAGTCCCACGTGGACATTATAGGGTTCAAAGGCGAGACATTTCTCTCTTTTAAAAATGATCCACAACTCGGGACTCCGTTGTTTAAATTTCCAAGATACCTCGTGGCCAATCGGGGTGTAATTATCATCTCAGACTGGAGAAATCATTCCGTTTTCTTCTTGCATGAAGCGACCGGAAATGTTTTAAGGGAGTATAAAGGCACAAAAGAGCATCCCCTCGTGAACCCGTACGACCTCAGTCTTGATGATGTTGGCAACGTTTATATTATGAATGGCAAAGATGGCTCCGTCCATGTTCTCGACTTGCATTGCAATTTGGTAGATGTAATAACAGAGACATCAGAGTTGTTGAGTCCAAGACTGATTGCTTACGACAACTTTAGCGGACGTCTAGTGGTCACTTACGGCGCAGGGGAAATCAAGTCTTACCATCACCGTGTGCCTGTCGTGGTGCCTGAACAGCCCGCACAGACAGAGTCGCCACCACTGCAGTCACCTTCGTTTCTCCTTTCGCCACAGCAGGATGCACATTTCCGCTGTCCATCACCAGGATTTTAAACGAATTCAATTTCTGAAAATAAAAATATTCTATGTGAAAGTAATCTCTTCAGGTGTCATGTACTAACATGTTATAGCTAGCATTTTGAACTAAGCTGCATAAAACCGTATGAGTAGTTTGAAAAACTGATGTGTACATACCAAACTAAGCTAGCACACAATTCTATTGAAGTGAGAAAATTGGCGTTTGTAACATGACTTTGAATAGGCAAGCTTACCGTAACGGTGGCGAGAGTATGAATGTGCTTCTTTGACAACGTTAACCTGTGACGTCATCGGTTTTTGTACGGCAAAGACACCTGCTACTTAATGAGCAGTAAGGTCTTAAACTTTTGACGTCGCAAAATATTTGAACGCTAGAGTCGTAGACATTTTAAATGAAGACCTAAAAGGCTAATGTTGTGAAATTAATCTGATACATGGCTAACACTGCCAATGAACAAAGGATAAATATATAGTTTCTGTACCGGGATAATAAACATTATACATAACATTTCGCGACAAGTGTACAGTATCGAAACCATAATGCAGGTTCTGGTGCAACTTTGTATATAATAAAAGAACCTGTAAAAATCATATTCCAGTGTAACAACTGAAAGCAATAAACAGCAATGTCTAGCACGTAACAGTAGACGTACAGTAACGATCAATATATTGTACTTACTAGATTGGATAAAAGTAAAACTGTTCCTACTTTGGAAGTAAGTATATGCCAACATCAGTATCATTTCCAAGCGCAGAAATAACTAAAGTGAAAGGTGCCATTTGTACAGAAAGGTGATCAAATTATTAAGCAGGAGTTTGCGATGGCCTATGTTAACTACCCTGGAGCTGATATCGTAAACAGAATGTGTTACCATTGTATACATACATTTAAAGATAAGGACAATTGCAACCTGTTACTGGTGTCATCAGCATGAATTCATGACATCTTTAACTGTTAGTTAATAACTAACAGACTCGCTAGAATACAAACTCAAAAAACCTGAATATTGCGCCTGGAATAAATACTGTACGTCAGGCCAAATCTACAATTTCGTTCGCCAAAATCGACAGACATCGTTTCTATTGTTAAGAAAATACGTAAACCGTTACATATTTGGAACATCTTTTCAGTCTGTAAACATTTGTTAAAAAAAACATTATGGTGAGTTAATGGTGAACACGATTTCAAGAAGAAATTGGTAACTAAATATAACGAATTGTCTTGACCATAATTTATTTTTGCACACGAATTACTGCTAGTGTTAGCTTTCTTCACTGAAACGTTCAAGTACATTTTGTACACAAGAGAACTGTGTGACAGATTTTTATACATTGTATCTATTTTTCAAATTAATCCTATACTTTTAGATAGGCTGTGATAGAAGGTTAAACCCCTTAATGCTAGAAAGATGGTTATACAATTGTAACAATGTTTTTTATAAACCTGCCAGCAGTGAGTAATGTATAAAACCTGCCAGCAGTGAGTAATGTATAAAACCTGCCAGCATGGAGTAAAAAAAAAAAAAAAAGGGAAGCCACGACCAAAAGCAGCCCCCCAAAACGAACCCACAGCACCCGAAGGCACACCACCAACAAACACGCACACAACACACAACCACGCACACACAAAACCACCACCAGCACACCTAGCACACAAAGCAACACACGAGGAAAAAGAACAATTAAAGGAACACAGGGGGCACCGCCTTGGAACGGTCAGTGGCAAAAACACCACTGGGGAGTGTATATACATGTATATACATGTATATAAAAACCTGCCAGCATGAAGTAATGTATAAAAACCTGCCAGCATGAAGTAAATAAGAAATAATGTAGCAACATTTGTGATTATGTATTACTCAAGATATTGCTTCTTTCGTAGGTTTGGATTAACTAGAAAGATATCCATCTGAGATAAAGAATGATATTATATCAGTGAAATACCGTAATACGTACTTCTGACCAAAATATTTGGCTTATGTTACATTTTTAATACATGTAGTTCTTGATTCATTATATATCATACTACCGAAATCACAAATTATAGAGGAATAAAAGTTTTATCTCTCTTGGGTGCCTCGGACCACTTGCCGTCGGTGGCCATTTACCATTTATTCTAACGATATCTTCTCTGAAACCACCTAGTGAAGTTGATGAATCTTGACATGGAAACTCTTCCAAAGTTGTGAAAACACTTCTTTCCAATACAGAACTCTCGAAACTGTTGAAACCAACGGAAAACCTTTTAAAAAATGTTGTCCCAAACTACAAGGCATAATAATGGAGTTTGATATTTAGTGTGTAGCATTACTGAGCAGTGCTTTACCAATTTTGTTCAAATCATGCCCCTAGGATCAAACTTGGCCTTACCTGAAAAGAAGTCGGATTTTTAAAAAGAAAACTCTTAAACTATTGGCTTGATTTCAAGATAACTTTCCATGGAGACGGGACTATGTCTAACACATACATTTTAAAAACACTTCCTGTCTGTTTGTCCCATTTTCAAATAAGTTCAGAGGGATTGATCCAATGTGATCTTCCAATTAACTTGTCAAAGTACATGGTCCCCAGCGAAAGGGATTAGTTTATCTGTGTGCCTGTATAGCAAATTTTATAAATCTTTTTCCTCGGAAACAACTGGTCACATTTGAAAATCTTATGTGAGCCTCTACCAAGATTCTTTAGCCCACATGGGTTCGTCATAACACGGCCCGTATGGAGCGGCATCTGCAAGTTTTGCATACATGCATAGAACAAAAACTTTAAACATCTGTGTAACCATTTGTCATATAATTTCGTAGGAATTAATCTGAAGGAGCGTTCAACAAAGATCCCATTCGGCTGTAATCTTTTTGTTTTGTTTATAGTCGACCGACCCAGAGACATCTACCTGGGTGAATTTACCAAGACTGAAGAGAGACAGGTGCAGATACGAGGGAATTCGGGTACCAGACCCTAGCTCTTTTAGGAATAGAAGCATTGGTTATTTTACGCGCCCGGTGTATAGCACCGATACACGTGAGTGACTACCTCTGGGTCTCTAATCAATTCATCTCTTGATGGTCGTATCTACTTTCCCCTAACCCTATGCCTATACAATAACCTATACAATAGCCTATACAATAACCTATACAATAACCTATACATATACCGGTAGTCGTCTTCTGCTCAGAAATCATTAATACGATTTAAAAAATATTTTGTAGGATTAGAAATGTTCTATCATTATGTGACCTTCGGGTAAAATTCCGCAGGAGATTTTGCGTCTTAACAACATAACAGAGTAGGGTGGTTTATTTTGCATCACATATATGTAGACAAAATGCCACGGAACGCGGGTGAACTCGAGCCTACCTTTAATTTTCCTCGGAGTTTAACAATCCTTCAATCTGACTAAAGTTCACGATCTTCTGAAATCATAGCGTAGCGTTTTTGAGGAGATGATTTTAATCAGATTGACATCCTTTCAAGGGTAGTTCATTTGTCTACACACAGATAATTACCATACCATCGTTCATCGGAAGGGCCAGTACTATATTCCTATCCTCCAAAAGAAATTGCCAACTTTCTTACATGAGTCATGGACTTCAATCAACGGATTTCAAGGAATCGACCAGGGTGGCGGTCAGTCTCCTTACTAAACCAGTAACAAATTTGATGATAAAAACAAATTCTTTCGCATATAAACGGAGTAAAATAGTCTTTGTCCGAGCAAACAGAAGTGGTTGAAAAAGGTATTGAACCAGTAGCTAAGTTGAAGGGATAAAATGGTCATTTAAAAACACGGACATTTTCAGATTAAGTGATGCATTGCTCATATTATATATCAGCTAGAACCATGACAAATTTGAGATTAAACGAAGAAGTTATACAGTTCGTGCAGAGGATTGCTGATATGATTTACAACATTTTTTCCTCCGTTTATTTGAAGGTGATTTCATGATACAAATTTTTGAAGTCACTATATAAATTCCAGGGGGTGCTTAACATTTTTATAGGTGTATAAAATCCGTACATCGGAGTAAAGAAACGAAATACAATGTTATTGTATGTTAGAGATAAATTTCCACCTTTTTTACGATTTATAGTAACGTGTTGATACTGCATATGTTTGCAAATAAAATTATTGCTAAATAAATATGATACATTTATATACGCGACTGTCTTAGTGATTTGCCGACAAGCAACATGTCAATTGCGCGACCACGCTCTTGGTTATTCATTCGAAGTGACTGATTTTTTAAATCAAAATTCTGTTTTTACGGTTTGAATTGCGTTATAGATTGATAAAATGAAAATGAAAATCGATATTTTTCGCTCACCTACATTTCCTCTTGCAAAAAGATGAAATCGTACTTGTCACACGTGCAAAAGTAACCGATCGTCACAGTTGAAAGGTTTTATCATTTTTATACAGCTAATGTTGCCACACAACATAATATTTAATTTGAAATAAATATCTTGAACCGTATTCGAGAAAATCGAATTTGAAAAGTGTCGGGTTAGAAGTGGCTCCAAGTGTATGTATATAGAATACTGTTTATACCTCTGCTGTTGATTTCACTGAATGATAACTGCAGTAGTGAGAGGTTGAAATAAGAAATATAAAGAGCATTATAAAAGAAAATAATTTCATGTGATATATACAATGGCACATTAACAAGTCAGGTCAAAGTCTAGAGTGGATGCTGTTATCTTTATAACCATTTAGGCACTGTTAAGAAGAAACGGAAAATAATCGTTTAAAAATAATACGAAAAAACCCGAGCATATGTTGCCACTTATAATTATGCTCAATCCTAATATATTCAGCACTAAATGGACTTGTTTAAATCAGGCCTGACGATTCTAAACAAAGGAATGATAAAAAATGCTCACAAGGAATGCCACTTGCATGCGCCGCGGTAATGACCCAGTATTTCATAACAATCTATTGTATCAGGAAGTATTCTCCTATAAGTTGATAGCTCAAGCAAATAATGTTTAATTAAAACAGATATTCATAAAAAGGAAGTACTTGTTGCCTAATAAATAAAAGTATAGTGAAAATAAAATACTTGTGTACTCTGACCTGGCTATTTTCTTAGTTACCCTAAAATTTCAATATAATACAGAATATAAACCTTGGTTAATTTAAAACAGTAAATTGTGATCGCTTTTGTCCGTCCGTCCTGTGATCAAATTTTGTCTGTCAGTCAGTCCTGTTACATAAGATTGTCAAGAAATTATTCAGTTTTCATCATTAGATCTCCTCTCACATAAATTAACATCGAAAAGTGTTAAAATCATAAAATTTTCCCTTTAAATTCAATAAACAAGTCCCTTACCGAATGTGGTAAACCCTTTCCGCGGAAAAGGGCCCTTTCTGATATAAAATGTGAGATGACAACAATATGCCGTAAAACATTCGTAGACAAAACCAATATGGCGACGATCAACTTACAGTGAAATATTCTTTGAAGTAAACAGTGATATTTGGCAAAAGTAGGCATGATTTAGTCAATGTAACACTTCTTTTTTCTAGGAAAGAAACACGTGATAATGTGAATAATCTCCTACATACAAGCCGTCTTCCATTTTTTGGCAGTTCTAAACTTTTGTGTTGATGTTGCTCTGACCAGATAATCTGACCATACACAGATGGCAGTGGCTAGAGCTATGGTACCTCAACTCTAGCCTCCGAGTCTAGAGTTACGGAAGTTCCGTATCTCTAGAAAATCCTATGAGGATTGGCTAGAGTTACGGAAGTTTATAAAGGTATATATATGAATGTTGCTTTAAATATGCATGGTAATGCATTGTAAATTTAAATATTTCACCAGTAATAGTGAATAAACTGATCTGTCGGCAAATGTAGCAACTTCGTAGCCGCCATTTTGGTAATACATATTGGCGGAAGTATCGTTGTTATCTTCGTCTTTACTTGAGCATTCCATTGTAGCTGGACAATCATTTTTTTTATCACATTTTGAGCAAAGCATGATGATAGAAGTTAAGTAAAATATGTTGTTGACATAATTATGTTGTTTTTGTATTTAATTGTCTGACTACATCTAAGCCACACCACGAGAAGGCACTCAAATCGTGACCAAAAAGAAAAAGAAGAAAGATTTTAATTGTGATCGGAAGTACAGGACTGTGTTAAATTTAAAAATAAATCTTAATTTCGTTCTTTTTTTTACGTTTTCCGTGCTCTTAGAATTCTAATATTCTTCTTTTCTTTATCTTACTATTGTTTTATTAACGTTGTTTGTAAACAGAACACGTAACTATGTGCAAGAGTAATTCACATGACAGTGATAGTTCCGATATTGGTATAACTAAACTGGCGCCTGTGAAATTGTCGTTTATACAACAGATCAGTTTATTCACGAATAGTGGTAAAATATTTAAGTTTACAACACATTATCATGCATGTATTAAAGCAATATACATACCTTTATAAACTTCCGTAACTCTAGCCTTTCCTCATAGGGTTTTGCTAGAGATACGGAACTTCCGTAACTCTAGACTCTGAGGCTAGAGTTACGGTACCGTAACTCTAGCCACTGCCTACACGGATACACACATCGGACAATGGCTCAGCCAAAAGACCCTTTATTATCAGTATATAAGTGGTGGAGCGAAGGATCGAACTTGCGATCCCTTGATTACAAGTCCACCGCATGAATAGCTTGACCACTCATTAAAGTGTAATTTGCTCGGCTTCAGAATCTGTGACCTTATAATGACTCCTAATATAACGGGTCAGATAACAAATTTTATCCGTTAATTATCCTGTCACGGCTTTATACAATACAATACAATAAACTTTATTTTGAGTCTGCAAGAGTTACAAACAAATTAACATAAGCTCTCCAGGAGCTTTACAACTGACTACTGGCAAGCAATGAGAAGCCAATGGCAAGGAATTGTCGGCGGATTTTTAGTTTTCCCGTTACATGCCTCTATAACAGGTCTGTATAAAGGAAGTTTTGATCAAAATCTATGGGAGGATTTGTTTTGAAGCTGACTGACATAAATCATAAGTCATAGTGTTAATATACTAAGATATCGGTTTTTCATTTCAGCGTACTCGCAACCTTGACATATATTGTCAACAAAATCACATAGGGGTCATGTGATGGCTGTCAACTTCTGATTTCCACGTGAAAATATTACTTCAATTTTTCTTATAACATTAGAAAATCATGTTAAAATACATTTCGACATGATCACGGTATTGATCACATATTCAAACCATACACTAGTATATCGGGATGATTTGATTCTTCAATACAAGGGAGGTAATTTGTACTGATTGTATAGTATTTCCCCTTTGTTTGAGGGAGGCTCAATGCGGGGAAATCATAGGCTGTGTTGCCAAACAAACAAACAGAAACAAATGTCGGGAGTTATAATCTAATGTTAGCTCTGACTGGAGGCTGTGCAGGGTATTTAGCAAAACAAGTTACAACTATTTTACTAAGTAGGAAACGGTTGCTTAAAACAGTAACGGCAACAATGTCATGTAGGTATATAGACCTACTTGCCAAGCCGCAAATTAATATAATTTCTCAAACAAATCCCCATATTTACGAGCATGCGTGACCAATGTAAACAAAAATTATCTTCCCCGACGGAGGTCATGGCCAAGATTTGCAAAATAGTCAACTTTTTTATTTTGTCTCATCTATTTCTAAAATAAACGAAAAAAACATGCAAAATCCATCGGCTTTTCCTTGCTTGCCAGTACAGTATCAACAAATTTATGTAAACAGAGTAAAACAATACTGATGCTTTGCGCATCATTTTAAATTTTCAATTGAATTATGCAGTTATCATTTGTTAATTCAAAATAAATGATAACAATGACAGTAGCGTTTGTCCGTCACGAAAAATTATCTGCGATCTACAATTTCCAAGCACACACAATGAAACACTCCTGTATAAAAGGTGTTCTACAAAAATGACAACAATTGTACATTTTGTACTGGTAGTCAGCATGATATTTAAAGCTGTAAAAAACAAAGGTAAATAGAGAAGAACAGTTTGGTAGTGTGAATGCAGAAAGTTGATCTTGCAAGGCAGATGAGGTTATTGGTAAGGTGAAGGCTCAACCGATAAATTCAGGAAAAGTCCTAATAGAACGTCTGGCAACGAACGTATATCAATATCAATAATAAATTTTATTGTGACTCGGCTAGACAGAATAATTTGTAGATAAGGCGAAGTGTCTACCGCAAGGCAACGACAAGAATTATTTATAAATTATTATTAACCAGATGTCTAAGGAACAAAACTAAAAATAATTTTCTACAACATGTACAAAGTGATACATTAGCTGTAAATTGAATACATATTTTGTGAAAACAAGTATTCTGTAAATCTGCAAAGTCATACATAACAAAGGCATCTTCTCAATTTTCGTTCAGCGCCTTGTTTATTTTCCTTCACATAGCCGAGAACTACATATGAATTGTTTTTTCCAGAACTCCTTTAACAAAAATAAATTTGACAGTTGAAAAAGTGATACATAAACTGCAAATGATAAAGTTCTGCATGATAACTACCAGTACCCATGTTACATGTATGTTGAAAATTTTGTGTTGAAGCAATAAAAATGCATGAAAATTGGTTTATAAAATGTCCTGTATCTCGGGATGATATCTCAGAAGGAATTTGTTTTAATGTGAACTTGTAATTTAACAGTATTCAGCATTCTAGGTCTTTGATGTCATATTTATGGTAGAGATCAATAAAAAATGTTTTTTGAACACAGACAACACAAAATTCGATGAAAATATAAATTTTCTTCATAACCTTTTTTTTCAGGGTCATAACAAAATTTGGGTAGGGGGTAAAAATAGAGGGTAGGTAGGATTACATAAAACAAACTTTTTTTTAGGCCTAATACAGAGATGATATGCAGAGCACATGTTTTAGTTGGCTCAGGGTATGGTCAGTCTTACAGGTCAACTGCAATTTTAGTTAGGACATGTTTTTATCAAAGCAAAGCTGGTTGAAGCAGCAATTTGAAAATACCGGTAAGAGAATTGAAAGTTGCATATATTATTTGTCATTTTTGCAGGTTTGATGTAAGATCATCGACGGATGATGCCGTTCATAACAGATGAAGGATATTAACAGAAATGATTTGTGATCACGATGTTTATATGTTGACAATACTTGTCACTGATGTGCAGGAAGATGCTATCAAGGATTTGTTCCATTGCAGAGGATGGAAATATGACAAAAATGGTAATATGTAATATATATAAAGATATAAAGGGGGTAAGTGGAACACACAATCACCTCCAGGAACATTCTATCTTTCATTTTTCAACCAGTGTTTCGACTCTCACGAGATTTCACCAAGGTTAAAAAATGTAAGTTTTATATCTTCTGACATCAGAAACATAGAATACATGCCTTTTCTATGTCTCTGCTGACTAACAGTTAATTATGTGTTTTAGTCACATGATCAAGATATTTATAGAACATTTCTGTCAATAGGTGTTTTAAGCTCACGTGGCTCCACAGGTTCATATGCAGAGCTTAGATGTTTAGCATTGTATGACTTTCTAGTGAGCGATATAGGGCCATCTTGGCCCTCTTGTTTTAAGAATGAGATATGTTTTATTTCTGAGGTCTTAAGATATGTTTTATTTCTGCGGACTTTATTTCTGCGGCATTAACTTTAGGTAAAAATCAATTTAAATTCTGCATCCTCGGAAGATAGAGAATATCAAAATGTCCCGAGAATTGAAGTCAGGAACATATGAAATATTTAGATTCGTTTTCAGAATTCAAACAGTAAGTACATGTATACTGCATCTAAAAGTGAAACAGAGGCAGAGATATAATGTTTATGTTTTAATTTACAGGTGCAATACCTCTACTTACAGAGGAAGGCCTGCATAAGTTTGTGGCAGGTAGACAGTCAAATATTTCCACAAGAAATCCTCATCAGAGCTTTCAATTGAAGCATTTGGAGCAACAACCTCAGTGCACTTCTATTGACAATGTCACAGGAGCGCCAAAGTATCATCACTCTTGTGGTGCCATGGTAACCAGCTCTGGTTCAGGAACTGTGCAGTACAATATAGTAGATAAATATGCAAACCAACACAGTGCTGAGAAATCGGAGATCTTCCTAAATAATCAAGTGACAGAGTTATCTGCCTCTGTTTCACAGCATCGTGGAGGTCATACACAGGCTATGGACCAGAATCAGCTTCCAGTCTTTGAAGAAACTACTGAACATTACAGTGAGAAAAGTTCAGACATAAGTTATCTAAGTATTGGTGCATGTCTTGAAAAAAGTGATACATATATAAATATAAACCAGAAGTCAGTTTCAGGGTGCTTGCCTCAGGAGGTAAAACTTATGACAGCTATTGATATGGGTAATTCTTTGTATCACAGTAACAAAGAAGCTGAAGTTATCAGTACCGGTAAAAGATTTGTAGGTGAATCACTGCATAATCAGCTTAGTGAAACAGATGGCAAGCTAGAAGAAGCTGAGCTGTTAGATCAAGCTGCTGGTGCTAAACATTTCAGTATAGAGAAAACTGCAAGTGAAGATATCTTAGCCGATAAAGTCTCATTTGTTGACACTGATAAAGGTTCAGTTTTTAACAGCAGGACTGACATGGATATTGTTTCAAGATTAAAAGAAAGTATTTTCTCCAGAAGGTTCATGGCTACAGATAATGGCTTACAAAGATACAATGAAAGGCAGTTGCTCAGTGACATCGAAATCATGTGTGAATTCATGAAAAATGTCTCCTGTTTTGATTTCGACAGAAAATTATTACAACCAAAGTTAAAGGAGATATTTCAGGTTCTGAATGATTTATTAGAAGAAAAATGGATAAGTCACAGTGTACATATGACAGAGAAAACATCTTGGGATGAAGACACAGAGCTTAAAGATACTGAAAATAGGAATGTGGTCAAAAGATTTTGTAGTGACACTGATGAAACTGGTACAAAATGTTTTTACAATATAAAAGAAGCTAGTGTCTGTGATACTAATTATAAGGTTGGACCCAAATGTGATCTTGAATTTGAAGACACTGATCCTGATGCATCTGTCAATTACTATGATGTAGAGGCAAAAGGAAATACAAAGAGAAACCTAAAAGGTTTGGGTAAGGTTAAAAGAAAAAGGACTAACTGTGAAATTATGAATGGTCATAAAACAAGTCCTGTTATATCTGATACAACAGGTGGATATTTCGCGGAAGATGGCTTTAATTTTACGGACATAAAAGTTGTTCATTCAGCCACAGATGATATATCTAAAGTTAGGAAAGCTAATTATTATGAGCAGACAAAAACAGAGGATAAAAGAATTATACTTTCATCAGAAGAGAAGGTTCTATCTGAAGATAGGAAAAACGTTAGAAAAAACGAGTCGGTAAAATTCAGATGGACTGTAAACAGAAATAGGAGAATGCATAAATATCATAAAAAATGTGAAACAGTGCCCCTTGATTTGGAAACAGATAATTATAGTGCCATGCAAAATGGCTTCTACTGTCCTGATTGTAAATTCATTTTTGTAAGTAGAAAAAAGCTGATTCTCCACAAGAGGTTGAAAAATGGTTACTGTTTACCGGACTGTATTTATTGTGATGCTGATGAGCAAAAAGAAGTTTTCCAGTGTGCCAAATGTCCAAAGTGCTTTCAGACAAAGAAAATGTTGGAAAGACATAATGATATACATGTAAAATGTTTAAGGTGTTGTTTCTGCGAATTAGAGTTTTATACGCCTAAAGATTTGAAATTACATATACAAACAAAACATGCGTGTGAAACTGCTTTAAAAATGTATTTATGTGATCTGTGTGGAGCAAAATTTAAGGAGAAGAAGGTGCTTGATGCTCATCGCAGGTTTGTTCATTCGGATGAAAGACTGGAAGTATGTACGTATTGTAACAAATGTTTTAAGACAAAAAGTCAGTTAAAGAATCATCTTGTAACACATAAGAAAGCTTCAGAACTTAATCTATCATGTGAGATCTGTGGGAAAATGTTTTTGCGTGTTGCAACATTGAAGGACCATGTTCGACGACACAAGAAAGAATTTACTTGTTTTTGTACTATATGTAATAAAGGTTTTTACAGAAAGTATGGTCTAGAGGAGCACATGAGAGTACACACTGGAGACAAACCATTCAGCTGTAAAGTTTGTGGCTTCAAGTGTGCTCTCAGTTGTAATCTTGTGAAGCACATGAAAGTTCATCAGAAATATAACACAATCTAGGTTTTTAGCTCATTTGAGCACAGTGTATTATGAAACAGTACAATGTAATGTCATGATGATCGAATAAAATCGAATAATTGACCACAAAGCTTCCAAATTAGATTAAATTGATTATGAGTTTGAATAATCGATTATCACTTCTTCTTCTTCTTCTTCTTCTTTTTTAGTAATAGTATTACTTAAGTACTGCAATTTAATACCTTCATTGTACTTTGCAATGCTTCTGGAGGTTAAACTATATATACAACACATGCTGTATTGTTTTTGATTACTTCCAAGATAGTGTCAGGATTCGAACTATGATCTTTCCCTGTAAGAGGGAAAGTTCTGTTAATTCATCTATAGACTCTTAACTGGTTAGATCTAACAAAATCAGGAGAAAGGTCTCAATTTCCGTCATAAAATTTCTTGTAAATCAACAAATTATATCACGATTTCATCTGCCCTTCATCTTTTACAAGGATTTTGGATAACTTTTTAGGTATGAGCAACCGGATTTGGGCTGAAATTGTTTTTGTCTAGAATGGGGTCGTGTAATACGTCATTCTTTTCGTCTTGATGAGTACGTTACGAAAATGTATAATACTTGGGGTGTATCTTTACATTTGACCCCTCTGTGACCTACTTTTCAGGTATGAGCAACCTTGACCCCTCTGGCCTAGAAAACGGTGATAACGTTAGTTTGCAAAAACATATCTTCATTTTAAATGCATTTCCTTCGAGAAAAGTCATTCAGGTACAATCCCTGCACAGAGGAGAAGAAATTCGTTGGCCCGACCTGTGGCATTTTTGTGCTCAAATTTCTCAGAACTTAATAGTGACCTCTCATCTTGATAGAGCGTTTCAAAATTTCACCTGGGGGGGATTTTTTTATTTTACCCCTCTGTGGCCTACTTTCGGTAGAGCAAACCTGGCAAAAAAGGGAAAAAGTAGTTTGCAAAAAAAAACAAAATGCATTCCGAAAAAAGTCATCAGGCGCTGAAGTGGAATAAACTTGACATATTGTGTCAGACAGGTATAGTGACCCATGCGCGTGACCCCTGTAGGTGGACAAATGAATATCTTACTTTTATGTTAAAGCTGACGTTTACAACACGTGCGATGAAACTGAAAGTAGCATGACGTCATGTGTAGTGTTTAGAAAGACATGCGCTTGTCTGACGAGTCACCCGAGTGTATATCATTTTATGCCGGCTCCCCGAAATGTATTGTTTGGGACTTTTTATTTTGAAATATATTCAATTTTTATTCGTCTGACGATATTAGACAAGGCAGTTTGTAGCGAACCAGAACTGGTTCCCTAGAGAGCGACAGTAGTGAACCGGGATTCTGTCATAATTGAACCCTCCTTTAACTATCTCTAATGATTTAATACTTGATCTGAAATGCTGAATGATGGTAATGTCTGGATTGTCTAGTGTAGCCTATGGTGTAAAGAATTATTTGGGATCGACATCATTTCAGATACCATTTACCACGGTTGACTATTGCAAAAACTCATTTTTCCGTCGGACTGTTTTCGACATCAGAATGATTATAAACCATTTTGTGAAATAGAGTTAGCCTTCTATAATATAAATTGAATTATGATGCTATTTCTGTGGAAAACCAACAGTGTTGTTGTTCTTACTAATTTTTGTTAACCATGACAACCAAACTATGGATTCAGATTGAATATTAATATTTATAATTATCCAGTCATGTTTCCTCATTGATGTGAAAACGATGCAATTGAATAAATATTTAACTAATTCAACTTTTGCCTCTATTTTTTAGGGTACGCAAAAACGGCTTTGGCTACGAAAATTATTGGTACGTATGTCAACGGAGCAATGATTGAGAAGAAGAATGACGTTTTGTATGAAATCATAAGAAAGAAAAAAACATTTTTAGGAATGTATATGAAAATGATTTATTCATTATGCGATAATCGGTTTCATACAGTCTAGTGATACATCGCTTATGTTCCTTTCTAGTGAATTTTGTTAGCAAAGAGCTTTAGTTTATACTAATTTTAATTTATTTAAGCTCGAAGATAGCTTGTAGCTTATCGAGTCACTCTCGAGTCTGCTCTCTGGAAAAACCAGTACTGGTGCCATATGAGGAGGTACGGTCGTGACTCCAGTGGGGCTCGAACCCGCAGCATCCGGGATGAGCGGTAGACACCTTCACCTCTACACCACCGCTCCCTTTTGTATCTCGTCTGCTTTCGTGAACCTGAAGACATTCGATAATAACCATAAAATTGATAATAATGGACCCACAGCCCTTTTCAGATCTTAATTTTCATAAGGAAGTGGCTGCTCATCCGGTAACCGGACGACTAAAAATTTGTTCTGGTCGTCAGGTAACAGAACGAGAAGCCTATTCTCGTATGTTAGGCTGGTCGTCCAGAAGTCAGTTAAGATGGTGCGAAGTATCGATCCTTCGATCCTTCAGCCTGCCGGGTCATTTGATCGCTGTATATGAAACCTCCAGCAAGCTTCAGTGAAGACGCAGAATTCATAAGCTGAACTTACACATTTTGACACTAGTGGACATGCAGTTAAAAAATTTGTGTGGGGTTTTTTTTTTACAAATCTTATGTTTCCTATTTAAAAGTGAAACATAAGCACATCACACATTATGTGTATACATCAAAAAAGTCTTCAGTCGTATCAAATTATCAAATAATGGTGACGACAATGTCAAAGGACAATGAATTCATATACATTACATCAAGGTTGGCAAAAACCCGGGTTTTATGAGTATTGCCCAGCCCGGTGGAACAGATAAAGAATTTCCGTTTATTGCAAACTGTAGTCCCATTGTCAGAAGCACATCTTGCTGGACAAATGATCGTTATTTTCACAGCGATGACAAATTTGTACGAGCCATAATTAAAATGATATTGTACACAATATAAGAAAACTAGATATGTGTGTCCATCGTGATATACTTGTAACTGTGGTAATTTGCTACCTTGCAAATTTGCTTGTGACCTGAGGCTGCTTTGGTCACTAAGACAGAGAAATGTATTCGAAAATTACCTAGTCGAAACTCCGATTCAATATTTGTACAACATGTACTGTGTGATTCGTTTCAGCACAAGAAATCATAGACTTCCTGTTGAAACAGGTAGTTGGTCTAGATAGATATAAATATGCTTTTTTGCAACAAATGTTACAACAATTATGAAATTAGTGATGAATTTTATTACTTGTTTAAATGTAGAAGTTTCGAAAAATGAAAGAGCACAACTTTTAAAACCTTGTTATTTCACACGTCCAAATACTTTTAAAATGAAACAATTATTCAACACGGAAACTAGAAACGAATATATTAAACTGTGTGAATGTATTAAATTTATTTTAACTGAAGTAAGGTAATTTCAAACAGACAAAGAGTTAAACCGTATTGATGTAAGAATGGTATCAGCTTGCATTTATCTGTATTGTCGCAATGTTTAAATGTCATACTAAACCATTGTTCAGCATTTACACAATCGGAACATCACTCGGCTTTTTCCGTAGAAATAATAATTATAAGTTATTTCTACGGAAAAAGCCGAGTGATGTTCCGATTGAGCATTTACTCAGGGTTTTTTTTTATCTAATGCAAACATGTATCATTTAGGAGCTGTATTCATATAAGCCTTTAAAGGCCTTGTTTACAAATCCTAATACAACTAATAACTTATGTGTATATTATTGTTAAAATTTTTGTTTACAAATTGGCATACATGATGTATTATCTTTCTAGAAGTAAATACTGTTTAAACTAAACATGTACCAAATACACTGAATCCCATCGAAATTATATTATATACTGGTTTAAAAGGTATGAAATTCACGATTAAATATATTATGAATGCTTTGAATTACCATATGTATGAGCCTCATAGTATTGTATTATTGTAGACCTCATTATTTCATTGTAATGAAATGAGGGAATAAAGGTTCTTTGGCTTGACTTTAACACACTTGAAACATTTTAACATTTACAAAAGTTAACGATAAAATTTTGGAATGATAAGTTTTCACGACGAGCAATGTACGTATTGTGTTTTGGCCTGATAGCCCCACTTTCGAGCGTTCCATGTGTTTTGTGGTCCCCGCGTTATGTTTTTTATTTAACATTATTTTGTAACATAGGCATTTCATATCAAATTGATGTTATACCTTAAATTTATATATTCATATATTGAAATAAATACTTAAGCTGCAACAGGACGTGTCCTTTCCGAATGTGCAATGTTCTTTCCGATCCCAGTCTATAAGCTATTTACCATTGGAGCCGCCGTGGCGCAGTGGTAGAGCGTTCGCCGCAAGATCGAAGGGCCCCGGGTTCGATCCCTACCATAGCCATGTCGGTAGTGTCCTTAGGCAAGAACCACCTTGGGGGGGGTACCCGGGAAAAATTTTAACCCCCCAAGGGGGTGGGGACCCAAAACACATACAAACAAACTTAGGCAAGACACAAATAATTCCACATTGCCCCTCTCTCTATCCGAAGTTGATTCCTTCTGGAATGAGTCAGCGATTAATCTTAAGTTGTAAGAACATGTTTCGCAATCGACAAGAAATAAATAAGTATATATAGCTATTAATTATTACAATTTGAACAAAATGTTAATTGTTATTCTACGTTAACTTCTTCTTTTTTTGTCAATCATATTAACATCATAAAGTAATGCTAACATAATGTAATTTTTATCATTTGAATTTCATATAACAGTCCCTTTTTGTACAGTGTCCTTTCCGAACCACGCGTATTATCTGGTAGCTCACAAAATTAACAAACTGTTTCGAAATTATCAGGATTAATCTAGTTAAGCCTTTGTCATATATATTCACATCAAATCATGTTCGACTGTTGCCATTTTCCATGTTAATATTTACAGGCCCGTTCTGGATGTGCTTCACGCGTATCAACTACAGGATTATAGTTCACAAAATTAACAAAGCGTCATGAAATAATTCAAAATCAACTAGTAAATCGTTTGCCATAGATACTAACATAAAATTGTGATATAACAGAAACATTTACCCATTAAAATTTATTTTAACAGGCTCCTTCAGAATGCGCAATACCCTTTCCGAATCCCAGTAAAATTGCTGTCACCTTACTGTACATTTATTAAAGATACAATGCCAAAGAAAAAGAGGTGTCAACTTTTTCAAAAGTCAACATATATCTTAGAATATGTCATAAAAACATGATAATTGGAAAGCAATGTTTTCTGAAATTTCTAGCGACCATTGTAAAATATTTTACAAAGGTATTTAGAAACTTAAAAAGACCTGGGTGGTCTTTTTGCTGTTTTGCTGAAAACAGTCAAAAGTTTTATGTTTATATCTCTGCAGTCCAGCAAAAGTGGCACTTTATTCGTGCCAAAGTCTGAAAGTCTGAATTATGTAACATGTTTTAGTCATTTATTAGATACAACATGAAAATATGTGATGAAAAATTATACCTATCAGGGGCTTAGTATTGGGCCTTTAAATTGTCAAGAAATTATTCAGATTTCATCATCAGATCTCCTTTCATGTATATGCATAGCGAATAGTGTTATAATAAAACAACTAATTAAATTCGATAAACCAGGCCCTTTCCGAATATGGTAAACCCTTTCCGTGGAAAGGGAGCCTTTCCTATATTATACCGTTATTTGTTGGTCAAAAAAATGAGATGACAACGATATTCCGTAATTCATTCGTATGCAAACACAAATATGGCGACGATCAACCTACTTTGAAATATTACTGGAAGAAAACAGTGATATTTGGCACAAATAGTCGTGATTTAGTCGATGTAACACATTTTATCTGTTTATCAATGCTGACTGCAATATCTAGAAAAGATAAGCATTCGGGGATATGAATAACCTGCTATACAGACCGTCTACCATTTTTGACAGTTCTAAATTATGAGTTGCTCCACCAGTAATTCCAGTTTCATAATCAGACAATGATGATTTGCATTTAATCAAATTATGTTGTTAACTGATAAATGCAATAAATAAATTTGCATTGAACAATGCTTGTAAATAATCATACTTTGGCATTGTTTAATATATGGCTGCTGACACTTTATACAAAAGGTGGCTGCTTGTCCGGTTACCAGACGACAAGAATTTTTTTCTAGTCGTCCGGCAACCGGACGAACGCCTGTATAGTATGCAACATACATGCAAGAAAGTATTGAGCGTTAATGCCGGAATTTTTTGCAAAAAAATCGGGATTTCAACGACATTCCGGGAGATATTTATTTAGCAGGAAATCATGCATTTCTATTGGGACGTATCTGACATTTTTTGCGAAGTTACACAAAAAAAAGCCTATTTCAAACATTAGTGTACTATTCCCGTAGTAATGGTTCACAGAAACGCTTAAATCCGTATATCTTTTCACACACTGTTTTTGAAAAGAATGCTAATTATCAGACAACGATTCAACGATTTGCATAAAACTTTGAGGAAACGCGGGTCACTAATCATTGCGATCTGCAATATAACATTTGACAGCTGATAAATTTGAATGGCTCGCCCGTTATGCACTCTCATTCAATCAGAACGCAAAAGGTTTCCATAATTTATCACAACATGGATGCGTGATCGCATGGACACCCGACAATCTATGTGTAAATTTGTTTTGGTGCTGTTACGAAAACATCAAATCTTTTAATTTTGTTAAACTTGGTTAAATGGCATGTTTGGAGCGTAGTGACTTGTTTGACGGTTGAGTATCAGCTATTCATCGCTGTTTGAAAAGTTTACGAATCACCACGAACTACCCTCGATATCATGTGCAGGGCACTTCTTATTTGCCATATTTTGGCCAATATTGTCCCATTTCAAACATCTGAAAAATATCTTCTCCTAAAATAATATGTTTTTTTCCTTTCTAAGACAAAAATAATCCCTAAAAACAAAAATAAAATCGGAAGGAAAATCAGGACAGCTGGTCTGGAAATCGGGACACAAGAGCGAATATTTTGAGTACAAATCCAATTACATTCACACCATCTCCCTTGATTGACTGTCCAATGAATTTTCTCGAACAAGTCAGCTATAATTCATTTAACAGGGTTCCTACTGTCGGTCAGCAATGGCGCCAAATGGGACAAAGAATAAATTCTGTCATTAAATTCTTTTCAGTTGGCGAATTTTAGTGGCGCCAACAAAATAGATCTCGGCAATTCTGACGTGTCAATCAAAAAAATCGATCAACATCGTTGGCTAGTTTACGGAAGAAGCTGCGAGCTAATTAGATGCTATCTGATAACGGGCATTGCCTTTTGGTCTTTACCAGACGTGTTGATTGATAAACAATCATAAAACGAAAAATAATAGATCTTGGCGAATTTATAATATGTTGTTTGTAACACGGATGTCAGATGTAGCGATGCTTGGTACTTAAACGACTCATGTATTTTACTATGTAATTCACAGATTGCACTTCGGGTGATCATAACACAATTCATGTATACCCATTTTTCCGATCATCCGTGTCATAACAGACTTATAATTTCCGGCATTGTTTTTGGGCTTAGTTATTAAATTATTGACTTACATTGTGCATTTTCAAGTTGCAAATTGTGCTGGACGTAAATTTTTCCCCTACATGAAGATATCTATTGGCAATACCAGGATTTATTATATTAATGTATATACGATCCCTGGCAATACTCGGCGCCTTCAAAAACTTCAGTATTCGTTAATACTTATCAATAACTTATTTCAAACCTTTAAACATACTTTTGGACAAATTGTGTTCTATTTAAAAGTGTTTAAATACGCCAAAATTCAAGAAACATAAATGTACGAATGCTAATAAGTTCACGGACAAGCGAGTCACGGTCATAAAATATGTGACAAACGGGGATGCATACAGTTACTTTCTTTCTGAATTCATGGTGCTGCAGAACCTAACAAGAAAATTATGATATGCAAACTAAAATTGACCCAGAGGGAACCCTGTTCATTCGGATTTTTCGGATATTGGCCTTAGCAGGTGAAAAATGTCACATAATCAAATACATTACCGGGAAAAATAACATCAGAATACAGCAGATAATTGTTAAAAAATAGACATCTCATTCAACAAAAGTTTGCATGTGTCACAGATGTTTTAATTCATGAAAGAAAAAATAAATATAGTAGAACAACTTGCATAATCATTTGTTGTATTTGTCAGAAAACTATTATGTAGCTACATCTGTTGGAAATGATTGAAAACAGTATTAATAAGTGTGAATAATAGTAATATTTATTTGGCTAAAAATTCCCCTATTAGTCTTAAAACGACGAGAAATTCCCCTTCCAGAGGGTATGGGTACCTGTCCCCAAAAGTTGTCTAGTGCCCTGATGTGTCAGGGTATTGACCATGTATATAGGTTGATATTTTGTGAACCTCATTTTTAAAAAAAAAATTTATTTACCGGGAGATTTTAGTGTTTTTGCGAGCTTTGCCGGGGCGCCGGTTAGGGTCTAAATAACGGGAGAACCCGGCGAATATGGGGAGACTGGCATGTATGGTATGCAAGGCTGGTTGTCTGGTAATCAATTTCTTTGTATATGAGTCCATCTTGATGACTGTAACAGCAGAAGTAAAGCAAAAAAAATCTGTGTTATATAACATTATATTATATACCTTTCCTATGACATTTGTTTGTTTACTTCATAAAATGATTTCCATCTCGTTTAGAAGTAGTCTGGGGGTTAAGTCTCGAACCCAAAATTAGCAATTTTTGCGGATTAAGGATCCCGTTACAATATTACTAGGCAATAAAATAGATAATAAAAGAAACACATATACTGTGTGTGTAACAATTTTTCTATCTACAACAGTAGTTGTGACCGAATTGAAATGGAATTGTGTTGTAAAGTTTGGTTGCATACTAAGAGCAGGGTTGGGTAATGCAAAAACTAATGCTAATGCATTAGCTTTTCTTCAACTAATGCAGACATTTTTGCTTTAGATCTAATGCTAATTTAATGCATTGGATTTCTAAAATTTGCTAATTTTAATGCATAAGAATTAGTTCTGCATTAGCTGAATCGTCACAGGTTGATATATAAACACAAATTGTACAGTGAGAAAATGAAAGGAAAGTTGTGTATCTGAAGACTACTATAAGTAAACAAACAAATGTCATAGGAAAGGTAAATGTAATTAAATATATTTACAACGCAGATTTTTTTGCTTTACTACTGCTCTTACAGTCATCAAGATGAACTCGCATACAAAGAAATTGATTACCGGACAACCAGCCTAGCATACTAGTATAGACTGCTCGTCCGGTTACTGGACGCGTCCGGTTACCGAATGAGCAGCCACTTCCTTATACAGTCAAACTTGTATTAAGAGACCGCCCAAGGGAAAGGCCAAAACCGGTCGCTTAATAAAATGGTCTCTTAATACAAAGCATCACCGGAGACGGCAACCGTTTTCCATAAAAATCTTTCTTATGTCACGTGGTAATTTTCCAAAAATAGCAAAAAAGTTAGAACATGAAAGTACCTAAATCGATAAATACCACGTGCGGACATAGGGATGGACGATAATCCTTATGAGATTTGACACATGCGTGTCTAATTTGGACGTTAAATACAACTTTAAAGCAATCAGTTTCCATAGAAATGATCTGTTTGAACATAAATGGCTAGCCTAATACGAACAAAAGAAGCGATTACTGGTCGCTAATTACTGGTCGCGTGGCTGTTAGACAAAAGACGCTTAATGCAATAGCAAAACAGTGTGAACAGCTCGGGGGGATTCAAAAGCGGTCGCTTAAGACAAAGGTCGCTTAATACACGTGGTCGCATGGACAAGTTTGACTGTACAAAATATTGTGAGCTATGTCGGGTATTTAGCTGTTGTGTCCTAAATTGTCACTCTTGCCTGTGCACAACAATGTGTTACTACTTGAAAGATAAAAAACACAAAACAAGATATAACATGTATAATGCTAACCCCAAAGCTTTTGGACTTGAAACTACAGGAACTATCAAATTATCATGAAAAAAGGCGTGGTGTTCAAGTTTAACTTTTCTGCACCAGGTCCTGTCAGACACTTATGACTGGTTGCAATTATCTGAAAACAAATGAATTTAACCCATTCATCAGTCAGGGGTGTAACTTGTTTAAGTTATTTTCAATAACTTCTACAAGTTATATTTATCTTTTACTCATTACTCACTAAAATAACTTCTTTAAGTTATTTTTCACTCGTGATAACTCATTCAAGTTATTTTCGTTCAAATAGAACAAAGATTTAACATAATTTTTCATCAAGAATAGAATTTTTCTGTGGAGTTATACAATTTTTTTCTATTTCTTTGATCATTGAACTTCAAGATTATGAAATAAAATCTGTTATGCCACCACAAAACCTTCTTATGCCAGGGCTTTGAAGTAGGACATTCTTCAGATCATCTCTAAGACAATTTTGGCAATAAATCCATTAACTTAAAGTCTAATTGAAAAATCATTCCCATTATTTTGGTCACCTCAACTTTCTAGATATGCCTAGATAAGTTTTGTGGACAGTTACTCAGTAGCCATGAATTTATCAATGATTTTGTGTTGTTTTTTATTGTGCTAAGATTCCTAGTTAAGATCTTGTGTGCAAGGCACAGTCATGCACATAACTATAGTTTGATGTTGGTTGTTCTTTACATTTTAATATATATGCAAAATTTTCTTAATTTCAGAGTGAAAAATGGCAGATGGTTATGGTGGGGCCAAACCCAAAACCCGAACTCCAGAACAGAGTAGTGACATTACTCACTGGACAAGGGGAAATAACTCTAGTCAGATTCATTCCATGAGAGATGTAGATGATCCACGGGGGGACCTAAGGCTTAGAGAGACATCATTCAGTAATACTGGTCAAATGAATGGTCATGTGCTTGATCGAGAAGGTGCGGATTCCAAAAGTATGCTTCAAAATGTTCCCAAAGGCGCAAAACCAAAATTGTTGAAGTCAGCTAATATGGCTACCAAATCTGTTAATTCAGAAGGTGATGTAAGAACAAAAAGACCAGACATATGTTATGGTATGCCAGTGTTGAATGGGATTGGGCAAGGTGAAACTCCTAATAATAAAAGACTGGAAGAAATTGGAAAACTATCTAAAGAAAAGGAGCAAGAGTATTTGTCTGCAAGAGAGAGGTGGAAAAAATCGGGTCTCGCTTTAAGGAAATACATTGCCGAAAAGCTTGGATTTAAACAAGATAAAGGTAAACCTGGTGAGTCTGTGGATATGCCCTTTAGTAGAGATCGGAAAAAATCTCCTTATACCTCTGTAGATAAAAAATGGAAAAACAAGCAAGAAAAGTTACTTTCAATGGACAGGATAAGTGCAGGTTCTGATGGCACTGAAAGACAAGACACTAGTAAGAGTAGGTTAGGAAATCAAGGCTCTTTTAAAGATAGAAATATATTGGAGAGGTCAAGGTCAGAGAGTTCAAAAGATGGAGATGTTTTACCAAGGTCAAGGTCATTTTTGAGATATCTTGGACTTAAGAAAGAAAAGAATTCACCAAAAGCTGGTCAGAATGGCTTAAAAGTTTCCAAAAGTTTTGAAATGTCCTCTAGTGATGCTTGGCCTGAGAGTTCTACTGACACTTGCAAATCTGCAGCTTCTGATTGGTCAGCTGATAATATTACTTTGACCAATCAGAATGCAGGTAACAGTATTTGGACCAATCAGAAATGTCAAAGCACACAGACACACACTTTACCAAGTTACAAATGTGACAAAGGAACAAAAACTGATAGCATGAATGGTTGCAAGCATAAAAATAGAAAACATAGAAATACAAAAATATCAAAGTCTAGTAAAGATTCCAAAAAGTCAAAGCAAAAAGAGAGTTCAGATAAAAATGATCTCAAACCAGGCCATGCTAGCAGAGGAAAGCTGAAAAAGGAAGCACATGCAAAGAAATGGGTTGGAATTCTCGATGATGAAATACACACATCATCTGAAGACGAATTTGAATTTGTTTTAGGTAAGACTAAGAGTCAGAAGTCTCATGCAGTGCTCGTTAGTCATGTTAGAGTTAACGGTAAATATCCTGAGATTTTACATAACAATAGTTCAAGGAATGTTCCTTTCAAAAGACAACATTTTGTACTTGGACCTGACTCGCAGTTATAAGATACAAATGTACTGTAACTCTGTTAGTTGGGTCATATTCGCGATGATTTCATTTTTCTATTTAAAAATCTTACGATAGATTCATTTCAAATAGATTTATTATGAGAGAATTTTCCTTTCGCGAATTGAAAATTCACAAAAAAGCGTCTGGTCACAAATTGCAAAATTATCAGGAAAGTGTTCCAAATAAGCTGCATGGCTTTCTTCTCAATCCTGGATGCTGTTTATAAATGTATTGTACATGTATTTGTTCATGTATTAGATAGAGTACTGTTTGCGAGAATAATTATGTTATTTCGAGGGGCGTAGCCCCCGAGAAATGACGTAATTATTTGAGCAAACCGTCACTCTATCTGATTTGTATTATGGCACGTTGATAATGGCACGCACACCATCATGTACATTTTGATTGACAGCTCACAGGCCCCGAAACATCGTGTGACGTAACAAAGTGGGTGGGATCACGTTAATATTGTTTGGTCACTCTGATCTTTGTCAGTTCCCTTAAAAACAGAATGCTATGAAGGATAGATGTACGGAAGCCCAATAGTGCCACTTTGTTTTTTTTAAATGGATTTTTTCAACATAATTGTTTTGAAAATTCAAGATACTAAGTTGAATATTCAAGATACTAAGTACTAAAATCAGTAACTTGAATTTTCAACTTAGTATTTTGATTTTTCAACTTAGTAAGTTGAATTTTCAACTTAGTATCTTGAATATTCAACTTAGTATCTTGAATATTCAACTTAGTAAGTTGAATTTTCAACTTAGTTTCTTGAATATTCAACTTAGTAAGTTGAATTTTCAACTTAGTATCTTGAATTTTCAACTTAGTATCTTGATTTTTCAACTTAGTAAGTTAAACAATGTTTAAATTAAATCACGAAAGTTTCGTCACATGAAAAATTTCCCAATTCACAGTACTTCATATTTTTCCATGTTTAGTAAACTTCATTGTCTACTGTATAAAAATGTGTCACCCATTATTGCAATGAATATCGTAGTATAAGAGTCAAAATTTTAAAGTCCAATTACCACTTTGGATGTAAATACATGTAGCTTGATCTCATGTATGTATTACATGTTCCATGAAAGATATCTAACCAGCGAAATTGACCATGTTGACCATTATTTGTTTTAAAACATTTGTAACGTTGCTTTTCAAATCAAAAGTACCGCACATACTATAAATATAGCGCACAGTTGCTTTCAATGATATTTGAAACAGTAAGTAACGCAGTCAGATAACAATTTTTCATGAGGTGACAAAAAATATATATTGATTTCAGCCCTGTATCTATATAATAATAATTTATTATCTACATGTATTTACAAGTATTTAAGGTGTTAATGGGACTTTAACAGTCATCTTGATTCTCTGACACACATTCAATCAAAGGTGTTAATGGGACTTTAACAGTCATCTTGATTCTCTGACAGGTGTTAATGGGACTTTAACAGTCATCTTGATTCTCTGACACACATTCAATCAAAGGTGTTAATGGGACTTTAACAGTCATATTGATTCCCTGACACAAGTTCAATCAAGGACAACATGTTTGTTACAAGGTAATTTAGTACATTTTATTACCATGGTTACTGTGATACAGGCATTTCTGAAAGTTAAGGGCTGACAAGAAAGTTAACCACTCTTCTTCTGTTTATATAGTTATATATATATACAAATAACAAGAGTTTCATGACCAGCCCACAGATCTTTGTAATGTCATATCCGTCGTCCTTGGTCTAGTGGTTTAGACATCGCCTTGGGAGCGGGAGGTTGATGGTTCGAATCCAAGCTGGGGTTCGTTCTGATATGGCCAGTTGGTGAGCCGCCAGCTTGTTAAAAAATGGTTATGTACAGTGTGCCTACCTGCCTGGTGCCTGGCATTAAAGGAAAGGATTTGGGAGGTGAATGTGTTCAGAAAGAAGGTGTTTAATAAGTCAGAAATAGCTGGCCCTTTATGTAAGTAGGGGTGACACTATAATAAACACTTGACCTTTTATACTTGTAGACTCGGAGCATGGTGAAGTAGTAAGAAGAGTAAAGGAACGGAAACCAAAACATTCGAGCGACCAACATAGTTCAAAGTACTCGGACATTGGTACATACACATTTTCATTTACGTCAGTTTCTTATCTCAGTTTACATAAACAGAAATTCTAAACATGTATATGTAGCTCAGCCGCTGTAAACAAACTATTTGTGGGCCTCGATAGCTCAGTGGTTTTGATGTTTGTCTTTTTAAAAGGAGGTCCTAGGTTCGAATCCTTGCTGGAGCACAAGGTTTTGTCCTTGGGGGCAAGAGGGAGGGGTAAATGAGTAGCAGTGACTGAAAACTTGTTGCCTCTCTCTTGCGAGCATGATGACATTTACGAAAGCTTTCTTCATAATCAGCCTAAAACTACACTAAACAACGAGAGTAACATTTAAAGGACTTCCACAATCTTTTTTTTTTTTCAAAAACATAGGCTCTTATCATATAATGCATTGTATATGTTTACCATGTAAGCTTTTTTTACCCATTATTTCTATGACTTGGTCAAATACTTTATTTTATTTTAGAAGGCGATGGTCAACAAAGAGGAAGTAAAGAAATTAGTGATTCCACCGTTGAAGCTATGCTAGGTCTTCACCATGCTGTACCTTATCTGCCAGAAAGATTCAGAAATAGACTACATGCTGTTCAAAATGTATCTGATGGTCAAAGTCAGACAACTCTTGATGCCTCAGATTCTCATGATCCAGGGGAGGCAACTACAATGAACAAGAAGCATGAAGAGGAAAGGGAGAGAACAAGTGCACAGTCAGAAACTGCAAGAAATCTTTTATCTGACAGATTTGTGAGAAACAATAGGGAACAAAGACCGGTTAAAAAGAAATCCATGAAAAATAGAGAAAACTGGAAAAAGAGAAGTGATAACATTGACGGAATCTGTGATAGGGGGGATTATATGTTTGATACGATTGAAGACTATGAAAGAAATCTAGAGGACACTCTAGAAGATCCGTTTAAAGTGGGAACAGATTCAAACATTGATCTGTGTTCAGGACTTATGGACTTGGTTAAAGAAATTGATATTCCTTTCATTGATGAAGAAGGGGAAGCAAAATTTAGTAACATTGATGAAGAAACAGATTATCCTAGGCAAACAGAGTATGACAGTATGAATTGTGATTCCAGAACTTTAGTTAACATGTCGAATGATTTTGTCGATGCTGGAATGAGTACTAATTTAGACAGTCTAAATGAAACAAGCTTTGAAGATGACCCAGATTATCCTGGAATGAAAAGCCTCAATGATAGCTTCAACAGATTGCTGGGCGATGATGATACTGACACAAGTGTAAGTAACTGAATAACTAACTGCCCAACCACATGCAAAAATAATCAGGCCACCTTTGTTTTTTAAATCCGGGCTATAACACTAGAAGGTATAGTAAATCTATAAATTTTCATTTAGATTGTTTATAGTCCCAGCCTACCATTGGATTTCATCCCTAGTGAACTGGACAAGACTCCTGTCAGGTGCAGGTTGAAGAGGCAGATGCAGAAACAAGGGAATCTGGGTACCAGACCCTAGCTCTTTTATGCATAGACCCCTTGGTTCTTTTACGTGCCCAGTGTATAGCACCGATACATATGAGACCACCTCTGGATTTCTAACCAGTTCATTCCTAGATGGGTGGGAAACACTGAAAAGCGTTTCTTAAATTCTCAATGCCCCAGCTGGGATTCGCACAGGGGACCACTGAATCGGTAGTCCTAGCTCGACCTTTGCGACATCCTGTATTAATTTTGTAACTTAAAGTTGTGTTTCACAATGATTTCACTTCTTTCTAGTCTTTTAACAAGGACTGTAAACTTAAAACTGTTGGTTTTTGGGCAGCAGGACCCAGTTGTTTGAAAGTTTAACCGGCTGCTAACTGTCAATTAACATTTGATTGAAAAAAGTATTTTTGGTGGGAAACACTTATGGAATATTTTGTTTTGCTTTGAAGAGTTTTAATCCTTATTCCCTAGAATGCACATATTTCTAAAAGGTCTTTCAGAATCAAACCTCAGAAATGTAACCCTAAAAGACAGCCGACAGTTTACCTTAATCGTTGATTAAAGTTTTAAACAACTTGGTCCTTGTCTCAATTTCAAATAACTTATTGGATGAAACAAACTAATTCAAATATATCAACATTTCAGACCGACAGTTCCTACATGAACAATTTTCTACAGAGGTCAAGGTCAGATGAGTCTGGGTCAAGGACAAAGTCTTCAGACGACAGTTTAGAGGCTGATGACGAGTTTGAATGTGAATGTGATCACTGTCAGTTGCTACGGCAACATAATTATGGCACCCATAACCTTGACCTTTTACCTCCAAGGCTATATACGGAAGATAGGGGATTTTCATACGATTTAGACCTACCAACACAAACTTCTGCTGTGGGACAAAATGATGCTGGTTCAAATCAAGGATTCAGGTCAGTTACAGAATTTATCAGTTCTCTGAAAATAATACAAATGTACTATGTTAGTAAGTAGATTATTTTAGGAACTCCTGTTCCCATTTCTGTTGTCACAGTATCATAGAACAATGAGTTATTGAATCTTGATTGTGAAAACAAATCCTTAAAACTTATATTAAATTATTAATCACTCTCAAAACTCAAACCAGATGGAACAGCCTGTGGAACTATTGTGTCTTGTCTAAAGGAACTACAACTGTCTGGTGCTGGTGGGGAATGAACCAGGGACTCACCGATCCTGGTGTTCCCACTACAACATGGTGACTTCATTGACATGATTAAGGAACAAAGAAGTTCTATGTAACAATAAGAATTCAATAGAAACTAACAGCTTTGGTAAATTTTCCAAGCAGCAGTATCCAGGGATAAACTTATTTTGTTGGTTGAACATTCAGCCCTGTATTAACAGTTGATCTAGTGAAAGGAGTTTTTCACCAAAATCTGAGAGCGAGCAGCTTTATAAAACTACATGTAGCACAAAATTTACCAGCCAAGTAAACAGCATTTACCTGGTGAAAACTGATAAAACAGGGAAAATGTTTCAGTGAAATACATAGTAGTTGAATCCAGATCAACATGTTAACTTTATTTAAGCAAATTTAAACTTAGTTTGCTATTAAAAAGACATTCTATAATTTATCAAAAAAATTCAGGTCAGTTTTGGTTCCAGACAGGTATAACTTTCAGGTGTGACAGGTCAAAATGACTCCTATATAATATCCCGCAAATCTTGTTTGGCATGGGTATAAATCTGAAATTTTGTATGATGTTTTCAGGTCAGCCATGTTTCTAGATGAGTATGATATTCTGCTGGACAGATCAAGTCATGAGCTAGACTGGCTGATAATTGACAGTAGACCATTGTCTGTTATGTTAGAGGTAAGATAGACCATTGTATGTTATGTTAGAGGTAACACAGACCATTATCATCTTTAATGTTAGAGGTAAGATAGGTCATTATCAGTTATGTTAGAGGTAAGATAGACCATTGTCTGTTATGTTAGAGTTAAGAAATACCATGATCTGTTATGTTAGAGGCAAGATAGGCCATTGTCTGTTATGCTACAGGTAAGATAGACCATTGTCTGCTATGTTAGAGGTAAGATAGACCATTGTCTGTTATGTAAGAGGTAACTTTGTGTCTTTTTGTCATGTCTTATGCTTGTGAAGCTCTCCAGGTTAAGACAGGTTTTACTGTACAAACTTCAGGGATATGGCATCGAGTTCCATTTCTGTTTTGAATATTATCTTATATGCTTTGTACGAAGCAGCCTGATGAAAGCATCATGATCAAATTTCCAAGACCACAAATACAATAATCCGATATAGCAAAAATGTGGAAAGAAGGAACAAATTTTCTTGACTAGATTTTTCCTCATTCTTTATGTTATATGAAATGATTTGTGGTTATCACATACCTTGGATAAAAGTAACAAATTCAAATGGTTCCAAAGAGTTTGTTATTTACGGAGTTTACTGTGTTTTGAATGTAGTAAATTGAAGGTATTTTGTATTAAATATTGAAATTCAGCCATGTACAGGTGTAGATCTGTCTTTCTTTATACCAGGATGTTATACAGCAGATGTTAGCGGTACAGCCAGAGTTGTTGAGCGAGCAGGCAGCCCCACCAGCACCTCAGATTGTGATAGAAAATTTACCCACAATTACCCTGACATCCACGCATATAGGTAATATTATACTGATAATGATAGCTGTGTTTACTACTGTAAAATCAGAACATTTTGCGAGGGTTTAAGTTGTACTTTAATCGTGAGCTCGATGAATAATTGGAAATAAATCCTTGCAAACTTATTAGGTCTAGATAAGGTTGTAGGCTTTAACTGGAAATTTGGAAATTCGCAAATGCAAACCATTTTAATACTTAAGGTTCGAAAAAAATTTGCCTCGCAAAAATGTCTTATAATCCTCACCCTGCTGCTAGAAGATCATTCTGCCTTTGCGACCAGTGTAGTTTGTGATCTGCCTGCACATCTGTGCAGATTGATCATAATCTGCACTGTGTGCTATTGAGTCAGTAGATTTTACAGTGATCACCCCTTTAATGATACTGTCATAATTTGAAAGACGGACTGGTCCATATTATAGCTTTAGCAGGGTAAGTGTCGAACATGTTTGAGTTAAACTGTTTTTAGCTCGACTATTCGAAGAATAAGGAGGCTATTGCACTCGCCCCAGCGTCGGCGTCTGCGTTGGTTAAAGTTTTTCATAAAGTCAAATATCTTAAATACTATCAAAGGTATTGACTTTAAACTCAAACTATATGTTTACCATCAACATCTACACATGAGGAAACAATCCCCATAACTCTGTTTTGATTTTTGACAGATTTATGCCCCTTTTTAACTTAGAATATTTGGTTAAAGTTTTTTTATAAATTCAAATATCTTGAATACTATCAAAGGTATTGACTTGAAACTCAAAGTATGTGTCTACCATCAACATCTTCACCTAAGGAAACAATCCCCATAACTATGTTTTGATTTTTGACAGATTTATGCCCCTTTTTTATCTTATAATTTTTGGTTATTTTTTTTTTATAAATTCAAATATCTTGAATACTATCAAAGGTATTGACTTGAAACTCAAAGTATGTGTCTACCATCAATATCTTCACCAGAAGAAACAATCCCCATAACTCTGTTTCAATTTCTGACAGATTTATGCCCCTTTTTAACTTAGATTTTTGGTTAAATTTTTTATAAATTCAAATATCCTGAATACTATCAAAGGTATTGACTTGAAACTCAAAATATGTGTCTACCATCAACATCTTCACCTAAGGAAACAATCCCCATAACTATGTTTTGATTTTTGACAGATTTATGCCCCTTTTTAGCTCACCTGAGCTGGCTCAGGGTGAGCTATTAGGATCGATGATTGTCCGTCGGACGTCGTCCGTCCACATTTAGTTCGTTAACACTCTAGTGGTCACATTTTTACCTCAATTGTCACGAAACTTGGTCAGGATGTTTGTCCCAGTAATTACTCGGACGAGTTCGAATATGGGTCATCTCGGATGAAAAACTAGGTCACATGACCCAAAAATAGAAAAATCTTGTTAACACTCTAGAGGCTACTGTTTCAGTCCAAATATCCTGGCAATTTGTCAGAAAGGTTGTTTGGTTGATTTCTAGCTCAAGTTTTAATATGGGTCACCTGGGTTCAAAAACTAGGTCACACAGCCCAAATATGGAAAAACCTTGTTAACACTCTAGAGGTAACATTTTCAGCCCAAATATCCTGGAAATTTGTCAGAAAGGTTGTTTCTATGATTTCTAGCTCAAGTTCGAATATGGGTCATCTTGGGTCAAAAACTAGGTCACAGAGCCCAAATATGGAAAAACCTTGTTAACACTCTAGATGTTACATTTTCAGCCCAGATATCCTTGAAATTTGTCAGAAAGGTTGTTTTGATGATTTCTAGCTCAAGTTCGAATATGGGTCATCTGGGGTCAAAAACTAGGTCACAGAGCCCAAATGTGGAAAAACCTTGTTAACACCCAAGAGGTACCATTTTCAGCCCAAATATCCTGGAAATTTGTCAGAAAGGTTGTTTCTATGATTTCTAGCTCAAGTTTCAATATGGGTCATCTGGGGTCAAAAACTAGGTCACAGAGCCCAAATATGGAAAAGCCTTGTTAATACTCTAGAGATACCATTATTTTTCAGCCCAAATATCCTGGAAATTTGTCAGAAAGGTTGTTTCGATGATTTCTAGCAACTTTGTTAAAAGCAGTTGTACTCGGGTGAGCGATAAAGGGCCATCATGGCCCTCTTGTTAACTTATAATTTTTGGTTAATTTTTTTTATAAATTCAAATATCTTGAATACTATCAAAGGTATTGACTTGAAACTCAAAGTATGTGTCTACCATCAATATCTTCACCTGAAGAAACAATCCCCATAACTCTGTTTCGATTTTTGACAGATTTATGCCCATTTTTAACTTAGATTTTTGGTTAAATTTTTTATAAATTCAAATATCCTGAATACTATCAAAGGTATTGACTTGAAACTCAAAGTATATGTCTACCATCAACATCTTCACCTGAGGAAACAATCCCCATAACTCTGTTTTGATTTTTGACAGATTTATGCCCCTTTTTAACTTAGAATATTTGGTTAAATTTTTTTTATAAAGTCAAATATCTTGAATACTATCAAAGGTATTGACTTGAAACTCAAACTATATGTTTACCATCAACATTTACACCAGAGGAAACAATCCCCATAACTCTGTTTCAATTTTGTTAGATTTATGCCCCTTTTTAACTTAGAATTTTTGGTAAAAGATTTTATAAAGGCAAATATTTTGAATACTTTCAAAGGTATTGACTTGAAACTCAAATTATGTGTCCACCATCAACATCTTCACCTGAAGAAACAATCCCCATAACTCTGTTTTGATTTTTGTTAGATTTATGCCCCTTTTTAACTTAGAATTTTAGTTAAGGATTTTTATAAAGTCAAATATCTTGAATACTATCAAACGTATTGACTTGAAGCTTAAATGAATGTTTACTGTCAACATCTTCACCAATGTTTTTGATTTTTGACAGATTTATGCCCCTTTTTAACTTAGAATTTTGTCACAGTTTTTACCAGACTATTATTAGAAATACTCCAAATGGCTTACTTTTGAAATGTCATAGAATAATTATGCAGCATGCAGCGGTCATGTTCTTTTAATTTTAAACATATGACCTTCGACGCGCGAAAATGTACCTTCGGACATTTGTTACATTATTCGACAATAATTGATAAAACAAACCCATAAAATTAACATTTTTGTTACCCTCTTTAAATGCAAAACCAATGTTAAAAACTGATAACCACTATATTTTCCTCAACAGAAACATAATATTGGCTTCAAAATCCTCCAAAACCATTACTATGGCAACACCGATTTAAAATGATTCTTTTTTTATTTTGGCTATACCTTATGAAAAAAGGCATATCGTGGAAAGAAGACATGATATAGTTCACCAGATACGATGTATATTGAAAGAGTATATAATGTTGCAACAAAAAATTAATGATGCTGTTAGGAAATGATTACCGTAATAGTTTACTGCCAATGTAAATTGAAGTGAGTTTTGACGTCAAATTGTGGTATGTGACGTCATTTTTAGAGTGAAAAATGACGCCTTAGGTATACTTTTTCAAACTGTTGTAGTTTTGTATGTACTGGACTCAGGTAACTGAAATTTTCCAATATTGATATTGAAATATTGTTTATTCAAAATATACAAGAAAGCTAGTTTCCAAGTTTTTGTCTGAAGGCCCATTTTCCCGTGTCGCTGGTCATATCAATTTTGAAACGTTACAAAGTTATTCATGATCAAATAAACAAGGTCATGTATTTCCCTTCTCCCCCCAGTTGGCTTACAGAATCCAGAGTAAGGCTTTGCATGTAATGTACATTTACATAGGTCTTTGAACAAGTTTCATATCTTTGACCTTAATTCTTATAGACAATTACACAATACACCTGTTCTTAGACAAAAAAAAACATTTTACCGACAAGCTTCCGAATAGTCGAGCGTGCTGTCATGAGACAGCTCTTGTTTATAAGGGCACCTGGCACAAAGTGCCAGGCTGAGCTATTAGGATCACTCACCGCCCGGGGTCCGTTGTATGTCGTCTGTCCGTCCACCATTTCCTTCAAACGACATCTCCTACATAACCACTGGGCCAATGTTGATGAAACTTTGCAGGGATGTTCCTTGCATGAAACTCTATCAAAGTTATTCAAAGAATTCCATTCTAGTACGCAGAACTCTAGTTGCTATGGCAACAAAAAGGAAAAAAATAGGGGAGGGGGTCACATGGTTTTACATAGGCTTATATAGGGCAGTTTTGGCCCTCTTGTTTCGAGATTGTTACTCTTATCTGGATCCAAGCTCTATGCAATTTTGTGTTGCTGTCACATTAAAAAAGATAAGAGTATATGACTATTATCTTTAAATCCCATGAACACAATCACAAGTAGCTCTTATTTTACATAGAAAGATGACTTACTGGCGAAAATGCCCTTTCCTTGTACCAAAAGCATTCTTAACTTTGCTTTTTAAATCGATCAGTACATCTTAGGGATATAGTGCAGTATTTTTGTCAGTGATATCGCAGAAAATAAGAATGGGTTTCTGGCAACTCTTTTTCATGAAGAAACAACTTGAATATGAAAGAAAGGCATTATGTCAATGTTGCTTTAGAGTGAATAGTGAATTATCAGTTTATCCTACCGGTAAATCTACTTTTCTGTATCGGTAAATTCAAAGTGATCCTTGGACTTTAATTTTATATTATTTCATGGCTTTCACCTAGCAGGGATTACTTTTATTTACACTGTCCTGTGACTTTGGAACATGGTGGGGGTAAGAGTGAGGTTGGGTGCGCACCGCAAACCGGCTTAGGCTCCCAGTGGTGTTTTTGCCACTGACCCTTCCCGGGCGGTGCGGCCCACTGTGTTCCTTTAATTGTTCGTTTTGTCCTTGTGTGTTTGCTTTGTATGCTAGTGTGTGTTGGTAGTGTATAGTGTGTGTGTACATGATTGTGTGTGTGTGCCTGTGTGTGTGTGCGTTGTGTGTGTGTGTGTGTGTGTGTGTGTGTGTGTGTGTGTTGGTGGTGTGTTGACTTCTGGGTGCTGTGGGGCTCGCTTTGGGGAGGCTGCGTTTTTGGTACGTGGCATTCCCTGTTTGATATTATTTTTGTTTTTATATTTGAGTTTTGTTTCATGATTCAGATATAAATTTTACTTCATGACTTAACATGTATATCTTAATTTCATTTCAGTACAACATCCGTCTTGTCCAATATGTTTATGTCCATGTGAGATGGAGGAGATAATGACCCTGTTGCCGTGTCAACACATATTTCATCCAATCTGTATACAGGCTTGGCTCGTCAAGGTAATGTAGTTTTAAATTGGTTTGAATTTATTCATTATAAAAAACTAGTAGCATAAAAGCACTTGTACATCATGTTTATTGTGAAGGAATTAAAACTTGTACCAAACTGCAATCAATTGTTTTCGGAAATGTTATTTACTGTGCCAGAGCATAAACTAGGAGGTCACTGGTTGGAATATTTTCAGTGGAATGAGACCACAATCTTTTCTTAGGATGCAATTACAGGTCAAAACTCTAGAAGCCTGTCATTGGGAGAAATTAACATCTTTCGCAAAAACTCGGACTACAGTAGATGAGAAATTTAAAAAAACAACTTCAAATGACGGTTATTTATATGAATCTTTCTTTTCTTTTCTTTTCAGTCTGGCACATGTCCAGTTTGCAGGGGTAGGATATCGAGATGATTACTGCTGACATAGTGACATAGGTCTTCTCTACTCTGTAACAAAACAGTGCTGACTTCATCACAAGTCTGTGTCATCACAAATCTGTAACTAAACAGTGATGACTTCATTACAAGTCTGTGACATCACAACTCTGTAACTAAACAGTGCGGACTTCATTACAAGTCTGTGACATCACAACTCTGTAACTAAACAGTGCGGACTTCATTACAAGTCTGTGACATCACTACTCTGTAACTAAACAGTGATGACTTCATTACAAGTCTGTGTCATCACAAATCTGTTACTAAACAGTGATGACTTCATTACAAGTCTGTGACATCACAGCTTTGTAACTAAACAGTGCGGACTTCATTACAAGTCTGTAACATCACAACTCTGTAACTAAACAGTGCGGACTTCATCACAACTCTGTAACATCACAACTCTGTAACTAAACAGTGCTGACTTCATTACAAGTCTGTGACATCATAACTCTGTAACAAAACAGTACTGACTTCATCACAAGTCTGTAACATCACAACTCTAACAAAACAGTGCTGACTTCATTACAAGTCTGTGACATCACAACTCTGTAACAGAACAGTGCTGACTTCATTACAAGTCTGTGACATCTCTAACCTGTAACAGAACAGTACTGACTTTGTCACAACTATGTGACAGGACACAGTTTAACTGTCCTAACTATTGTATGACTGTGATCATAACAACAAAGTGACTTTACATGTTTTGTAAATGTACTGTAAACAGGGTAATATTTGCGATGATAGAATTTTCGCTCTTTACGCGCTTTTTCACTCTGCTAATTAAAAGTTTGTGCAAAAAATTCATTTCACATAGATTCACTATTAGAGAATTCTCCTTTTGGATTTATAAATTTGCTAATAAGTCTGTCTGTTTACAAATGGCGAAACTTTCGTCCAGCAAAAATTACCTAATTTGCAGTATTTCAACTGTTTGGACAGGTGCATTAATTATGACAGAACTTGGTTGGTATATTTCCAGGTTTTGCTCTAAAAAAGTTCATAAGATTATGTGTATTCTGTCAAATAGCTGTTTGATTAGTGTTTACTTTGGTGTAAATGTTTTTCAAATCTGGTACAGATTCCTAACTTCTCTTTGTCTCCATAAACAACTTGTAAGACTGTAACTATGTCACCACTTAAAAGTATATACCCCAGAAATATGCTTCATGTGCTTTCAAAAGTGATTAAACATCAGACATCAGGTTTCAGTTTCTATATTTTACCGTCGTCTGCTGCTAGGTACAACAAATATTCATCTAATGCTTCCAAACAGAATTATGTTCAGTAAAGTGTAATATCTCCAGTTAAAGGGATATTACCCATCAAAGTGATATTACCCCTCAAAGTTGTGTCCTTTTAATGATAAATGTTGTGCATGATTCTGTCTTATTACTAGTGAATTGAAAAAAAGTTATTTATGGAAACGCAACAAAAAATATTGAACTAACTTTTCTTCCAAGGTTACCAAACAAACTACATGTAAGCGATTACACAATATGAAACAGAATTTCGAACTGAAGACCTTAAATATCAAGTCCTAGCCCCCATTTTTGTCATAACTTTAAGAAAGACATAAAAATCACTGATTTATACTACTTCAAAAGGTTTTTATATTCGCTAATTTTCGTGAATGAAGAACTTCATGACTTCATTAAACTCGCTTTACTAGCAAGCAAACAATGATTGTATATAAAATAGTACTTGCTCGCAAATATAAGAACTTGCGAATAAAAATAGAAAATTGGAAAATCATGAAATGAACAATTTGCGAATATAAATACCTTTACAGTATACTACTTAAAAATGAACATTGCCAAAGTTATGAATAAAAATATATGAATCTGTATCACACTTTTATACCCGTTGAATATAAAGAGATTCTGAATTTTCTTTTTGACTATACTAGTTAAACATTGAATGCTCACACTTTCTATTATGTATATCTTAATTTGTATCTTCCTATAACAGAAATAACTCGGCATAACTAATCGTTTACATGTTTTCAAAGCATCTTCTGTGTTTTCAGCATTGCTTTTGATTATAAAATGTAACTAAATATTATGAAGGGTAATAAATTATACTGTAACTTTAACAAATTAAGGGGGGGGGGAAGTGGAGGAAACGGGTTTGGAACCATGGAAAAGTAGGGCCCACCAGGTTTTCTTCAAGAAAAAAGAACGCACCCCTCAAAAAAAGTCTGCTTTAATATTCAAATCTTACCTTTAAGTGCAAATGCACTTATGTACATTATTATAGATGTAGTACATCTTGTTGTACAACTTACTATTGTCTGTGATTTCAATTGTTTCAAATGTATTATTTTGCTACAACCAGTGCTTTTCACATACAATTACAATTTATGACACATACTTTATAGCTGACCTGAGCGCGAAGTACTCAAGGTGAGCTATTGTGATCGCCTGGTGTCCGTCTGTCTGTCCACATTTAACCTGTTGTATGCAATAGATGCCTTTTTACTGGATCTTCATGACACTTGGTCATCAGAATGCCTTTGTCAATCAGGGAAAATGGGTCTGGGGTTAAAACTAGGTCATGGGGTCAAACATAAAAACCTTGATATGGAGCCACCTGTGTCGTCCTAAAATAAGTCAAGTCGTGCTTCTAAAAACTAGATTCTAGGTCAGATCATAGAAAACCTTGAGTATGCCATAGAGGTCACAGTTACAACCCATTCACCATGAAAATTGATCAGAATGTTGTTTTTTCAATGATTTCTAGGTTAAGGTCCAATGTGTGTCACCTAAACTAGTTCACACAGTCAAATAAATGAAAACCTTGTTAACACTGTAGAGGCCACATTTATTACCAAATCATCATGAGAATTGGTCATAATATTCGTCTCGATGATACTTAGGTCTAGATCGCATCTATGCTAAGTGGGATCAAAAGATAGGTCAAACGGTTAAATGAAAGTAAAACCTTGTTAATACTCTACTTGAAGCCACTTTTAACATCCAATCTTCATGAATATTGGTCAGAATGTTTGTCTTAATGATTTCTATTTCAGATTCAAATCTAGGTCATCTGGGGTCAAAAACTAGGTCACTAGAGCAAATCAAGTTATGACCTCATTAATAGTCTGGAGGCCACATTTTATTTCTAGGATCAAGATTGAATGTGGATAATCTAGGATAAAAGAAACTAGGTCGTCGAGTCAGTTTCAAGGAAAACCTTGTTGATACTCCAGAAGTCATATTTTTATAGCCAATCGTCATGTAAATTGGTGTGAATATTTGTATTGTCAAGGTCAAATAGAATGTTTGTGTTTATGGTATAAGGTTGAAGATTGAATTTTGGTCTCACTGGGTCATGAGTAGGTCTCAGGTGAGCGATTCAGTGCCACCTTGGCCCTCTTGTTTTTTTTTGGATAAAAACAATTATTTCCTTTGAAAAATGAGTCACACTGATTGAATGAGTCACTGTGCACTCAAAATAATGAGTGACGGTTGAAAATGTCATGTGACGGAATCTAACCAATCATGCTAAAATGATATTTGAATTGGCTTTTAGTACTTAACTTCTGAATAGATACAATGTAGATATTTCAGTGTTAAACTATATGTGCTCACTCATAAGGATATCTGTGTACTTATTTTTTCTTAATTATGTCATAATTCTGTCAGATTTTTAAGGCAATGTGTTGTTTTGTTTAATTAGTGTAGTAAAGCTCTCATCAGTCAATTGTGATAAGAAAATCAGTGTACTTTCTTGAAGGTCAGTTAATTTTTTAGCATCAATAGTGTAAAATTTATTAGCATCACTAGTGTACAATTTATTAGCATCACTAGTGAGCAACAATTTGTTAGCATCACTAGTCAGTAGACCTATATGTTTATTACCATAATTGTGGTATATTTTTTTTTAATAAAAAAAATTTAAAAAAATAAAAAAATTTTTTTAAAATTTTTACAATCACTAGTTTCACAAACCTATAGACAATGTACACATGTGTTTGTTTATAGGTTTGTGTTAGTGTACAATGCAGACTTTATAGTGAGCAAGTCTTGTAAATCACAAGATTTTTGCGTTATTTAGTAAGCAGAAAATGTACTGCAGTTTGCTAAGATTATGTTCTTAACCAGCAGCCGGTCTGAAACGATTTTCAAAATCAGTGCTTTGTTAAACAGAGAAGGTGTTTTTAAGTTTCTTTTCATTATAATGCTTGATGATCACATTGCTTGGAAGGAATTTAAATTCACCTTTTAGTTATGTTAATTTTTGCCTTATTATTGAATAAAGCTATGTGTTCAGTACCTTGAAGTTCTTGTTGTTTGTTTTCCTATGATATGGGGGAGTCCCACTGCTTTTGGTCTATTTTCTTATATAATTGATTAATTAATTATGTTGTTTTTGGTCAAGTTGTCTGTCGGTCCGTCTGCCTTCTCGTCGTCACAAATCGTGTCCTCCTATCATGAACCCTTGAAGTTTTACAAAACTGGCCACAAAATTCACCGTATTGAGAAGTGTGCAGAGCAGTTACAACCATCAAGGGTCAAGGTCATTGTTCTAATAATAAAAAGTTTTGCTCAAAACTCTGATAGGATCGCCAATGCAAGAACTTGGTGTGGGGGGAGCTGGTGTGTGGGAGGAAGCTTGGGATTGCATTGTGGGTCACTAGAGTCAAGTTAAAGTCAATGTTACCAAAAGAAGATTAAAGGGACATACCCTGTAACTGATGTCAAACTAAATAACCTCCAAAACATAAATAATAGAATCTTTGGAAGTATATAACTAACATTAAAGTTTCAGTTTGCATTCCAGTATTATCGTTTAGAATAAAGCTATGTGAACCATTCAAATGTAAAGTCTGGCAGTTAATTGGTTGCGATTTTTCAAAAAACCCTATGATATTATGGAAGGGCATCTCAGCTTCTTTGGTCTATTTTCTTTTTTTTCGAACAATACCATCAACAAGAATATACACTAGTTATTGCCTTTAAAAAAATATAAAGTAAGTATACTGCTTGTTTACCACTTTTAGCAGAGTCGTTGTATATATGGTTAAGGGTTGGGGAAGGAGGGTCAAACTGTTATAAAATAGTTTAAACTAGTTTTTCAGTTATTTAAATTTTTTTAATTCTTGAAAAATTGTTTTATATATCTGAGTTACTTGTGTTCACAAGTACAAACACAGTCCTAGTTTCTGTGCTCAAGCCCAATTTTGAAAAACCCATTAAAGATAAGAAGAGGTGCTGACTTGTAAGTACATATTTATTCAGCAATTAATTTTCACAAGCACAGAGTGGACAACCCTGGGTATCTGTCTTGTACCCATTATTACAAATGATTGCACAGTCAAAGATGCCTGGACAGGAAGTCACGTGGTCTGTCACAATGGGCACGATGTTTGTGGTAGATGGAATATTTGCAAACTTTCCAGGGGGGATCTGTAGCATCAACTGAAATAGCAATTGATGAGTAAGAATCTAAGTTTACAAATCTTAAAAGGCAACATAAAACGTTTTTTAAATATGCCATCAGTGAAAGCAGTTTGTATACTAGTTCATCTGCACAGGGATCTTGTATAACAAATCCGGATCTACAGTAACTGAGGCGTGACTTGCACGTTCTCCTTAGTCTTTTCCATTGTAGTCTAATAATTAAAGCTAAATGTTCATACACAGCTGGCAGAATGTTGTACACCAGTAGCCCCAAATATACACAAAACATCAACATGTAGGCTATGTGACTACGTCGCGTACAGTGTACACGATACAAGTGAAATGTGTTAAATAGAAACATTTTTGTCAAATGCAAAAAAAGTAAAATAAACAACAGCGTCATTATCAAAAAGGAATCATTTACACACAAGTTTCATTGCATCAATGTACAAGATTGGTAAATGTAATTTACGGGAACCAATTAGACCGGTTTTCATTCCTCCGATGCCATTTCTGTTACGTGACAGAATGTGCCTTCCATAGTTCCCTTCTTTGCATAACTCTTCTTTGCAATACTCTTATGGTACTTCCTGCCATGTGGCAGAATGTAGCCTACCTTTCATAACAGGGGGTTTCCCTGTCACTCACACAGTGCGCCAACTTTCTGCTGAGTGGTGAAAGACATTTGAAATTGGCGACAGAAATGTAGCCATTTCAGTCAAAATTCTAACTGGGTCATCAAAACGATTGTTACGGCCAGAAACGGTCAAATGGCGACAGATTTTCAAAATGTAGGGGAGGCCGTGAATAATTTGGTTCTTAGAATAACTCTAATGTATTTCACCACATGACAGAGTGTGCTTTCCATAGTTGGTTTGAATTACCTGGTGTATCAATTAGAGTTCCAGTCAAACATTCACACAGAGGGCAGTTTTTATCATCAGTTTTGTAACCAAAGTCGCATAATTTAGTGCAGTAGAACGTATCCAAACATGACTGCATGTTATTCGCTGTTATTGGCGCATGCGTAGTCCTGCCGTGCGTTGTGGTTGGTGGGATTGTTGTCGGGGCGTTTGTTACTACCGGTTGCGGAGAAGTAGGAATTGTCTGACCGTTCAGCGTCTGTACGTAGGCTACTAGATCTGTGGAAGTAATACATTGTACAATGTATACTAATACTACAGAAGCATTGATAGAAGCCGGTATCTGTGACCAGTGTCTTTGAACGCCAATGACGAGTTTATAATATTAATAAAAATTACGTCGACTTATGTTTAAAATGCTGGCTAGCATTGATTTATATGAAAACGACTGCACATAAAGACAATCTCCTTAGATAAGCCGTTAATACTGATTTTGTCACGATCACATTATAATGATTTTTAATATGTACATTCTACTAGAATATGAAAGCAAAATGAAATTATTGGAAGACACAAACCCTTCCCACAGAGACATTTTGTGCAGCCATTGTCGTCTGCAATTCTTTCACACCATGGCTGAGGCACTGGACAGGTTGTTGGTGTCGAAGGACATGTTTGGCCTTGCTTTTGAATACTTCCGGTCATTGGTGACTGGCCGCCAGTAAGACCGGGAAACATCTGAGACATTTGCCCCATGGGATTCATTCCCATTGGACTCATGCCGCCACTCATTGGATTCATACCACCCATGACGTTCATTCCTGTAAAAAAATACGCCATGGCAATCTCATTTGCAGAGTTACCCGTTCCTTACACTCACACTCATGAACGTAATGGTTCTTAGTGTAAGAGAGTGATGCCATGGCTGTACCACTTAGTGTAAGCTTAATATTTTTCAACATTTTTATATGGGTAAGATGGCTTGACGTCAAAATGACATCGAAAGCATCAGACAAATGGCATTTTTCTGTGCTACAAATCACAAGGTTTCAATGATTTATGAAGAGTTATTTCACTGACTAAATTTTGTATTTCAAATAAATAATTATGTTTAATATCATTTGTAAAACATGTTTAGACGACAGCTAACAAGACTAGCCTGCCACTGTAAATTACATATTTGATCTCTTGAAAGAGCCACCCTCACTATATGCTCGTCCTCCAGTGCATTCATTATGGTTTTTTGTCTGAAAGCTCGGCAAACCACTGATGTTTGAGAATGCCCTTACAAGTGATTATTTTGTCACGTCTATATATACTTCAAGAGATATAGCAATTATTTTGTTGGTCAATAAAGATAGTCATAATGTCAGCTGATTTTCACGTTTATGAAATCAAACTTTATGGTAAAAATGTCACAGTTTTGATTTATATTTAACAGTATTCAATTATTTTTACGAATGTGCACAATCTCTGTCAACAGCTATCGTTCCCGCCGCATGTGTTCGCACTCTATATAACAGTTGAGAGTGAATTGGAAAGGAACCACAACTCTTGATAGAGACTGAAACATGCAGTCAGGCGCTGAGCACTACTACTTTTATCACGTGACTAGTGAACATGAAATTTACCTCCTGTATTGCAGTGACATGCAACGCACCCGCTAGCATCAAGGTTTCTGCTGCACCATGGCGGACAGGAAATCATTCTGGACGCACATCCTGTAGCGTTTTTACTATTTCCGGTTCCGGTGTTCATGATGGCTGCAAATGGATTCCGAAACTGTCCTGAAAAATGCAGTTTTGTTATACAGCGAGGGAGTATTCAGTTGGTGTAACATACAAACACGGCCGTATTTAAACTGTGACAAAATTAAAGACACCCTATCTATTTTTGCGGACGCACGATGAATGAAGAATGAACTTTTATACAATAATGTTTAGGAGATTCGTCATTCGTATACCATGTGTAAACAGGGAGATCATATGTACAAATTAATGAAATTGTTAAACCAGTAATACTGCCCTTTATTGTACTGATATCATTTGGTTTTTTGTAGCACCATCTCCTCGTCACTATCGTTGTAATTATAGACTTGCGTCGTTCTGCTCGAAAGTTTGGATTTGTTTAAGATTCAATGCTTTTCAATTTATGCCCCAATATAAGCGTCTGCATAGTTTAGTAAATATTGCCAGTGTTATTTGCCTCACACTTCAGCGGACTGCGTTCGCCACATGAGATAGATGTGAGTCCTAAGCCTTAGACAAGACAAAGTGAAATACGAGCCTCAGTCATCCTGATTGACATCAGTCATACGGGAAAAAAAAGGGGCAAGGGGTAACGGGGGGAAAACGGGAAGTTTTGGGGATTAAAAGTTAACGGAAACAACTACGGTTCGGCAGTATCCGTAAATAACGGACAAGGTCATAAATCATTGATTATCGATTGTACTTGAATATTGCCTAAGGGAGATATTGAACTTGACGTGTTACTTTTGTGCGTAAAGGGGAAAATCTTCGGCTTAAATTTTACCATTTCTAACCAAAAGATAAAGAACATTTGAAACATTATCATTCACATTACTCGCAATTGATAATAATAATGATAATGATAATGATAATGATAATTTAACTAGAGAGCACTTCTTCATCACAGTCACATGTTCAGTCATTAATGAATCTAAAATTTAAAATAACGGATGTTGAAAATAGAATTCATTGGAAGTAATTGTTGACAATAGTCACAGATTAATCCAAAAGCTACAACATTCGTGAATTTTGACATGATAATGGGAATGAATCTAGTGTGCACTTGATTTTTCTTATTCGGCTGATCCCTTTACACGTGCGTAATGTTTGCTCGTGAGAATTGTTGAAAATTGTAGACCTGCAATTTTCAAGTACAGACGCACACGGCAAATATGTTGCAAAAGCATGATGTACTTTTAAAACGTAAATAGGCGTCCGCGTTAAATAGTACGTCCACTTTTTTATTTCCCAATTAGTTATTCCTGATCTGATAAAAACTGACATTTCATTTCTGTAGGCTTTTTTAAGTTGTGAAATAGCACCGTTTTCTTTTCAGAATATCTTGATGTTGTATGTCGTAAAAAGAATGTGGTTGTTCAGTTTCTAACCATATTGTCAAATATATTTTTCCTTCAAAATTACAGCTGGATTGTAACACTGTCCACATCACTTGAACATTTTCGAAGAAATAAGGATTTAATGTGGAAAAAAACTTTTCCATTTCTGCAGTAGAATAATACCTGTTAAATTTTACAGAAGGTGTCATTTAATACTCTGCACACCGATCAAATCTTGCGTGTTTATTTCTTCCGTTTTTTTGTTAATGTAATAATAAGTTTATTTCTTAGGGGTGAAATGAAAGACAAAAGATTTGAGGATAAGACAACCTGCTTTTATCTGTGTATTTTGAATCTGGAAGAAACTCTATGTTGACACCAGGGTCCGTATATAATATACGGACCCTGGTTGACACCTATAAAATGACACTAATTGCAGCGGAGCGAATGCTTGCCTTTCACTCGATACAAAGAAAAATGTATAACAAAATAAAATATCCCGTGCAAGTGCTTCGAAATAATCAAAGCGCTGGAGCGCTGAAGGCCTGGGGGCTATAGGTTAACTCCCCGAAAAACAACTTTTGACCTACGTGTTTTGCGCTGAACCTTACATAAAGCGCGGGTCGAAATGTGCAGAGGACGAAATTCAATATATGACACAGAATGAATGATTCACAAATATATGGGTGGCAGGGAAGTTTGTTTCATTATAAAACGTACGTTATATGAAAAATAATCACATAGTCAACATTATAAATTGTTTATGTGGATCGAAAATTATTGTGTACCAATGACAAGACCTTGAAACAGAAATAAACAAAGCAATACCAGCAATGAAATATAAATACAGTACTGTACAATGTGTATAACAGAGAAAACCAAAAATGATTCTGGGTTACCTTGTAGTTGTAATCAGTGAAACCGTTCACTGGGCCTCGACATGCAGCGTCCTCGATAAATGGCGGGTGAATTTGATCACGTTAGTTCCTTCTCGGGAATGTACGTAAATTATATCTTTTTTTAGAGACATTTATTTTTAGGTAAATATATATGTTATCGTTCGTAAATAACAAAGTTGTCAATGAAATAACATCGGAAATTTGAAAATCAAACTACAAACTCTTATATCGAGCTTCGTACGTTTTCGTAAATTTCCGTAAATATCCGTACTTTTCAGTGATATGCATATGATTATCTTCCGTAATACGCTAACAGCGCATTAATTTCTAAAACAGAAAAAAATGTGTAATGCAGCCCGTAAGCTATATACCTTCCTGCAGTCGTTTGAAGTTTTATGTACTATTTTTATTTGTAACATGTTCTTATCATATGCGGCATTCAAACAGAAGATTGATCTGGTCTGTCTTGCACTACTTTCGCATAGCGCATGTTTACAGTTGTTATTCGCACATAGCACGGCTAAAATTCTTGCAGGGTTTGAAATGTGGTATACTAACTTAGGCCTTGGGGACTTTCAGTCCCCAGGCCAAAAATGCATGCATAGTGAATCTTTTATGTGTTGAAAATTAACATCAAAAGCTAAATAATATTATTAATAATTATACTGAAAATTTCATGGATCTTCGCTTTAAAAAGACGATATCATGTATATCCGGTTTCGATGAAAGGTTTTTGCCTTTTTATGAAAAAAAAAACCTGAAGATTCTAAACCAGTTTGAATTTTAATGTAAAACAAAACCCAATATACAACGTTTTAAAGATCATGATAAATGTTACGTAATGTCCGGCCATAAAACTTATCGATAGCCTGAAGCAGCAGTTAGATCAATCATTCGGAAGTGTTCGGCCAGCATTACGGAAGCAGCCGAGCTCCGATCGTAAAAATAAAATTATATACCTGTTAAACAAAACCTTAAAAAAAGACCATTCTCTTCTTTCTTTATTTTTATATAAAATATATCACTTAAATGCAGAATGATTGTTTTATTCAATCCCGTTTGTGATTCTAAAATAAGTGTTGTAGTTTTTTAACAAATTGAAGATAAACTGCAAAATTTGCACTTAAAATTGTCACATTTTGGGCGTTTTACTATATATTATATAGTAAAACGACAGGTAGAGTTTTTAAGTTAAAAAAAGACCAAACAAATAAAGTCTCAGAAAAATAACAAAATATTCATTAGAAAGGGGAAATGTTATATTTTATCATCCCGTTTGTGATTTTAAAATAACTTTATTAGTTAAAAAGTTATCGCGAGTTAATGACAGCGCTCCTATATAAACCTATAGTAAATTTGTGGCGTGTATTGGCCCTGGCTGTGACACTTTTTCTGCCACATGGATGAAAATTGCTGGTCCTTTCTCTTGTGATTGGATCGATCATTGCTGGTATCTAGACAACATTTAAATACAGAAAGCGAGTTTCACAGTTGATTTTAAATAAAATTGAAGTATAAGATAACAATAAAAGGTCAGCGGTCAAATTTTCGGTATCAAGCTCTCCGTAATTGAACGTTTCTGTTTAAAATAAAACTGATACGCGCACACGCCTCCCTACAAAATACGGAAGAAAAGAAACAAAGCACAAAAATACTCGCCTGTTACCATTCCAAATATCAGCAGACACACATATAGACAACGAAAGGTCGCCATTTTGATCATATGTGATGAACTTTAATTGGAAGTTTTTATCAATGTCAGTGTTTATTTCCTTCAAGATAATTGAGAAGTGCGAACCTAACGACACCTGCCTTAGGTTAACCATACATCTGCCTGCCGTCTGCATATACGCTGATAAGATAATATCTTTTAAAGAATTAAAGCCATTCCTTGGCGGCTGTGGTTATTTTAACCCATGTTTATATACGTACAAC
>JAFMSR010000019.1:29997678-30100615 GCA_022818135.1 Saxidomus purpurata | reverse complement strand
AAAACGATATTACTTTTTAATTAAACGGTGAAATGTCTTCAAATTTTGCACAATAGTCAGTTAACATTAGAATTAATAAATCGTATTGCATTTAATTTACTTAAATAATATACCAGTATTGGGTCAAAGCAGATGAGGAGTTTGTCAAACTGTGTTCAATCAGGAATTTCAAAAAAGGACCAAGATTCAGCCAAAATTCCCGAAAAGGTTGCAAATTTCAATATCTGAAATGGTTTAGACAAACATGGACTACATTACAAACTTGAACGGAATTATATTTTCTGATTCAGCCACATTCCTTGACAGGATTATGAACTGACATACACAGAAAAAAAAATGGTGAACAAGTCTGGAAAGCAATATGTGGAAATGTGAAGACTGGTACAAAAAAATACTAAATCAGGATGTGACGTCAACACTGACGCGGTGGTTCGTAGGACAGCACTTGTTATTCTTCAAACAGTTGAACGCAAACTTGGCAGAGGTAGAGTTAAGGCTTTTTGTCAATATTTCCTCTCGTTGACCTCTATCAATGTATGAAGAATAAACTCAATCCATTTAGTATGTTTAGTTATGCTCCGGACAGATGATAGAGCAGCAAAACTCCCAAAAGTAGCTTTGTTAAGAAGTAACAAGGCCACAAAAGTCAACAAAATGAGTCATATACTTAATGTTCGAGATCGGAGCAGCGGCATAAAATGAAAACTTTTGGTGCGGACCGATAAATCGAAGATGGCGTCCAACATGGTTGCCGTTTTTGTTGAAACAGGTTTTTTCTTAATATCGAACTATATAATATCTATCAAAAGCGCAGATGTAAAAGAAACATACTATTAAATGTGTACTAAGACAATACTTAGTAAGTATGATATTTTGAGTTTCATACAAGGTCGCTATCAATGTCATATTCAAGGTCAGAAGGTCAAAATGACCAACTTATCGCTGTTTCATATCATAACATATCGTATTCTGTAGATTCAAAACAATAATGATTAAGCAGGTCCTGTTAAAATACATAATTATATATATATATAATGTCATACATGCCTGTCCTTTTATTTTTTCAACTTTTTGAGCAAATGAAATTGATTGCCATGGAGTATGCAAGATGGTGTCAAGAAGCGTTAAATATATACGGTATTTTGAGTTCCATAAAAAGGTCACCATAAAGGACATATTCAAAGTCATAGGGTCAAAATAACTAAAAATTTCACTTTTTCACCGCATCAAATTTTGTGTTGATTCAAAACTATACATCAAAACTATATGATGAAGCAAGTCTTGTTTACTATAAATAATGTTATACAGATATACACTTTTAGCTTTTTAACCATTAAGTGTGAATAGAATTGGTTCCAATGGAGAAATGCAAGATGGCGTCCAAAACGGCCGCCGTTTTTTCACAATAGCAGGTTCTCGTCTAAGTATAAGATTTTAATGAAAAGGAAGGTGCAAATGAAATATGCATAAGCATTTGAACTAACTAAGACAGTACAGTCGAGACTGTCCTAGTGACCCCTTATATTAAGAGTATCCCTGTCCCTGTCCCTTCGAGTCCTCCCAACAGAAATACCTATATAAATGGACTGTATTAAGACACTCCCTGTCGTCTTAAGTGACCTTAATTTCTCTCAAAAGAAAAAGCATAATTTAATTATGTTTAGTCATGTTATATGAATTTGATCATTTACACTGTTAATGAAGTGGTTTGCACATATAGGGCTGCTCATAAATTGAATGATTCAAGTTATATTTATTGCATACATACGAATTAATTGAACTGTATTTAGAGTCTCTCTGACTCTCTGTCATATAAGATCTTTTTGTCAGAGCCCATTGAAATGTTACTTAAGACAGTCTTGACTGTAATTAAAATTTATAGATCCATACAAGGTCATTATCAAGGTCATATTCAAGATCAAAGGGTACATGTGCTTCTATTTTTTGAGCAAACGAAATTGGTTGCCAATGAGAATGCTAAATGACGTCCAATATGGCCACCATTTGTCAGGTGCATTTCGTAGTTCTCAAAATACTGAGTTTCTTGATTGTCACATTATCTAATGATTTCCAGTTCCAATGGACATAATTCTACTATTGGCCTGGTAACTTCTTTGCTTCCAACACGAACCGATGCTGCTCGAATTAAGCCATCTTTGCAGGGATAAATCCTTGTTACTCGACTTAATGGCCAATGGCCACGAGGCACATCTGGCGTAATCACGTTAACAATGTCTCAAACGTATCGAGCAACTTTGTTCTAGCGTTAGTCCCGGTAGCCACTCGCATAGCCATCTTTTAAAAATGGTTTATCGATTCCTGAACACGTCACCAACGTTTTACTGGATTATTATGCGTTTCATCTACCGACTGAGGTGCAAAATGTCCGCAAACATGTCCGAATAGAAAATGATTTAGCGTGAGAGGTGTGCACTCTGAAATGTAAGTGGTATAGAATTAACAAAGTTCTTTGCACCAGTGAATGCTGTTCTAAGCTTTTCATCTGTGATGTCAGCATTCTGTAGTATCGCATATATTGCTCTCTGTGTTGTTTTAACCATAATTTCATGCCCTCCGCCACAGTGGAGCAAGTGGAGGATTAAATTGCCATTCAAATTTGTTATTGGCTGTACTTTCAACTACCCTTTCTTTATCATCTGTCAACTGTCTTACTTAAGTTTTTGTCTTCTGACACGAAATTATCTGATAACATTTTTCTTGGTAGACCTCTTTGATTTGCCTTGCGATAAAAAGTGTTTAAGAATGAACTTGTATCAAGTCTAAATGCATCTTTAAGATGCATTGCTCGCGTTGCTAGACATGTCAACAAACATAAGTAACATTTCTCTATACGGTTTTCATGGTCCTGTACAGTTATAAATGGCCCTCCATAGCCGGCGGTTGTATGTGCAAAACTCACAGTGGTTTATTTACAGGAATACTTGGGAGAAGTGCCATAATTTGCTTTCCTGGTTTCAACTTTTGACGTCTACACTCCATACATCTATTTTCACATTCTCTGATTTCGTCTCGAGCTGCTTGGACCCAGTAACGACTAGAACGTTTTACTAATGTGTGAATTGGTCAACTATGATTTGTTTTGTCATGAAAGTACTTTACTATAAGCCTGGTAACTGCACTGTTCCTTGGCAGGATTATTGGATATTTCGTATCATACGGAAGGTGCTCAGCGAACTTCAAAAGTCCACCACATCACATAACGCCTTCTTTGTCTATCTTTGGATTAAGTCCTATCAATTTGCTAGACTTCGATACACTTTTCCGAGCAATTATAGTTCTTAGATCATCTGGATAGTTTTGTGTTTGATTCTCTCTAATTATGCTAATCTTATTGTCCCGAATTTCATGCACTTGAAGTGGCCACGACATGCGGTCTTCTTTTTTCACACTATAGTAAACTCCGTTTATAACGACTCCGGATAAAGCGAAAATCCGGATATAAGGATCAAATTTTCTCTGCCCTATTTTTTTTCTTCTTTATTGTACATAGAAATGTTATATGGATATAACAAACTCCGGATATAAGGAACAAATTTAAATGGTCCCAAGGAGTTCGTGATACCCGGAATTTAATGTACAATTTTCCAGAAACCTCATAACCCAAGCACGCACACGAATTTATCTCTGCCAGCTTGAAATGACAACTAATCTTCATAGCAAGTCACGCTGAAACAATCATTTTTTTGATTTCCTGATTTCTTTTCTTGCACTCGCAATTGGTTCAATACTTAATTTCTGTCTATTTGATTTCTTCTTTCAAAAGCTCTGGTCCCTACCACCATATATCGCATTCTGACAAGTTTTTAACTGACATTCCGAGAGATACATAATCTGTTTGAATGTAACGCCACTGTTTGGGAGAAGTTAATCGATGTATTGCGCCAACCCTATTAGATACAAAAGATTTCAGTTGACGACTTTGATTTCTGATCCAAAATAAAACATTCATGCTGCCTGTCAAAAATGTAGCGTCTTCAATTCCTATGTTCAAGGCTTTACAAATTACCAAATTAATCTGAGTCTAAGAATAGCGCTAAATAATTCAAGACGCGATATGCTTGTTGATACCAACGTGACTACTCCCCCTTTAGCTGCTATCATTCTCACACATATTTTACCGTTTTCGGTAACACTGCGATTATAGACTACTGCACCATAAACTACGTTTGAAGCGTCACACACAAGTATGCATTGTCATTGAAGTCACTTTGCTTTCATTACTTTCATTCTGCAAACAAGGGCGGGGGGGGGGGGGAAGTATCTTAATATACTGCTCTCGAAACGACGAGCTAAGTCTGGTCTACCTAATCACCTCATTCAATTCCATTGACTCATAGCTCTAGCATTAAGTTTGCTCTCACTATGAATGGTGTTATCAAACCAGTAGGATCGAAAACTGAAGCTATTATCTTCAAACAATTTCATTTCTTTCAGTTTCTTATCATTACTTGACGGAGTAAAATGAAAACTGAAGCTGACTTCTTGAGCAATCCATAAAACACCGTTTTTACTGATGGAAGTTCACCTTTTGACAAGTCTACTTTCAATTATCTATCCTCTAGTGGGATTTGCTCCATCGTCGAATCCATCCCATTGTCCATATATGTTGAATTTCGACTGTTTCAGCAGCTAACGGATACTATTCAGCATACTTTACCGCTTTTAAATGTGATAAATATTGTGCTACAAAAGGAGATACATTGAACCTTAAGACGAATCTCGTAAATTCAAAAGTCGCTGTAGGTTTCTCTGGTGACTCTCTCCATAGGAATTTGTGAAATGGATGGTCCTTGGTGTCTAGGCCTTCTCTCGGGTACATAGAAGCTACATCGCAAACTAAAGCAATACGATATTTCTGAAACCTCATTCTAACATGACTCACGATTTTGTCTCTATATACAAAGAGTAGACAATTTATGTTATATTAAACCATAAACAACGCGGGAACCGATATGCTGTAAACATGACGTCATATTGCGCCGCATGACGTTAAATGAGCGTTCGCGTAGAAAATAAAGCTTTGCATTTATTCATCTTTTATAATATGTTGTCATGTTAGAATCGAAATAACATCCTTTTCAGCGTTATTATCGTCTAATAAACAATAATGTGTCGTACTGATACGCAGTAATAAACCACTCAGGCCTTCGGCCTTCGTGGCTAATTACTGCGTATCAGTAGATCTACTCCAAATCATTGTTTATTAAACGACTAACACCGCTGGAACGGATGTTATTTCATAAATAAAACATCAATAATTTCTCTCTGGAGTGTTTGTCCTTGGTAAAGAACGTCGTTTAGACTTATTCAATTATGTTTCGCAGACGCGTCAAAACCTATTCTTACTTAAGTAGTTTTCGTATCTGGTTTGACGATTGGAAAATGTGGTAAATACCAACCAGGTTGGTGTCTATCATCTAGCAGCAACTTTCTTACATAACCTTTATCAATGTATTGTTCGAATGTTCGCTTTTTCAGTTATGGATTATGTTCCAGTCCTTTTTTCAGTGTTTTGCAATCTGTATGCAGTGCTACATTTTCCCTTCTTTGACTTTCGAGTTTTCAACTGTTTTATCGCGATTTTATCTTCACAACCTATTGGCCTTACCGATTCATCAACACTTTCTACTTCCCAAAACGGTTGTAGTTCCCTTTCATTTCCCAACCTTTCACTTTCATTTACAAAGAATTTCAAACATTCTATTCTAACGTTCTCGCAACTGCACTAACACATGTCCAACTTAAAGGCGTCAATCTCGCAACAGGCTCTCCACTTAGACCAATAACTTCCTGATATGAACTGTGCAGCTCAACATTATCCAGTCCTATCAAAAGTACTACTGTTTGCGCTTTCAGCTCTTTTTAAACGAACGTCAACACTTTCTATCCCTGTAATGGCATTGTCTCGTCTCGTTTCAATTTTGTTGTTAAAAACATTCACAGTCAGTTTTCTTAATTCCCCTTTTACACCTAGTTCAGCTGCCACGTTTGCATTAACATTCGTCTTTGTTCTTCCATCATCTAATATGGCATTTACTTTTAGCGATCTGTGTCCAAAGTCTGCAGCTTCTAAAAATTGAAAAATGTATCAGATTTATTATGAATGTTTGGACTTTCAGCATTATGTTATGAATATTTCAAATACTTGTCAAAATGTTTATTGGAGAACATATAGTCTCGGCCAATAATATTTAATTATAATTGTTAAAAAAGCCGAAAGAGTATTATAATTTTGATAGATACAGCTGCAGTAGCATGTTATCCTATTTGTTGATGACAAGACGTACATACATTGTTCGGATAGACAATCATTTATCTTCATGTATGAATTGGTAGTGTTACATATGATATACAATTCCTTACTATACAATATTGACTCTTGATATATATATGCACGTGCCGTAAATGCAATGTTGTTAACAATATTTATGATGTCAGTCATTGAAATCATACACAAACTGTTAATTAAACTCAAAATATTATAACCAAGCTGTACATGAAGGTATGCACTTCTTCAAGGCGAGATTGCTTCCTCAAACTTATCTAATTTACTCCAGTCAATCAAATTCAGAGACTGAATACCCTTTTCTATGGAGGGTGCATGGACAGACCGTTGATCTTACCTTGGTTTTGAGTTAGAATATTTTTCTTATAGGAAAATTAGTCGTATGGACCGAGTAACCGAAAGTGTTATCCGGATTCGTTGCCCATTTCCACAATCAATTACCATCAGCATACCTTCATGTCACATATACCTACTGTTCTTATACTACGTACATTGAAACCTGTGTCAAAATTTACATGTTACCTTTTTTCGCCTAGCTCTGTTTGACATCGAAAATTTAAACATTAATTAAATTAACACATGTTGTCCATGAAATATGAATTTGCAAAGATATGAAAGAATTTCATGTCTTTATCTCAAATGATAATGCCTTAAAGGTAGGTGGGGTAAATGAAGTCCTGAAGACGAAAATATGTGTTTATGTAATGAATCAAATTCCTGGGCTGATTTTATTCTAACATGATATTTTTGTGCTATATCATTACATAAATCATGCCAACGATTGAGTAAACGTATAGTTAGATGACTGATTTTGATATCCAAGTATTTGCTTGGATTTAAAACAATATTAGAGTAAAATGTCTACAACATTATAGGGAATTTAGCTCACTTTTAGAATCAATGAATGTACGGCATCCACAATTTACTTCAGAAAACATCTCCTACTAAACAACTTGGCCGATTTCAACGAAACGTCACAGGGATTCTTGCATAAAGCTCTACCCAAACTGTACAAACAATTTATTTCCATGCAGATCCCTGGTTGCTATGGCAACAAATAGGAACACATTTAAAAACTTTCTTCTAAAACATCGGAAGACCCGGGGCTAAGATATCATGTAGCATTGTATACTAGATCTCTGTCAAGATTAAACAAATCATGACCATCCGGTCAAAATTGACCCGCCCGGGGTCACTTGATTTTACAAAGGTTTCTGTAGTAAAGATTTAAAAATCATATAATATTACATATTTTGGTTGTTGCATTGCCTAGTGGTCCTGTACCATGATTGTTCAAATGATACCCTTTGGGATAATGTTGGCCTTGCCCAGGGGTCACTTGACATAATTACCTACTTTCTTGGTATTTAAGAAACAGTAATAAATTATATGAATAGTTTTGCAGACAGATTTCAACTTTGACATTGACCTACTGACCTTTTTCTGTTGTTTTTTTTCTCTAATATACAGCCAATTTGCGGTCATTCGAAGTGCCAAGGCACTGTGATATAAATTCGAGTGAGCGCATCTTCGAGTTAACCCCCTGGTTCTTTAACATGCCCGGTGTACTGCACCGATACATCAGACCTCGGTTTTAGGTGTCATCGAAAATATTTTTAGTTATGTTTATGGGTGAGCGGGGGATCGAACCTGCGATCCCTGGATATCCAGTCCAGTGCATGACTACTAGGTTACAGACCAAGTTTAGGATCTACAAACGTACTACAATCTGTACATTTATACTGACGTGTTTTGCTGCACTTTGATGTTCTGGAAATTGAACTTATACATGCGTAGGTATTTTTATTCAGTCTTAAAATCTTTTAATGCAGTTTACACTGTTTCTTAACAGGAATATCTGTCATTTTCTGAAAACTTTTTAAGTGGTTACAGTTACAGTTGTGCAAATTACATTTATTGTTGCTTATGTTATAAACATAGTTTATACTAAAACGGAATAGTATCCTTCTTCTTCTCGCAGTGATTCATACAGACATGTGCCGTAAATGAACGCGTCTTCCAGATTCAGTTCCATTAGAAGCGGTACGCTTATCAACTTATCAACAAAGCGCTAGAGCTAGTCGGAGCTTACACATCTTCATTACCTTATAATACTAAATATGCACTTTCTTCTTGCTAAGCATAAAGTACAACATTTCTATGGGATACTTACATAGACAAAAAAAAATCTAAACATTGTTATTAGCGGAGTATTATTTCGTGACGGATTTATAAGTTGTTAACCTGAAAGGACAGAAATGGCGACCCACAGTAGAAAAGTTTTAAAGACACATAAGAAAGCAATTTAGAAAAAAAGGTCTGCGACGAAATTACGAGAAAATCTTCAAATGAAAGGAATAAGTGTCCAAACTTCATTCTCTAAAACAATTCTTATGGCTATTTAAAAAGAGAACTGTGAAAAAGTTTCAGATAAGGTACAAATTCTTCCATCGAAAAGTGATTTGACAAAGCAAACGTCGGATAATTCAACTGCTGAGTTACCAGCCACAGCTAGCGGCCCGTTTGCGGAATGCCTGCAGACGTTGACCTCTACAATGAATGCCTTCACTGAGACGGTGAAATGTCTGAATTCTGCTACTCAACACAGGAAATCCGAGGAATTACCTACTTTAAACGATTTGTATAGCGCAAGTGCTAGTGGAATAGACAGTGGTATGTAATTCAAATTGTAACGAACTAGATAATTTACGCCATTTAGCTGTACAGAAAAGACATGGTGTGCCCGAGGGTATGTTGTCAAACATCGTCATTGTAAGTGATTCTTTAAAGAAGATGATAAATGACGGAAGGGACGTTAATCTCGCCACCCTGTTAATTCCTGATTTTGAGCCCAGCAGTACGACGAAAGCAGATAATCGGCTCAAGAAAAGGCTTACAATTGAACAGTTCTGTGTTTCCTTTTGGAAATATCGTCGTATAATGGTTTCGAAATGGGCACATCGACAGCAGGAGCTGGAAACATATGAGATGGATATAGCAAAGATTCATTCTTTCTACGGTGACAATTTTTATGATTATCACTTAGCTTTTTCCAGCAAGGCAGCTGAAGCGGTTAAGCTTCGTATCCCTGTCGACTGGTCCAAAAGAGATACAGAGCTATTTCAGCTTATTCTAGGAGGTACCCGAGCCGGACAATGTTCACATTCACATCAACCCTTCATGAGTCAGATTTTTGTCCAAATATGCAACAGGGGTCAGATACGACAGCAAGATACAAAACCACTTCCAACTACACGAATAGGACGAGATCATCTAACAGCCAAAAGGAAATGGACAGATGGGGGCGAAAAATCGTTCATCACCAAGAGTAGTATAGTAAGAGCTGTATTAACCCTTTTTCCTGTTCCTGTGCCAAATGACCTCAGTGACCCCCCCCCCTTCTAGTACGTACCTGTATTGCAAGTCCGGATGAACGGTTTGAGAGCCACCTGCCCTGTTTAATACTATGGTATGCAGCTGTCTCTGACACCGTCGCAAACTTCCAGGATCCCCGGTGCCAATTGAGTTAAGGTCAGTTTTGGTCTCCAGAGTCACTCCAGAGTATAATACAATGGTCTGCTACTGTCTCTCGAACCCTCGCAGACTTCCAGGATCCCAGGTGCAAATTGAGTTAAGGCCAGTGTTGGTATCTAGGGTCACTCCCGAGTATAATACAATGGTCTGCTACTGTCTCTGGATCCCTCACAGACTTCCAGGATCCCCGATACCAATCAAGTTAAGGCCGGTTTTGGTATCTAGGGACACTCCCGAGTATAAAACAATGGTCTGCTACTGTCTTTGGAACCCTCGCAGACTTCAAGGATCCCCGGTACCAATCGAGTTAAGGCCGGTTTTGGTATCTAGGGACACTCCCGAGTATAAAACAATGGTTTCCTACTGTCTCCGGAACCGACGCAGACTTCCAGGATTCCGATACCAATCGAGTTAAGGCCAGTTTTGGTATCTAGGGATCCTCCATAATTTAATGCACCGGTCTGTCTTTGTATCTGTCACCCTCGCAGACTTCCATTATTCAAACGAGTTAAGACCAGTTGCTAGCTCTAAGGGACCTTTCTGAATTCAACACACCCGTCTGATATTCATTGTTACGAATACCTATTATCCTGTGATATACAGATTATTCGTAACAGAGGGTCCGTTCTGGCCTGGCTTGTGATAAAATACTAATGTTATGATGACCACATATAAAGGAGGCGAATAAAGTTTAAGATTTTATTTCAACTTTAACTTAACAAATAATTATGTAGGACAAGTTATTATGAAGCGTTATGCTTGTATATAGTAATTTGGTAGCGTTTAATAATAGATGTTACAGTTCTCTATACAATGTATTTATTCCTACTGCAGTAATTGTTCGTTTTACTAGTATACAGGTTCTATATTTCACATAAAGTTCGTGAGATTGTTTAAAGACAGTTTCAAAAGAGTCCACAAATATGCACGTAAGTATGTTGGAATGCACGATGTTGGAAGCTGATACCAATATGTCGGTATTCGAAGCAGGAGGGGTGCCCGGTAACCTGTTGCAGTGACCTGAATGTCTTTATTGTCATAGACTGACTGTGTGGTAACTTACACTGTTAATATATGTCTGCTATTAGCTTAATCACGAGAAATACCATCCATTGGTAATGTTATTTGATACCAACTGTTTATATTATTGAACTGTTAATGAGAGATGGTATGCGCTCTTGGTATATACCGTCCATGGGTATTGGTATTTGATAGCATCTACTTATATAATAATAAAGTTAATGTTTATAGAGATGGTATGCGCTCTTGGTATATACCGTCCATGGGTATTGGTATTTGATGGCAACTACTTATATAATAATAAAGTTAATGTTTATAGAGATGGTATTCGCTCTTGGTATATACCATCAGCGGGTATTGGTATTTGACAGTATCTGCTTATATAGTAACAAAGTTAATGTTTATAAAGATGGTATTCGCTCTAGGTATATGCCATATAATATGGTATTCAGTAGGTGATGGTTGGCCACTTGGTTGGTATGTCCGACAACGATGCAAATATAAATGGTAGGTATACATCAAAGAAATGGTATAGGATACCCTTCCATGAAGTTGGTAGCTAGCATCAATTGGTGATCAGGACATGGAACCAGGTAAAGACTGGTATTCTGGAACTGGTATCTAACATCCAATATCAGGGATGCGATTAACGGTATCAGCAACGGAGCTACACCAAATTAGTATTCTATGCCGATCGGACTTCAATGGAAACTGCGCATGACAGAAGCTGGAGACGGAGGAGTGTTGCGGCGACTATACCATTTATTATGGTATTCTTAACCTGGCGGCGATTATACCAATTAATTATGGTATTCTAAACCTGTGCTTACCTATTCGGTAGACAGATCAACCATACCAATTCGATTATTTCTTAGATGTGGACGGTATGAGTGAGCACACAATACTGAATAATTACACTGGAACCAATATTATATAGTTCGCAGAATATGACGTCATCGGAGTCTGGCGTTCTTATCGGAAGAAAATGGCTGAACATAGCTTTCGTTTCGAATGTTTAGAAGTTATTTACGTGATACCTGTAGTTAATAGGATAGTTAATATTGGACTTTTGCATGCAATAAAGTTAGAATTACGAGTTATTTATGATGGATTATCGATGAGTAAGTATTGTGTGAAATTATAGAATATATTGCTGAATCAAATTTCGTGCCAAGGCATTTTGTGCTTGATGGGGAACGAAAATCATCTTCAGCACGTTTGTTTGATTGCTTACAAAGGTTCTACGTCTCCTTGGTGGTTCGATTGTAGAAATTAATGTAGGATGCCTTTGTTTACTTCCCTTTTGTATGTTTTCTTAGACAAACTGATTATTTTAATGTTTCCAAGGCAGCCAAGCTACCAAAATAAAACTTTTTCAGTCGGTAAATTTTCTACTACACCGTACATAGTAAGATAAGAGTTAGCATCAGTTCGTTACAACATATATATCGTTAGAGTTTTTATACTAAAGTCTGTTTTCCAATGAAACTTTGTCTTCTTTATTCCTTACTCAACTCCGTCCTACATGCGTCAAGTTGATTACGGCATACCTTATTATACTTTTTTCCGTAAGAAATTTAGTGTTTTATACAAAATTCCTATTTCTGAAAAGACTAAGAAACAGTATATAAGGCACCTCGTTAAATATAGAGTGTCTTCATTGCAGAAACGATCACTTCGATTATCCAATCTAAATTTCGCGCCCACGTTTTCCCTGTCTAATCTAGGTCACTCATTGTAATATACAAAAAAAGTATAATAAGGTATGCCGTAATCAACTTGACACATGTAGGACGGAGTTGAGTAAGGAATAAAGAAGACAAAGTTTTATTAGAAAACCCTAACGATATATATGAATATCAAACGGGTGTGTTGAATTCAGAAAGGTCCCTAAGAGCTAGCAACTGGTCTTAACTCGTTTGAATCTTGGAAGTCTGCGAGGTAGACAGATACAAAGACAGACCGGTGCATTAAATTCGGGAGGATCCCTAGAGACAAAAACTGGCCTTAACTCGATTGGTATCGGAATCTTGGAAGTGTGCGACGGTTCCGGAGACAGTAGCAGACCATTGTATTATACTCGGGAGTGTCTCTAGAGACCAAAACAAACTGGCCTTAACTAGATTGGCACCGGGGATCCTGGAAGTCTGCGAGGGTTCCAAAGACAGTAGCAGACCATTGTTTTATACTCGGGAGTGTCCCTAGATACCACAACCGGCCTTAATCCGATTGGTATCGGGGATCCTGGAAGTCTGCGAGGGATCCAGAGACAGTAGCAGACCATCGATTATACTCGGGAGTGACCCTAGATACCAATACTGGCCTTAACTTAATTGGCACCGGGGATCCTGAAAGTCTGCGAGGGTTCGAGAGACAGTAGCAGACCAATATATTATACTCTGGAGTGACCCTTGAGACCAAAACTGGCCTTAACTCAATTGGCACCGGGGATCCTAGAAGTCTGCGACGGTGTCAGAGACAGCTGCAGACCATAGTATTAAACAGGGGAGATGGTTCTCGACCCGTTCATCTGGACTTGCAATGCAGGTCGGTGACCCGTACGTTCTGGAAGGGGGGTCACTGAGGTCATTTGGCACAGGAACAGGAAAAAGGGCTAACACAGCTCTTACTATACTACTACCAAGGAATTGAATTGTGTAATAACCGGCTGCTCTAGACGCGCTTGCACTCGTTATCATGCCTGTGTGACATGTATGAGTCGAAATCATTCTAAACCTATGTGCCTAAAGAAGGTAAAAACAGACCTCATTCCCAAGAAAGACTGAAAACTAGTCGCAATATCCCCAGTCAATGTTAAAAATCTTGAAATTGAATTGGCACATCATCCCGACCGAACTTTTGTGGGCTATTTATGTGACGGCATTAAAACGGTTTTGATACTATGATAGAGACTTTCCCTTCAAAAATAGGATATGTAAAAATCTTATTTGTGCAAAACGGATATAACCAATGCGTTCAAGCTTTTACTAATCAAGCCAGAGCAAATGCCTTATTTCATGATAAAATGGAACGGTAAATTTCACGTCTATATGCGCCTCGTGTTTGGTTGCAGATCATCGCCTAAGATATTTGACAATCTATCAAAAGCTATATGTTGGATAGCAGGGCATAATAACAATATTCCTGTCATTTTTCATCTCTTTGATGATTTTTTGACTGTTGAAAGTCCGATGTCAAATGGTTATCGAACTATGGCTTTGCTGACGCATATCTTCGCCAAAATCAAAGTGCCTCTGTCGAAATCAAAGACGGTGGGTCCAACGACTATGTTAAAATATCTAGAAGTTATACTTGACTCTGATAAGCTCGAGGCAAGGTTTCCTCGTGACAAAGTCATAGAACGCTTCCGCAAAGGAGCACCTGCAACAAACCGGGATCCAGACCGATGCCCAACAGTGTCGGAAGTATTCTGGACCTCACCACCACGGTAAACGATATGTGGAACGCATCCCTTTGCGCTTATACTATGTTGGTGTACGCATCCGGGATGAATCAGTTCAGAAAATTCTTGGAAAAATCAGGAGTTGATTGTGCTTGTTCTTTGACGCCACCAGTTTCAGAAGATATTTTAATTCATTTTATCGCATATCTGCATAAATCTTTGAATATCACATATTCAACGATAAAAAGTCTATTTGTGTGGAATCAGATTTTATTATATACGTCATTGAATTCATACACCGCTTTATTGTAGTACAACAAGCGTTAGAATTTACAGCTTTTTCAAAATGCTGTAAAAAGGAATCAGCCATCAAGAACAAAAAATAGACTACCTATTGATATAAATATTTTATCAAAGATATTGCGATATCTCAATAAGGGTTGTTTTGGTGTTCATGAAGATGCCATGATAAAATCGTGTTGCACTTTAGCTTTCTTGCGTTTTCTCAGATGTGGTGAATTTACTGTTAAAGAACAATTTTCAGCTCAAGATAATGTTTGTTTCATACACATTAATAACTAATGTCTGTGTGTATACGCTATAATGTGAATACGTGAAAATGTAAAGTGTGTATATCTATACATAATCAATAGCAGTAAACATATAGACGAATGCAACTAAATGAATGGACTTGTAAGTATGAAATAGAAAGGGAACCAATAATACTTATACCCTGCGACTGCATAAATCAACCAGAACGGGCACCAATAATACTGGTACCCTTTTAAACCGCGAACAAGAACTCTTGCGAATATTTCTTTTGCCATTGGTATGAAGTCTGGAGTAACTACCCCTACCATTATGTTAGTAAACAGGTATTTATTGTTTTAGTAAATGTGTTACAATTCACATTTGACATAACTGATAAATCTATTAGCTAAAATAAGTAATCGCTTATATTCGGACAGTCATGTAAATATTTCATCGTTTTGAGCTATTTTTGTGTTTGGGCTCAAACTAAAGGCTGTACGTACAGTTTAGATGTAAGGATATGTATCTCATACAGATAGATATAATCCGCGCCAAGCAAAAAAGGTCCTTATCGTAATTTGCGCGAAATCGAAAAATATGATGTGCTCCGGGGCTGGGGTGTACTCCCCCTGATTAATAGGAGCTTTGGTGTCATCCTGATTAATGGGAGCTGGGATGTATTCCTCATTAATAGGAGCTAGGCTGTGCTCCCCCTGAGTAATAGGGGCTGGGAAGTAATCCCCCTCATTAATATGAGCGTTGGTGTCATCATGATTAATGGGAGCTAGGGTGTACTCCCGCTGAGAAATAGGGGCTGGGGTGTAATCTCCCTCATTAATAGGAGCTGAGATATGCTCCCCTTTATTAATAGGGGCTGGGATGTATTTTCCCCGATCAACAGAAGCGTTGGTGCCCTCCCTCTGATAAATACTAGTGGCCGGGATGAACTTCCTTTGACTGCCACCCCCAGCCCCTGCTACCCCTCCTGAACGTACCGGCGGCACCATAGACTGGATATCATATCCTTCAGAGAAGGTCATGGGTTGTGTTTGATCGGCATTAAGTGTCCCCAAACTCTGGTGAGACCCTGGTCTGACCCTGTGTGTTTTCCCTTGGATGAGGTAAGTGACACTTGAGCAGGCCCATGCAGAGGGGTGCCACAGGGATCAGCTTAATTAACATCTGACAATGCAATGTTTGACAGGGGTTGGCCCCTCAACATGGCAAATGTGACCAACATGTTGATAAGCCGCGGTAAAAACTTGATTCTCCCGGGGTGTCAGATCATACCCCAAGGCGGGGGCATCCCAAATTTCCCCGTGTCTCAATCACCCGATCGACCCCCTTGGGAGCTGATGTCTCCCCATCCCCTCCAAAACTGACATGCTTACGCCTCAACCCCCTGGCTATATATTTAAGCGAATAGATTAATCGGTTATGTTAAATGTGAATTATATAATACATTTACTAAAAACTATATACCTGTTTACAAACTCACTTCTTTTTTCGTCTGTTATCGGCGTGATAGTGGGGTAGTTGCTCCAAGTTTCAAGTGTTATTTCTGATCAATGCTTATTACAAGCATATGATCATTATAAACACATGTACATTTGTTATATCCTAGCTACAATTAACATGTGATATTTTGAGGAAAAATAACACAATTCTGTATATCACAGATATAAATATATAGATTTCTGTTTCATTCTTACAAGTTGCATTCGTCATTATGCTTACTGCTATTATGTATGAATATATACACAAACACAGTAGTCAATGAAAGTAAACGTAATCACAAAGCGTATGAACACATATACACTTAGTATTAATTAATGCGTATGTACTTTTCAGTTTAACGTAGGCAATTATCATTAAGCAATTAATGGAAGGCAACTAAAAGTTGTACGCATACACGATGCACTAGTCAATCATAAGTAAGCACAAATCAATTGCACAATGGCACTTGCCATTTAGACAAATACAGTAATCATTTCTCCAGTTTAAGCATAGAGCATATCAAAAAGAAACAAGTAATATCAGATGGACTAATACACACGTAACAATGCAAGATGGGATGTCAGAAGGCTCAATGTATTTTTTGCATCAAAACTGTTCCATAGGATACAGTCATAGTCACATTGAAGAAATCAAAAACTGACCCTTTCCGGAAAGGTATAAATATTCATATTCATGCGACACATAATGAAGTGTGTCCATTATCGGCTCTCATGAAATACCTAAACTTTCGTAACAAGCACATAAACATATCATACGCTTTGTTCTTTTCAAACGAAGGACTGCCTTTAACAAGGACTAAGTTTATCAGTAATCTTAAGTTTATCTTGCAACAGTTAGGTTACGACAATGCAAAATTCAATGGCCATAGTCTACACATAGGGGCTGCAACAACGTGTTCAAAACTCAGAATGGAAGATCATTTGATTAAAACGCTTGGTAGGTGCTCTTCAGATTGCTATATTAGGTACATACGCATTGATCAAACTACGATTAAAAACATCTTTCAATGTCGAGATTGACGTGACGAGTTCCATGTACTCTCCTGCCACGGAATGGTTATTTATGCGTCTATTGTGATATGTTGTAATTAGTCCAGGTCTTGTTTCCTGCATATCAAAGCTAGATAATAATAACGACATAAACACCCCTTTATAAAGAAACTATCCTGTTTATCGTAAATTGTCAGAAATAGGTGTATCACTAGTCTGGTACACCGCAGGATTTAATGGCTATTTGAGATAAAGTCTTAATGGGTAATTGGTTGTTAGCAGTTCTTATCAGATATCTTTGAAATATCAAGAGAACATGTGGGTAATAACTCATGAATGAAATGCCGCGAAAAATGAACACACTGCATCGGCAAAAGGCACTTCCTCCAATTTCGTGTATTTTCTATGGTAAATCGCAACTTCTGAGGAAACGAATACTCTTACGGAATGCCATATAAAATACACGAATCTGTTATACTGACTAAAACAGCCATTTTTTATTGGAGCCGGTTCGTTACGTAAGTCGGAGCATTATCGTTAAATTGGAGCCAGTGCGTTTTGCCGGTACAGTGTGATGAATGCCTCATCAAAGGGGTACACGTGTTGGATTAACACTTTATTTATTAAAAACAAAACATTGAAGTATATATAGAACTGCTCAATCTATAAACACTTTAATACTATAATAATGTGAGTGTATATGCTGTACACTGCTATCAGAGAGGCATTCACGGTTCGGCATTAACTGATATCTCGGACAAGGTGCAAAATTGATATTATTGAGAGTGATAAAAGTAAAAGAATTTAGTTTTAAGGAATCGAGCAGGGTCATGGTATGAGGTTTAAGTCAACAGCTACATATAATAAAAATTAAGCAGGCGAATCTGCCAATAAACTGTAAACTTATGAAGTTGCGAGATTTCGGTGTTCAGGACGACTCTGTCGATAGATTCATCCTCTATCGTAGACTTTTGCAAACATTGCCCGCAGCCTGCCATCGTAGGATAAACTGTCGAGTCTGCCATCATAGACTCCTGCATCCAATGTCCTCAGCCTGTCAAGGTAGGCTATAACAACCGAGTCTGTCATGTAGACTCCTGCATCCACTGCACACAGCCTGCCATCATAGGCTAGACTGTCGAGTCTGACATCGTAAACTCCTGTTTCCACTGCCCGCAGCCTGCTATCGTAGGCTAAACTGTCCAGTCTGCCTTGGTAGACTCCTGCATCCACTGCCCACAGCTTGCCATCGTAGGCTAAACTGTCCAGTCTGCCATCGTAGACGTCAGCATCCACTGCCCGCAGCCTGCCATACACTGACTGCAGCCTGTTATTGTAGGCTTATACGATCGAACCACATTTGTAATGTTTTTATTACTTGTATTACATGTATTGCTCAATGAGGAATCTTTTCATCATTCTTGGGGATGAACCTCCGCTCTTGGTGCCTCCAACTACATCTATTGCTGGAGGCCATACCGGAGGTTCTTTGGGCATTCGGCTGTCTAATAACAGCCTTGTTCCCAAGAAAGGCGATAGCAGACTGGCTCGGTTACACCAGACTTGATATTTGTATTACTCAATTCATGTCACTTTTAATCAGTTTAGTTAAGTGATTGTTTCTATGAAATCATGTTCAATAGCACATGTTATTCAAGTCACGGTGTATCAAGCTAGTTAATTGCCAAAAATAAATTACTTAGACTTTCGCTGGTGTTTTGTCATTTACTTTGATAGTATGCAGTTTGAGTATAAAATTATATTTAAGTGTCATGTAGGTTTATTGGAACTTCCTACAAACGCGTTTATTTTAGATATTTAAAAACGACTCCTAATTTTCTTTGTACCTTATTATCTTCACCAAGTTACTCTAGCTGTAAATACATGCAATCTAAAATGTTTTACAATATATTTTTCTGATCGTTATCTCAAAGTATTTTTGTAGTAGTCTTAATAATATTTTTCAATATTGCGTTTTGTCTCGTATAACTACAGAGAATACGACGTAAGGTTACAGGCTCCAATAGATGCGATCCTATGTATTGTTCAAACATGCAATACGAGCATTATGAATGGCAGTATTTCAATGCTATCGCGTATCCTCTACCGTGGCAGACCGTATTGCGTGCATAACATGTATTAAGCAAATAATGATCAAAGATCTTTTGTATCGGAAGTAGGCTTATGTATGCTATCGCGTATCCTCTACCGTGGCAGGCATTGCGTGCATAACATGTCTTAAGCAAATAACAATCAAAGATCTTTTGTATCGGAAGTAGGCTTATGTATATTCTTGTTTCTGTCTCATGACACAGGAGAATGAATCTTAAACTATCAACTGTAACATATATTGTATACACCAAAGCTATTTCACGAAGCTGTCACGCAGCAAGTGTGCATCGTTACAGACATAACAAGCAGGCTCGAAATTTATATCATTAAATAGGTTTAATACTGTTGTGATAGTTTTACTTTGGGGACGTATGGTTACTCCAAACTTTTAATTCACCGTTCAGTAATTCTTCGCGGACAAGTACGTATTCATTGTCAGAAAGATAACAAAAATTGTATTTTCATGTGAAAAGTAGTACATTTGTATTATAACTTTAGATTTTTCTATCTAACTGACTGTAAACTAGTCTCTGTTTTGTGATTTGGTTGTGTTTGAGTCAGTATTTATTACAAATGATTTAATCGTATCACATTCATCCTGAAAATGTCTAACATTTTAAACATTATCAACAGTCTGAACTGACTAAATAATAAGCACAAACACAAGCCGAGACAAGCCGGCGCAAATAGTCAATCAAAGGTGTGAAGATGCGGCCGACCGTTTCGAGTGAGTGAGGCATCATTTATCAATTTTGGAACTAGAAGGAATAAACATTTTTCGAGTCATCGTATGTTGAGATATTGCATTTTATTGATACATGGCGGGACTTAGTTTTTATTTCGAGTGAACCCGTCATGTCGAAAAAGTGCATTTCGAGTTAACGAGATTTGACTTTTTTCTTGTCGTTTTCACCATTAAATATACTTTTTAAATTTTTGTCTGAATGAAGATTTTTATGAATCTTTGCAGACAAAAATTAAAAAGTATATTTAATGGTGAAAACGACAAGAAAAAAGAAAGAGAAGAAAAAATGGGTTTGAATGAGATTTGAACTCAACTTGTAAGGCCATCAACTTATCCACTACATCACGGTGACTTATAAGAATGATGAGGGGGGAAATAAGCTTATACACTTAACAGGTTTAGAAACGCAAAAGTGGAAAAATATTCATTTTTACAATGTTATCGTGTTTCAAATTTATTAAAATTTCATACACAACAAAAACAATATAAAATTGAATTCTAGTAAATGTTTCAATAATTCATCGCAAAAATGACTTAGATAGAAATAAAAACAATAGCGTCATTAAAAAAGAAATGTTCAACAAGGGAAATCTTTGCGTTTCTAAACCTGTTGAGTGTAATATACTGTATATAATGGATAACTAGTTTTCGTAAAAACTGATTTAAATCAGCGGGGATTTTTTTCTCAAATTTCAATTATACTTTTCACATTTGTTGATATTGGTTTTATAAAAGCAGACCTTTTTGTAGGTAAGAGCTCAACTTCAAAGACATCTTTTTCGAAACAGACAAAAACTGATCGCTCATTCCACATCAAATCAGCTATGAGTATTCGATATGGACACGGCACTACATTGCCACGTCAATAATAAATATACATTTTGAATATGGCAAAATGGTTGAGCAACACATTCTAACAACTTAATTACGGCTTCCCCCTTTAACTATAATATTAACGATTTGGCAGAGGTGTTAACTTAACTTAATGTAAGTATAATAAGCAATAAGCAATTACAATCTGTCCCACTCAATCGGTAGACTTCAATAACATTTCGAAACCGGTCAATAATAAAAGTGCATAAACATCATGGGCGATATCAATATCTCTAGACAGCTTTTTCAATTTTTTGATTAACTTGAAAATTTGAATTTTAGTGATTTTTCCCATAAGCCGTAATGTTACCTATGAATACATCGTGTTAATTCACCAAGCGGCGTCAGAGACCTTTAATTGTTAATGATACGCTTTGATAAAAAAGAGGTAAAGGCAACTCATTCATTTAAAAGTGCCTGAGACTTTTTCTGTGACAGTACCGTTGATAAAAAGGGCCGAGTTATCACCTTCAATCAATAAGCTACAGAGGTCTTTGCGATTGCCGTCCGTTTGATGTAAAAGAGAAGGCGCCACCATTTTTATCCACAAAACATCTGAAATTCGGTTGCCATACTTTGACGGAAAAATGCAAAGCCGTTGCGTTCGTTCGCCAGGCGTGTCTGTCTGCTTTTAACGGCAGCCACAATTTTGATGAGAATGAGGTTGGTCCACGACATTCATTCACCAAGCGTCTCAGTTTTATTTTGCGGCGGAATTGTTATAGATGAAAAAGATATGAAGCCACCGTGTTCATTAGACAAGCATCTGATTCTTTTGCAGCATCCGCGCATTCGATGAAATAAAAGTGGAGCGGCTACAATCGTTAACAAACAGAGTCAGACTGCAGCAGCGAAACTTTCGAAGAAAAAGAGTTGAAGTGACTGCGTGCATTCTTCAAATGTCAGAGACATTTATGTCAACTGCGCATTCAATCAAAAAGAGATGGAGCTACCGCGTTAAAAGCGTCAGGGATCTATTCGATAGCCACACAAGCGATGAAAACCAGGTAAAGGCAAAGCGCTCGTTCCTAAAGGGTTGAATCTTTTGAGGCAGCTAAGCCATCGATGAAAAAGAAATTGAGCCACAGTGTTCATTTGACAAGCGTAACAGACCATTATTACCATGTGTCCGATGAAGAAAAGACGGAGCCAAAACATTCGATCGCTATAAAATGATTTTTTACGCGTAAGAGTGCTTTGCGTAGACCGCTCTTTCGATGGAAAAGATGTGGAGCCACCATATTCATAAGCCAAGCGTCAGAGACATTTACGGCAGCCGAGCTTTCGATGAAAGCAGATGGTGTTTCAGTGCTATTCATTCGGTGAAGAACGGTGAAGCAACGGCATTTATTCCACAGACATCTGAGAGTTTTGCAGCAGGAACGCGTTCTATGAAAATCAGGTGGAACTATTGCGTTTATTATGCAAAACGTCTGAAGCCTTTTCGGAAATTGCCCGGTACATGAAACATTAGTGGGGCTACCTCGTTCATTCACAAAGCGTCTGAGACCTTTCACGCTTAACATCTAAGGCTTCCACTCATTTATTTATAAGAGGTAGAGCCATTGTGTACATTTGCCAAGCACAAGAAATCTTTGCGGCAGCCGCGTGTTCGATGAAAAAGCAATTCCTAAACTGCGGTAGCTGTGTATTCGATTGTGTATTCGATTGATTGCGGGACAGAACTTTTAATACAATTCAAAATAGAATTTACATACAATATTTAGAGTTTAGATGTAGATATTATCAATGGTTATGCTGATGTTTGTTCTGATTTCACATATTAAGTATATGAAAAATTAATGTTGAAGTTCCTAACACCTTGCACAAGAATAGCTAGATAATTTATAGTGAAATACTCTGCTTATACATTGTAAGTACAAAGAACAGTGGGTGCTATAAAAATTTTCCTGAAGATGGTGACATATAAATCTTTTTCCTGATTTGCGTGGAAAGAAACAATCAGTTAAGTTCACGCCTCTTTGAGTAACAGAGTTGAACCTGGTTGTTGTATGCCTTTTTCCACCAACTGCTAAAATGTTGAAATAGTAATTTATTGTTCTTATGTGTGTCAAACCGCAAGTAGTTTACAGCAAAAATGTTAAAGGCACCAAAACATTTCAACTGCATTATAGTTTACTCCTGTGGCTCAAATTTACAGGATGTAAAGGTAGATGAGACCGGCAATCTTAATTATGTAAGGAAAAGCCTGTTAAAATACTGGAAAACTATCTGACTTTACAGAAGGTTATAATCATGTATGTTGTTACTGTCATAGTGACTATTACCGTGCAGGAGAAAGTGGGGATTCTTGACCTATTTTTGCTCAATGTCATCTTGATAATAAAACACAAAAAACTACTGGAGCACATAAAATGTAAATAGAGAATAGAATTTTACAAAAGGTGTAACTCGCTTTCCCCTTCCCTGTCTTGTTGTTCACATGGCAGCGCTAGAATATCAATAATGTCGAATTGTTTGTAAGGTTTTGTTTTCTGGGACAAAATGATAAACTGACCTTCTGTATCAATTTTTTGGATTTTTTTTTTCACTTAAAAGAGATGCCAGACAGCATTTCTTATTTTGTGCAATATCATGGAAAAATACTTCGCTATATTTCTAGAGCGTTCTTGGAGATTCAAAATGTTATGTTACGAATATGTTTGGTAAAAATAACGGTCATTGTCGCCGGTAAGACATGTTTCTTGGTAAAATACGAGCTACTTGTAGTTGTGCTCCTGGGACTTCAAACAGGGCGTAACGTTTTTCGCCGTTTAGAAAAGTTCTTCACAAAACTGCCTTGTCCAGCGTCACATTTCACAATTCTAATTGTCTAGTTACAAAATTATTCTTTTTTTTTTAATCTCTGACATCAAATTGTACAGCCAGCATTATTTCTTTCGTTGTTTAAAATGTAAGTACATCTAGTTTTAATAATTATGTTCAGTATCAGAGGGATTATAGAATTATATATATTATTATACGCGACACAACTTCTTGTAAGCAAAAACCTGAATAAATAAATTAGTACAGTTAACCCCGTTTATAAAGAAGTCCATGCGACCATTTAAATGTGTTCCTTATATCCGGAGTCTGTTATATCCCTTTAACATTTTCATATAAAATACAGAAAGAAAAAAATATGGAGAAAATGTGTTCCTTATATCCGGATTTTCGTCGTTATATACCGCTTTTACTGTATGTGGGAAAAATGGAGTATCAAGTGGGTATATTAAAATGAAGACTATTTATATACACTTACAATATTGTAATACAAATACCAGTTTTAGCTAACAACGAATTTATGAGTTTAGCTCAGGGTACTACATTGTGTCAAGCCCGCAAAGGGTTCCAGCAATATATCTCCGCAAAAAAATCTGAGGTTAACTGACTTCAAATAAACAGAGGAATTGAACTCATGCATCAGGCCCGTTTTGTTTGCTTTAATATAATATATATAAACTACGTAAATACAAGCATAGCATTTTGCAATTTATTTCACATAAAACAAGTATAGGGATGAAAGCCGACAAAATACGTGTATTATAATAGTAAATATAAGAGAATCACAAAGAAAAACAATTTGGGACAAAGATGCTATGACTAAACTATGAACAAAAATCAATTGACCAATGCATCTCAGTCTATCATGCTATACTAATAAACGGGTACCAGGAGGGTGACATGCTGGCTTTCTAATTTATTAGATATTGGCTCCATCCTATGTGGTGTTTCCGGAGCAATTAGGAAATTTTCTCATAATAAGATTATTGTCTTAGTGAAAACGGACAATGATTCAGCCAAAATTCCTGCAAGGGTTACATACACTTGCTTGCAGACGGAGGCCATCATGGTAAAAGAGTGATGCAAATTTCAATATGTGAAATGGTTTAGACAAAACATAGCCTACATGAAAAACTTTAACGGAATTATATTTTCTAAGTTGGAAAGCGCCTATGATTCAGCCACATTCCTTGACACGATTGTGAACTGACATACACAGAGGAACAGATGGTGGACAAGTCTGAAAAGCGATATGTGTAAATGTGAAGAAGAAACATTGACTGGTACAAAAATACTAAATCAGGATGTGATGCTAGCACCGACGCGATGGTTTGTAGGACAGCACCCCTTATCCTTCAAATAAATGAGCGCAAACTTGGCAGAGGTAGAGTTATGGCTTTTTGTCAATGTGTTTCCTCTCATTGACCTCTATCAATGTATGAAGTATTAACTCAATCCCTTCAGTATGTTTTAGTTATGCTCCAGACGGATGATAAAGCAGCAAAGCTCACAAAAGTGGATTCGTTAAGAAGTAATAAAAGTCAACAAAATGGTCATATACTAAATGTTCGAGATCGGACCAGCGACATAAAATGAAAACTTTTGGTGCGGACCGATAAATCGAAGATGGCGTCCAACATGGTTGCCGTTTTTGTATTAACGGGTTTCCTCTTAATGTCGAACTATAAAATATTTATCAAAAGCGCAGATGTAAAAGAAACGTACTAAAAATGTGTACTAAGACAATACTTAGTAAAAATGATATTTTGTGTTTCATACAAGGTCGCTATTAATGTCATATTCAAGGTCAGAGGGTCAATTTGCTAGACTTTGATACACTTCTCCGAGCAGTTAGATATCTAATTTCATTTGGACAGTTTTGTTTCTGATTCATTCTAAATATGCTGATCTCCGAGTCCTGAATGTCATACATTTAAAGTGGCTACGAGATGCGATCTTCTTTTCTCACACTACAAATTTCTAGAAACCTCATTACCCAAACACGCACACGAATTAATATCTGCAAGCTTGAAAACCTCCCCGGTTCTAACAAACAATAATCATGGCAAATCACGCTGAAACAATCATGTTTTGATTTTCTGATTTCTTTCCTTGCACTGTCACTCTGTTCAGTACAAATTTATGGCCATTTGATTTCTTTTTCTTTTATAAGCTCTGGTCCTTGCCACCATACATGTTTTTAGCGCATTCTAACCGAGTCAAACAACGGTGCTTATTGATTCAAGACGCGGTATGCTTGTTGATACCAACGGGACTACTCTCCATTTAGCTGCTATCTTTCACACATATATTTCACAGCTTTCGGTAACACTGCGATTATAGACTACTGCACCGTAAACTACGTTTGAAGCGCCCACACACGTGTACATGTATATTGTCATTGAAGTCACTTTGATTTCATTACTTTTATTCTGCAAACAAAGGGCTATCTGAATACACTCTAAGTCTGAAAGCGCTCGAAACTATTGGTTTAGATCGCGAGCTAAGTATGGTCTAACTAAATCATCCCATTTAATTTCACTGACCCATATCTCTAGCATTAAGTTTGCTCTCACTATGAATGGTGTTATTTAACCAATAGAATCGAAAACCGAAGCTATCATCTTTCGAAAATTTCTCGTTTTTAGTTTCATATCATTACTTGACGGAGTAAAATGAAAACTGAAGCTATCGTCTTTAGAACATTTCTCGTTTTCAGTTTCATATCATTACTTGACGGAGTAAAATGAAAACTGAAGCTGTCTTCTTGAGTGCTCCACAAAACATCGTTTTCACTGATGGAAGTTCACCTTATGACAAGTCTATTTTCAATGATCTATCCTGTAGTGGGGTTTGTTCCATCCCATTGTCCATATATGTTGACTTTACAACTGTTTCATCAGCTAACGGATACAATTCAGCATACTTTACCGCGTTTAACTGTGATACATAGTGTGCTACAAAAGGCGAAACATTGAACCTAAAGACGAATCTTGTAAATTCAAAAGTCTCTATAGGTTTCCGTGGTGACTCTATAGTTATTTGTGATATGGATGGTCCTTGGTGTCTAAACTTTCTATCAGGTACATTTCAGCTACATCGCAAACTAAAGCAATATGATATTTCCGAAACCTCAATAAAACATCAATAAGCTGTCTTTGGAGTTTTTGTTCTTGGTAAAGAATGTCGTTTAGACTTATTGCATAAGGTTTCACAGACGCGCCAAAAACTATTCTTACTTTAGTAGTTTTCTTATCTGGTTTTTAACGATAGGTAAATGTGGTAACTACCAACCAGGTTGATGTCTATCATCTAGTAGCAACTTTCTCACATAACCTTTATCAATGTATTGTTCGACTGTTTGAATGTACGCTTTTTGCAGTTCTGGATTATGTTGCAGTCGTTTTTTTTGTTTTTCAATCTGTTTACTGCAGTACTATAGGTGCATTGTATTTGGAAACACTGTTTTACTTTCCATGGAAATGAAGCCGCATACATTTCCCCCTTCTTTCACTATCAAATTTTCAACTGTTTTTAACGCGATTTTATTTATCTTCACAAGCCATTGGCCTTACCGATTCATCAACTCTTTCTATTTCCAAAAACTGTCGTAGTTCCTTTTCAATTCCCAAACACTCACTATTATATCATTTAAAAAAAAAAACAAAAAAAAACATGCTATTATATCGTTTTCTCAAACACATGTCCAACCTAAAGGCGTCAACATCGACACAGGGTACCCGCTTAGACCAATACAATTGTAACTTATCGATATGAACTATACAGCTCCAAGTTATCCAGTTCTATCAAAATGTCTGCTTCGACTTCTTCGGGACTCTTGGAAATTCTATGTTTCTTAAATGATCATATTTTGATCACTTTTAACGAACCAGTAACATTTTTACTGTTTGTGCTTTCATCATCTTTTCAAACGACTGTCAACACTTTCAATTCCCGTGATGGCATTGTCTTGCCTCGTTCCAATGTACTTGTTCAAAACATTCACAGACATTTTGCTGAATTCCACTTGTACTCCTATTTCAGCTGCCACATTTGCATTAACATTCGTCTTTGTGTTTTTATCATCCAATATGGCATGAGCTTTTAGCGTTCTGTGTCAAAAGTCTGCAGCTTCTAAAAATTAAAAATGGTATCAGATTTATTATGAATGTTAAAAGTTTTGACTTTTAGCATTATGTTATGAATGGTTTAAATGTTGTCACAACATATAGTCTCGGCCAATAATATTTAATTATACTTGTTAAAAAAGCCGAGAAAGTATTATAATTTTGATAGATACAGCTACAGTAGCATGTAATCCTATGTGATGATGACAAGACGTACATACGTTGTTCGGATAGGTAATCATTTATCTGCATGTATGAATTGGTAGTGTTTCACATGATATACAATTCCTTACTATACAATATTAGCTCTTGATATATACTTAAGGCAAAAGTTCTGTCCGGTTCAAAATTGTTTAATATAATTTTTATTGTACGTTACTTTTATTCAAATTTATATTTTGAGACTACTTGCTACGTCAACAGGTGTTAAGAATTCTATACAAAAACATTCAATCAGCCGTAACGACATAAACCATGAATTTTACATTTATCTACATTTTATGTACATGAAGCTTATAATCACAAACATTTCAAGTGATTTTTGTTACCTAAGGATAGTCCTATCAAAAGACGTAACAATTTAGACAAATACTCAACATTTGTTTTTATTACGAAACTTTCAAGATAGCAACATTTGCGCGTTTTATGTCGACTGCAGGTCCGTGAGCCTACAACACATGTTGCACGTGCGTTAAACACCCACGAACATTTTATTCGACGTCACGAACATTGAAAACGTGTAAATTTATTCGAAAATGATGATATTCTCATGCTTTTCTATTTATAAATCAAATATCCAATTTCAGTTTTTGTGTTACTTTAATTAAACCGGACAGAACTTTTGTCCTTAAGTATATATGCACTTACCGTAAATGCAATGTTGTTAACAATATTTATGATGTCAGTCATTGAAATCATACATTAACTGTTTTAATTAAATTCAAAATATTATAACCAACCCCTACATGAAGAGAGGTATGCACCTCTTCAAGGCGAGATTGCTTCCTCAGACTTATCTCATTTACTCCAGTCATTCAAATTCAGAGACTGAATACCCCTTCTAAGGAATGTACATGAACAGACCGTTGATCTCACCTTCGTTTTGAGTAAGGACATTTTTCGTATAGGAAAATTAGTCGAATGGACCGAGTTATCCGGATTCGTTTCCAATTTTCACATGAAAATTGTTTCAAAATTAACATGCTAATTAATCTTATTCAGGGGCTGAATCCTTTTTAAGGCAGGGTGCAAATTTAGGCCGCTGATTCACATATAAATGTGCCAAGGTCCCCTGTATTCACATGGAACTGTGCCAAGGTCCTCTACCCCATAATTTTCCCAAATACTTTTTCAACCCTTCATACCGGTCGTAACTAAGCGCATAGGTCCGAAGTTAACTCACTGTTCTAGTGTTCCAATCCCATGTAGTTTTAATGCATTTGGTCAATATTGCCCTTTTGATGTGTTGACATTTCTCGAAGTTATGACAGTTATGTCGAAAAACTGTGATTTTTAAATTTTATAGTTTATTTTTCCCCATCTTATTACAAGAAGGCCATATCAGATATGATGCAAAATGGAATGTCTGTATAAATGTCATTATATGTTACCTTCTCAAAATATTAGACTCAACAGATACAACTTTCAACACTTTTTGAATTTGCAGTATACATTTTTGTATGTGCTGCCATTGAGAAAGTTATTACTTTGATTTTTAGAATGATGTTCGCGTAAAATGTAATTGAGTGGTTTATGATATCACTTAAGGATGTTGAAATCAAACTACAATCATAGCACTGTCAATTATCCATGGCTTTCTGAAATAACTGACATATTTGTCAAATCTGAATTAATGAATTTGAAATATGAACTGATCTCAATTTAAGCGAGAGTAAATGCCGACGAGTCAAATCAAGTAAACATTGAAACCAGGAGAAGATCTGGATTCCGAATCTATAGCAAATGCTTAACGTGTGGGACAAAAATATGACGAAAGCACCAGGATGGTTATTGTACATTTCGTTAACCAGGACGATACATTCAAACTGTTCAAATATAGGGAGGATCTTACGAAAGTTGGTATCCGTATTTCCAATGATTCCGATGCTTGCTAAAATCATTTGATACAATTGGTATACAAGAGACATGGGATCTCGAATCTGAGTACTGTGAAAAAATATTTCCCCAAATATAAAATTTATTCTTGTAATGCTAATAGATCATCGGTTTGGGGAAGACATATGATTGGAGGTGTTACTGTCTTAATAAAAAAAAGATATTTGTCATCTTTTGTGAAGCGTGTATGCGAAGGGTTTTACTTTGGTGTTATGCTATTGTTTGATAGGAATGTTCTTTATGTATCTTTGTATATACCACCAGAAAACTCTCCGTTTTATGAAAATTTTAACATGTCTGATTTACAGCAGCTTGGAGACTGAATTATTTCACAACAATTACTAAATACAGATTTTTTTGCTATGCGGCGACTGTAATGCCCGCGTAACAAACGCTTTTGAAATCCCAATATAGCCATTATAGCGTAGCGGTGATATAAACCAAAACCCAACCAACCATTAAAGTACCAGGATACATGTAAAGACCCATTGACGATCAGACACATTTTTTCATGATTGTCAAAAACAACCTTTTAAAATGAATATGTGAATAAATTATTTACATCTTAAAGTTTAAATAATTTATTTTTCTATTCAAAGTTGTTTTCATGGCGAGATCTATTCGGCATTAAGAATTTTCCCAATAAATCAAAACTTGTGATCAAGTGGCCTACCTTCGATAGGCGGAGCGGTCGTCGTGTTAATTGATCGTGTAAGAGGCTTCCAGCCAATCATATATACTTATGAATATTAGGCGAGAAGCCATATATATTACAGGGTTAATGGGCGTACACAAAAAGATAATTACACGTTAAAATACATGCAATGAAACGAAACATCTTAAAATAAACATAGCAACGTGTCTGCTATTTTCCTATATAAACTAAATCCTCCTGTTGATAGTCAGTTTGAGTCTTGAGTCTTGGACAACGTGTAAGGATGCCTGTTAAACGACTCGACTTCACCACTCTTAAACTTATTAATCATAACGAAGAGCCTCAGGACCTGAATGTAGCTGGATTCAAACATATAGGTAAGTCTGACACTAATTTTTGCTTTTTTAATAGATTATAATGGATGGATTCTTAAATTTTTTGTACGTCTATAATGAATTTCTTTAAATTCAAATTGAACCGTATGATAATTTTATCTTAGCACTTAATGATCTGTATAAAATATAGGTTACAGTAAGTTACCAACTGTAAGTTTGCTACATGCCCTGCAGTAACACTAGCAATAACCTACTTGCTACATCAGTTCTACACCAACAAAGATACGCGTAACGCTCGTTTGTTTTCTGCAGGCCCTGCAGTAACACTAGGAAAAAGTGCCCGTTAGTTTGCTACAAGCCCTTCAGCAACGCTTGCAATAAGTGCCCATCAGTTTGCGCAACATACTGCAGCAACGCTGGCATTAAGTGTCCGTTAGTTCAGTAACGCTGGCAATAAGTGTCCGTTACAGACCTGGGTTCAATTATTTTTAAAAGTAATTAATTAATTACAATTAAAACAGAAATTCTTCAATTAAATTACAATTATAATTACATGCTTTTTACAGAAGTAATTAATTTACTACAATTATTTTAAGGAAAACAATTATTATTTTTAATTATTTGGCAATATATTCAAAATTTCGCATATAATTATGTTACTATCAATGACATATCAAAAATGCAGATTTATAATTCCTCATTGAATTTTGAAAACTTGAACAAATCAAGACTAAATTAATACCTCTTTATATGACAAGCAAGTGTGAAATTTATACCCCCAGGTGATAACAGCTACTGCACAATAACCTGTATTTTTGCCATATGTTTGTGACACTTTTCTGCATGTAATTAAAGAGTAATTGAATTTAATTGACAATTATTTTGCATTTGTTTGGATTTTAATTAATTAATTACAATTAAAATAATTGATTTCTGCCTCAATTATTAATTATTTTTCATTTAGATGAAAAACTGTAATTAATTATAATTTATTCAGTTATAATTGTAACTGAACCCAGGTCTGGTCCGTTAGTTCAGTAACGCTGGCAATAAGTGTCCGTTAGTTCAGTAACACTGACAATAAGTGCCCGTTAGTATAGTGCACGCCCTTCTGTAACGCTGGCAATAAGTGCGCGTCAGTTTATAAGTTTGCTGTATGTGCTGCAGTAAAACTAGATTTAATTTCCCGTCAGTTTGCTGCTGCACGTCATGTAGAAACAGTAAAAAATATGTGCCCGTCAGTTTGCTGCACGTCCTGTGGTAAAACCAGAAATAAAGGCCTGTCGGTGCTCTGCATGCCACGAAGCACCCTGTATTACAACCGTCAGTTTGTTGCACGCCCTGTAGCAACATTACCAATAAGCTGCTTGCTTTACACCTGTTCCAAAGAACACTGAGTCATCGCTCATCGGCTTGCTGCGTTAGATCCGTTCACATATTTCATATGTTGAAATAAATAATAAAAACAAAAACATCTTAAAACTGAAACAGCAAAAGAACATCGCCGGTGATGCTGCAGACGAGGCGTTGTTCTTTTGCTGTTTCAGTTGAAAGATTTGTAATTATTATTTATTGCAACATATAAATACAATATGATTTATGATGTCAACTCCCTTAGTTGATATGTGTCAAGTCACACTTAACACACTTTAAACACTTTCTCAGAGATATATTTTTATGTAGTATATATATATATATATCTGCATGGTACAGTGATACCCCTATTACATTGAAAGATAACTCTATTACTTTGAAAGATATCTCTAAAGTGTTGGAAGATATCTTTCAAAACATAATAATAATAATAATAGCTTTATTTACCGAAGGTTACACATTTAGACATATGAAAACATATATTCTAATTTTTAATATGGCCTTCAAAGTAAAGAAACGAAAAAAAAAGCATTATACATAAAATAAATCACCTGGCAAAGTTAACCCTTAAAGAAAGACACATTTACATATAAGACAAACATTCTGTTAATAAATGCATTCATACATAAACATTCACTGACAGACACTCAAAGGACATGAATATAAATTAAACATAATTATAAATATGTTAAAGAAAATGTAGATTAACTTATCATTCACTCAATAAATAATGCTTATAATTTCCTTTGAACGTTTTAAGTGTTTTCGAACTACGTATATTTAAAGGAATGTCATTCCATATATTTTTGCTATAATTTGTGAATGATGTTTCCATGTATTTAGTACGAGATGTTATCTGTAAGACAAGATCCTTGTTTTATACTGATCTTAACTGATATATTTTATTGTCAGAAAACGTTACAATCTCGCCAAATATGATGGGGCATTGTTATTCATAATTTTATATATCAGGACAGCACAGTGGTATTTGCATCGGTCTGAAAAACTCAGCCATTTTAATTCTTGGGATAGCTCTGCCGATGATGTTCACATCGATTTATTAAGTATTATTTTTGCAACTCGTTTCTGTAATATATTTATCTTATTCACATAACTACTTGTTCCTTTGTCCCAGACCGTACAACAGTAGTCAAATATGGGCAATATATATGCGTTAAATAACATGACTTTCGTTTCAGGTGTGAGGTAATATATTATGTTCTTTAACAGGGCAATTTTGTTATTCAGTTTTTTACAGACATTGTCAATTTGATTGTGCCAGGTTAGTTTATTGTCAACATATACTCCAAGTAACTTATGACAAGTAACGTTTTCTAGACGTATGTCATTAATTAGTTGAAGATTTTGGGTGGATTTTAATTTATAAGCGGACCCAATTATCATGCATTTAGTTTTTGTTAATAGAAAGATATCTTCTAATTTACGAAGATATCTCTGAATTATAAAGATATCTCCCCTATTTTAGGAGATTTAGCAGCAACAATTATACATTTTTAGCAGAACAGAAAGAGAAACACCAGAAAATTGCTTTCTTGGCATAAGCAAATGAATCTCATAAATGAATTTTCTCTCCAGTTACATTGTACAAATATAGGTCAATGAATTCTCAAAAATAACATCTGGCAGTTAATGTGAGGCTAGTTGATCAGCATAGCAGGTTCCTGGGTTTTTATGAGATGTGTACTGTAACCAGTGATTAGCTACACTGATAAGCCTTTGCTGAACCATAGCAGATCTGATGCATATTTTTGTCGGTCTGAATTACCTTAATGATGGAAAAGTTGCTTATATTACACGGCGATCAGCTATTTCTTTTTGTGTTTTACCTATGTTAAATGAGTTATGAATATTCTTTCATATTCTGTACATGTAACCTTCTTTAAAGACCGGTAGCCCTGGGGAACTTTTCTATGATTGGCACCTACCATTAACTGTTAGTAGGCATGGGTCATAAAACCCTCATCTTGCAGCATTTCGATAATTTAGGATTTGAAATGCAACACCTGTATAAATAATTGTGGTCATTGCTGATTTTCAATGAGAACTTTTATCTAACTTTCTGGGATTAGCATTCACCAGACAGAATTGAAGATTTAAACGTTATAATAACAATGTTAATAAATTTGTTTGTTTAATGAGAGCTAAGTCAAATAATTATTCTATAAATCTTTATGCAGTTATAGTAACTTTTCTTCATGTAAACTCTAAACACCGTTTCTGAATTTACACATTGATTTTTATTGAGATATATTTCTGTCTAACTTAGATATCTCTCCTACTTAACCCATATATATATATATATATATATATATATATATATATATATATATATATATATATATATATATATATATGTTAAACATACAAAAACAAAATTCGAAAAGTTATGGAGATATCTATTTAATCATGAAATATATCTCTGATTCGAAGATGAAATTTTTCATCACTGATAAAAACTGCAGATATCCCGATGTGGTATGCAAGAAATCCTTCTGTCTTACAAAGACACCCCTGCTTTGAAATCTATATGATATAATTGATATAATATATTAAATGCCCTTTGGATATCTAATGTGCTTTAGTGATATGTCAGTCTCAGTTTCTTGAGATATCTCTTTTACATGACAGGTTATATTTTACAGATACCACTTGTATTTGAAGACAAAAAACTTACTGATAGATATAATAATGTACATGCAACTATAAAGATATCTCTCACCGACATATCACAGAGTAGGAGGTATCTCTTTACATTTAAGAGATATCTCTCTTGCTTAGAAGAACCCTATTTTTCAATAAACTAGGCAATAACTTTATGTTAGTTTTGAAATACACTGTGTGTAACGTCTACTATATAAAAAGAAGAGCAATATTCTGATATAACGCTTTCCAATATTTGATCATTTCTGTAATTTTGGTCCCTGTGCATGGAAATTCACATTCACAAAAAAAAATCCCAGTAGTTCCACATTTGAAGTAATAAAACCATTAATTCTCTCAGAACATTTGTTAAAAGCATGGGGTCAGTGCTGCAGTCAGTTAAGGTCAGCAAATACTTTTTTATGATACATGTCAATCACAGAAAAGTTCTCAAGGGCTACCAATCTCAGTCTACATAACGACGCAATTTCTTCAATGTCGACATTATTTTATCCTTCAATGCTGTTTGTATTTATGCACTAACACCATTATATGGCAGGCCAATTCACTATTCAATAAAAAGGATAAATAAGATATCTCTTAAATTCAGAGATATCTATGTACATTAGGAGATATCTTTCTATAACAGAGACATTTCTCATGTTTTGAAAGATATATTTCAATACTAAATAGATATCTACCGTACAGAGATATCTCTCCTACTTTAAACATATTTCTATATAAGATATCTCTATTAAAAGGAAAGATATCTATTTGAAATTAGAGAGATAACTATTTCATGTAAAAAGCGCAGGTGCATAAAATACCTTGTACAAATGTGCATAAGTGTAATAAGGGTATGGAATAAAATTTTGTTCGTTGATTGTACCAAAATATAAGGTTATCTGATTGTGTCACATACTGTTTACTCTAATAATTTACATTGAAAGCATACATTTTTTCAGGTATGTTTTTCTCCAGGGAGGATAGTTCAACCTGCAAAGAATTCACGCCTCGTCTTATCGATTACTACAAGCGACGAAAGGAAAGCGACAAGTTTGAGATTGTGTTTGTTAGTTCTGACCAAGGTTTACCTTCTTTTCGCGAATACTTGGCTACTATGCCATGGCTTGCTTTGAAGTTCAGCGAAACAGCAAAAAAGGTAATATACATCATTATAGGGTTTGTCTGAATACTCAAGTTTAAAGTAATGAACTTCATTACACTTCATTGAAGTGCGATAAAATGGCATAATATTAATAAAAGCATGAACATATATGTTTAGCTCACCTGAGCTTACAATGTTACGTTAGTTGTTGACTTTTGTCCGTCGTCGGCACGTATGGCATCTCTTCCTATACCAGTTAGTCAGTTTCAGTCGAAATTCTAATAATTTCTTTAAAGGTACCATCTTAAACTGCCTAAAGATAAGCAAAACTTATCTGGATAACACTCGAAAAGGAAAAGTTCGATTAGACTACTAGCAGTTGGAATCTCTAAATAATTACATGTACTAATAAACTTTTTATTGTAAATGAATAATGTTCGAGATTCCTTGATTAATAAAAACATGGCCGGCGTTTAGGAAGTGTTGAAGCTATGATAACATGTGCAAGGCTAAGGTCTTTTTTGTCATGATTATATGTACCATTATCGGTTTGTAATATACTATAAAAGCCTAAAATATTTCAGGCCGAATTGACAGGAATGTATGATGTAACATCACTTCCTAAACTCGTCATTCTGAGGTCTGATGGAAACTTTGTATCGCCGGATGGACATAAAGCAGTTGATAAAAATGAACCGTTCGACGTGTTGGAACCTAAATAATAACTCTACATTTAATTTTCAACGTTGATATTAAATGTTCAACTCTATACATTTTGATACATTTCATTCATTTACTTTGCTATTGTTTGGTATTTGGTGTGTAGCAGTGTCTAGTGAACGTCGTCAAGATCTTTGGCAATAATGGGGTCATTTGTTTTTACAAAGACTTATATCGGAAAAACTTTAAAGATTTTCTTGTCTTAAACCACAAGGCCTAGAGCAAACACATTTGGTTTGTAGCATCGTCTTGTGGGCCTTTACCAAGATTGTTTAATTCATGTCCCCACGGTCAAAATTTTCCCCGCCTTGGGGTCACTTTTTACATAGATTTATATAGGAACAGTTTTTAAATCTTCCTGTCTAAAACACAAGGCCTTGAGCTAAGATATTTGGTTTGTAGAATTAACTAAGATTGTTTAAATCATGTCCCCACGGTCAAAATTGACTCTCGCCCCTGAGGTTACGTGTTCTACATAGACTTATATAGGAAAAACTTTCAAAAATCTTCATGTCTAAAACAAGGCCAGGCCCTAGTTTCACAAAAAACTTTAGTCATTGTTCTGCTAAGAAAGTTATTTTAAAGTCAAATTGTCTCTCAAAATAAAAATATCTATTGTTGTCACTTTTTAACAATAGTCTTTTTGTAAATGAATTCACATGAAAGAAAAAAAAGTTGTACGTTCTAGATGCAAGTCAGATATTGCGACAAATTCATTTGAGTACAACTCAAGAATTAAAGAATTTACTTCTGTAAATTACTTGCTATAGAACCACAATTTCCTGCAAAATACTGAAAAGTGTATATTAATGTAATAAACGGGTTATTACGATTTTGACAAAATAAATAATTTTGCAAGGGGTTGATAAGTGTTGAAATTAGCTGAGAATGTTACTGAGAAATTGCTCAAGTATTTTCGTGAAACTGGGGACAGGTATAAAGTTATATAGAATTTTTTAAATATCGTCTTGTCTAAAACCTATAGGTACTGTTTTTGCTTGCGGTTATATTCTAATACTTTTTGAGATGCTGATATCTATGTCTCCCACATATAATATGGGGGGAGACATATTGTTTTTGCTCGAGTTGTCTGTCTGTAATAATAATAATAATAATAATAATAATAATAATAATTTCTTTATTTTACGAAGGTATTACACATTAAGTTATGTAACAAATTACATATTCTTATTTACAATGTGACATTCGATAAAACTAAAAAATAATTAAAGCAAATACAAAACTATCGAGTAGAAATAAACACATAATTAAAAACACACATATCAGATACAAACATATTCATTTACTCCCGACAAACACTCCTGAATTAAAGATGTTAAATTCTTATTATGAAGAATTAAACATATTTATTAGCAAGTACACAATTGTATCACATATGTTACGGTGAGAAAACTATCAAATAACTGACATAAATGCATGTCTGATGCATGCATAAATGAATGTTTGTCCGTCCGTCCGTCTGTCCGTCACAAATCGTGTCCGCTCCATATCTCTGGAACCCCTTGAAGGATTTTAGAATAACTTTCCACAAAAGTTTTCACCATATTGAGACTATGTGTAGAGTGCATGTTACAGCTTCCTTGGTTCAAGGTCAAGGTAACAATTAGAGATCAAAAGTCATATGACTACATTTCGTGTCCGCCCCATATCTCGTGAACCTCTTGAAGGCTTTTAGAATTACTCACCACAAATGTTCACTATATTGAGACTATGTGTATAACGCATGTTACAACCACCTTGGTTCAAGATCAAGGTAACATTTAGAGATCAAAGGTCGTATTTCTATATTTCGTGTCGGCTGCATTTCTCATGAACCCTTTGAAGGATTTAAAGATCACTGACCACAAATGTTAGCCATATTGAGACAATGTGCACCTAGTAACAACCACCTAGGGTCAAGGTCAAGGTCACTGTAACTAGAATAGAAAAATAGCTAGCTTGTGCGGAGTAAAAGCTTGGAATTACATTGCGGGTCACTAGGGTCAAGATCCAAAAAGATATTAATGTTTTGATATTATTTTAGTTTTTAAATTGTTTGATTTTTTTTTCGGCGCGGGGGGGTCAAGGTTAAGTTACTGTTACTAAAAATAGATTAAAAACAAATTTTTCAGGTTTTAAATTTGAATGCTGCTGCAAAAATAATTGGGGTTGGGGCGGGGTAGGGGGTTCAAGGTCAAGGTCACTGTTACTTAAATAGATTTTTGTTTTATTTTGATATCCTGTTTCAGTATTACTTTTATTGACAAATTGCCATTGTGGAGACATTGTTTTTTGACAAAAGCAACCATCTTGTTTTTATTAATTTAATGTTACACAGTAAATGACAGAACAAAATAGCCACTTGAAAGTAATAAAACTAAGTATTGAATTATACTATAAAATGAATGCTTTATTGCATCCTGAAAATCATTTCATCATGACATTCATGCTCAAGAAGAAACCAATTGTTTTCTAATGGATTTTTGTACAGAAAATGTTTTCACAGTTGCTGCAACTATGTAATAAGAATAAAATATTTTTCTAGAAAGCATTTGTTAAAATGTATAAGGATAGTGCTATGTATCGCAATAAATTCATCATTAGATCAGAATAATTTTATTGTTTATTTGGGTTATAAAAATACAATTTGTTTCATAACAAATTTCACTGTTCTTTGTTCTAAATCAAATTAATGATGTCATAAACTGTCTAACTGTGTAACGTTTGCATGAAGTACTTTCTCGTATAGCTTAATGTATCTGCATTTTCAAGATGTACATGTAGTAACATTTTCAAGGGATTTTCATTTTAGAATTAATAAGCACATTTATATAATTTCAGCAAAATTATATATAAACTACATCGTTCTTTATTGCTTTACTTTTCATCTTTTACTTAGTGTACCTTTTCTTTGGATAATAAACAACATAATAGACAGAGTTCTCTATTTTTATTTTGTATACACTACAGACTAATTTTCTTTTTGCGGGACACTTTTCTGTGTATGCCACAGAAATAAAATCCACAGTATCTTTATCATGATTTCTTTTTCTTTTTTTTTTATTTCTTAGCTCTACTGCAGAGCTTATGCCATGGTGGTTTGTCCGTCGTTCGTCTGCCCGGGCCTATTGGGTACAGAGTACAATAGATAATTGTGAATTCTATTAATTCCGTTCTCTTACCTGGTACGTGTTTTTTTTCGTTTGTTGGGTACTTTTAACACCTTTTTAACATTTGAAGTACTCCACAAATGTACAAATGCGAGGACGTCTGTCCGTCCGTCCGTCTGTCTGTCTGTGTGTGTGTCTTTCCGTCATCTTTTCCTTGAAAACACAAAATTTTCATTTGACTTTCTCATAAAGTTCACTGAAATCTGTAGACGAGCTGTATAGAAAATTAGCCACGACCGTGCTACAGCAGATTTTTGTAAAACCTTGATAACACTCTACAGGTCACACGCTCCAACGGGTTTTCACAAAATGTGCCAAGAAGGTTGCATTCAACCTGTAGTTGATCGGTATAGAAATTAAGCCACACTGTGAGAAAATCAACTATGCAGCAGCCAATTATTCTAAAACCTTGGTAACAGGTCACATTTTAAAAAAGATTTTCACAAAACTTGGAAACTGAGCCACACTGAGCGAAACAACAAACCGTGCTACAAACGATTATAATTGTAAAATCTTTATAACACTACAGGTCACATTTTCAATGGATTTTCACAAAACTTGCTCGAAAGGTTGCTTGCAATCTTTAGACGATTTGATTGAAATTTAGCCACGCTGTGGGAAAATCAACCGTACTACGCCTAATTGTTTAAAAGTTTGATAAATAGTCACATGTTCTAAAAGATTTTCACAAAACTTACTCAGAATAGTTCCATTTGTCCAGTGAAGCAATTTTGACACATCTGGGCCTCTTGTGTATGCATGTTTGTTTTGTGATCTATTTTAAGCTCGGTCTTTGATGAAACTTAGTTTTTAATTACAAATTTAATTACAATGAATTGGTTCAAAAGTATCCCAAGAAAAGAAATTCCCAGTTCATTGTTCATAAGTATCTGAAGAAAAGAAAACCCAAGACGCCATCATGCACAACACTCTTAAGATCGTATACGTAGATCCCTATAGACCAAAATATCATAGACGTCCTAAAATACTAGATTCAAGATCATTTGTCCCTTTAGATCGTAGGTCCTCTACAAACCTAGATTCCTAAAGAACCTTCACATACGGTATCTTATTTTAATAACTTTAGTTTATATGAATTTATACTAGTTCGATTATAAAGAAAGCTCCGTAGCTTATTGAATCGCTCTCGAACACCCATTCCAGATGTAACCACGCTCGCGAGAGAATGGCAGCGAGTTTTTCATCGCTGCTACTCATTTGCAGTTGGGTGGACTGAGGATCAACGACACACCCCGTGCTTGGGCTGAAGATCGAACCCGGGAACATCCGTACCGGAGGCGAACACCCTAACCACTGAGCTATCGAGGCCCATATTAATAGCTTTGTTTCGGATACAAATAAAATACCGGTAAAACCTTATGACCAATAATGTAGAAGTAGATGGGCAGTAGCAATAGCAAAGTAGTAGCTCAACAGTAGCAGTAGCACAACAGTAGTATTAACTTAGCAGCTACAGCAGCACTGCAGTGCAACAACAGTAGCAGTAACACAATATGGCACATCAGTAGCAGTAGCACAGCAGCAGCAAGGCAGAGGCAGTAGCTGAGCAGTAGCAGTAACACAGCAGTAGCAGTAGCTGAGCAGTAGCAGTATCACAGTAATTTCTCAAGAGTATCTGAGCAGTAGCAGTAACTCAACAGTAGCAATAGCTTAGCAGTAGCTGTAATTTAGCAGTAACAGTAGCACAGTAGTTTCTCAAGAGTATCTGAGCAGCAGCGGTAGCGCAGCAGTAACAGTAGCTGTGTAGTAGCAAGAGCTGAGCATTAGCAGTTGCTAAGCATTATAAGTGTATCAGTAGCATAACAGAAGCATGGCTGAAGCAGTAGCTCAGCAGTAGCAGCAGCACAGTAGTAGCAGTAGCCGAACAGTAGCAGTAGCTTAGTAGTACCTCAACAGCCGCTCAACAGTAGCAATAGCGTAGCAGTAGAAGTAGTACAGCAGAACCGCAGCAATAGCTGCAGTTTATATGTAGCAGTAGTTGAGTAGTAGCTGTCCAATAGAGTATGCCCATTAGCGAAACAGATGTTTTAGTTCGTTTATCTGCAAACGTAAACTACGACAAATAAAAGCGGTGTCTATATAGAGGTATTTCCGTAGAAAAGAGAAAAAATATAGGTCGTATAGTCACGAAATATGATAGAAATTACAGAAAAACACGATAGTCGTTACATAATAGCTTTAACCTTTGGATGTCTCGTCTTCCCTTGCATGCAAGAGATACATATAAAGTGTGTAGTCTTTCAAAAAGATAGCAAATCGGGACCATTTGGCATTGCTCTGATAATTCTTAAACATTTTTAAGTGTCTATATTTCGCGGCTTGCGTATTGGTTGAAACATTTAAGAAGAATTAATGTTGCAATTACCTAGCTATGATAAGAAACTATGAATGAAGAGAAATAGAATGCAATTACATTAGATATACCTTCACTATGTTTGCTTGAAAGCACCCATCCAGGGTAAACGTTTGTGCTGAAATGATTGTCAGTCAGATATCGGATATTAGCGGTTAGCCGACATTGATTTGAAACTTCAGTACTTATTAACCATTATTATCCCCATTAAAGGACAAGAGTACATAACTCTGTCAAGAATTTTGCCAGAATGTCCCTTTTTCGACTTACATTTTGTACCAACCCACTTTAAGTTATCATTGGGAATTTGATGGGATAGAGCACGTAGAATAATAAAACAGCAAACCACCATATCAAGCATTCCACTGGGCCACAAAAATATAAATATTGAGTCATATACCACAATGTGTAAGCTCGGGAAGTTACCGGAACACCGGCATAAAATGAAAAGTTTTGGTGGGGACATAGAAATACAAGATGGCCACCGTTTAAGATATAGCAGGTTTTTTCATGAAAGTATAACTATAAAATACTTATCAAAAAGGCAGATGAAAAAATAAAACACAAATAAACATACGTACTAAGAAAGTGCTAAATAAGTACGATATTTTCAGTTTCACACAAGGTCACTACCAAGGTCATATTCAGGGTAAGAAGGTCAAAATAACCAAACGAAATCGTTGTTTCACATCATTTCTTTTTCTGTTAAAAACTGTATGATATAGCAAGTCATGTTTGCCATAAATTATATCCTATATGCATGTGCTATATTTTACAACTAGTTGATGCAGATGAAATTGGTCAGCATGAAGCATTGCAAGATAGCGTCAAAAATGTTTGCCATTTTTCACTATGGCAGATTTTTACATCTCATCTTGTCAGGGCATAAAATATTTATGACAAAAGTCAGTGCAAATACATACATAAGCATGTGTACTACGTAAGCGTTAAACAAATACAATATTTCGAGTTTCATACGTCAATGTCATTATCAAGATCATATCAAAGGTCAAAAGGTCAAACTGATAAATCTAAACACTGTGTCACCTCATTAGTTCTTCCTTTGATTCCAAACTTTATGATAAAGCAAGTCCTGTTTCATATTAATAATGTAACATATACATCAATTTTAAGTTTCAACATTTTGTTTGAATAATATTAGTTGACATGGTGCTATTCAAGATGGGGTCAAAGATGGCCACCGTTTTTCATGAAAGCAGGTTCTTATACTTGTCAAAGTATAAAATATATCTGTGAAAGAAGGTGCAAATGAATTTAAACATGCATAAGTATTTGCACAAAGACAGTACATACAAAATTATAGTACATTTGATTCATACGAAGTCACTGTCAAGGTTATATTCAGGGTTCACTGGGATATATTCGCAACTTCAACACTGATACTATTTTTTCTTTTGATACAAAACTATACGATATAGCAAATCTTGTTTAATGTGAATACTGTTCTTCAGTTTTTTCTTATAACCATTCAGTATGAATACAATTAGTTGTCATGGAGAAATGCAAGATTGCGTCCAAAATGGTTGCTGTTTTTCTTCGATAAATCGTAGTTTCAAGTGAGGTATCCTACTAACACGGTGTCTGTATTGACGCCTGTGCTGTTGTCACACATTGCTTAGGATTTTTATAACAGTCCATGTGTCATCTTCTTCTTTACAGGCATTCCTTTGAACCTTTCAGTACTTGTTTACCTTCATGTTCTGTATTCATATGATTGTGACTGTATTACCGCGGTTTGCCCTTTTTCCATACAACACAAAATATCCCTATACTGGTTAAGTATCTCGTACAGGTCAGTGCTATGTCTAAACCATTTCACTTAATGCTTTAAAACTTGCATCACTTCATGGCCTAAATTTGTAGGCAAGAGTAACTTACTCAAACACTTTTGACTGAAGTATAGCCCTTTTGTACAGGTTAAAGTGATAAAAAATTGGTCGATACGTTCTCCAGAAAGGTCAGATGATCCTATTGCAGCCTGGCTCAAGCATTGGCTAAAAAAAGTACAGGGAAAACCGTAAGATATATTAAGACGTTACCTGATTGGTTGAAAAATACTTGTCAGAAAAATAAAATACAATGTCTTGGGTACATATTGGAATATTTTAAGACTGTTAATCAAAATATATGACACTGAAAAAGATGATTTCATAAATGGTGTAAATATGTGGTTCAGACCTCTAAATCTCACCAGACTCAGTGGGTGGGTGTCTTTAAAGAAAAATTGTGAAAAACTGGGTTGGTCTCCCCTATGTAAAAACAGTATTATTTGGTGCTTAAGATGCTAATTTAACCAAAAAACTTTACTTCATAGGTCAACACCCTTTAATAAGGTACGATTCAGGGTCACTTTATGACTGTACTTATAATGTAAGTATATGGGACAATCAATAGGAGTATCTGACCTAAAGTCAAAAAATGGTAGGAACTGGCTCGTGCTATGATGTAAGTAAGAAATGTTTGTTTTGATGTATTTTGACAAATGGGCTAACAGTATTGTTACAAATCTTGAAAATGGCTGATACAGTGTCATTTTGGACCAAAATACAGAGAAGTTTCATTAAACATTCTGTTGAAGTGGGTGGGGGTGGGCCAGATTGTGTTTGTTTATTTTGGACTTGGAGTAAGGACAAATATGGGTATGGAGTGAAGCGGGTGACCTGGCCTAGTGGTAGAGCAAGTGTTGAGAGTGTGCATAGGGTAGCTTATATGCTACATCACAAAATTTTGAAGGATCAGCTGCCAAGATCAGCAGAGAATCGGGCTGAATTAGATGTCAGTCATTTGTGTAATAACAGACTGTGCATCAATCCACATCATTTAGTTTTAGAGCTGCATTCTACTAACATGTCTCGGATTTAAATGCAATATCTTGACCTGTGAGCATTGTCCACCATGCCTCTTACCACCCCGGCTTTGAAATGGCCTTGTATATCCGGAGTGGTCACTTGTACTTGCTCTCGGCTGTATAACTGTATCAGTGTTTTTGCATTTATTTTTTCGCAATTCTTGTATCCGGGTTTTCAGTAACTTTGCTTTGATATATTTATTTGTTTCTCTTTTTGTCTCGTGTAATTTGTACATTTTACTGCGCCGTTTTCTTCTTTTCTGCTTAAATTCTAGAGTTGCCTCCCTATTATTTTTCTTTTCAGCTAGCCGTTGCAGTTCGTTTAGCTGAGCAGCAACTCTTCCAGTTGGTGGTATTGGGCATTGAGCTGCCGAACATAGTTTTATAACGGACTGTCCTGGACCATTACTAACGGAGTGAATAGCACTGTTTAGTCTACCCGGGAAGTTTCTGGTGAAAGTCACATTCTTAGGTAAGCTGCGTTTAATTGATCTGTTGGTTCCCTCAACGTTTTGGGTGTTGGAATTAAGCCGTGTTTTTTTAAGCATGTCTTCCCCCAGACGAAATTCTATCCATTGAAGCATGATGTCATGGTTCTCGGGGCGAGATAGATCAATTCTAAAATTTCTTGTAAGGAAAGGACTTGCAGCTAGCCAGTTGTCAGTCGGTAGACCTTTGCAAACAAGGGAATGGAGCCGACAACCACAGTGGTCACCAGCATAGCACCGTTTAATTGCATTTACACAATACTTCATCCCCTCTCTAATTTTTAGGAAATTGCCGCTCTCTTTTTCATACCTGGCACTGAACTCTGCTGTACATCTCTTACTTAGATCAAGTGAAAACCTGCCACGGAGGTAGGTACGGTACGCTGAGACATGTCAAGGCATCATACCCAAAATTTTCTGGCAGTTACGCATTTGCTTTCTATGGTTTTCAGCTAAATGCCGGGTGTCAAACAGATGGCATGGCTCGGTGTTGGTGATCCCCTGGTTGTAAAGGTCCGCCGCTGCCTGGAAAGCACCGGTATCTGCATCTGAAGTCAAGTAACTAACTTCCAGTCCATCTTCCTTCATGTCTTTTAGACAGTTACCTGTCCATCTTCTCTCATTACCAATGGTTGTTTCAATTGAAACTGTAGCTGAGCATGGCTTGCACTTCACATCACATTCCGCATCTTCTTGTGTGTGGAAGCCATGCTTTGAGCATAATTTATTGACTGCATCTGCTGCTATAATTTGCTGTTTTCTTGTGACAGTTTCAGCAACAGTGTAGGTTGCCTGTGTGGCAGGTTGATAGGGAGTACGTCCTACACCGCTGTACAGGTTGTTGTTGTACATTCCATCAACTTGAACAGTGACGACATGTTCTGGATCTCCTCTGTATTTATTTATTGTTTTCAGCTCCTCTCTTATGCTGCTGCATGTCCTTCCTGTTTTCCTGTAACACAACATCATTCACTTTGTTAGCATTTTCCTGTAAGCATTTGAAAGATGGGGCTGGAATATTTCCACCAAGGCATATCTTTCGCAAGCTACTTGATGAAATTGGTGTTTGTGTCATTGCAACACAGACGCCTCTGTTTACTGTGGCAGTCTTAGCACCGCGCTTGTTTGTGTCAATTTCTTTGTAAAGTTTAAACCACCTTGATTTGTATGAACAGTTTTTGCACTCAATACGCACCCCACTGCTTTGAGGAAGATGTATCGAACATGAGATCCCCGTCACAGTGTGGTGTTGTCGTCATGTGCTCTCGAACAACTGTGTTAACCATTTCCCACAGTTTGCCTGTATGCAACAGCTTATATGTATCAGTGTTCTCTCTGTAAATGAAAAACATCAGAATATCAGCACATTATGCCAGTATGGTCATTTTACAGTCTATACAAACAAAAATAATATCAAACAGGGAATGCCACGTACCAAAAACGCAGCCTCCCCAAAACGAGCCCCACAGCACCCAGAAGTGCACACCACCAACACACACACACACACACACACACGCACACACACACGGCACACACACACATATACACTACCAACACACACTAGCATACAAAGCAAACACACGAGGACAAAACGAACAATTAAAGGAACACAGTGGGGCACCGCCTTGGAACGGTCAGTGGCAAAAACACCACTGGGGAGCTTAAACCGGTTTATGGTGCGCACCCAACCTCACTCTTACCCCCACCATGTTCCAAAGTCACAGGACAGTGTAAATAAAAGTAATCCCTGCTAGGTGAATCTCTAACAACACGCAATGGAAACAAAAGGCATGGTATGTAAAACACAAAAATGCTCGTGTATAAATATATAAAAAGCAAACCTTGAGAACCAAAAAACGTATGTACTCAATGCCTTTGCAGAAGGCAGAGCACCAAGAGAAACACCCTTAAGGGCCCGACGAAACAGGCCAGAGGACAGAAATCAAAACAGTTTCGTCCCAGTGGGATTTAAAAACTGCCCATCACAGAGTCCTCCCCCTCTTCCGTCAGACACAATCAAAGAGGGAAGCATAGCGTCCAACTGTAAACGGGTTGAACACCAAACATGCGGTGTGTCTCAAAACAGTTGGGTCGTAACCTCTTTTAACAAAACGTTTTATAATTTTAGCAAATACAGTTGGAAAATTGCCATGACCCAAAATCTTACGAAGTTTGTAAACCACATCCCCATAAAAATCGGGTTTTGAAATACCTTCTCGCAGAAGAGTCTTTAGATTACTATTGAATTTCAAAACCAAATCAGAATTACGATAGTAAAATTTAGCAAAATATTTACGCAATTTGTAATAACGGTAGCCCTGTTGAAGAAGTTTATTTGTAATATATTGATTACGTTCATTGAAATCCTCAACATAACTACACGCTCTGGCAAACCGAATTAACTGAGAAATGTATACCCCGTAAGATGTAGCACGAGGTACATCCCCATCCAAATGGGGGAAATTTACAATACTAAAATTAAAATCATCCCTCTTGTCATAAATTTTGGTATGTATAATATTGTTATAAATAGAGAGATGTAAATCTAAAAATGAAGCACCAGTATCCAAATTGTTAGTTTTAATTAACTGGAGTTCCCGGGGATAAATAGTGTCCACCAATTGACCAAAAAACGGGTTATCTATATTAAGAATATCATCCAGATAGCGTGATGTATTATTAAAAGCAGTGATAATGTCTGCCTGCGTGTCTGGAGAAAGACTCAACATAAAGTCTCTTTCATAACAATATAAAAACAAATCTGCGACAAGGGGTGCACAATTTGTTCCCATGGGAATACCGATTACTTGTCTGAAAACTGCATTCCCAAACCTTATATAAATGTTGTTCAATAAAAAGGAAAGGGCTTTACAAACTTCGTCACAGGTCCACATAGTATAATGTTTAACAATACAGCTAGTAAAAAAAGCTTTATCGAAATTGCAGGCGAGAAATGTAACATTCTCCCTGGCAAAAGTCTTTTGAATTAGGGCAGTTAGCTTGTCATTTATCAAATTATGTGGTAAAGTGGTATACAGAGTAGAAAAATCGTATGTACTGACTGAAGTTACTTTGTAATTATTAACTTTAAACTTATCCAGGATTTCGCCAGAATTTTTGATCGACCAAAATAAATGTTTACCAGAGTTTTCGTATACTTTATCACAATATCTTTTCACGTGGGCTTTTATAGCAGTTAGGCAAGATGTTAATAGTTTTGAAATATTTGTAGTGGTACAAGAGCTTGAATTAGCGATGAAACGAGCTTTATATGGTTGTTTATGTAATTTAGGAATCCAGTACATAGTAGGAAGTTTAATATGTTGATCATCTATACGAACTTTCAAATTAGAAACTTCACTGATGTGATCAGTGACCACATTTTGTTCAACGGAAGGACTCAATATATAAGCTTTAGTGCTATTTAGTTCGTTTTGTAAAACATTAATATAATGTAGGCGTCAAATGATGATAATATTGTTGGCCGCCTTGTCTGCTGGAACTAAGACATACTTAGAATGAAATTCTTGGATTTCCTTTTTCAGATGTCTTAAAGTAAACTTGGGTTTTGATGGAAGTAGGTGTTCATTTGTTTGGTAAAATTTTATACGAGAATCGACAATGTTAAAAATACTTCGTTTCCAAGACGTTAATGCATTTGGATCAGCATTCTCACGACGACACCATTTAACACAAAAAGTTTCGATGGATTCCGCAATATGACCACGACAAGCATGAAAATCAATAGCAGAAGGAATTCTGTATTTTGGTCCTTTAAAGAATAAATTACGAATACGCTTGTCTTTAATAATATCAAAATTACCAGTGATGACATGACCGGCATCTGAATAGCAAAATTTCGAGTTTTTACATTCGCAGTAAGAAGGGGTATTTGTTTGAACATCTAGGTCGGAAACAATTTTATTGTAATTGAATATAACATTTCTAACAGGTGTTTTATATTTATAACAGATAATAGGAACTTCGGAGTTTCGGAAATACTTAGGCACAGAATCAATGACACGTCTATCACGAAATATACTGGGTACATCGATGAAGTCAATACCTTTATTAATGAAATGAATTTTAAGAAAATGTCTATCATGATCAGATTGAGTGTCAATGTGTGGACGGAGAACGTGTTGTGTGTAATGTTGGATAAGATATGACACAGTGTAAAACGGATCTGTTTGAATAACGTACTGGTCCGCTTCCTCGTCTAGTTGTTTAAGAGACTGAATAGATAAAGATGTGAGACGAGAAAGCATTGAATGTCTACCAGAGTTTGAAAGAATTATATCGAGGTCTGCAACAGAAATATTGACTTTTGATTTGCGCTTAATATTACCATTGCGTCTAATTCCATGAGACCTAGATTTACGTTTCCTAATATTTAAAATTGAAAATATATCGATATCAGGGTTATTAGAGATATTACCTTCTTGATAAATATTATCATTTAAGCCCAACGGAAACGGTGACTGTAAATTTTTAATCCATTTGAATTCTGCTAAATGTCTGGCTTTGATTTTAAAACTAGATGTACAATTTATATCATAGACGATTTGCTCTACTGGCTGAATGGTTACCTGATCAATTGTATGGCCAGATTTACGAAAGTGTTGATATAAAAATGTAGTGAACTTCTTCCGACTTCGCATTTTGTAAGAATGCTCGCGGAAACGAATTTTTAAAGATCGCCCAGTTTGCCCAACATACTGAATACCACAATTGGGTGCGTTTCAAGTCAGTACATAAATCATGTGGGACGCATTTCAATCAACGTCAGAGTTAAGTACCACATTAAAAGTTCTGCCGTTAACATTTGAGGTAATTGTAGACCTGTGCGATAAATGATTGCAACAACCGCACCTCTTAGCATTGCACTTGTTAATAGAACGGTACCCTCTACATCTCTGCGGAAAATTTGTATGTTTTATTTTATATTTCTTCAGTATAGTAGAAGTTAAAGGTGATAGACGAATACGTAGATTATTACGAAAAACAGCTGGAGAATTAAAATGAGTACGTGGAATATAAAATGACTGTGCAGAATGTAGCTTTAAAGGAGAAAGGCAGATAGATGGTGTATGTCTTAAAAAAGTACTGTTGTTATTAGGCAGATGTACAGATGATGCAGAGTGTAACCGAAGAGGTGAAAGAATTAATTTCGGAACTATATTATATGTACTCATGTAATGTAATTTTGTAATACCATTCTGTGAAAAGTGGCGTTCGGGTAGAAAAGTCATCAGTATCAATTCGTCAAGTGAAAATATTAAGCGACAATTAAACACAACCTGGTTAATCGCGCTGGAGGTCGCACAATACAATAGGACGGGATAACTAGCATGGACCCGAATGCCAGTGAACACAGAACCTTCAACACGGTATAAAATACTCCTCATCTTGACAGAGGCCGAGGGTTTAGAACGAATAACAATCCCTGAAGGATGAAAATATAACAACATTGATTGAATGTACGGGGAGACTTTTTACGGCCGCCACACGGCACAAACAACACAGTTGTGAGCATAAAAACAAAAATAATATCAAACAGGGAATGCCACGTACCAAAAACGCAGCCTCCCCAAAACGAGCCCCACAGCACCCAGAAGTGCACACCACCAACACACACACACACACACACACACGCACACACACACGGCACACACACACATATACACTACCAACACACACTAGCATACAAAGCAAACAAGCCTATTTGAGTTGTCTCCCTTGAATATACATTTTTCAGCTTGGGTCACTATAGACCTAATATCATTAAAAAAAATGATAATAATTCTTTGTTGAACAAAGTATTATGAATTTTAAAGGCCATCTCTGGCAGTTTTTGCTCATTATTATGTAGTGGCTGGTATATTCTTTGCATTTCAAGCTTCACATTTGGTAGAAACACCTATCTTGAATGGAAATATGTGCTGTTTTATTTATTAATGAAATAAAAAAATTTAAAGAAACATTCAATTTATTGTTAAGAATATGTATACTGGCCCTACCTGCACTGCTGTGATTTGTTGGAGGCTGTTTCAGTATCTATACCCATATACGTAAAAATTTGTATTTTGGTTGTTCATTAGCACGGGTTTCGGTATCCGTCACAGCTTTAGGTAGTACAGTCCTTTGCTCCACTTTTTGTCTCATTTCATGATCCAGTCTGACAAACCGCACTTTATTGTCACTATTACTGAAAGCACCAGTCCTTGGTGAGAGATTATGACCACTTTTAAATTTTGACGGTAGTCGTTTGAAGTAACCTTTTACCATTTTTACACTAAAATGATGCCTTATAGTAATTTATTTAATACAACTTTCTAACTTTTTTTTTGCTGAACGTAAGTAAAATGCTTTCAGAGAAATGTGGTAAGGATTTGGATGTATTTTTGATAATGTAGGTCAGTTAAGATAGTGTCCAGCATTGTATGTATGATGGGGAGTCTGATATGGCCACCTCTACTACAGCATGTGGTACTGCTAATTAGGTCTTAAAAGAGTCACCAATAAGGATTATCATTTTGATATATCACCATGCATGTACTGCAGGAGCTTCTTTTAAAACTCTACAACCAAATTGTATAATATTTTTGTCACTCATGCCTTTTAAATGGGGTAAAATAACCTGATTTTTTTTGTTATAGAAAAGGGGGGCGTGGGGATGAAAATACCCCGAGAACCCACAAAAAGTGTCAGACTGTATTGTGGGGATGGCTAAGTGTAGTGGAATTAATGCCATACACATGTTTTAAAGAATTTTAAAAAAAGAATCAGTGAAACTTGAAATATGAAACTTCAAATAGAAGCTAAATTTGCTACTTCATTTTTTTTATTTTTTTCTGAAATTTTGCATTTTCAGCTGAAACATGTGTCTCAGTAAAGTAGCAGTTATGGGCTCAACTCTGTATTTAAGAAAAAACAAACAGCACATTTTCATTTGCAATAGTTTATTTTTATTAAATAACATAAAATCATCTGCTAGAAAAATAATAAAACATGTCTTTAGGTCAGATGATCCTATTGCAGCCTGGCTCAAGCACTGGCTAAAAAAAGTGCAGGGAAAACCGTAAGATATATTAAGACGTTACCTGATTGGTTGAAAATGTTTTGTTTACAAATGAAAAATACTTGTCAGAAAAATAAAATACAATGTCTTGGGTACATATTGGAATATTTTAAGACTGTTAATCAAAATATATGACACTGAAAAAGATGATTTCATAAATGGTGTAAATATGTGGTTCAGACCTCTAAATCTCACCAGACTCAGTGGGTGGGTGTCTTTAAAGAAAAATTGTGAAAAACTGGGTTGGTCTCCCCTATGTAAAAACAGTATTATTTGGTGCTTAAGATGCTAATTTAACCAAAAAACTTTACTTCATAGGTCAACACCCTTTAATAAGGTACGATACAGGGTCACTTTATGACTGTACTTATAATGTAAGTCTATGGGACAATCAATAGGAGTATCTGACCAGAACCGACAAAAAAGCAATGTACATGTATGATAATACGCATCAAAGACGCTCAAAACAAATGAAGTATTTGTAGAAAAATCAAGGCATATTTAAATAGAAATTGAATGGTCAAACTAGTCTTATAGTGTATGTAATGAATGTTTGTTCAGTTAACTAGTTACATGTATTATCTTGTTCGTTTATCATACTTTTAATCGCTGCATTTTGTTTATGAAATTGGTACTCAACACCCTATTCGATTTATGAAGAAATTGCTTAGTTAGAATGTGTTAGCATTAAAGTTTTATTGTAGGTTGAAAAACATACAATCATTTCCATGACTGTACTTTTCAATGTAACGTAGAAAGTTTACTACTTGTCACATAAAATTAAGTCAATGAAGCCTTAATGAAAGGGGACACTAAAACATATCCAAGTCCAAATTTAATCATTTAGGACAACTATTTACCTTTTGATTGAAAACGATAACTATAACTAGGAAAATGAAGCATATACGGCCAAAATAATACCTAAGCGGGAATAAGAATGTAAACGTAAATTTCTAAGGGGTTTAAAAACAGCAAGGACAATTTCTTTCTGTTTTAAATTAGGTAAAATGACTCTTATCGTTAAATACAATATAAATTGGAAAAATGATGTCTAAAGCAGGTACGAGACGTAACTTAAACATTGAATTTCAAAGGATTGAGATATGTTGTTAAATTTACCGTGAACGTTGCGCCTGTAATTCGGTAGAAGCAACTTTATGTCGGGAGAGATACGATCTTAATTAAGGAAAATATTAACTAGTTAAACAATAACACAACTGTCAATGGAAATATCATACACATTAGGGAAAAAAGTATTAATTATTGACGAAAACCCCCATTGTGAATAAAAAGATCTGGTCTGTCTGGCGTCTGTGGCCACATATCTCACATTTCTTTTTAATAACATCACAACCATTTAGCCATTAGTTAATATCTTAGTGATATATGATTTCTATCTATAAGGAAAATGCAATGCATGAGGGCAATGTGATACTTACTGGGGGAAGATAAATTACTATCTGAATAAACGTATGGGGTAAATTTAACACAATAGTTTAACTGTTTTTACTAAAATATCTAGGCGTTTAAGGAAAAATGAATTTTGAAATTTAAACCGAGACCTCAAACGATCAAATAAGGAAAAGAAGTATCCACTTAGATTTTAGATTGTTCCTAGTTATCAGTGGCATTTTCCCTTATAAGTGAAGACGTTGCATTGGGAACTACAGTTATGGTAATCATGAATCATATGCCATTCAGGCTACAATGAACATTATCATTTAGAAGTTATCGTACCTCTTTAGTAATATATTTACCTTGACTATGACCTTGATATATACCTTGCATGATTAATGGTCTATAACTTTAAGTAGTGTCTAAATACAGGTGTTTTTGTATTTATTTTTTCATCTTTGTTTTCTTTATACATTTCATACAATCTTTTCCGATTCACAAAATCACATGCTAATTGTAATTGATTGTTCAATGGCACTACCAGTTATCTACGTAACGATCCTGGCGCATTTGCAATCGAGATATGATGAGGTGTGGTCGTTTTGTCCTTTTGGTCTTGGATATGACCTTGTATGAAACTAACAATATCGTTCTTATTTAACACTTTCTCAAAACATATTTGTATGTGTGTTTCTTTTTCATCTGCCTTTTTGTATTTTAAAGATGGACATCAAGAAAAAAATGCTATTAACAAAAACGGCGGCCATACTTGAATCCATTTTTGATTTCTCAGTCCTAACCATTGTTTTCATTTTATGCCGGTGGTCTGATAAACTTCAGAGTTTCCCGAACATTTTGGTATATGACTCATTTTGTTCATTTTTGCGGCACGAAGCCACTTTTGGCAGCTTTACTGCTCATTGAAGTTGTAAATTAACATGTGATTAAATTAAATCTCACGGATAAAAACTATTAATACAACCTTTTAACCGCGCGTTTTAGTTGTTTAATTTATACTTATTTATTTTTTCTCGATTGCGAAATAAGTTCTTACAACTTAGATTAATCGCTCTCGAGACTCATTCCAGATGGAATCAACCTCAAGAAGAGAGGCAATTTGGATTAATTTGTATTTGTGGATTTTATCTTGCCTAAGGACACTACCGACATGGCTATGGTAGGGATCGAACCCGGGGCGAACACGCTACCACGGCGCCACGGCGGCTCCACAATTTGATTGTTTAAAATTATTTATTTTACATCGATTGCAGATCAAGTTCTTTCAACTTATATTAACTACTCTCGATAACAATTTGTACTATAAAATGTACTATAAAATGTACTGTAAATGTATATCAAATACAACCTGAAAAGTAGAGACTTCTATAGTTACATACTAAGTTTTTAACCTGGATTAATTGACAGCGTTTAGAAGAACTGCAGTAAGAAAGTTCTTGTAGAACTGTTGTTGTTGAAATCGTTGCTAGAATAATTTTGCTTTTTTTAGCTCGTCCACTCGAAGAATAAGCTGAGATATTCTATTCACCCGGACGTCCGAGTCGGCGAGGGCGTTTATGTACGTGCCAAACTTTAGTGAAAGTTTTGCGTTTAAAAATTATCAGGCAAATACATTCTGTTCATCTTAAATCATGGTTGAAATTTGAACCTCTAACCTTTTGTCGTTTTACCGAAGGATCTCTCAGATATTGAAGATAGTAAGCAACACATTTAACGTAAGTTTTACTCCTGTTAGTCCAGGTGCTGTGTTTCACATGCATACCCTAGTGCTACAGACAAAACTTTCAAACCAACTGATTATCATATTTTTCATACATCAGTAAGTTTCATCATAATTCCTGGGAAAGCTAAGATAGGAGCACTCCGAGGATGATCTTAGGATTTATACTAGGAGCGTTTCAACAAACGTTCCTAGGAATATAATTGACTTAGGAACTTCGCAAGCACAAATACAGATAGAAATGAATAAAATATTACATTTCACCTATTATTTATTCATTTATCTTTTACAAATCGAGGTTTACGATGTATTTTTTTGCATAAAAATACTGTTAGAACAAATAAATTATAATAGATTATAGGCAAACAGCACGTCATCATAGAAATCGAAAAATGACTGTAGAATTTTTATTTTTGAAATAAACATACTGTTGTTGGTATTCATTTTCTTAGTTAGAACATTTCCTATCAATCTATAGCAATTCTGAAGCAAAATTTGAGAAAAAGTTGATTTTCATTCTTTTTTGTCACCATCCAATTTTCACAGCAAATTCTTTATACTTGTATGATATGGCCTGTAACCTATAAACCACCTATAAAAAGCGGAAAACTACCTCTAAAACTGCTCATTATTCACAAATGCAGTTAATTTTAGACAAAATTTGCACTTAGGACAACCCTGGACCACTCCTAGAGTTAGGAGCATTTTTGCACTTTGAACAGAGCAATCCTAATAATTTTATTGAAACGCACCTACGACAAATTTTTGAACTTAAGATTAAATTCTGTCCTAGGAGCTTTGATGAAACGCAGCCCAGGGAAGTTTGAACACGTGATAGATTAGAAACATCAATGAAATCATCTAAAGGACGGTACTGTGGATTTTATTTTGTAGTGCAAACTATTTTGAACTATTGAGACTCACACCAAGGAAAGAGTAGCCACGAGTTCTCTGATTGGGTGAGATACATGTAGCTATATTGGAAATCCAGTTATTTAGGAAGAAGAGATTGAATTCTTCCTTCAGGAAGTTTTATCATTGCATTTACTTTCGATTAAAAAGGCCGTTAGTTCACGAATCTTGGTTTTTAGATTTTCTGGTAACAATATGCTTTTTGAAAGAAAACTGGCTAATATCATTTATACTTAGGTCGTGTAAAAGGCTCCTTAAAACAATGCATGAAAACTGCGGCCTGTCAGTTTAGGGGAACGTTGTAATAACTGTCCGATTTTGTTTGTTAAATGTCTAAATAGTTTTATGTGTCTTTTTCATGTTTTCTTTCACAGCTTATACCTTTTTACAGCTCTACAATTACAACTTACAATCATATCACGCAAAATATATTTTCTGATTGGTTATTTCTGTCCCAGCGCCCGCATGTTATTTCACAGTTAACCAGGTTCGTATTCATAGCAACTCATTCATGTTCATGACGGACTACTTTTTCATTCATATAAATTGGTCATGCCTTTGTTTACAGTGACTACACGTTTTCGACACGGCGTGAATTTTGACCAAATAAGCAAACAAATTATATTTTTTGCGTCAAGTAAATATTGTCCAAATAAAGATTTTATGAAAAATGTCTTCGTTTATTTTCTTAACGGTTCCTTCTGACATATATATAATTGACGCGGGCTATCGATGCCGAGTTCGTCTGCAAATTTTAAGTAAACACAAAATAGCCAACACTGGCAACAACTCGGATTTTGACACTTTTCGCCAGCTTTTTTTGGCATTTGAGTTGTATTTGCCAGCAGAAAATGGCTCAGAACATTTAAAAATTTCTCCTGATATACAGGAATTTTTAAAACCAAAGGTAAAATGAAAATACAAGTGATGTTAATGGCGAAATTTAAAATCAACAAAATGTTGTGTCTGCAGAAACAGAGCAAGATCATTAAGTCCAAAAGCTTGAACCTGAAAATGCCAGCACTGCCAGCATCTTGATGCCATCAGGTAAAATAAGTATGCGGAAAAAACGCAACAAAACATCAACTGGGGTGATAATTTATTTCAGGGTAAGCATCCTTAACACATAATAACAGTATTTATAAGTTTGATGAAAACTTCAATAAAAATATGTTGCTACTGAGCCTCGTGCTGTGAAAACCGACATAATTATAGTATATACACATGTGCTTAAAAGGTGTAACTCGTCACGTTCCTAACATTCAATGCATGCAATAAGTTGGCAAAGTCAAAACATTTTATCAAAAGTATGGATGAATGCATATCAAATGTCTTTTTTCGAATGAATTTTTATCTTTACAGAACGTATTGAACGTCTTGGTCAAAAGGATAATTTAGACAGCATTTCAAAGAAAGTGCTGAATATCTATCTTAACACCGACACCAGCAAGAGAAAATTTGAAGATGACAGAACTACTCTTAAATATGAAAGGGCAGTAATAAATAGCATAAACCTATCATTCCTCCAAACCACATGAGCACGATTCACAAGTCTGTCACTACAACTACCAATCCAATAACACTACGGTATATGGTTCATTCTCAGCGTCTAATATGTCAGCAGAGGTATTGAGCTTCACCCACAGCTAAACAAAATCAGTATGAAAGTTTGCACAGATGAAAATTGTACGGAGTTTTTAACACTGTCTCAAAATCAAAGAATTGTAGAACACACACACAAAAAATGCTCTTGGTCCTTACGAAGAATAAAACTGCCATGTGCAAGCATTGAAATTGTACTCTTCTGTCAGGTAGGAAGTCATTGCTGCAATGATTAAAAACATACTATTAATCAATCAAAATAATTATTCGTATTTATTTCAAAGTCCTGAGAAAAACTACAGTATTGAACTCCAGTCATATTACTCTGTTAATGTTACTTAATCATCATACATACATTCATCATGCTAAATTCAGATGTGGAGTTGCTCCACTACGATTAGAAACTGGGAGGTATCAAAATATTTCGATTGATCAAAGAATATGTCCAGTTTGTGAACTTTATGTAGAAAATGAAACACACGTCCTGTGACACTGTCCTGCATACCAGTTTATCAGAGATGTTTTAGTTGCTGAAGCAATGCTGATAGATGAATCTTTCTGTTACTGGTCGGATTCTGCTAAATTGAAGTTTATTTTCTCCAACAAAGAAATGGTAAATGTCAGTGCCAAAACCTGTTTTAAAATTCTTAAAACTAGAAATAATCTTTTATATAACTAATGTTCTTATTATTTGAAGATGTCGTCATCTTTTATCTCAGTTTAGGTAATCATTGCTAATCAGTTCATCCTTGATCTGATCAGGGCTGATATCTGATTTCTTAAGACATTTTTCATTATGCCCGTTAGGGCCTTCTTTTCCTTTTTCAGTGTCTTACATTTGTTATTTTTTATGGTAGTTCTTAGTCATGGATTTACAATGGTAATCTAACTTTTACTCTGTGTAATTAGTCCTAATATAATTCTGTGATATTTTTTATAATATTGAACAGTCTCTTTTTATTCTTGAGTGGAAAGACCAATTGCATGTGTTTTATATTTTAAGTATATATGTTTAGCAATATGCACAAGTATTGGATGAGACTGAATAAACTATTAAACTATAGCTTGTGATAAGGCTATGTAACTTTCATTGACTGTGATAATAAGTAATAGTCTCCTATAACTCAATATTGAGTGGCAGCATAACATTGGTTCTATGTTTTATTCATGTTTATGTAATGTAAATGTATATTATGCTGATGGACACAAATAAACTATTATATATACATACATTATGACTTATCAGTTTAATTCTAACTATCAAGCAAATTACAACATTAGCTATTATATCACAACTTTAAATATTTGTTTTGGTAAGCAAATCGGCACTGAAATGCCCATTTTTGTATAATATCATGCCTTTATTTGTTCATTTGTAATTATGTATATGTACCACTCTTCAAAGTTGGAGGAAATAAAGATATGATAATAACTAAACCTCTTAGCCAAAGGCATGTCTCACATTTGTAGAAATGCTTGGCTTCAGGAAAGGTAAAAGAAACAAATTAATCTAAAATACTTAAGATAAATAATGTCTTTCACAAAACACAAATATTTTTTAAAGTAAACAGATAAGGCCACACCAAATTAGTTTCTTGTTCATCGGAATATATCCTCAAAAAATGGGAGCGAGCGAGCGAAAATTTTTTTTATTTTTTTTCCCAATTCAACCATTTTTGGAGCGGGTGAAGAGCGATTTGGTAAAAAAAATAAAAAACTCCTCACAAAAACAAATATTCACTGTCAAAACAGATAAAAAACCCTTGGAAATATATAAAAGAGCTACAGACACCTTAAATATAAATTGCCAAAAAGGTACAGACCACAAAGTGACTCCTATATACACCAGTACTAAGTTTGCAGGGGTATAATAAAGTGTTTCTTGCAAGAAAATATTTTTATTCATTTAAAAAGACCATATTTTGTTTTCTTACATACATGTACAGCTAATACAATAAGTTTTTTTGAAAGAGAAACATTTAAAAAACCATCAGACTAATGTGTATTTCAATTTATGCCCAAACACTTTGTAATGAAACCCATTTGTTAGTCATATCAAAATAACCCACAGAACAACTTCTTTAGTTGAGTCAAGGCATATGCTCTTTTACTGCACTTCTTTCTGACTTGTTTTGACTAGAGATAATTGTTCAATATCACAATGCTAAAAACTTGCTAGTTTCTTGATTTTTTCCTTGCCCAAGTTTTAGCCTCAGCGCCATTATCATGGCACTTTTTACACAGAGGGCGCACTGTTGAAAATGTGGTAAACAATTCTTCCATGTACAGATGTACGGGAAGTTCATCTTCAGTGCCATAATAACAACAGTAGAGAGAAGTGAATTAGCCTTAACAAAATGTCTTTAAATGTTTCCGAGTTGTTTGTCTAGACAGCAACTCGTCTTCCACCGACGCTACCCTGATTTATGTTAACAATTAAAATTTTCGGGTGCATAGAATGACCGAAAAAGACCGTAAAAGACCGAAAAAGAACCGAAAAATGATTTATCTTTACCAAAAATATTTTTTTTAAAAGATAACGAACGATTTATAACTTAAGTATTAAATAAATGAAGGCATTTGTATGTAATGAAATTTTTTATTTGTTTTGTTTTCCTGTGCTGCATCAATTACAAAATCTGGAGTGCTAAATTCAGAAAGTTTTCGGTCTGCAGTATTTGTTTTTCGATCTTTTTAATTGATACAATATTTACGAATTTCTTCATTTAAACTTTACCTTATATACTCTTTAAAAAAATAAGTTGTTTTCGGTCTTCATAAACTGTTTTTCGGTCTTTTTCGGTCATTTTATGCATCGAAAATTTCCATGCATGTACTGGTTTGCTGCCATTTTGACAATATGGTAGTTATGATTATACAAATAAAGTAGCGGGAACATGTTCTGCTGGCGTTTTTAATTGAATTGTAGGTTTGAAAGTACTTAATTTACGAGTTCGCCCAGCGACAAAAATGCCCGCTTTTAATTTTTGGTCTTGGTTTATAAAATTGATGCGGGCGGAAGCTCAAATTGAAAAAACAAATTTTGTTTTGATTTTAAAAAATAATGGAGCTGGAAATCCGTTAACCAAGTAATTAATTTGGTGTGGCCTAAATAGTTTTAACAAATAATCATGATAATTTAATACTAAAGTCTGTCCCATCCCACTGTGGGACCTCAACTTTGACCTACACTAAAAAAATCGAATGTTTCTTGAAAATTAAATACCCGTTTTGTGATGTAGAAAAAAGTCACCCTCGAGAATTTCAAACGTTTGTGCATCAGTTGGCTCGTTTTCTCATATCGCTGCTTTTAATTTCTCTATGGGAAAACGCTAATGTTTACATGTACGCCATTTTGGAGATTTTTCGGGAAACCTTGCACTTTTTCCTTGAATTTATTAGGGGGTGTATCAAAACTTTCGAAAAATTAAATGAAACACTAAATCAAGCAAAATGAACGATTTACCGTGGAATTTTGGACTAGAGACAGACTCAATAATCATATTACCTCCCAACAAATGAAATATAAATCGTTACTTACGTTATACATTATATTTATTTTCCGTAATATGCATATGTTCAACACGATCCTCGCATATTTTAATTGTTTACACGGAGTCTCAGTCTAATATGAGTGATGTCTTGTCATTACCTTTTTGATTGTAATTTTTTTACAAATAGCAGAAATAGCTTTATTCCTAGATATTACATAAATCACCCAAATTCATTTAATCTAGAAAAACTTATGAATAGATCTAGTCAGGATGAAACAAGACTGACTAAATTGGCGTTATTCTCTAAAATTATTATTTCAAAATTCAAATAATTTCATTCTCTATATATAGCTCTACTTAAATTACAAAATTTTCAAAAAATGTTTCTTATTTTTGGAAAAACTTTTTTTTACAACTCTTTAGAAGTTAGTAGTTATACTGGTAAGCATTATTAATATGTTTGTCTAGTCAACCTATGTGTTTTTAATTCTATTGTAAGTTTTACATTGTTTATTGTTGATGTCAGCATCACATGCATGTAATATGCCATGATGAATAAAGAATTGAATTGAATTGTATTGAGCAAGTAAGCAATTAAGGGGTGCGCTCAGCATTCACATCATAGTTCGAAACTCTTAAAAATATTCTGTACAGATCTTTTTTCGACTGACATCTAAAAATAAGCTAGCAGATACAGGAAGTGTTGATTATTAAATAAAGAACGAAAAGGCATGTGGTGCGTTAGAAGATTCGTTTAGTTGATACGTTTCCTTTTCAGAATATCGTGTACTTGAATAACTAGTGACGAATGCCCCCGAAAGAGGTGTCTCACAGTCTGTGTCCTCTCCATGTGCTAAATAAATGTGCTATATAATTTTAAAATCTTTCCATGCACGATAGAGTTATCATGCATACAGTATTCCATTACTTTTAAACATAAAGTTTGACATTGACCTTTAAGGCAGGGACATGGGTCTTGCACGCGACACATCGGCGTGATGTGCTGAACATTTGTGCCAAGTTATTTAAAATCCTTCAATGCATGACAAAGTTACAGTCCGGACACGAATGTGTAAGTGGGGACGCACAGATGGACGGACGGACAGACGGACTGACAGACGGACGGTGCGATTTCAATATGCCACCCTTCGGGGGCATTAAAATTATCTGAGCGAAATATGCCGAGAATCACTCCTGTAAAGGTTCATTGATGATATCGTGCGAGTAGTTGCTGAGAAATAGCGCGAACAAAATATGCACAGACACATGGAAAGACAGATAGACGGACGGGCAATTTGACTCTTGTATTCCAGTTAAACTTCCTTTACAGAGTGAAGGTTATATAGATCTCTATCACATATAAAGATATAGTTATTTGTGAGTGATTATACGGATGGGGTAGGGGACGGGACCCACATATTATTTCTTCATAAATTTCAAACCTATAAACTCAAACATTGACATGACTTATAGTCACATTTTCCTGTGTAATATTTTGCGCCTATTTTCATAAAACATACATTTGTATTTTAATGTTTAAGAAAAAAAAAACCAGTTTATATCCCCGGCAATCGGCGGTCTTTTCACATTGCCCTGGTTCACACCAATATATTTTTATTTTTATAAAATAATCTTACATACTGTAGATGTAATATGACATTTGACAAAATGGAATGCATATGTATCTACATTGTATTTATGCATACTGCCGACAATATCGCATTACCGTGTAGAAAACCGAGGGATAAAAACCAGTGCCATAATGATGAAAGTACTAGTCATAATTATGACTTGTTAAAATTGGTTAATTCACTAAATCAGTTATCATCCATTTCTTTTGAAATAACGAAATGAAAACATAACAGACTTCTGACTTAAAGAAATACATCTCTGAAGAGAATTCATTGAAACAACAATTATGAAGAAGTATCATTGTTGCTCGGACGGGGCCCGATTAACGTATGTGTTCAATTATAAACGATAAAGAAAAAAAAAATAAGCACCGCTATATCCGTACGATGTCTATACGATTTATAGATTTTTTGCAATCAAAATATAACTTTCAAAACTTGGATATGTAGCGAAAGTAACGATCATAACATAATTGTTGTTTCAATGAATTATCTTCAAATTCTGTACGGTCTGCACATGTGTTCGTACGACGCTCGTACGGTGCACAAGAATAAACAAGTTCAGCGATATCTGAAAATTTCTTTTTTTATTTACTATAATCGTCAAGGATGCCGTATCGAGCCCGTCCGACGAACGTAACAACCTGTTGGCCTCGTGCAGTCATCGCAAGGTCCCTACCCGGTGTCCGTTGTATCGTACGAACATTTTACGTTGAACGTGCTTCTCTCCTATGACAGTCGTGCGAACATCGGCAAGCTTTTACGGGTCTTGCAGTGTTGCCAAATCGTACGATGCCCGTTTAAGCTCTATCGTGGCCCTTGCGAGCTGCTCCAGACATCAAACAATTCTATGAGCTCGGCCAGAACTCGGGAGCTCGGTGAAACATTTTCACCAAGTTCCCGAGTCCTCTTCGAATTAAAAAAGTCTTTACGATGCTCGCTACGATGTCCGTACGTTTGATTTTGCAAAATTTCGAAGTACGAAGCTTAGTAGAGTTAATGTGACCATGGTATAACGCATCCTATCATGCCACATCAGTATTACAATATTTTTATTGATAAGGTATTAATCGGATAAGCCGATAGTCCGTTTTTGTACAGTTGGTGGTGTTTTTAATAGTCGTAACTTAAACATTTTTTAAAGTTTTATAAAAGACCCCTAATTGAAAGCTGATAAAACAAGCGATGTATTCAGTACTTTAAATTTTAGTTAAAATTCAAAATAAAAAAAATCGCGAACGCATGTTGAGGATTCTGTCTGCCAGTGTAATTAGCGCATTGTTAATTTTGAGTAAGCCCCTGACGCGGGCACCGCCATATTGAAACAGTGACGTTATGACGTATGGGAGCAATATGAAAAATACGATTTATGACATCAACATCAAATAAAAAGAAAAAAAACACGTCTAGAGATATCGTTGTTCTACTTTGAAAAGTGTACGAGTAGGGCTAGCAAATATTTGTGTAAAATAGCTCAGCAATCTAGGTCTCAAAATAAGGTGGGACAGACTTTAGTAACTAAATTCTGATCATTCTTACAGCTTAAAAATGAAATAAATACTTGCCTAAATTTTCTGCCTCGGCCAGAACGTGAAGTCAAATTGTATCATCAAAATCGCATTAGTGTTTCTTTCATTTAAACTGTAAAGATAAAACCATACATATAAATGAACACCGACGAAGTACGTTAAGAAAAAAGAAGTTTTTTTAATAAATTTTGAAATTGTTTTGAGTAATACTATACTGTTACTGTAACGCATGAACCTTACTAAATATTAAGAAATCCTGTTTTCAAATATATCAACCATTGTATTTTCATATGGCATACTACATGTACTAGTAAAAAATTAACAATTGTACTTCTAATTAAGGTTTTTTTAATTCATTTTTTATAATACTTGTTTATAATTAGATCCGGGACAGTGATTTTTTTACTGGCAACATGCAACACTGTACACTGTTTCAGAACAACTGCCACACAATGTTTGGATGATGCCGGATTTGAACATCGACATATTATGTTTATAACAGGTCATATAAATGAGGCTTCGGTGAGATAGTGTAAAAGATCTAACAAAGTATAAATTGTCAAACATATTGACAAATTACCTAAGGCAAGAGTTCTGGTAATGAGGAATGCAATCTTCAGCTTTCCAAACCCACTCCACAAGCACCTGTTCCTGTTCCTTCTACAATGTCTGCTGTATCTACCTCAGTTTGTATAGCCTCTTCTACGACATATTCAGTGTTCAACCCATCAAGTTGCAGCTTCACTTACTGCACCTTCAACTTGTCTGGATGCTTTAAACTAGACCAGCAGATCATTGCTTTAAACTTTAGCGTATTTCAAGTGATAAAAAAGTACCTATGCATTACACTTTCTAAGTCCGCCAAACTGAGTGTTTTACATCATCACTGATGATCGCCCCGTTTACGAAAACTTTACTATGGATTCAGGGCATTTCACCAAAAAAAAAAACACTTTCAAATTGATAAGTACAAAGGAAAAATGCATCCACAATTTAAATCAACAGAACCATTAAATTTCAATCTAAATTTAGTAATCCCGCCATGATTTGATAAATGAAGACTTCCGTCCTGCGGCTGACTACTATGCATTATGTTAATTAGTAGTAATTATAAACAACCAAATTGATGCGCGACGAAGTTTAAAATAGATTCCGGGTTAGGTTACTGATCACTAAATTATTTTCACGACGGTTCAACTAAAGAAATAATTTAAATTATAGTAAGTGGTGCCTCTGTTTGAGGCTAGATATAATTGAATATTTAAATTGAGGAGATGAAAGAAATGGCAATTTTGGTCAGAATAGAACTGAAATAGTTGGTAAATGTGCATTATGTTTCAGTTTTTATATTAGAATGTATTCAGTGACTTCTTGTCTACATATGTGATTTCCCATGGTTCCGGCCATCAGGTAATATTCATGAACTTTGACCTCAAATAGTGAAAAAATGCAGATCAACCCCTAGTTTTCTGCTGGCATCAGATCACAGTTATTTGCCCTTGGTTGACCACAATAGGAAGCAGTTATAGGTAAAATAGTGCTTGTGTTTGATGCTGGATATTTTAATTTTTTTGAATGAAAGATGTAGGATGAAGGGCATTTATTGGCAGAGAAGACCTAATAGCATGAAAATGGCAATTTTATTGAAGTTTTTATGTCAGAAAATATTAACTTTACTGCTTGTTTACAGTAGTGATTTTGCATGGTTCCGACCATTTTCAGAAATTATTCATACTTCTGAACTTTGACCTGAAATGGTGAAAAAAAAATGCCGCTCAACCTATAGTTTACTGCAGCTTAAAATGTTGCACTTGGATGATATTATTCAGAACAGGTTAGTTTTATTTGATCGGAATGTCAGAGAAATTGCCAGCTGGCATAATGTTTATATAGAACATATAGTAAAAATAACTGGGGTCCGAGGCCTGCTGCTAGAATTTATTCTCTTGTACGATACTTTTCAGAACAGGTTTGTTTTTCGTTTCGGGCTGACTTGCCATAATGTTTAACTGAGTATATACTAAAATAATGTGTTCTGGGGCCTGATAAAGGCGGGAAGCTTTAACAGGGGTCCCTGATTTTTTTATATTGACTAACTTGTTTATATTAAAAGATATGTTGGTGCAACTTGGTCATAGTGCAGACATATGTTGTAAGAACATATTAAGAAATTATATAAAGTTAGGAATTTCATATTATATAATAAAAATATGTTGTTTTTTGTTGTAAAAATTGGTGATTTTTTATATGAAGTACATTTAAATTTATAATTGAGGGTAAAAATGGAGGGATATTCGAAAGAAAATATACAGTTTAATAAATGAAATAGCAAGATTGGATAACCAGAGATGCCGCATTTGGGTAGTGCTGTCGCAATGAGCAGTCAGTGGGATATAATATGCGGTATTAATCAAATACCAACTTTCTAGATGGAACACTGCACATAACACTTACCAGTAAGCTGTGATACTTGCTCTACCACCTTATTTGATCGGTGGCCCCCAGTTGAAAAGATGTATTTCATGTGCCGCCAAATTTCGTTGCGGAGCATTTGATCTTTGTACCCGGTATAGCCATGACTGAGAGACTAAAATGTCTGAACCGGGGGAAAGGTTCAGGCCACATAGTCTTATTGGACTGTATTCGGCTTCAGTGTAAGTATTTGCAAGATACTAGACATGTATTTAAGATGCCGAAAAAATGTTTTCCTCTGCTTGATGTCCAGGAAAACCGGCAGGTCTGGTCAAGGTAATTGTCAACGTTTATTTACTGTTTTGTTTTAAACTATCTGCTTTTTGCTCTCAATGCACTCATTATGTCATGAGATGTAAATTGTATTTGATAACTTTTTATTGTTCAATGACGGTGTTTTTATTGTGAAATCAATCAGTTATCATGCACTTAGCTTGTGATTGTTTTATACAGGCAGCCGCGTACATGGAAACTTGTGGAAATTCACTCAAAATACTCTTCCAATGCAAGTAAAGATTTAAGTGAATGTTTCAGTTGACATTTTGTAAATTTTGACTTATAAATGAGAGTTTTATTACAAATGACATTAAAACGATAAAATTTAAGGCATTTATGGGATTTTCCTTCATAATTGGACAGGCCATTTCTGAATACTTATTTACTTATTACTTAATACTTATTTACTAAAATACAGTTCAAGGGAGATAATTTCATCTGCATTTGTAATTACTGTGATCTGTATTATGACACGTGGATATTGATTGACAAGGGGTAAATTTTGCCAAAAGCTGTGAATTGACTTTGTAGAATGAAATTTCTTGTATTGCAGATGTCATGATCGAAGTGTTTAAACCCTTTGACAGGAAGATATACATGTACTTCACATTTACCAGTATTTTGCAGTTTGTTTTTGTATTCCACATTTTCTTTGTATCTGACCGAGGGAATGGGATGAGGTTTTGGAGGGATGAACTTCAATCTGCCGGTAGGCTTTAGCTATCTCCACAATACCATTGTTAAGCGGATGAATAGTGGACACAAAGCGTTCATGTGCATTTTCTGTAAAATAATTATTTCTTCACAGATAGACATTGATGGACATGTTCTCGGCCTTGCATTTCTGCATGCTGGTGCCAAAATTCGGTTTCTCTGTTGCAGTTGCACTCATATTTATCTTCACAGTATCAAATATTAACTGTTTTTCACTCACTTTTTTGTACACAGGTTAGTGATACAATGACTGACAAGGAACATGTGGCAGTTTCATCAGCTTTTTTGACTGACTGCAGCACACTGGTACGAGCAACACTTTCACTTGGGGCATTTCCCTAAATAACAGCTAACTGTGGTGTCAAGGACACACTTCTAAGGTACCCGTGTTTTATTAGTAATTATTAAGCTGGACCTGGGCTATAGAGACCCCAATCAGTGATTTCTGGCTGGAATTTGGATGTATTCCTGTTTGTGTCATCTGTCATAGGTATGCGGTAGTCGTGAATAGTGCAAAAAGTAGCTATTTCCTGAGGATTATGAGTAATAGGACCTTTATTTATACACAAAATGACATCACTGCAGTATCAGATGTTCTCTTGAAACAGAACTTTGAAATAGGAGAGTTTAGATGACCAGTTTCATCTGGCAGCCCAACTTGGAAATGATGAATATTCAGCAACTTTGATAATTTGGCAATTTCAAATGCTGTTTACAGGCAGTTTCTACTGTCTATATCTATGGAACTTGTAGGCCTAAACATAAACATCAGCCAATGCTACATGCCAAATATCTTAGCTCTAGGCCTTGTGGTTTCAAAGAAGAAGATTTTTACTATATAAGCCTATGTAAAACTAAGTGACCCCCGGTGCGGGGTCAATTTTGATCCGAGGGTCATAATTTGAACAATCTTCGAAGAGGTTCACTAGCCAATGCTACATGCCAAATATCTAAGTTCTAGGCCTTTTGGTTTCAGAGAAGAAGATTTTTAAAGTTTTTCCTACATAAACCTATGTAAAACTAAGTGACCCCCTGTGCGGGGTCAAATTTGATCCGGGGCTCATAAATTGAACAATCGTGGTAGAGGTCCACTAGCCAATGCTACATGCTAAATATCTTAGCTCTAGGCCTTTTAGTTTCGGAGAAGAAGATTTTTTAAAGTTTTTCCTATATATTCCTATACAAAACTAAGTGACCCCCGGTGCGGGGTCAGTTTTGACCCGGGGGTCATAATTTGAACAATCTTGGTAGAGGTCCACTAGACAATGCTACATGCCAAATATCTTAGCTCTAGGCCTTGTGGTTTCAGAGAAGAAGATTTTTAAAGTTTTTCCTATATATGCCTATGCAAAAACTAAGTGCCCACCCGCGCGGGGTCAATTTTGACCCGGGGGGTCATAATTTGAACAATCTTGGTAGAGGTCCACTAGACAATGCTACCTGCCAAATATCTAAGCTCTAGGCCTTGTGGTTCCAGAGAAGAAGATTTTTAATGTTTTTCCTATTTGTTGCCATAGCAACCAGAGTTCTGCATGGAATGGAATTCTTTTAACAACTTTGATAGAGCTTCATGCAAGGAACATCCCTGCAAAGTCTCATCAACATTGGCCCAGTGGTTTCAGAGATGTCGTTTGAAGAAAATGGTGGACGGACGTACGACGGACGCCGGACGGAATGCGACCCTAATAGCTAAAAAGGTGAGCTAAAAAGCAAAGGGCCATAATTCAGGCAAAATTGATCCAAACACAAAACCCAGACAATATGCACGAGGGCACTTGATGACAACAGTTCTGTGAGTTTGGTTTAAATATCTTGAGAAATGTAGGAGGAAGTGGGCACGTGACAGTATTCTTTTATATATAACATATGTGGAAAAAAAGCAAAGGGCCATAATTCAGGCAAAAATTAAAAAAAAAAAAAAAAAAAAAAAAAAAACTTGCTCTGTATGGGGTTTGAACCGCTGGTCTAATGAGAAATTTTGTCATCTTACTGTAACAGAATACTCCAAAGTATACAGGACTGGTAATCTATTCTTAAAATAGACAGTAATAACAGAGTATTCTCCCTTCTATAATAACAGAGTATTATCCCTTTTATATATACTTAAATAAGGAGACACAAAATTGCTACCGGACGGACGGACGGACAACCAGGGGCAGAACATTATATATTCAAAAGTTCACAATTATAGTTCTGTGAACGTTTGGTTGAAATCCCTTGAGAAATGTAGGAGTTGCACACAGCAGAGTATGTCTCTATATATATTACATTATGTGGAAAAAAACAAAGGCCCATAATACTGTCAAAAATGATCAAATCACATAACCCCGACAATGTGCGCCAGGGCACTTAGTGACAATACTTCTGTGAAGGAGTTGCGCACAGAAGAATTACATACATGTATGTGAAAAAAAAAACAAAGGGCCATAATTCTGTCAAAAATGACCAAATCACAAAACCCCGACAATATGCGCCAGAGCACTTCATGACAATACTTCTGTGAAAGTTTGGTTGAAATCCGTTGAGAAATGTAGGAGGAGTTGCGCACAGGAGAAATTGTTTACGCCCGCCCGCGCTCAATCTAATAACCAGTATTTTTCCTTCGGAAAACCTGGTTAATAATAAATGTCTCCCTGTATTTTATCGTTGAATAAAATAGTCAGGAGGTTGGATGCGTAGTAAGTGCATAGCAGGAGTAATTCTATTTTTCGCATCCAAACAACTGGCTGTATCTTATTGAACAAAAAAAATAAAGGGGAACAGTTTATTATTTCGATTCTTACATGTGATTTTCCTTGAAAACTATCCCAAACTTTATTTAACGTGTAGTAGTACTCCATTGTAACCTTAAAACGCAATATACAATTGGACGCACTTGTTTTCATACGTCACAGCGTTATGTTATTTACCGCACGTTTTCCTTGGAAAAACCTGCTGTATTTTATCGTAAAATAAAATACAGGCTTTTCCCTTTTGTTTATATAGGAAAAGCAGTTGCTTGTGTTGCAAGAGCTGTCAGTAGACAGCGCACTCGACTATTCTCAGTCATTGACAATTTAAAATAATATCTATCCTGGAGGATATTGTTAGTGTTAAGGTGTACGCAAACTTTAACGTAAATTCTAAGTAGAAAAAGGGGCATAATTTTGTCAAAATGCTTGATAGAGTTACCTCCTCCTGTGTACAGGTTGGGGGCATGATGGTGAACAAGTGTGCAAAGTTTCAAAGCCAGATGACAATTGAATTGGAAAATATTTGAGGTGGTACGCAAACTTTAACATAAATTCTAAGTCGAAAAGGGGCATAATTCTGTCAAAATGCTTGATACAGTGACCTCCTCTTGTGTACAGGTTGGGGGCATGATGGTGAACAAGCGTGCAAAGTTTCAAAGCCAGATGTCAATGGACTTTGAAAATATTTGAGGTGGTACGCAAACTTTTAACGTAAATTTTAAGTCGAAAAAGGGGCATAATTTTGTCAAAATGCTTGATAGAGTTACCTCCTCCTGTGCACAGGTTGGGGGCATGATGGTGAACAAGCGTGCAAAGTTTCAAAGCCAGATGTCAATGGACTTTGAAAATATTTGAGGTGGTACGCAAACTTTAACATAAGTGGTTACGCCGACGCCGACACTCGGGTGACTAGGATAGCTCTCCCTTATTCTTCGAATAGTCGAGCTAAAATTAGATTCCAAACAAATATTCACAAGACATTTTAAGGGTTTCAAGTAAAAAAGTTTATTTATTCTATAAATTCATGGCAATTAGTAATTTCAGAACTGATACTTTATTAATAAGTCAACAAACTTATACTAAATTCTAGTTTTTATTTTACTGTTTTCAAAAAAACACAGAAACAGCAAGTTTTGAAGTTATATTTGATTACTCTGTGATTGAAAAACATCTTTGGCAATCATATCAATCAATATAACAATAGTTCATTTCACACATACTTTATCAGTATCTTACAAATATTGGGGTGATGTGACTAGGGGTGAAATGACTAAGTGAAATGACTAATGGGTGAAACCACTTGATACCTAATAAAACACCAAAAAGGAGTAGATTTGTGAAGAAATAAAATGTCAAGTGAGAATAAAATATTAAGGTCATTGTGTTAATTTTGCATTATCTTTTGCAAATACATGGATAAAATTTCATCATTTAAAAAAAAATAAAAAACAGAAACAGAAACAATTCAAAACACACTGCAAATCAAAGCTAATAAAATAAAAGACCTGCGTAAAGCATGTTAATATCAAATCTATGAGAATATGTTTTCAGACTTCTATTTTGTTTTCACTTACAGTTTTGATGCCATGTAGGTTATGGAATAAACCATGTTACTTAAACTGAAAACAAAGCATTTGATGGTTAAAGCGGCACTCCCTACATCTAGCAGGTTATATTCTCCAAACATAAATAATGTGTTCAATGAACATACTAAACTGATAAATAAAAACAATTTTAAAGAACAACATATATCGAAAAATACCTCATTTCAGCACAAATAATTGAAATACAGATCTGTAATAAATCGCTATCCATCCATCAATTGTACACGAAAACTTTACCTAGATTATTGAATGGTTTACAGTACTGCTGATTTTACTGATTGAAGAGGCACTCCCTAAAACTGGTATCAAATGTTATAACTTCAAAAGCATAAATATTCGAATATTTGCAAGTATCATTACTTAAACTTAATTTTAAGCCATAAATTCCAATCAGTTTCGATTAAAGTTGCGTTTTAAAATATGTTGCAGTACCATAAACCATTTAATAATCTATGTAAAGTTGTTGTACAATTAATGGGTGGATATTAACTAATTTATTACAAAAGGCATCCAAGTTGATAGTGCTAAAATGAAGCATTGTTCTTTAAAATGTATCTATTCATCAAACACATTATCTATGTTGCGAGAATATAATCTGATAGATGTAGAGAGTGCCCCTTTAAAATAAAAGTTACAATGGGAAACTACAAGTTGCATAATTAGTTAAATTAAGTTACACAGTGAAACGGAAAAGTTGCGAAAGAGTTAAATTAAGTTACACTGCGAAACGTAAAAGTTGCGTAAGAGTTAAATTAAGTAACAATGTGAAACTGAAAAGTTGCGTAGGAGTTAAATTAAGTTACACTGCAAAACTGAAAAATTGCATAGGAGTTAAATTAAGTTACAATGTGAAACTGAAAAGTTGCATATAAGTGTTGTATATATCTCCTTCAACTTCTTACAGCAAGGCTTTTGAAAGGTGTTTATTCATAAACTCTGTCATCCTGTTGAGTGCAAGCTCACATTCTTCTTTCTTGTAATTCCCAAGTGGACCTGTGGGGTTAGTAAAAGCATGCCCGCAGCCTGGGTAGAGAAACAGTTCAAAGTTTTTGTTATTTTTTTGTTTGTCTTTCAAAGCTTCTGCATCCTCCTTAGATGAAAAGCCTTTGAGAGTATCTGCTTCCCCAAAGTGGGCCTGCACAGGTTTGTCGATCTTGCTCACATCACAAAGTTGTGGGCTCGGGATTCCGTAAAAAGGTGCTGCGGCACTGATTTCCGGTACAAGGGCAACAGATGCCAGGGTGAGAGCCCCACCCATACAAAATCCAGTCACTCCAACCTGCAAATATATGCTAATCTGGTTAGTACTGACAATGTTTTATACCAGCTTTTTACTGAGTCTTAAGGTTTTCACCCATTTCAGAATTCGGCCGGAAATCAAAACTTTCTGAGCTCAACAGACTTTCTTCAAACTTAATGAAATCAATACAATTTTTCATCTGACTTGCACAGAAGTCATCTACATAACATCTGTTAAACCCAAAAGCTGTTGTCATATAACCCTCTTATATATAATTAGTTTTCTCAACAGAAGTTAAATGCATAGGAAATATTTGATTTTGAACCCAGGCCTAAGTGTATTCAGCTGTACATTTCTTAAATGATACAAATATCTATTTTCAAAATTGAGGCTCTGGTGATTGTAAAAAAAATAGAACGCAACTCAGTTTTGAGCTCAGACTATGTATCAATATAGCATTAAAACATTACAACATTTTACAAATTAATTCAGATTATCTGAGCTTCGACTTTGCATCAATCATCACATGCACATATAACAAATCCTTTAAACAAGGCCATCTTAGAAATTGAGCAGGGTACCGGTTTAATGAGTTAAAACTCCATTTTTTGTACATGTATGACTGTATAACTTTCTCCATACTTGCTATGCTACAGATGAAAATCTTCATTCTCAAACTAAGCTAATCATGAAATATGTTTTATATTCGCAGATTCAGGCTACCAGTCTGACCTGCTGACAACTTAAGTTTGTAACAATTACAGTTCTGGTACTTTCTTAACAGCATAAAATAGCAAAAAGTGTAAACACAGCTTAACTTACTGTAGTTCAACCACTTATATACTTTTAAATTTAAGAAACTAATGCTGACTTTTATTGTACTCAGATGTACAGGACAAGAGGGCCATGATGGTCCTATATCGCTCACCCGAGTATCAGTGCACTTACCTAAGGAAGTCACTTGTTGCTAAAGGGAGTCAGTAGTTGCTAAGGAAGTCACTGGTTGCTAGGGAAACTCACCGGTTGCTAAAAAAGTCACTGGTCATTATAACTCATCAGCTGCTAAGGTGGTTGCTAAAGGAATTACTGGTCAATATGGGAAATCAGTAAATGCCAAAAACAACTGTTGCTTGTTGCTAAGGAAGTTAATGGTTGCTGAAGAAGTCACTTATGGCAAGATGATGCTAAAGCTTGTTAAGGAAGTCACTGGTTGCTAGGGAATTTCACTGGTTGCTAGGGGACCAAGTTGTTGGTAGGGAAATCAATGGTTGAAAAGGAGGTCACTTGTTCCTAGGAGAAGTCACTGATTGCTAAGGAAGTCAATGGTTGCTTGAGAAGTCACTTGTTCCTAGGAGAAGTCACTGGTTGCTAAGGAAGTCAATAGTTTCTAAGGAAGTCAGTGGTTGCTTGGTAAGTTAGTGGTTGCTATAGGCTCTCACTGGAAGCTGGGTTTTTCTATAATTCTATAAACAGACAAGGGAACCCCCGGCAGGCATGGTCAATTCTGACCCCAGGGGTATAATTTGAACAAACTTGGTACAGGACTACTAGACAATGCTACATACGAAGTATCTTAGCTCTAAGCCTTGCGGTTTTGGAGAAGATTTAACCGTTTTCCTATGTAAAACAAGTGAACTTTTGGCCATGTATTCTGAAAAGAAACAATTTAAAGTTTTTCCTATAGAAACCTTTGTAAAATCAAGTGACCCCCAAGGAGGTGTCAATTTTGTCCTAGGGGTCATGATTTTTACAATCTTTGTAGAGATCAATTAGACGATGCTACATGCCAAATATCTAAGCTCTGGGCTTTGCAGTTTTGGGGAAGAAGAGTTTTAAAATGTTTCCTATTTGTTGCCAAAGCAGCTAGTTCTACATGGAATCAAATTCTTTGATCAACTTTGGTAGAACTTCATGCAACCAACATCCCTGCAAAGGTTCATGAACTGCTGTCAAGGGCTTTAGGAGGAGATGTCATTTGAAGCAAATTGTTGACAATGGCTCATGACGGACACAGCGCGATCACAAAGGCTCACCTTCAGCAATTAGTGTTAACTGAGTATTTCTTTTATTTGACCGTGTGACCTATTTTTTTGGCCCCACGTGACCCAGATACAAATTTGAATAGAGTGTTCACAGGGGATTTTCATTGATTTGACAATGTGACCTAGTTTTTGTCCCATTGTGTCCAGATTTGAACACATCCTAGAAATTACCAAGACAAACAGTATGACTAATTTTTCATACAAATTGGGTATCAAATGTGGCTTCTAGAGTGTTCACAACGTTTTTCTATGCCTTGACCAGGTGACCTAGTTCTTGGCCGCACATGACATGGTTTCAAACCTGACTGAGAGTTCATCAATACATGCATTCTGACTAAATGCAGGATTATTTGGTAAAACATGTGGCTCAGGTGTGGCCTCTAGTGTAAACAGTTTTTATATTATTCGACCTGGTGACCAAAGTTTTTAAGTTCAACAAGGGCCATAATTTGTAGTAAATTCAGTCAGGACTTATCTTACTTAATAATAACTGTTTGCCGACGCAAAAGTGACTGTAATAGCCTTCCTTATTCTTTTAATAGCTGAGCTAAAGATCATTTCATCAATGCCATAATTTATATTGTTTAAGACAGTTCTTGTTTGCTCTGTTCTTCCTTCTGAAGACAAAGTTTTAGTTAAAGGAAAGAAAAACTTGAAATAAATTAATAGATGTCTAAACCTTTGTACATCCATTTTCCAACAGGTACTTTGCAGCTCCCTGAATATCTTTCACAGCTCCTTGCCAATCAAGATCATTCATCAGGTGCCCAGCTTCCTCACTATCAGTGGCAATTTTACCTCTGTACAGGTCAGGTACCAGTGTGATAAATTTTCCCTTATATTTACTGCCAATCTGGTTGGCTTCCTCCACTATCTGCTCATTCATTCCCCACCATTCCTTTTAAAAGAGAAGATCAACATATACTTATAATATTGGACAGTAAATAATACAGTAAACATCCAATGAAGCATTACTGGTGCTGCTAAAATTGAATGATGTATAAATGATGTACATGGGATGTTCATTAAAGAAATTTAGCATGGTAAGTCTTTTAACCAAGTGACCTACAGACAGACAGGTGAACAAACCTATAAATACAGAAATAATACACACTCAAACTCTTTCTAATTCTTTAGGGGTGCAACTATACAGTCAACCAATTTTGCAATACATATTGCCATGTATTGATGTAACAGAAATACTAAGAAAATAGAATATGACCAAATCACTTTCGTAAAATACAGTGCCACAAGTCGACAAAAAGCGATGCTGAAACTGTCGATCAAAAGCTAACTTGACTTATGGGCAAGTTATATTACATTTGTAACCAAAGAGTGGCAAAGATGGTCAAACATGATCTTCTTCTGCTTTTTCAGATTTATTTACATGCAAAGCAATGTGTAAAGTCAGTAGTTCATTTAACTCTGAATACCGAGGTACTGTTATTTGTACCGTGGTACATATTGGCACTGCTCTGTATTGAAATATAAAGTCAAACCTGTGCTAACAACCACCTCCGAATAAAGGTCACACTGTGAGTAAAGACCAGTATTTCAGAAACCCTTATTGATTAAAACAGTTTGACCTCAGAGTAAAGGTTACCTGTCTACAAAGGTCACATTTTGACTCTTCAAAAGATGACCTTTGTTCACAAGTTTGACTGTATCGGTATATTATTGCAACACAATAATTCTTACATTATGCCAGTTTGAAGAGCATTTTACCTGTAAAACTATTATTCCTTTATTAGTCTCTGATTTATCACCCTGAAGCACCCCTGGACATTCACCTTTGGAATTTTCTGACTTGAAGGAAACTGTGACTGCTGCAGACATTTTCTGAAAAGAATAAGTAACAGTTTTATTACAAAATACAGAAAAGCTTTTTTAAAGTTTCCCGCTCTCAGATTTTGGTGAAAAAAATCAAGGTTCTTCAAACTTTCTGAAATTAATCTTGTCCCAGTACAAATTCCTGTAAAGTATTTCTGAATTTTTGAAATTATTCACTCACATGACTGTTAAATTATTAAGCATTACAAACCCTTTTGAAATAGTAATATGTAAACATATTGCATAGTGGTGCAATTAAACCAAACTTGCTAACATTTTCAACAGATTTACTCAAATGAATATGTAGATTTTTACTTCTGTTGTTGATTCTATAGCCAATTAGTTTTACATTTTATATCTTACTTTGAATCATTTTGGAGAAATTGAATTTTTGTCAAAGGAAGCTTTAAGGCTGTAATTTGCTGCACACATTTAGAACTTGGATGATTCTTCAAATTTCTTATACACTAACAGAATCTCTAAGTTATTATAATTTTGGGGGGGACAAGTCAAATAGAAAAGAATAAAAGGACTTCAAGGTCAGGTGAGCTTTGAACTTAATTTCAATACATACCAATTTGATGGGGTGCCACATGGTGACTATTTCAACCAAACAAGGTCAAAAGGGCGTGGCCTATTACTGAATAAGATAAATTTACCTGAACTTACACGAATCTGGCTCAAGACAGTTTGTGTAAATGTGTTTGAAGATCTTAATCTTGAGAAACCTTGATTTGCTGACCTTACACAAACAATAATCATCTGCAAACAAGAGACAAACATAGTCTTTATTAACAATTAAAGGGGAACTTTCTAAACTAGCATATCAAAGGGGCACTCGAGAGACACTCAAAATCCTCTTGGTCGAAATCTATATTGAATGAAAAACTTGTACTAAATGTTTTATTTGTCACTAGTTTTACTTAACAGTAACTATAGCGAATGATTGAAAAATAACAAAAGTACTGAAATAACAATGTAAAATCCATTGATGGGATGATATGACTATTATGTCATTTTTGGAACAAGGGGATGCTTTTCCATATGTAACAATGTGTAAAATCCATTGAGGGGATTATGACTACTATGCCATTTTTGGACCGAGAGTATTTCGACCAAGGGATTTTGAAGTACACTCAGGGCACTCTACTCTCTTCATCTAGCAGATTAAAGGGGCACTCCCTACATCTAGCAATTTAAACAGAAACTCCCTCCATCTAGATTATATTCTCCAAAACATAAACAATGTATTTAATATTGGATTATATTCTGATACACTCACTGCTCATTCAGTGAAATTCATCTTAACATATCAAAAAGTATAATGAGCGTACTGAATGCCTGAAATCATATGATAACTTCATTAAAACAAGAGCTGTCAGTAGGACAGCGCGCTCGACTTTTTTAGTGCTTGCCAATAAAACAAAACTTTGACAGTTAAGGGCACACAAGACTTTAACTACTTTAACTAAGAATTTCTAAGTACAAATCAAGAAACATTTTCACAGAGTTATCTTCTCTTGCTTACAGGTAGGTCTCATGATGGTTCATAAGTACTCCAACTTTCAAAGTAATATCTCAAATGGTTAAGTCAACAAGTGGACAAGAATGAAAATTTTAACCGAGTTTCTAAGTCAAAAAGGGCCATAATTCATATAAAATCCTTGACAGAATTACCTTCTCCTGCCCTTGTCTTGAGATCATGATGGTAAACAAGTATTCCAACTTTCAAAGTAATATCTCGAACAGTTTAGTCAAAAAGTGGACTGGTACGAAAAACTTAACCAAGATTCTAAGTCGATAAAGGGCCTTAATTTTTAAAACAAATCCCTGACAGAGTTACCTTCTCTTGCCTACAGATGGGGGTAATGATGTAAACAAGCATTCAAAGTTTCAAAGCAATATCTCAAAGGGTTAAGGCAATAAGTGGATTTTACCCATATTCAATGTATTTTCTAAGTAAAAAAGGGGCATAATTCTGTCAAAAATCTTGACAGAGTTATGTACTCTTGTCTGTTGATGAAGGTCATTATGGTAAACAAGTATGGTTAGTTTCAAAGCAATACCTCCAATGGTTTTGAAATAAAGTGAGGTGGTACGAAAAACTTAACCAAGCTCAATACACTTTCTAAGTCAAAAAAGGGCCATAATTCTGTCAAAAATCTTGACAGAGTTATGTACTCTTGTCTGTAGATGGAGGTTATGATGGTGAACAAATATGGTTAGTTTCAAAGCCATACCTGTAATACTTTTGAAATAAAGTGGGGTGGTACGAAAAACTTAACCAAGGTGTGACGCCAACCCGGACGCCGACGCAGACGCCGACGCCGGGGCGAGTAGGATAGCTCCCCTTTTCATAGAAAAGTCGAGCTAATGATATCATGTGTGCTATGCTTTCCAGTGACGTTTGTTTTCTTTTCATTTTTTTTCTTTTTTTTTTTTTATTTTACTTTCTAGTGACATTTGCGCATTTTCAAACACTTTACATAGAGGATAATTGTTGGTTTCGGTGAAATATCACGTTATAATTTCACCGAGTGGGCACCAAGTGATAGTTTCACAAGTGGCGCACCTACTTTTGGTGTTTACAAGTGAAATAATCTTGATATGACAATTAAAATGTTTTGTATCATGGCTACTGCATATTTGTAAAGGAAAACACTGTACTGTATTTGTGATAATTTGCATTGTGTATGGGGGCGGAGCTTAGACCGTGCTCTATCTACAATAGAGCACATGATCTATCTGCAATAGAGAACACTTTTCAGATTTTTTTTTCAAAAACAAAAACAAGCAACAATTATTGCCAAAGAAGAAAGATGTAGCTTAAACTTAAATGTTTAAGAGGAATGGAAGGGTGGACATACATATACACGAACTCGAAACACGAGTCTCCTGAGCAGTTTATATCATGCAGTTTTCATTTGTGAAAGCATGATGTCGTCGGCATCTAAAGGAACTTGTGAAAGAATGATATCGTCTAATTCTTCTAATTGACTGAATTCAAGTTCATTAGCCATCTGTAACAAAACATTATCCTGCAATTCTAAAATATCCATAATGCAGTGTTCATCTATCCTTCTTAGCGTTCTTAAGGGAACTGACAAAGATCAGAGTGACCAAACAATATTAACGTGAACCCACCCACTTTGTTACGTCACACGATGTTTGGGGCCTGTGTCAAAATGTACATGATGGTGTACGTGCCATTATCAACGTGCCATAATACAAATCAGATAGAGTGACTGTTTGCTCAAATAATTACGTCATTTCTCGGGGGCTACGCCCCTCGAAATAACATAATTATTCTCGCAAACAGTACTCTATCTAATACAAAAATCACGGGAAGCATCACCAGAAAGCATCACAAACATGACGTCATTTTAACGTTGTCATCGTCATATGGTTTCCGGCGTTTCTTACGCTCAGTATACATTTTGACTTTAATCTTGGCAACAGATATTGATAAGTTTTTTAAACGATCAAGTTTGTTTTTTCATGAGATGAGAAAAAACTATTCATTCAATAATTTTTAATTTATTTGTAGGGATTTAAGTGTCTTTGTCCGGTCATGCCGGGCCGCTGCGCCGGTGGATGAAACGTACCGGCCCACATCGAATTTTCAAAGCGAATGTCTTCTAAAATCGGAAATGTCATACGAAGTCATTGAAACTGCAACTTCTAAAATATTCTTCCTTTCCCTTTACATATATTGAATACAGGCGTTCCTATTTAGTAAGCAATAAGCGAATCAAATAAATAATCAGTAACACGATACCTGGCTGAAAATTGGCGTATGCCACTAAAACCCTTCACTTCCGTTTCAAGCCGTAACAAAGAAAGAAACAAATTATATAGTATCATATGTACTCTTAAACTTAGCTAATGTTTACAGACGTTTTCGTTAGTTTACGCAATAACTACATTGAGTTACTAAAATACGAACCGTTAGAATGTAATGAACCGATGTTGTAGTAATTGGTAAGGTTTCTGTCTTGCATTCTTGACACCGTAAGTTCGAATTCGGGGATGGAATATTTGTAATAATATTTGTAATAATATTTTTAACGTTATGACACCTGTTGTAATTTTTTTTGTTATTCATAGCATTATAACACTTTGTAAACTTTCTTGTATTTTTAATATACATTTTTCGCTTCCCTTCATTACAATACGTCTAGATATGTACAAAGAGTTTAGTTAACAATTATTTAAAGTGTTAATCCACTCGAACTCGCTCGCTGTACCCGTGGTGCTGCCTATACATTTCCATTTTTACTCGGCAATTGGGTATGCATATATTTATATTACCCGAGCCGTATAATAGTATGATAGAACATGGCAGACATATGGTCTGGTCTGGTCAGGCTTTTATAAATATTTATCACCAACCCACTACGGGGTTCTGTTGTCCTGTCTAGCTGGGTAGGGTGGTGCATGTTGAAATAGCTACGTCCTTTGAAACTGACTCTTTCATTTACAGTTTAAGACGGTGTATTGCGATTACGGGTCCAATTCGCTAGCATCCTTCTGACAGTGGTACTAACATTATAGGTGATGTCAATACATTAAGAGTGCTCTGCAAAGTTAAATAATACCTTGAAATAGGATGGGTGACCCTACTGACTTTTTGGTAAAGACGACGACCCCAAATGTAAACAAATCGTCTCGATTCAGATAAGTATTTTGATGATAACTTAATATGGGAGAATGTTTTTTTTTCAGCATAAACCCCGCGATGAAGAGTGCTTTACTCGCTTATATATAGTACTGTCAATAAAAGTTGTTTTTCTGCAGTCCCTGACCAACTGAATTCTCGAATGGTGAAAATATCGGTTAAGTACACGGGTCATGACAAAACTATTTCTTAAGAAAGTTGTCGTCAAAAAACCTACTCGAATCGAGACGATTTGTTCTTATTTTGGGTCGTTGTCTTTATTGCGGGCCGCTATATTTAATACGTGGTGAGTAAAAGATGCATGGAGACTTAAACACTAGATCGAATATATGCGTCTCTCTTCGTTGAAAAATTGAGGTAATTCTGAGATGAAAACTGTGGACACAGTCATTTTTTTTGGAAAAGCAAGAGTTGTCGTTCGTTTCATAGAGGGCGCAATATACGCCAATAAAAATAGAGAAAAGCGCTTTTCACGTTCCAGGCGCAATCTACGCTGAGAAAAATGGAAATATGATTGCTTTTTCCACTTATACAGCCTTTGACATTATGGAAACGAAGTGCAGTCGACTGAATATTCTTCGATTGCTTTTTTAAATATATACAAGTCAAATGTTTGAACGCCGCCAAATGGAGTGGGGGTTGCGATAATTAATAATGTTGGATTTAATCTGGAGCAATAATATGATAGTATATATTCGTCCCAGATTTAATGTATGGTGATTAACCAAACCTAATCTTTTTGCACTCTAATTTTGTATAAGGCTGACCATTTGTTAATGTTTAATGCTAAAAAAGATGATTCTACGTCAAGTCTATAGGCATTGTTTCCTCTGTATGGAAATTGGCTGCTGTCACATTATTGAATTACAAATCATTGAAATAATAATTTTTTTTTTATTTTCCTAAGTCTAGAATTCTAACATATAAATTTGCTTCAATTTATATTATTCTTGTACGAAAGAAAAACTATTTCCAAGATATAAATTAATTTGTTCCCCACTATATAAAATAAATAAAGTTAATTCCACTCCGGCGAGGTTTCGATCTCTGATCTCCCGCGTGCCAAGCGGGGATACATTGCACTGCGCTACCGAGGCATCGAGTTTCATAGCGTATAACTTCGTTATTCACCAATACAGACGTTTGTTTCGGAATGGCGGTACAACTTTATGTAAACAAACGAATTTAACTTCCCATACACTTTAAATAAGAAGTGGACACATCATAAACTTGGTAGTTTCGTAAAGTATATTCAAATATCTGTTAGAAAAAAATTTCAAAGTCGGTTTAAAAGACTATCTTCAGCCGCTACCCGTCGGCAGAATCTCAGTCGTTCGTAGTCATTCGTTTAAAATCGGCTATTTCCGTAAAATTTAGACTCGGCTATTTCCGTAAAATTTAGACTGGTTCGCGATCTGAAATCAAAAGACCGCTTGTTACAAAGACACACTGTGAAATCATTCTACAGTCTAAAAGTAGTTACGTCACCCCATGGAAATTTTACTTACTGCATTCCAATATACGCACCGCCTCCTGGCGGCGCGTAAAGATATTATCTTAGCTCATTTTTTCCCTTGTATTAATAACTCGTCATTGTGGAGACGACAGTTTACATACTTTTGTGTAAGGGTATTTTTACGAATCCACGAGTTCGAATCCCACCGACACCCATTTTTTTATACTTTTTTTCTGCTGTTTTTATCATTACTTTTAGCCTTTAAACCATTTAAGAATAATGTACGGTAACTAATCATAAAAATCTTCATTCATGTCGTCAGGGTCCGTATATTACGGACCCTGATGTCGTTAATACGGAAAATGGTAATGAAAAATTGAGACGTACCAGGAACGGTACATAGGGCATTCTTTGACATGCTGTATAAATATTATTTGATAATAGTAAATTTTCGATACTTGAGGTCAGTTAGTAGATGTGATGTCGTGTCAATTTGTTTGTTCAACCAGAATTGGCTTCCTCGAGTTCTTTTGGGGTCATGCCTCAACATCAACCATCACTACCAATTTCCAAAATATTTACATGACATTATTGTTTGTTGGCCCGTTGTATCACAGTTTTTCTTGTCAAAATTTGAAGTCACGTGGGCCATCCACCCTACGAAAGCGAAGTTGTGATTGGTTTGAGCGGAAGATGAGGGTCATTCACGTTCATGACAGATCTAACTGACTCTTGCATGAGTGTAACAAGGTCACCAATCAAAACACTTCTTACAGAACGAAGCGGCTAGCAGCTAAATTATATTTGCCTTTTCATAAACGAAAGTAGGTTTTCCCGTTTTCCAAGATCTTTGTAATTTTTCAGAAGTTTCCGAGAGAGAGGCTGTAAATAGGTTGTACATAAATAAGCATGCCTTTTTTAATTATGATTGAAGAACTTTACTTCCAATACTGTGCAAAATATATGTCTGACTGTTTACAACATTCAATAAAGCACAAGTAGGACAAAAAGACCACCCAGGTCAATACACAAACATTCACTCGTTTTTCTGCAGCAGACTTTCAAACAGGGAAATACTACACGACTATTGTAAAGTTTAAGAAGCCAGTTTCAAACTGTATTTCCCTGTTATAATTACAGATTTAAAGGAAAATTCGTTTTTATGTTAGTAATGGACCTTTAAAGCTGCTCGCTCTCAGATTTTGGTATAAAAATAAAGTTCTTCAAAATGTATGAAAATAACGTACTTTAGAACATAATTATAGTCATATAAAAAGGTTCCAGTATAAATTCCTGTCACGTATATTGTAGATTTAAAATAATACGGTACCAAATAATAAAGCGTTGTAAACGCTTTTGAAAATCCAATTTAACATATAGTGTAGCAGTACCGTAAAACCAGCATTTTAAATCGATTTTTTCAAATTCCTACCTAGATTTTTACTTTTATTGTTGATTCTAGCCTTTAGTTTTATATTAACGTTTTAGTATGTCATTTTTGAAAAAAATATCTTTTTTAACGACAACCGAGAGCGAGTAGCTTTAACCATAACCATGTTTTACCCTTCCACAAATTTCCACCCGTTTGATTGGTCAATGATCCATAAATGATAATTCATATTAACGGGCAAGCCAGCAATTGTACTTGGCATAACGCCGTCATTGTACCTCACGCTAAACGTGTTCGCTTTAAGTATGTCAATGTATTTGTACGTGCTGATTTGTGACGTCACGAAGTGACATTGGGGTATCATAAGGGTATTTGACGTCTTCTTGCGTTTAGCCATTAAATGAATACAAAATGAACCAAAATCTTCAAAATTTAAGAAAGGGAAGGGTAATAAAATTGTTATTGATTTTCGACGTGGTATATGGGGATATATTACCCGCCTCGATATAAAATTACCCTCGCCTGACGGCTCGGGTAATACAAGTCTAGACGGATAATATATCCCCATATACCACATCAAATAACAAATAACACTTTTAAATTTTGCCTGTGCATAATTGTGATTAACATTGTGTCTCGGATCCAACTTTAGGACATAATACAACCCATTGTGTGTCGCCACAAAATACTCAACATAGTACGTAGAGACATTTTCATACAGTTTGCACAATTGGAAATACAAAATAAATATATGTATGCTGAATTGGGATCATATGTGTGTGTGGAAAATATATGTCAGAAATGCAAAGACAAAAAAGCAAACCCTCTATAAATCTGAAAGAAATTTTATTCGTTTCAGTTTTCTTCAACACGCGAGGACAATAATACATGTACACTACTTTGATCAATTAAATCTCAAATGTTAATATTGATTTAGGTCCAGTGTTGAACAAGCACAGATCAGTCCTATCTTCAATCTCTTAAGACTTCAAGTTTCGGAATGTCTCCAGATCCTACGCATAACACAGTTACATTGTCGGGAAGCTTGCCTCGGTTGCAATTCCACACTGGTTTTCCTTATTCCTCGACATCATGATGTATCCTTCTTGTCCCCAGCTTCTTCCCCAGCTAAAACAACAAATTTAACACGTGACTGATATTGAAGACGTTACTGTAAATCACTTCGAATTCGCGAGACAAAAAATTCGAGATCATTGATCTCCGGGTCAATTCACGAGACCATGAATTCGCGAAAAAGCGATTCCGTATATTTCCGGATATCGTTCATTTCCGGAGAATTTGAAATAAGCGAAATTTTGAATTCCCAAACTAGCGTTTTCGCGAAAAAAAGCACGCGAAAATAAAGTTCTTGCCAATCTTTAATGATTTACAATACGTATTTTTTCTAGATACACAAGTTAAATGAACGACTGTTCTCGACACTGTCATCGATCTAAATTATAATAATATTTTATTGTTATCTAGCATTTAGTTTTTGTAGTGTATACAAATTAATAGTGCAAATATATATATTTTTTTTAATTTACAAGTATAATACGATTTCAACCCGTTAGCTATGACCTATTCTAAAATGTATAAATATAAACATGTACGCAATGCGAAAAATCTAACTTATTTTCATAGTTTTGAAGAATTTACTTTTCTTTACAAAAATAATCAAACTGTTTGATGAAGATGCAAGATAACAAACTAAACAAGCGTGTCAGGATAACTAAGTTTCCTAGTTTACTCTAATGTGTTTAAACAATAAAAAGATAGAAATTTTATATGTAATGTGTAAACTATGTCTGTATTCTGATAAACCTGTAAATTGGATAATTTTCGTGTTGTGAACATTTCGCGATATGTGAGCAGACATACTTATTCACGAATTTCAAATTCGCGAAAGGAGAAATCTCTAATAGTAAATCTATTTGAAATTAATCTTTCGCGAGATTTTTAAATTATCGAAGTGGAAAATTCGCGAAAATAAGAAATAAATCATCGCGAATAATACCAAATTTACAGTATTGTGTCGTATATGGTACCTGTTCTTTACAAGCCAGTAATCTTTCCCCCTTTCACTTCCATAGCCAACAGTCAGTACACCATGGTCTAGTCTCTTTGTGGAACATCTCCTCTCACTGTACACACCGTCCCTGAAATGTTACACAATCTTAGCTTTGATAACACTTGATAAGGCCAAACATATACATGTATATACATGTTTGTGTATTTCCGGTCTCCCGAGCAACCTTATCTTTTAATGCCGACCTCAAACTGTCAATTTTTAAGTATTTTCGAGTAAAAAAAGAAATTAGATAAATTTACAAAAAAACCTGCCGACCGACCTTAACTTTTTTGGCAAGAATACCCAAACACTTTTTTTGCTTAAAAAGCCTGAACACGTTTAATACTGCTTCTAACATCCAAACAAATCAAATCCTTGCAAATGTCTAATTTTATATTCCAGAACAAGACATTTCGAAAAGAAAATGTAAAGCTTTATGTGACATATGGTACCAGGCTACATTGTAGTTGTAACGCTACGGCTTCCAACTAGAGAATTTAAATATATACCATCAAGGATTCCCCCATTAAAACAACAAGTGATGTTACCCACAATAAACCCCTTTTCAGATGGACACATAGAAAAGACCAACCGAACATTTCGCCAAAAGTTATACATGGTCACTGTGTTTCTAAAAGCGGCGTTCTGTAACGAACTGTACTTTTGTCACATTATTTACCTGTAGAGCTGGAAGGAAGAATGGCTAGCATCAATAGCAACTGAAATTGGACCAACTGTGGCAACAGCAGCTTGCAGATTGGCTTCCGATCCAGCTTTGATATCCATACAACTTGTCTCTGTTGCTCCTATATCTTCCTTCTTAAATTCACATGGTCCATCCTAACAAATAAAATCAGGGGTATACTTCTACCTCCTACTGGCACTTTTTACACAGTCACATGGGTTGTCCTTTCCTATACATGTACGCTCATCTCTATTTTGTACTCAACAGTTCATGTGAATCCCAGGTTCGATGTTTGTAGTTTTAGTGCGTATTATTAACGTGACATATACACGATTCTTTTGCTTATGGTGTATAACTGCATCTCAGATATTCGTAGATTTCAGAGCAAATTTTGTCATTGGGAATATTTTCCTAAATATTTAGTTGTTTGATTTTGCCTGTTTCGTTCAAAATTTTAATTATAATGTAAATTTGTTTTCAATCTTATTGTCATAATTTAAAAATAACATTCAGCCTCCAGTCAATGTCGCTATGTTATCCGTGAAAGAAATAACATTTACATTGATTTGGATATAAATATCATCGCCAAAATCATGTTATTGAGGCAGAAAACAACTCTTTTTGTGTACAACTTACATTTAGACAGAATTTGCAGTAGTTTTATCCTATATTTGGCATACCAACTTTACATCTTTGGCAAACAGGAGGGTGGTTTCTCCTACTAAAAATCTCTTTTCAGACATTAAATTTCACAGCATTATGGGAGTAATGCAGTGGTCGGTCATAGACGCCAATACATGGTAAAATACTAGATCTTCAGAAAATTCAGAAAGAACCCTCTCCCCAAATACAGCTTACCTTTGCCTTGTACGGGTAGGACTGTTCCGTGTCAATTCCCATATTTTTTATGACGTATGCGAAAGCTTGATCCATAATTCCACCATTGCAGCCGTGGTTTCCTAGAAAGACATGAAACTTGCAGTAATTATCTATTTTCTTGTATGCCCTAAATTAAAAGAACACATCGCTCCTGTTAAAATAGATTATAGTAAAATCTACATATAACGACTCCGGATATAGCGAACAATCCGGATATAAGAAACAAATTTTCTCTGCTCAACTTTTTTTCTTTCCCTAATTTATATAAAGATAAATATGGATATTACAAACTTCGGATATAAGGAACAAATTTAAATAGTCCCAAGGAGTTGTTTTTATAAACGGAGTTTACTATAGGCCCTATCTTTGCTAATGCTTATACACATTTTGATATATATAAATAAGATAGTAACATTATTCGATTAAATCCGGAGCATAAGTATTAACATATATTTTTCCTAGTTAAAACTTAATCTATAGCAGGGACAAACACCCGAATGTTTATAACAATCAACTCATTACTTTGATTCCTGCGTTTTAAAAAATATGCTGTTGTCACGGTTACGGACTTTATTTTAAATAGGGGAGAAGTGTCCAGCCTGACCCGTGACCCTTGGCTTACAGGGCGAACGCGCTACTGACTGATACTGTCTGATTGGTGTTATTCACTCTCAGTACAAGCTGTAGCCATATTACAGAGCAAAAGCCCCAGCCGCCTACACATCTACTCCCCTATTTATAAATTAAACTATAAGTCCGTAACCTTGATATTTTCATTTGATAGATATTGATAGCTCTGCAAATACCGGCCAATGTCGTTAAAGTAGCTGAATGCTAGGTTACCTTCTGGTTTAGAGCAGTCCATGAGATTTTTCTCAGAGAGGGACACGAGTTTTTTGGTTTTCTTGAAGTTTTGTCCCTCGAGGGATCCAGTGGCAGAAAATGACCAGCAGGAGCCGCATTTTCCCTAGAAATATCAAAAATACAGAAAAGGTTTTCATTTCTGTGATTATTTTTCTTTCCGCGTCTATCGACATGGTTCATATATAGAGAAAAGATATTCTTTCCTGTGATTAATTTCTATCAACTTCTATCTGCATGGTTCATAAATACAGAAATGGTATTCATTTCTGTGATTATTTTTCTTTCCGCTTCTATCGGCATGGTTCATATATAGAGACAAGGTATTCATTTCTGCGCTTATTTTTCTTGCCGCATTTATATGCATGGTTTATATATAGAGAAAAAGTATTCATTTCTGCGACTATTTTTCTTTCCGCATTTATATGCATGGTTTATATATAGAGAAAAGGTATTCATTTCTGTCATTATCTTTCTTTTCGCTTTTATTGGCATGGTTCCTATAAAATGCCAGTAGAATAAAATACTACAGTAAACTCCGTGTATAAGGAGTTCGTTATAAACGAAGCCTTAACTGTAGAACGATAAGCTAAAACTAAATGTACACATTTAGGCAAAAATATCTGGTTGTTAAAGAAAGGAGGTCTCAAAAACATGACAGTTGTGGCAAGGATCAAAGGATTTTATTGAACACTTAAATTAGTAATAAATTAAGTACGAAACAAAAACATTCCTCATAAACAATTATTTCAGTGTTTAAGTACACCTAATTTAAGTGTATACTTTACAAATGTTGATACTCTAGTTTTAGGCTGTGACTTGGTAATAATATCGCTAACTTGTGTTAAGTTGCAAGCTTAATACATTGTTTTGATATATATATGGTAACATTACTATAACAGTGTATCACCTGATTTTTAACTGGCGTTACATAGCCGTCTTTTCTCCAGTCCACAGATTCTGGTAGGCCATTAAGGTCAACGTTCATTGGCGGGTTGTATTGACTGCATCTACTTCTACTGGTGTTGTATCTGAACCCGTTCATAACAGCCACAAATTCCTCATTTGTCTGAAAATGAATAACACAACTTTTTTTTTAAATTGAACGAAAATGAGAAAATCCATTTCTGTATTTGCAACAGCGGGTAACAAGTATTCATGGCTAATAATACGCGCATTCGTTAATATTTGCAGTACAGTAAACTCCGTATATAACGACTCCGGATATAGCGAATATCCGGATATAAGGAAAACATATTCTCGGCCCGATATTTGTTTTCATTTATTTAATATGAACATATTATGCGGATATAACAAACTCCGGGTATAAGGAACATATTTAAATGGTCCCGAGGAGTTCGTTATAAACGGAGTTTACTGTAAAAGCATTTTTACACAATCGACGAATATATTGTTATCAATAACTACTGTAAACTGATTAATTTTCGCGCGACGAAAATTTCGCGCTTTGTTCGCCAAATTTTCGTCACGCGAAATGAGAAATCTCTTATAGTTAATGTATGTGACGCGATTTTTAATTAGCGCAAAGTGCACACATCGCGAAAATAGATCAACTTAAATCATCGCGGATATAGCCCAACTTACAGTAAATCTACATTGTTTCACCTTGCATATCATTTGATATTAGATCTATAGACCCGAGATTAGACTGATTTATCAACAAACCATTTCTAACCTGATGTAACAAGAATGAATTAAACGTCAAATTGAAACAGTATTTAAAAAAAAGTTCTGCACGTCGAGTGTCTATAGACTACAGCAATAGCCAAAAGAACATGGCTGTGTATATAAACTGTTTAAAGGTATGAAGGTATGAAGGTTTTTCTTGTTATCACTATAAATATAACAGTTATTACCATGTCCCCATATTCGTTCATTCCCAGGGTGTATGTATGGAGTCCACGGTCTGCCTCAAGGTTGTGCTTTTGAATATATTTGATGTTACTCTCCCAGATCTGTCTCCTAGAACCGAGAAAAGATGGCTAGAATCTAGATAAGAAGAACATTTTCTATCTACGTGTAACATTTAAAAGGACTATCCCTACATCTAGCAGATTATTTCCCCGGTAAAAAAAAAGACTCTCGCCAACAACGTAATCAGATCTGAAACATTACGCAGTCTAAAATTAATATAATAAAAGCAAATTTAGGGGGAAAAATACCAATTTCTACATAAAAATTCTTTGAATTTGCACTAAATTCAAAAGCGTTTGCACTGCTATATGCCATTCTGTGGTGCTTATTCTCATGTTACAGCTTTATTTCTATACTGTTGATCGGGGTCACAGCTAATACAAATTTATCGAGAGGATATTAAAGCTGCTCGCTCACCGATTTTGGTGAAAAAACAAGGTTCTTCGTACGTTCTGAAATTAACGTATTTAAAGCCCAGTAAAGTATTTCCGTATTTTTGAAATTGTACGCTATCAAATTATAATTATAAGGCGTTACAAACGCTTCTGAAATTCCAATTTAAACATATAGCATAGTCGTGGTGTTTAACCAAGCTAACTAATGTTTTCAACAGATTTTCTCAAACTCGCTGTGAGGATTTTCACTTGTGTTGTTGATTCGAGCATTTACTTCTACATTATTATGTTTTAATACATCATTTTTGAGAAGAAAAAAATACAATTTTTTTCACCATGCAGAAAGTTAGAGCGAGCAGCTTTAAAACGTTTTAGAAGAAACTAAATATTTTTTAGCAAAATCGGTGAGCGAGCAATTTTAACAAGCAAATTTTAAAATAACTTGTTTGGAATGTGATTTAATGTCCGCTGTCGCCTATACTGTTTTTTTTAAACTTAGGTTCAAGGGTAGCCTTTATCTAAGACAAAGTAAGACACAAGGAACGATCTGTGTCACACGGTAAATAAAGATGATAACAATCAGGAAAATAAGTGAGTATATCCGCATGTATCCGGACGTGAAACCAAACACTCACCTCTTAAGGAAGTTAATTTTTTATTTTCACTGATTAATAAATGATATCATTTTTCAGGGCATCTCGACTGGTTGTGACTCATATTTTGAAAAAAGTCGGAGTTTGTTTTTGTACGGAAGACCGCTGGGGACATCTAAACGTCATGTGATGATTTTAACTTTTTGATCTCACCATGTCAGCTGCATGAACAGTTTAAAAATTAAATGAAGTTGAAATCGTATTTAGCAGAAATGTTGAATTCGTGGATGTGAAATTGTAAATTTGCGAAATGATCATGTAAAATTTTAAATCTTACATTCATTAAGTTAAATTGTTCGAGTTGAAATCTTGAAATAGAAATCGCAGTTCCGTGAAGTTCATTAAATCACGAGGTGTTAATGTCCCCGCCGGTTTTCCATGCTATATAGATGAAACGAAACATCACGTAGCGTTGAACATATCAAATGAACAGGGAAGGTATCGCTTTCATCATGAGATTTGAAAGTTCTGAGTGTTCCAAATTATAACCTTTTATTCTATGTTTCTCAGTGATTATATTTCTATTAACTCACTGCCCACGCAGTGAAAATTATCAAAATCTGTTATCCGGATTAACGTCAAAAAGTATACCGAGCGTACTGAATGCCGGGAACTATATGACGATGTGGTATTCCGCGATTTTCGACATTTTATTGAAATAAGCTCACCAAAAGTAGAGTTTGCGACATAAAATGAACAGAAAAATTGTTGGTATCGGTGTCATATCAAGATAATTTCACTCGTGAACACCAAAAGTAGTTATTTTCACTCGTGTCTGCGCCACCAGTAAAATTATCACTTTTGGTGCTCACTCGGTGAAATAATAATGTGATCTGAGACCGATACCAACAATTATCCTCTACATACACAGCCGCTTCGTAAGGTATTCGATAAAATGATAAAAATGTTTTAATTTTCATCTTCGATCTAAAATTCTATCAGACTGTACATATGTTTCTTGCATATCGGATCGGCATTTCCGGTGATTTTGCGCATGCCGGAAAAACCGGTCTGGCACCCCTCCTATGACTCTCGTTAATTACTTATGACGTAACGTTATACACGTTAACATTGTGACGTCAATTTCCCAAACACAACGTCGGAAAATCGTTTGTTTTTCATGATAATTCATCATTTTGATAAGTTTGCACTTAGAAATCTACTTTAAAGTGCAGGACGGTATGCAAAAAAAGACAACGCAGGGTGCGGATTAACTACTTCTTAGTGCGTAGAAAATAGCTATTGTTTTGAATCCAACAGTTCTGTCAAATTCTAAACTGACGTTATCTTTAAGAGCTGTAAATTCATTCACCGATACACCTTCAAGTTTTACTGTTTCAACTGTTTAATAGAAAGCAACATTAATCAAAGATTTGGGATGTGATACTTAAGGTCTTTTGGTGCAAATTTATTTATAAATTCCGTGGACAATCCCGTTTGAATTTGAAGTAATTAATTTACCTGAGTGTCTCTACATTGGAGCCATACACTTTGCTGAAGATTGTCTTGTAGGCTTTCCATTCGCCGTCAAGCATAGCATCGAACGCGAACGATGTTGCCAGAAGGCATCCGAGAAGCACAGCGCGGAGCATCTGAAACGTAGAATACTATTCATATGTACAAGTTTGTTATCACTAAATGCATTTATCAATTTATTTTGCAAGTAAATTTAAAGTTATCAGCTATTTACTAAAATATTTACATATTTGACACGATCTATAAATTGAGCAGTCAAAATATACATTTTATATGAACAAGTCTTGTGTGTATCTAAATTTGTTCACATTTTGTCAAAGATTAAATGCACACAGTAATTTCTGTTCCTTTTTTTAAAAAAATAGTTCACTTACTTTTATTGTTTGTTCTTGGAAACAAATCGAACAAAACGAAATTACATTTCTCAACTTATGTAAGAACTTTGTTTCTTTTTCGGAGATAAGCGAAACTGAGACATGCAGACGAAATGTTAACTCATTTCAGCATCTACATTTATTACGGTTTACACGTATTTTATCTCCGAAGACATCTTATTAAAACGCTATGCTCTATGTATTTAAATTTCAGTCAAATCTATCTATTAAATAAGACCGAAAATAGTTTTACCTTTTTTGTTGTCCTTTCAGCTACAGACCAAAGTGAACTAGTGCGCGAGAAGAGGAAAATATGTAGTATATCTAAAGTCGTCCTTTTCCCAATAAAGGAAGTCCACGTGATAGCAATGTGTCTTACAAGGTCACGTGATAGCATTACAAGGTCACGTGATAGGCCTAGTCATTTAAGACGTAATAACTTAAACTTAAGGTGTTTATGTAATTATCGCATACCATTTACATCGTATTGTCTCTAACATACCCCACTATACAGTTAAAGGTGCATACCCTATAACTAGCAAAATACTTTCTCAAAATATTACAAATAGGGTAAATGCATGTAAAATAATGAATAAATTCATTTTGCTAGAAGAACAATAAAGAAGCAAAGACCCGAAAGAAATTAGCAATAGTTAGGAAAGAAATCATGGTCAAATAGGAAGAGAAAACGAGACCATACTGATAAACGTATACTATGCCTTGTGCATGGTCAGGCCCCGTCTCGTCTAGCTTTATTGTTTTTTGGAGTTACCGCCCTTGTTCTAGTTTGAATATTGTTTGCATTCAAGAACAAAGGGAAATAATCGTTGTTATGTTCAGTCAAAGCTGCTGTCACTTCATAGTGACAGCCCTTGTTCAGCCATCGCTAAACAAAGGACAACCCCTTTAGGGCTGACAATTTGCCCTCTTCCATAACACGGTACCCCCCAAGGTTTTATCCGTTTTTTGCTGGCAAAATATCTACAGGTAATCAGTCACTGTAACAGTTTTGATTTGCTAAACAATCCATTGCATGTCAACGTGCACAGCTGGTTCACAAATAGATAATGTTTTGTCAACAAATAGTCGTATACAAAGTAGGTGTTTATTCGAAGATAAAAATTCCCTTTAGTTTACACATTTTACTTCCTTGTGAATATGAAAATAAATAAATGCATGCTATTTTGTCGTTCACTAGTACAAAGGTTTCCTTAATTTTCTTCCGTGTCGTTTGATGGACGTATTGTAAAGACTCATAAGCACACGGCATCAAATTGAAAGTAGAATTACTTTTAACTTTTGTATAAATTTTAGTGATAGATTTATTGCATGGAATAATAGATGCTTTCTAGCAGAGCTTTTTCGCGAAGAAACGCTATGTATAGAAAAAACCCGCCTCCGTTATTGAGCGCCAACTGTAACCTCTCATAGGTCGAGGACCATGGCTTCGATCCCTTCTACCCACCATGACCCTTTATGTGAGAAACTTGGGAGTTTCTTGCGATGGATAGGAGTCTAGTACCGTTCTTCCACGATTGTGAGGTTATCTGTCAGCCTGTTATAATGACTGAAAATACGGACGGAACAGGTGTTAAAACTCCAACAAACAGTGTACAGTAAACTCCGGATATAACGACTCCGGATATAGCGAAATTCCGGATATAAGGAACAATTTTATTCTGCCCGAGATTTTTTCTTTATTTTATATAAAAATGATATATGGATATAATAAACTCCGGATATAAGGAACAAATTTAAATGGTCCCAAGGCGTTCGTTATATACGGAGTTTTACTGTATACAAAAAGTGTATCTGTCATTATTGCTTTAAAGATTATATAGCACAGTTTTATCGTCATTCTATATGAAAATCCAGCATTCTATACAAGCAAATTGAAAGTGATCAGTGGTTTTTAACATAACGGACTTGCAGGACTCGTATACTATGATTAATGTTGATTCAAACATACAGTCACCTACACCAGCGAAACTAAGAAAAGGAATTCGATAAACGCGGTGAACAAATAACATGAGCATGATTACAAATCATAATATCATTTTATTTTAATTTTAGTTACACTTTATCAAACAAATGTAAGCAACAACACTAAAACAAAATACCACCTGATTAACGTATCAAGAGATCATTCAGTTATCACTGTGAGCCAACCTGCTAACTTAACACTGTCTTATAATATTGTCCAATCAAAACAACGATACTAAAGCTCAGATCAGTTTAATTACAAAATGTAAAAACACAAAAGCAATCCGCAGATCTGTTGTCGTCCAATCAAATTACATGGTTGGGAAACTTGCTGACGTGGCGATTCCGCACTGGTTCTCCTTGTTCCTTGACATCATGATGTAACCTTCCTGTCCCCAGCTTTTGCCCCAGCTAGTAGTGAAGAAAATGAGATACATTACATGCATAACTGAATACTTCCTTCTTTATGTATTCAAGTAATTATTTAAAGTTTTAAATGCCCTAAATTATCATACCAGTTGGAAACCAATCTTATGTGAAAAACACATTTTTTTTTTATTAAAATGTCAGCGTACCTAAAGACAAAACGTAAACACAACACAGTGTCCAAGTTAAAACAGACATTTAAAAGCATTTATAGTACACTCCGAATATAACGACTCCGGATATAGCGAAATTCCGGATATAAAGAACAATTTGTTCTGCCTGAGATTATTTTCTTTATTTATTTTATATAAAAATGATATATGGATATAACAAACTCCGGATATTAGGAACAAATTTAAATTGTCCCAAGGGGTTTGTTAAAAACGGAGTTTACTGTATGCCATTGCGACCAGTTATTTATGAAATGACATCCGTTCCAGCGGTGTAAGTCGTTTAATAAACAATGATTTGGAGTACTGATACGCAGTAATTAGCCACGAAGGCCGAAGGCCTGAGTGGTTTATAACTGCGCATCAGTACGACAAATTATTGTTTATTAGACGATAACAACGCTGAAAAGGATGTTATTTCGATTCTAACATGACCAGATATAACAAAAGATGAATAAATGCAAAGCTTTATTTTCTACGCGAACGCTCATTTAACGTCATGCGGCGCAATATGACGTCATGTTTACAGCATATCGGTTCCCGCGTTGTCTATGGTTTAATATAACATAATTTTTCTACTCTTTGTATATAGAGACAAAATCGTGAGCCATGTTAGAATTTATGATATATAATATTCGGAACTCAAATCGGTATATTCCGTAAAAAACATAAAAGATGTGTTTCAATGCAAAATAATTATGTAGGTGGGGCAAACTGTAAGCCGGTTATAGAACCATATAACAGAAATAAACAAACTTAATGCTGCGGTTTGCTAACGCTCCCTTGTGATACGGACCCATAGCCTATATTTCATATCGATAGGCCTATATATATAGACTACCCACAATTCAAGATAATATTATGACGTCATCACTACAGTTATATTTAGCCTACCTGTTCTTTACGAGCCAGTAGTCACTGGAATCTGATCCGTAACCAACAGCAAGAACTCCATGATCCAGTTTCTTAGAGGAGCACCTTCTCTCGTTGTAAACACCAGATCTGAAAATAATGCAATACAGTTACAGTAAGCTCCGTTTATAACGAACTCCTTTGGACCATTTAAATGTGTTCCTTATACCCGTAGTTTGTTATATCCATAAAACATGTTTCTATAAAATAAATAAAGAAAAAAAAATATCGGGCAGAGAAAATGTGTTCCTTATAACTTGCGATATATCCGAATTCGTTATATCCGGAGTTTACTGTACAAGTAATTTTACATATAAAGTGCTAATGGGACTTTAATCTATATATATTGCTCAACAACTCGTACCTGTACATCTGGAAGGATGGGTGGCTGGCATCAATGGCGACAGAGATTGGACCAACAGTTGCTACAGCAGCTTGAAGATCGTCTTCCGAACCGACGTTGATATCCATACAGCTCTTCTCTGTAGCTCCTACATCTGAACTCTTGAAATGGCATTTACCGTTCTGGGAAAAAATATATAACTTGTGTTAGTTTGTTTAGTTTATACGAATTTATTGTAGTTCGAGTACGAAAAAAAGCTCCGTAGCTTATTGAATCGCTCTCGAACACTCATTCCAGATGGAATCACTCTCACGTGAGAGAGGCAGCGAGTTTTTCATCGCTGCCACCCATTTACAGCCGGTTGGACTGAGGCACGTGTGGCAGCAGTGTCTTTTCCCAAGGACACACATCGTGCTCGGGCTGCGATTCGAACCCGGGAACTCCTGTTCCGGAGGCAAAAGCCCTAACCAATGAGCTCGTTTATTTCAGTACCGGAAGGACTATTGTATTAATGATAACGGAGAAAAGGGATTTCTACAGACTGATTAAAACATTTTAAAAGAAATTTCCTTTAAAAATTGGAAAAACCGACAACACACGAATTTCTCATTTACTCGCATGGTCCTATTTGCTAAAAAATTAGTACAAATTAATTTTTAAAAAATGTTTAAAATTTTCTCGAATAAAATCAGTTCTTCTTCTTAAGAAGAAAATAAGAGAGATGGTGTGTTCTGTTCTGTTGTGTTCTGTTGTGTTCTGTTCTGTTCTTATAACTAGATTTCTATTTTTATGAGAATTTCTACAAATTAGATTTACCCTTGCTTCGTATGGGTAAGATTTTTCTGTGTCGATACCGTTATTTTTGATGACGTAATCAAATGCCTGGTCCATAAGTCCACCTTCGCATCCCATGTTACCTGTACGAAAGGAAGAAAACAATAGTTGTTTGGTTGTTTTATTTGTACAGAAAGAAGAAAGAAATACTTTTATTTTGAGTAAACTGATCAGCTACATGCATATTCAATACCAGCATTTACAAAAGGTGGACATTAGCATGGTATAAATTTTGTTTGAAACTTTAGATGTAGATTACAGTATTCAATCCTTTCTCACCAATTTGCAAAAATGAGCTTTAAAGAAAACAAGTAAGACTGGTCTGATATGCCCGTCCAAGTACATGTTACAACCTTAAATATATAGGTTCTAAAAATAGCTCACCATTTGATTATTAAATGTGGAATCTCATGCTTAAGATTTGTTCAAAACGCAGTAAAAACTCGATGACAATACCACAAACATAACTTCAATTTAATTATTATATTTCCGGATACCAATGACACACAACAGTAAGTCAAAGAGTTAAGTCGTAACTATTCACTGAAATATTATTATTATTATTATTATTTTATTATTATTTATTTTTTTCTGAAATATGCAGAAATAATCACCTTCGGGTTTAGAGCAGTCCATAAGGTTCTTCTCTGACAGGGAAGTAAGGGTGCCAGTTTTCTTGAAGTTTTGTCCCTCGAGGGATCCAGTGGCAGAGAAGGACCAGCAGGAGCCGCATTGTCCCTGAAAGATCGTATATAACGAATACAGATATAGCGAAATTCCGGATATAAGGAACACATATAAATGTTCCTTAAAGGTTCGTTATATCAAGATTTTACTGTATTTCTGTAATTTATATTTTATAATAAATAAATTTAGCATTTAGACTTTTATAATGAGATCGTCAGATATTCAGTTGGGCAAGTCTATGTCTTTAAATAGGGGTGTTTTGCAGAATTGTGACCCAAAAGACAAGCAAAAATATCCCGATCATACGACTGTATTAACCGTCTTCTTCGGAGTAGATACATGTATATTCTTATTTGATACTAGGCAAGCGTGCCAAAACTTGATGACATTTATATACCCACACCCTTCTCTCTCAATACACCCTCTACCCCTATCCCAAAAAACCTGAATTTTATTTTCCAAACCCTTTACCTGATTTTTAATTTCAGTGACGTAGCCTTCCTTTCTCCAGTCGACAGTGTCGGGCAGATCTTTCAGGTTGACGTTCATTGGTGGTGTGAACTTGCTGCAGACTGACCGTGTCACGTTCTGTTTGTATCCGTTCAATACTGAAACAAATTCGCTGTTTGTCTGTAAAGAAAAAGAATAGGTTTGCATAGGTTTTCCATAATTAAGGAAAATAAAATCATCTACATCAAATCCATTACCAGTACATGTATACAGCAGTAATTGCAGAAACACTGGTTTCAGTAATAATCCTTAATTAACACAGATTCCTTGTTGCTTATTGGCTGATTGGCAAAGACTGCACGAGATCAAGAAGTTAACATTATGTTTCATTTGCTGAGCAAAATTAAATTTTGATCATCATTGTTCAGAAAACACGAGCATCAAACTGTGACGAATATATGTATAAATATCTCTGTCTACCGGTTTAAAACGCCGAATTACATCTTGCTTAGATGCAAAGACAGGAACCACTGAAAATCTGCGCAACTCACCATGTCTCCATATTCGTTCATTCCCAAAGTGTATGTATGGAGCCCTCTGTCGGCCTCAAGGTTATGCTTTTGAATATACTTGACGTTACTCTCCCAGATCTGTCGTCTGCAAAATAAAGGTTTTTACATGTGACCATTTTCACATTTGGGGTCCTTCAAGTGCCAGCTAGTTCTGACTTCCAAACTTTATATACCGCTGTTTTATATTTGCTTTTGTTCTGATGTATGCTGTCGTACCAGCTTGTTTATAATGTAGTGATTCGAGACTTTTGATCGGTTAGCTCAGTTGGTAAGAGTCTGTCTTGCAAGCAGAAAGTCATGGGTTCGAATCCTACACTGGGTAGATATATAGATACTTCTGCCCCAAGTTACCGCAATGTCGACGAGGTTTAAAGGTCAGTTCTTGAACTGGCAGGTTATGTGCAGGCGTATGCCCGGCTCTATAGTTCAAGTGTATGGTAAAGCCTTCAAAATTAAAGTGGGGAGGAGTGTAGATTCGAAGTTTCTGAGTATCCAGAAGCCCTGGTAGATGATTTTCTCCCTAAGTTACTTTAATAGATTAAATGATGGGCACGCGGGAGGTAACCGGGTAACCGGTCCCTACCAGGACGTTACGCTCTATCAATGAGAGTAAAACAACAACTTTATGTACTAAAAACAATTTCGGAGAACAGAATACAGTAAATTCCGTATACAACGACTCCGATATAGCGAAATTCCGGATATAAGGAACAAATTTTCTTGTACCGATTTTTTTCTTTCTTTATTGTTTATATGAAAATGTAGCATTTACTATGTAGTTTACTGTATCAGTGTCGTACAAAATCATTTTCCATAGTACATGTAACAACATTATATGTCCCTATATCATGAAGGTCATAGTGACACAAATGTATGAATTACTTCAGTATTTGGCCTTTTATCTTTTTAACCTGATAACGGAGCAGTGTTGATAATGAACTTAGTTTATATAACTGGTTCAGTACGTTGAACTATATTACGCAATATTAAAACTATATTGTGTCCGGAGAGGGACACATACTACATTAAAGTTCCTGTATTGAGACCACCCTTCGAACCAATAAAAAAGTGATCTTAATAATCAATGGGTCATATTTGCGATTTGTCTGAAATGTCTGGTCTTAACATCGAGAGCGGTCTGAATATAGGGTGATCTAAATATCGGGTGGTCTTAATAGCGGGTGGTCTTAATATCGAGAGCGGTCTTAATATAGGGTGGTCTTGATATCGAGGATGTTAATATCGAGGGCTGTCTTAATAAAGAGGGCTGTCTTAATATCGTGGCGGTCTTAATATCGAGCAGGAACTGTACTGTTTTAGGACAAATGGCAGGAGCGATTAGTAGAAAGAGTAATTCAGCCTAAAGTGTACAAATTTAATAAAGTACCTCATTCCTTCCAGATGGCGGGCATACTGTTTGTTGTACACGGTCTTGTATGATTCCCACTCGCTGTTGAGAAGAGCATCGAAGGCCAATGATGTGGCCAGAAGGCATCCAAATACTACTGCACGGAACATCTGTAAGGAAAGAGTCGTTTGATCAATTGGCAATACGTTTAAACCCATACCTCAAAATATCTACACTAAACTTCGTCTATAACGA